>OV050033.1:121735263-122335263 GCA_920105625.2 Clusia tigrina
AAACATTAGTCATTATTCCAAGCAATCTCAGTTTTTCAGCAGCTCACAACAATTCCTCAACAAATCATTCTTATCAAAAATTATTCTCTAGAATGGGGTAACATAATTTCTGTTTTATATTCTTAATCCCCCCGGGCACGTGGCGAACTCAACGCGTTAATTGCAGAGGGGAATTTACTTTTAGCCAATCAATGCTAAGAATCCTGGTTCCTGGGGTTATTGTAATGTTTAACAGCCCTATTCTAAATAACTACTTTTACACTGGATCATTTGGGAAATGTCAAAAAATATATGAGATTACGCCCACCACCTGCACTTCCAGCATGGTATTCTTCAGTTGAAAATTTGAATTCTCTAATCTCTTTTTTATTTTAGATATTTAATGTAATAATCAGCTTTTCTCAATGGTAACAGTGTGTTTCTGTATTTTAAGATGATGTTCAGCATCAACCACTTTGAGGCCTGATGTGGCCTCAGACTTTTTTTTATATGGATACTTGGCTATCATCTAAAGAAAGATTAACAAAATTAGGAAAGTAGTAAATTTCGATATATTAAACCACATTTTATATAATTTAATTTAAATTTTAAGTAAGCTTTTATATTAGACTGTGTGCGTTCGATTTGCCACCACCCCCCAGTGACTCCCTGCTCAACATCGAAACGAACATGCCAAGGGCACGCTTTCTAGAGAGTTGGCAACACTGGCATTAAATATCAATCAAATTTCAAAAGAAAGATAGTTTGAATGGGTTTAGAGTGGTGAATCGATCGCCCCAATTTTATTTAGATGAGAGGAATATGTCCGTGTGTATCTATGAGTGTATGGGTTTCCTGTTGTGTTTGTTTTGATTCCCCAGCTGTAGTCCTTATCGGCTTCCAACCATTTCTTCCAAGCAAAATTAGTTATCTTGAGCAAAATTCGAAAATCAGCTTTAAATTTATTTTTATTATTATATCTTACATCATAATTAATTATGACTGCGAGAGGTTGGGGAATAAGTAATTTTAATATTGAATATTGTATCTTAAAGGAAATATTCGGTGATCTTATCTCATATAGAAGTTGTTTTCTATGTCTATTACACAAATAAGATTGACTATAGTAAGTCAGTCAGTATATATAGCATAGAATCATGAAACACATTTCCCAACTGTAAGATCGATTAATTGAGTGATTTTTCTCTATTATTTCTTACAACACAGCATTGTTACTGGCTTTGTTACGTTCCAATTATGCTTCCGTCGTTAGGTATAAATCCATTTTAAAAACCAGACTTCCACACAATCCTCTGTTCCTTTAACACACAGTTCCGTTAAACATTTAATACTCAAAATTTGCATATTAATTTTTCCTAAACTTCACAATTTCAGCCAATCACTCGTAAACTGAAAAAACAGCAATATCATTGGAAAATATGCCGTACTAAGTTTTAACGTGTAAACTTACGAAAAAATCGAATATTTAAACAAAAGTTTAACCAAAAAAAATGATAAAATGTATTATTTAAAAAAGAAATGAAAATCAAAAAAAAAACATTTGAAATTTACGCCCAAAAAACGTTTTAAATTAAACAAATATAAATATGCAATAAAATAAATATACATAAAGATAAACAACGCAGGAGCCATCGCCAAGCACGCGATTTAAATGAAAACAAACCGGCGAACAGGATAGAAACATTTTCGGAAATTTTCTTTATTTTTTACTCTTATTGTAAACAACTCTATTAATTGTAATAATTATTTTTATTTATTATATATTTTTAATTAGCATACATAAATATTTTATATGCGAGTAATTTTGTATTTTTAATTGAGAGTAGAAATGGAGAAACAAGTAGAAAATTAATAACGAAAATTATTATTGTGACCTTTCGAATGGCTACGGGACGAGAAGGAAGCGGAAGTTGGCAGAGAGAAAGAACGAAAAATGGAGAAGAAACTCCCGAAGCGCAGCCTGGTTTAAGAAAATTGTCAACGGAAGACAAATTGAGATTGATTTGCTGCCGCCTGGACTAGAATGGTACAGGGCTCCGCTTCTGCCAGCCCTCGGAAACGCCTTCGCTGAGGCATCACGAAGGGATGAGATTATTTTACCCACCCCCACCACTGGACGCCTTCGCTAAGGCAACGTCAACAGGGCCATTGTGGCCAAAAATCATTTAATTCTACTTTAGTAACTTTTGTTGGCATATCTGCCGCTCCCTATGGGTTAAATTTACAAGTACACTCGATGGCATGGTCTGCTCATGCCATCCTAGTTATCCGAGGACGAGGACTCACTTTACAGCACACGTTCACAATCGCATAAGCGCGACTTTTCTAAGCTAACCACAAAGCTACCAGCAACCAGCATGTATAATTTAAGTTGAAAATATCGGAACAAATGTTAAAGTAAACATTTTTTACATAAAATTAAAAATATATTAAATAAAGACAAACTACGAATTGGAGTATGGCAAGTGAATAAAACAAAAACAAAATGATAGAAAATAACCCAACATATTTAACAATATATTAAATTATAAATGTAATTGTTTGAACTCTACGAATGCTTGAAATACTAAAGTGAAGTTAAACACAAAAGCTTAATTAAACTCTAAATACATAAATGTATGGGCCGTTGGAAATTATATAATTATAGTATGAATAAAGTAATTAAACAATTTTTTGATAAACACGCAAACAAAAACATAATAAAAAAATTAACACAAAAATCGTGTCGTGTTTGTAGACAGCGTCACTAAACGGCATGGAATAATTACTCAAACTACCCGTAAATAGCAAATGAAATCGAGACTTCGAATTATTATCAAATGAATTGTTTCCATAGAAAAACACACAAAATACGAATACTATGAACATGAAATTATTAACTAAAAACTAAGCAAAAAAGAATTCAATCGTTTTCAGTAATTTATAAACTCGAAACTCATTTAGCATTACTCGTATATAGGCCTGCGCAGCCAGCCGCCGCCGCACTTACCATATTAACAAATAGAACCTACCTAATACAAATAGACGATTTTTTAAATTTTACCAATTTTTTAGTTTTTTTACACTATGAACTGCATTTTTACAAAATTTTGTGCATAAACACGTAACGAATTTTTTGTTTGGGTCTTTCTTTTTTCTTGTTATTATTAATTCATGCATTATTGTTGTGCAAATTGAACATTTTGTACGCATTTTAAAGTATTTAGAAACATATAAATATATATAACAAAGTTTTGTTTGTTTAACATATAAAATATTTTAGTAATACTTATTAAAAAAATTAGAAAACACAAAAAGAATCGATCGTATGCAATAACAGCAAAATATGGAGTTGAAAAATATATATGGAAACATACGAAATATGTATATATATATATATATATATATATATATATATATATATATATATATATATATATATATATATATATATATATATATATATTTATTACAAATTATTATATGTAGCAACTCAATTGCATATAACTGAAATATTTAAAAAGAAATTAATAAAACACTTACAACCTTAGCTGCCGACAAGCTAGAAAATTAACATTTTCAAAATACATACAAATATAAAAAAAAATCAGCAAATATAATTAAATATAAAAAAAACATTAAAATATCGCTGCAAAGCGACCCAAGAAATTAAAAAAATTTAAAACACGTTCTATTTGCAATTGACGCAGAACAAATGAAATTAACATTATAAAGAAAATAAATGAATGAAAAAATAATAAAAATAAAATGAAAATCTTACATTCTATCCCAGAAAACGGAAAACAGAGGTGGTGTTTTGTTTAATTTGGAATTAAGGTGGCGGGGAACACATTGCAACGAAGGTGGTGGGATAGCAAGTTGTGGGGTAATACGTTGCGGCGCAGGTGGTGGGCTGAACAGGTCACGAAGGTCAGAGAATACAGAGAAAGGAATGTCTTTTTCGCTGCCAGCGTCCGTAGTGGACACATCACGATTTTGAGTGGATTCATGTACAACGTCCGTCTGCTTTATTTCGCTACTTTGCCATTTGATGGTTAAGTTTCTTTTCTCTGTATTCTCTGACTAAGGCTGTGAGCTATGTGTCACGAAGGTAGTGGGGTAACATGTTGCGAAGGTAGAAACGGCAACATAAACAGAATCTAGTATATTTGCAACATAAACCTCACAATTTATCGACGGAAATTGAGGATTTGGGGACATGACAGAAACAACTCATTGTGAATTATTTCTGTTCTGTTGCCAATCGCTCAGAGTCTGACCTTCAATGTTGTGGTTTCCGTTGCAACTGTTCCTAGATTCTGTGTTTGTTACAAATGTACTAGATTATCTTTTTTTACCGTTTCTGCTTATGTCAGCCTAGCCCGTTGCGAAAGTTGTGGGATATCACGTTTGCGACGGTGGTGGTGTAGGGTTTAACACAATCCATTGAAAGACGATTTTTCAGCTTGGGTTTTAATAGAAAATGCCTCAATAAATACTCGCAGGTTAAGCATCAGGTTTTAAATTGTACTGCAAAGATTACTGTATGTGCGCCATTTTGTTTTAAAACTGTATTCCATTTGTACACAGCTAAATTTTTTCATCGACTTGTTCTGGAGTCATTTTGCCACCTTCAGCTTGTTGCAGGTTAAGACGCACTAAAATAAAGGGGAGTGTTGTGAATTGTTTGGAATTAGAACGCTGGTTAATTACGACTAAGCGAAACTCTACCAACCAAAGGAGAAATCGTGTGGCGACTCCATAAATACATCCAAATTATCCATGTTTTGTGTACAATTCAATGTATTACAGGCAGTCCTCAAGGAAATTCACTATGTCGATTCATATTAATTTTTGTTGTCTTAAATTCCCCTGAATTTTGTTTTTCTTCTGAATCGAGGATTGAACAAATAATTTAGAGTAAACAAGCTTAGTTCTAACCTCTTTCTTGCGATTCATAACTGAAAAACGGTAACCAATTCGCAATAGATGTGAACAACTTCCGTTGAGCTTTTTAAAAAACGCATTATTGTGAATATATTATGACAGGCATGATTGTTTGATTTCGTAGATGTGGAACGGGAAGTCAAAATATTTAGGAGATATAGTTTTAATTCCATTGAAAAGAGAACTGGTTAACTGGGAAGACGTATATTTTGAATTGTGTCCTATTCAAATCGAGAGTTCCGATTGTGATAATTGGTCAAACATTCAGAGAAGTTTCAGTTAAAAACTACTTATTCATCTCATATCAGTAAAAAACTATATCACATCACAGAATTTGTAAATTACGACCTAGCAAGAATCAATTGAGAACTTATGATGGAAATGGGACGAACGTGGAAAACAGAAGGCTCGGAGCTAAACATCGTAAAAACTGTAAAACAAGCAAGACTTGTTGACCCACCGTATCCAATTCTATTCACAGATCAATCTTTGTGCTTTTTAATGCTGTACAGTTTTTTTTTTACTAAGAGCCCGTATGTGGGGATTTACGTCTTCAAACTTACTTTTTATACCTCCTGCCACGGGCTTGGTCTCAAAAATGCTTCTTTCTACAAAATTATAAAATCCTTTTCTCTTCGAGTCGAAGGCCTCTGCAGCTAGTACTCATTCCCCCAACACCTTGCACTCATTATAAATGACGGTGGAAGATATAATAACAATACTGTTTATACCAATTTTTTTTTTTTTTTGGCAAATCACGATATCAAGCTACGTGGTCTCTATTCAAACTTGCGAAATGATTGGATTATGACCTTTTAAAGGAGTTAATAGCCTAAGTGTCAAACCTATTTAAAATATCAGAAATTGAAAGTGGGAGAGTGTCCCGGAAAACATTTTTGTTCAGAATAACTATCACTAGTCCGTTACCTTTTCAGTTGACCTTGGTTGGGAGTACAATTCCAGGCGCAGCACCTTACAGTTTGAAGTGAAGCTTGGCAGTTCGATTTATAACCCCGTCGACGGCTGTTTACAAATTGTGATAGTCAAGTATAAAATACAGTTTACACTTTTTATTTTACATTCACGCCTACAAAAATTAATTATTGATTAATTTATGCTCCGATAAAGTTGAAAAAAAAACGACCGCACGGAGAGCCATCTTGACAGCTATGCGGGAGTGCAACCACTTAAGATTCTGCTCACTTCTTCTTTGGCTTCACCACGTTGTACAGGATGATCAATCCAATGACACCGTAAGTAGCTTTAGCCACCTAAAATGAAGTTCCATTAGTTCAGATATTATTAGATAATCAATAAACTCGACTCATACATTGGCACGTCCTTTCAGTGTGTTTCCATTGAAGTGCTTCGATAGTCCCGTCAAATTATCAGCTTCTCCGGCCATGCTGAAAAGACAATGAAAAGTATGAGGTTTTTCCATGTTCCATTTTATGAGCATTTTTAACTTACATTTTTCAATTTATTTATCGCTGTGCGTAGCGTGAAAAAAATTACCTATTTTTGATGTCAATATTTGCGAGGTTAGGTTATGTAAGAAAATTGGGACGTCAAATTTGATCTGTCAGCTGCGCCGAAGTTCGAATGAAGTGTCGGTGTAGCAGGACAATCAGTTGTGTGTCGGCAGGGCAAGCAGCGCAATGTCGATGGTTTATGAGACTGCGATGTTTTATTTTAACTCCGAAATTGTGAATTTCCTTACCGACATTTTTCCTTGGCGGTTTATTTAATAGCAAATACTCTCTATCATATGAATCAACACCATATGAGATCGTTTGACCTACATTCGTGTAGTATAAATGTGTATATTTTCTCATTAATCAAACGCATACGCAAAATTGACAGCAACAAACAAGAAGTTTGTGTTTATATGTATATTGTGTATTCTTTAGAAATATTTCTTCCGCGCACTGCTCTAACATGCCTATCGTTATCATTCTTCCATTATATTTCTGTTCTTAATCCGAGACGAAGCGACAGAGACTCCCGCGCCAAGAAACAACGGAATACTAAATAGACAATTAAAAAATTCGATCCACATAAGGAAAAAAAGTTCTGCAACATCAAGATGAAACCAGCACATCGCCAGCAACACGATTTAGTACAGAAGAGAGGATGTCGCATATTCTTAACAGACAGTATTTGTCTAAAAGTATTCTATTGGAAATTATTCCAGCCTGGCTAATTGACCAATTAACAGAGAAGTTGACTAATTGACTCAAATACTCTCTAATAAGAATATGCAATAAACTTCCAGTTAGTACAAAAGCATGAAATGTTGCTTGAATTCTGGACGGCCGACTTTTTTTGAGAGCTTTCACTAAGAGCTTTGTGTCTTGTGGACCGAATTTGTTAGGTGGATTTTAATTCCTTCTTCATTTTGATTATTATTATTGATTGATCGTTTTATTATCATTCGTTGTGCCTCTATATTGATTTCATATGATATGTTAGCAATTAAAGCGCAATTTTATACACATATACCAATTACATACATGTACGTATCTACATACATTCGCTTATTCGGTTGGATTTATGGTATAGTATGTTAACATAAACTAGTATCGCCCGTGGCCGAAATTCGGCATTCTCCTGAAGAATGTTTCATTTTCCCACATGCCAACAAAATTCCCAAAGCTGTTTTAATTTTGTAATTCCATATATTTTAATGATAAATATTTTTACAATAAGCACTTCAGTACTTTTATTTTGCCTGTGCTAACTTTCACTCGCATTCTGATCCCATTGTCTAATGCATGCTTAGCATTCACATTTCTAATGAGAAGTACAATACAATAGACTTTCAATGCTAGCTAGTGGCGGTAAACCACTAATTGAAAAAAATTCTAAAATTCCGCTGGATAATTGTTAATTACTGAATCATTGACACAAATAGTTTTATCGTAGCTATTATAAACATTTTGTGCACCAGACGAACGTTTCAAAATATCAGCTTTGTTTAATTAACAATCTAAATTTGTTTGATAATAACTAACTGATTAAAACATACGATTTGTTAAATGTTTGTTATTTCCAAATTTATTAGTTATAATATTTGCCTCATCGCCGATAAAATGCTGCGGAATTTGTATAATATATTCACCATATTGAGGAAATTGTGGTGCTACTCCATTCCCAAACTATTTGGAAAATTCAACAAAATGAACTTCATCAGGTAATGCTCTCATATTTTGTATCAATGAAACACTGTGAAATAAAGCAAATTCACTTCAACTTTTGATGCCATTTGCAATCAAAGAATATATAATATTCTTTGATTTAAAAAATAAATATACTATTTTTATAAAAAATATATATAGATTTTTGTGATTTTTATATATTTTTAATATGTAAATTATATTTGATATTTCATAAATTTGATGTCTTATAAATTATTGTAAAAAAATCAACAACAATCATGACATCAAAGAAAATAAAAAGTTTTTCTGCCAAGTAAATTTTTATTAAATAATAGCTTTGTGTGCAGATTGAGGCATTTCATATAAAATATCAATACTGACAAAAGATTTCTTGCCAATGCAATGAAATCTTTGTTTAATTCACTAAAAAAAATTGTGAAAAAAACATTTTCCTTTTTTATTTCAAAAATAAAACAAAATTTTAATATTCGTGTAATCTGCGTATATTTCATATTTTTATTTTCTAATCGTAATAATTATATTTTGTTATTTTACTTTTAATATTCATTGTTTGATTTTCATTTGAATTTTGTATAATAATTTATATTTAAAGCTACAAAATTATAAGCAAATTAATATTTTCTTTATATTTATGTAAATCTTTGCTTTCCTTTTGACAATAAAACATTTTTGTTGAATTTTTAGTTTATAAATTAAATTTTACATAAATATTTTTCGTTGACTTTTCTTTAATTTTAATTTTTACCCAATTTGAGTTAAAATTCAGAGATTTATCAATTATATATATAAAAAATTGCAATTTTTACACTGGGCAGTAAAGAGAAAATATAATAAAAACTATTTAAAAAACAAACTAAATTAAATCACAATTGAAGCTTACAAATATTTATAATTAATGTTAATATTTTTCTTTACAAATATAATTTTTTGCTTAATATTTACAAAAGTTAAAAGGGCGAACGTAAATTAATTATAATAATTTAATTTTTATATTGGTTGCTTTAAAAGTCGTTGCAAAAAAGAATTCTGTTTTTCTGTTTCGTTCGTTGCATTTTTTTTTTATTATTGTATTTTGAGAATTTTTATTACAAATTATTATTTTTCTTGCTCAATATAAAAAATGATGCGTTATTTTGGTTGCGATCAGGACACTCTGCAAAAGTATCAGCCTCCGGGTGGACCTTCGTGAACAAAGTCCAAAACTGAGAGTAATTTAAGGACCGTTCGCGTGTTATTGCACGCATTTCCCGACTCAAGAGAGTCCCCAACGCGTGTCTGATACCCGCTCAGTGTGCCCTGGTGGCAGTGGGTGTGCCAAGAATTGGAAAAATGGATGTGGAAATTTTGACAGTTTTTATTACGACTATTTTTCGAATTTGAAAAATGATCCTTTCTGCTTTTGGTCCTGTCCGCTCCTCTCTCAAATTACGTTCACGTTGCAAAAATTCACCTTCGTCGCTAAAACTATTTACAACAACACATCAATGAACAAGTTTCATCTATTGTCGCCCTGCTCCTCCTGCTTGACGCGCAAAGTCTTCACTTCCTGCTCCTCAGTGTCGTCGTCGTCATTGTCGCATATGTCGATTTCCTCCTTCTCGTCGTCCTGCTGCTCCTGCTCCTGCCGCCTGCGCTGCATTTCGGCTTCTGCCATCAGCTGCTGTTGTTGTTGTTGTTGTTGCTGCTGCTGCTGTTGGTGGTGGCGCCGCTGCACCTCGGCATGCTGCTCGGCCAAGTGCTGCTGCTGTTGCTGGTGCAACTGCTGCAGATGCTGTACGTGCTGCAAGTGCTGCTGTTGGTTGTAGGGATGGTGCTGCATGACATGATCGCCGGGCCCACCACTGCGCCCACCCCCACCGCCTACGCCCTCTGCGGAGGCCTGCGAGTGCTTCTGCTTGACCGGCGCGTCGAAGAGCAGCCGCGATATGGAGAACGACGAAATGGGCGAATTGTGGGTGCTGCCCGCCGAGTACGAAGTGTTCGTGTCGTCCGACGTGGGCGTCTCACGATCGCTCTCATCCGACTTGAGTATGTCCGCCGCTTCGAGCGACTTCTTGTGCATGCCCAGCAGCCAGGGTGCCACGGATTCGTCCTCTTTGGCCGACTTGATGATGGTCTCGGGCAGCGGCAGCGAGTGACGCACCATGGCGCCGTATAGACCGTACTCGGCCATTTTGGTGCTGTGGCCCCAGCATTTTTCTGTTTTGCGCCATTTCGCGCGACGATTTTGGAACCAGACCTGAAAGATCAAAAAGGAAAAATTTACGTTAAAATGGGTGTGTTAAGATTTTCAATGGAGTACTTAGAATAATGGGTGCCTGGAGAGAGGAGATCGGTGTACAATTGGGGGAAGTGCAGGGAGACTCCAAGGAGACTTGCTTGTTTCTTCGGTGGTTGTTCCTGCTGTGAAGTATATCAATACATATGCTTGGAATGGAAACGAAACCAAGCACAACAAATGGCACAGAAAGCAACGAGTTGACGGGCTTAGTTTGCTTCTCTGATTACTTATTGATTTATCCTCGATTTCTATACTGTGGTCTACTATATTATCCTCTATTTCTTTCGTGTCCATCTGATATCATATTTTATTCTACATATCGCATTGTTGTCTATTCTAACATCCTATTATATTCTCTGTTATTATTATTTTTCCTTTCATTCTCTTTTAGGTATGAAATGCCTCGGTCTATAAAATATCTTAAATAAGGTCCATTGGCAGTTTGTTCCGAAGTTCTACTTTACCAGCCTTCCTTTCCCTTCCTTTTAGTATCTATCCCTATTTCTCCCAAACTTCTCCGCTTCGGCCCACACTTTAAATCTGTCTTATGTGTTGGATTGTATACGAATATACATAAATTTCTTTACCCAAACTTTTTCCATAAGTTCATAGAAATGTAGGCTGTTTCAACACCGCCAACCACGAATCATTTCACCTTCCTCCTCCTCTCTGTTCATCTATAAACCGCTTAAATTGATATACAACTATGAGTTACCTCACCGCCGTCTGGTTTGTTCAAGACTTCAAAGGACTTTGCTACTTTGAGAGTGCTACTTGAAAAACAGAACCCACTCTGTTCCCTCGCCACCTGCCCTCCTCCCCAACGCACCATTAATAAAAACTGAAATTTCCAAATATGATTGGTGTATTGAGAGCTGAATCGCAGAATCGCAGAGCCGCAGGACCGCTGCGCATGTATTCGCATGTGTTCCCTGCAACGTAATTAGTAATGAGTATTTCGACGCACTGAGACGCAAAATTGGAAACGGGCTCTGAATGCTTTTCCCTGCAGCACCCACAAAGCAAAATGGTTGAAATCGAAACGGAATACGAGCACTCACACCATCCCACCTAACCGGGAACGACGTCCTCAGCGCACGCAACAGCAGCGGGTGGTGCGCTTACAGCCGCAGCAGCATCCAAAGAACCCGTTCCAAGCGGTTTCGGGTAGTTGCGTGGTGCAGCCGAGCGCTTCAATTGAACCGCAAAACTGCATATCCAAGTAATTAGTTTGTCCTTAATCACAGGGATATGTGCGCGGGTAATGACGTCGACTTGACGATGTGGATCAACATAACGACGGCGGCGACGACGACGACTGTTGTGATGCTGCTGATGCCGATGGTGGCGAGAGCGGCGTGCAGTGTGCTGGGCTTAAAACCGCATTCCGCGCATTTCGCCAGCAACAAAAGCCACAACGAGCAGTTCAAAAATGAAATTTGATATTCAATTAAAAGGAATTCAGGCAAAGTGACCAAAATATTTATGACCGATGAGCACGTTGGCAGCAGGATGGCTGCTGGTTCTTATTCGAGTTGTTGTTGCGTTGCTACGCCTTCGCTTTTGTTTGGGAATTTTAATTAAATGATCAGCAATTAAATGTAAAAATATTTGGATTTGGTTTGAAAGGTCGCTGTTGTGTAAATATTTATTGTATATGTCATTCTGCGGTGAGAAAGGAAGCGCAAGGATAATCAGAGCAGACACACGTATTCCATTTAAAGGGATCTAAGTCAGAGATAATGGTTTGGAGAAACAATTGCTTTGTCAATTGTCGCAGTTGTGAGGTTTTGGATTAGACTGGTTGAGGTTTTCAGTGGTGATTCTATTCTGAGTCAGGTTTTTAGCTGTATAAAGTCGAGTGGATTATGTTCCATTATCTTCACTATCAAAATTGTCCTTATATCCTATTAAAACTATGCTTATAATAATTATAACCATAATTTCCACGAATGTCTTTAATACCGAAAATATTATCGTCTTGTACGGTAGCTCAAAATATACTACTATGTGCACGAATTTCTCGCAACATTTTTCGTCATCATCACCATTGCTAATACCATAATCATCATCATCATTATCACCAGCAATGCCAATACCACAATCATCATCATCGTTATCACCTTTGCCATCATCGCCACCATCTTCATTCTTCAACAGCTTTATCGCCAGCTCGAAAGTATTCCGTTGACTTCCATTGATTTTTTTCTATGGTGCAACAGGATGCAGTGAGTGTGGACTTAGAGCTTCCCTTTCAAGATTAACTTTAAATGTGAATAAGTATTTGAGAGGAGTTTTCAACTTATGGTTTTGTCGTGAAGCTTTACGGTGATGCATACGGTTAAGAAAGTTTGAAAGCTCCACGAGCCCTCCTCCCATACTAAGTGTTTGTTTTTGCACTTGAGGTTTTTAGGGGATTACTTAGGGATAGTTTTTTATAGTAACCTTATACCCAAAAAAATTACTGGAACACTTGAAAATAGCACGACGAGAGAAGTGTGCATACTAGGACCTTCCTTATGAACTTTCGCAAGCTCCCTTGCTATATTTTTATCAGTTTCCCACAATCTCAACAGCGCAACTAATTGTTTAAGTACTTAGTTTCAAACATCCACGCCCACTTCTTGCTCCCACCTTGCTGCAAAATAAATTCACTTGCCACACGAGCAGAGGAGAGTGCGAGCGTCAATCGCAAAACTAATTAAATAAATGGCTTTACAAGGCACATTACCACATTTCGAATTGATTGTCAGCATTAGTGGCGTGTTAACAACAATTGCAACAACGACATATAAAAAAAGGAGGAACAGCAACAACAGCAATATCTGCAGCAAGCAGAAAAGTACCTCGAAACATACTCGTACAACATTAAACGGTCAATTTTCAATTTGGTACAACCGAAAATCCCCCGGGACAACTTAATCTTATGTTGTGAAAAGTTCAACGTAATTTAGCCAACAACAATAGAAGAAGGAGGAAAAATGCAACAAAGTTTCCCACAAACCCAAGCGAGCGGCCGACGCCCTGCAGGGAAAACAACCAATTTGGAATTAGAATCGTGCATGACCATTTCCATGTATATTTATGATTCAAGATAATTTCAGTGCAGGAAACTAACAAACTTGCAGTTGTTATGTATCAAGAGATCACGTTGGATACACTCAGCCCAGACATCTACTTTGAACTAGTTCTAAACTAGTTCAGTTGGTGCAGCGGTAAAGTGAGAACTTTTGTGCAAGGGCGTCATTTGCTAATGTAGGTAGTATCAAATTAGTAGCCAACTAGATACTAAAACTAGTCTTAAAATAATATATATAGCGAAGCAATCAATTAGTACGAAGCTAATATTCATATAGTAGCCAACTAGAACGCAATTAAAATCCAACTCGTGATGAAACAGACTTGTATTGAACTAGTGCGAAACCAGCAATGAAATAGTATCCAGCACTTATTACGCAACTAGCACTCAAAGAGTATCCAAATAGAACTATATTAGTACTCAAATAGTACTAAAATAATCCTTAAATTGTTTGAAAAGAGTATTTACCTAACTAAAATAATGCCTAACTAGTTCCAAATAATTGTAAATAAATGTATAATACAAAGTATGCTTAACAAGTGCCTGAGTAATACTGAAGTAGTACCCTATTAGAACTTAAATATTACTCCACTTAGTACAGATCCAATATCAATATAGTACCCAACTAACGGGTCCGCCATCTAACGTTTTTTTGTCAACTAGTGCTTATTTCGTGAATGGTAACACTTAGCTCATATCTGATTTGACAGATAATTAGTTTTATCCTTGCGCTGAACGAATATGGTTGTGTATACGCTTGAACAACGCTGGGAAATATTGCGACATTACTTTGAAAATCATGGTAATGTTGCAGAATGCCAAAAAAATCATTTGCCAAAAAAATCATCTTTTCAGATGAAGCTCATTTTGATCTTGGCGGGTATGTAAACAAGCAAAATTGTCGCATTTGGGGCACAGAAACGCACGCATATTGAAAAGCCGATGCACCCAAAACAAGTCACTGTTTGGTGCGGATTTTGGTCCAGAGGCATAATTGGACCATTTTTCTTCGAAAATGAGCAAGGAGTGGCCGTTACAGTCAATGGCGATCGTTATCGGGCCATGTTGAACGAATTTTTGTTCACAAAAATTGAAGAGGAGGATATTGGCAACATTTGGTGTCAACAGGACGGCGCTACGTGCCACACAGCCGAAGCTACACTCGATGTTTTGCGCCCTGTTTTTGAAGATCGCATTATCAGCCGTAGAGCTGATGTCGTTTGGCCACCTCGGAGCTGCGATTTGCCACCGTTGGACTATTATTTGTGGGGTGCCCTCAAAGATAAGTGTTACGCCGACAAGTCAGAGACAATTGACGCTTTAAAGGACAATATTCGTGAAGCCATTGGTGAAATACAGCTGCATACAATCGATAATGTGCTTAAAAATTGGACCGATCGTGTAGGCTACTGCATGGCCAGCCGAGGCAGCCATTTGAATGAAATAATTTTCCATTATTAACTGGAAGGATTGTACTTTTAAATAAAAAAAGAAAATTGAGAAAATATCCAGTAGTTTTTTTTTTGTAGAATTTTCAAAAAAAAAAAGTTATTTGGCGGACCCTTTAGTACTCGAAATAGTACCGAACTGATATCAAAATAGTACTAAACTAGTACTCGAGCTAATACATAAATACTATTCATATAGAATGTACCCACTTACAACTGAAATGGAAATTCAAATATAAAATAAATGGATGTCTTGTGGCCTCAGTGCTATATGTGACTAGTAGTGCCGACAAAAATAAAAAAGTATTAAACTGGTACTCAACTAGTTCCAACAAATATTAAAATAGTCCCACCTAGTCCTCAAATAGTACCCAAGTGGTACTGAAAGGGTACTAAAATATTGCCTAAGTTGTACAGAATTGATAGTGAAATAGTACTAAAATAGTTTGTTTTACAACCATGGAACTAGTCTTCAAATTGTACCCAACTAGTCCTGCTCAGTTCTACTCGTAGTTGTTCCGAACACGAGCTCCCAATTTCCCTGCTGGGTGAGTGTGAGAGTGTGTGGAGGGTGAGGGAGTTGGGCAGGCGCAAACGCGTGCCGCAATTCTGCAAGGATAGTAAAAATTTGTTGCGCGCTGTTTAATGGAGTGCGTCTGGTTTTTGAAACTAACGCAATGGTCTTCGTTGCTGTTGTTGTTGGTGTTGTTCAGAGTGTGGTGCATGTTTTATTTGCATTTTGTCTATTTTTTGTTCGCCTGTTTGTTTGTTACACACTCTTGACATAAAAATAGCAAATTAAATCTGGTTGAGTTAACACCACTTAACACCCTTCCCATCCATGCTCACTGCGCCGCGTCCTGCAGCGCTATCTTTTCAATAGTAGTTGCGTGCACCGTTGCTGTTCGGTGCGGTGTCTGTCTGGCGGCGGAGGGTGTTTTCACTTGTCCTTTCGCGCGCCTGTCAAATGTTTTTTTTATGCAATCAGTCTTGTTAATGAGATGATAAATGCCCTTTAAAATGCCTCCACCCGCGCACTCGCGGAATCAGTGTCGTTTATTTAATTTGTTCCCAAGTCCTCGAAAAAAGAAATTATAAAAATCTGTTGTAAAATTCACGCTTGACTACGTTTTCATCTGCATTTCAGCGTGGATAATTCGCGCTTTGCATTTTTTTGCATAACCTCCTCCTTTGTTTAAATGTTAATTACATAATTATGCATAATTTTACAATTTGTACCTTTTGCTTGTGCTATTTTTCGCTTTTATTGTGCTTCCTGCGCCGCCCGCTCCCGCTTTAAATGCAATTGCAAATATTAACGGCTCATTATGCAAGGATTAATCATGCAAATGGCAGCAACAGCGGCAGCGGTAATTGTTGCAGCGTTGCGTGAAAGCGCAGGAAATGAAATTAAAAAATTGTAACAAACAAATAATTATGTGATTATCCTGTTAAGCTGTGATTTTGTGCCCCACCCCCTCTTCCTTTTGCTGTTGCTGGCAGTGGCGTACCAACAAAATTGGAGGCCACTACAACATTTTTAGACTGGGACCCTATAAGAAATAAGCAAGTGCTTATCACTTCGTACCAAATTAACGAGTACTCGGGCCTCTGACGTTTGGATAGTCCTGCCCAGCTTCTGGACCTGGGTTGGAGTGTTGGTACAGAGACTCTCAATTACGAATTGTTGGGGCACACGTGAGTCTTTGAAACCTTTTCATTGCTTTACGGATAGAAATGGTCCGGAAGTAGGACATTGAGTTGTGGCCTGAAGCTTATTTCAAGGGCTCTGTGGTTAGCCGTATGCTCAAGTCATGATCTGGTAGGTGAAAGGCTTTTTAGAATATATATTTTGCTCACAGGTAGGCAACGATGGTATCCCATTGGTAGCTTCTAACTAGAGTAACAGTCAAAGGAGAACAAAGAGTGAATTTTAAGGAGAATTTGCATACATCAGGATCAGCGGCATACATCAACTAATTCATTGGGCCAACGTTAAATAAGACTTCAGCCAAATCAAAGGTCTTCCCGGAACACCGTGGTAGTGGTTTTGATGCTTGTAATCACTGGAAAATTTGGATTCCTTGGATGGATCACATTGCCCTCCTCTTGCAAGTGGGTGGGAATGTGATTGACCATACCCAATACAACTAGAGTGGGCATTCAAATCCGGTTTGGAGTCTCAGCGGTACATTGTACCTGGTATAAATATTTTCGGTGGTTTTCTACACCGGTAGGGGAATCACACAAGTATAAATGCAAACATATTATCCATCTCTTAATACTACCACAGATTCAATTGCAAATCCATTATCATTTGGGGTCTCTCTCTTCCAATATTTTACGACAGTTTATTTTCCAATATAATTACTGATATTTCCCTCACTTTATGATCCCTTAAAGAGGCATTCAATCAGTTGCTCTCGTTTCTCAGTCCTTTGTCAATTGAAAAGGCAAAGTGCACATTGCAGTGTAAATTTAGAACTACTTTGTAGTGAGGGGAAACTTCTTCTGGATGCAATTTTCAAGGAAATTTCCTGAATTTTTCTTTCAAAAAGAGAGTGCTTAAAATATCGTGCCACTTACTGCGTTGAACAAGTGCATTAAATACTTCAAATGACACATCAAAAGCAAACAATTTTGCGGAAGCGGTCTTTGAGGATTGATTAGCTGCGACGCCACTGTTGCACTGAAAAATGCATGCCACGTTTTGAAGAAAATTCGAACATGCGGTTGAGTGCATACAAAAAGGGCATTAATACTCAATACATTTGTGGTTTAAGTTGCATAAAGCACCCTAAAGCACGAAAACATTGCATTAAAAGTAGCAATCAATGCGCCAATTACAAAGTACAAAAGAGCCGCTTTTAAACAAGGCACTCAGTGGACGTTTAATTTTAAAAGCAAACAGCAAAAAGTTGTGGAACAATGCCAAAATGCATGAGGAGTGCATCAATTAGGATCAGGTGGGAGTGCCTGCTGAAGCACGAAGGAGCTCTTCAGAAGAACAATGCCAGAGAACTGGGCACTTGTGTTCAAATGAAGTGGAACAACATGAAGAAATTTATTTAAAACAATAAATATAATATAATTAGATAATAGTAATAAATATTATTAAAATAATAATGGAAAAATATATTGAACAGTAAAAAAAAAATTAAAAATAAAATGAGAAAAAAATTAAAAAAATATGATGTTTATGTAGAACTCGATCAAATTATTTTTAATTTAATATTATAATAAGTATTATTAATACTATTTAGAAATTCCAGTCTAAATTTGTGTTGAAGCTCGAAAAATCTTCCGCCATTTAGTTTCCTCACTTATTCTAAACAGTTTATATTGAAGCCTGTATTTTCCTAAGGAAATGAGGGGCAATACGAATTGACTGCAGCTTTGATAAAGCACTAATTATCCACTTTACGTTGAAAAGAGCGATTATCAATGTCTCCATAAAGCAATGAACTAACTGAGATAACTAAAATTTATTTCCCGGTCTCCCTTCTATCAAATTCAGTGTCAATACCCTGGAAATACCTCATTTCCATACCGCATTTGCAATATTCCAGGGTATGCATTTGGCTCAAAACTGGGAATTTTACAATCAATTCCACTATGACATTTTTACTGTACATAATTAATGAAAAATGAAATAAGAGTTTCATTTGAATTTTTACCCCATTACAATTTCGGCTTCCTGAACTTTCGCTTTTCTTAATTCCAAATAAAATTTTTTAGTGTTACTTCATTCCGGAAATTCTTGAATATTTTGGAGGTTGCGTACAGTGTCACCCCTTCACTCTCAATCGCCCATGTTCCACAAAAGCTTGTAGTGAATTTTTGCGTAAATAATCATTCAAGTGGCAACCCCAGACACCAGGCAGACATGCAAAACAAAGCAAATTATTTTACATAAGAAAGTACCAAGCAGAGTAAACGAAAAATTTAAATAACAACAAAAACAAAACAAACGATTGCAAAAACTTGTCTACTTGAGTTTGTATTTATTGTAATTTGCTGTTAACTAGCATTGGTGCACTCCTTCTCTCTCTCTCTCGCACTCACTCACTCAGTAAATCACCCATTCATCCGCATTTGCACAAAAGCCTCTTTAGGCCAAGATGCCACAGTGTGCCATGCCTGCAGATGCTTATGGAAAGCTCTCTTTGTATGCTTTGGTACGTGCGCGTGTGTGTACACGCCGCAAATACAACGACGGCAGAGAACAGCCAGCCATATTTGTTTCAAGTCACTTCGTATTTGCGTCGGCTTTTTTAAGCGAGCTGTGTTGTTGCGTGCACATGCAATAAACTTGAAATTGTGCAAAAGAACAAAAACAACAACTAAAACAAATATACAAAGAGGAGTAAATACAAATTCGAGAAGTGCAAAAACAAAAGCAGAAACGAGCGCTCTAAAAAGGGAGAAAAGTAGCAAAAATGCATTTTTTAATGGCTGCTACGATCCTAAGTTTATTATTTCGCATTTAAGGGTAAGCCTCACAAAATATGCTATTTTTTATATGCTCGTATATATTTTTGCATTTAATTAAAGTGCCTGCCATACAGGCGACATCATTGCCAATTGTGCTGGTTAATTTCATTAGCAGTGAGTCGGGCTGAGTTCGTCACGGAGGCTGCGAGTGCAACTAACTCAGTGGGGTACATTTGGAAGGCGTTGCTTTAGTAGCAGAAGTGCCAGCAAATCTTTTTGTCCATGCCAGTGCTGTTGTAGTTGTTGTTCTCGTGTCTTTGCTTGCATATGCCGCCATGCCAGTATTTCATTTGTTTGTTGTTTGTACTCAATTGCATTAATGGCTGCAGTAGGCAGTGGTAAAGTGCGGCTTAGTACCCTTTAAACACACACAACAATCTTCTTCACACACACACACATGCACGACTAATTGTTTTGCAATTGGCACGCAACTTTCAAAACTGCTGAGGTTGCGTTTACACTTTTCGGGCATCAGTGAATATGAGTGAAAGTTGGTATAGAATCTACATATATCTATATTATAGATTCATGGCAACTTGTGATATTAACAGTGTAGTCCGAATGTGAACACAAGTTCAGAGTATGAAGTCAAATAGAGCTGCTCATGTCGTTCAAAACGAAACGTGGTTGTATGGGAAATGTCGACATTGATAATTTCCGCTGTTGGTATTGTGACAATAATACCCAAAATTATAGTGGAAGTACCTTTGATACCTATCACTATCACTTAGCTGAAAGCCCAGGCAGCCAGTGCTCTTTAATTTGGCTGTGGAATAAGAACTAAATGGTATATTTCTCATTGTGAATAAATAAATAAAGATCATTTCGTGAAACTGGCTTTAAAATCGGCCTTTGAAACATTTTAAAACAAAGATAAGGGAAGAATTAAAATTTGTGTTTGTTTGCTTAGTAAAATTTCAATTCGGCTTTCAAAGAAAATCTCAAACTATTAAAATTTATGTTTATTTCCAATTTCCACTCCAAGCAATTAGTGTCAAAATCAGATGTTCCAAATAAATGGGAAGAAATTATGGCAGAATTGACGGATTGACTTTTTGAAGCACCATGATAAGAATTCTATTTTAAGGGCGAACAACTTAAAAAGAGCCTCCTTTATTTACTTTGAGATTTTAAAATTGTTGTCGAAGGCTGTTTTCTATTCCCCGGAGTCAGTCCACATACAAAAATGATCATACTGTTAATATTTCACAGTTTGTCTCCGACATTCTTTGTTTTAACTAAAACCAATGTAAGAATTACTGGAACCGTGAATAATTACCCTAAATAATATTTTCCTTTAGTGAATACCATCAAAACGTAGTTATACAATTATTTCATAATTTTATATTATTTTACGTTGTTGTTCTTAATAATATTTTACGTTGAACCAGTTTAATTTACATTAAATTCATTGCATATTTACATAAATTATTGCATATTTAAAAATTAACTATAATGGGCAGTATTTCAATGTAAACAATGTTCGGGATCGTTAGTTTTTGCCACATCAGTTCTCTACACAGCATGGAAAATATGTATTTAATTAAAGACCACCCAGACATAGGTTTTTCTTAATGACAATTCCTTTAAACCACAGCAGGTAGATAGGGAGGCCATCTTTCGTCTGACGAGTGTGACTCTGAACTCAGCCTAAAGGCAATTTTTCATCACGTATTTCATAAGCCGCTTGCCACTTGCCGCACCGTGTGCTCTAGTGTTGCTAAGACGCACGCTATCCTGCCAACATGTGCAACATTGTTTCATTGAATACGCGCGCCTCCTGCCTGGCCATAGAAACGGCACACGCTGCACGCTTTCTAATTATGTCGGCGTTGTTTTTGAAACACTCGAAATGGGAGCAGAACGGAAGATTTGTAATGCATTTTTAAATTCAATCCTTTTTAAGTGTGCTGCCATTTTTACGACTGAATTTACTTTTATTATCCTGCACTGCTCTCGGCAGCTTCTAAGATTTCTAATCTAATGTGGACAAATCGTGCCTGTGCACCGGAACGATTGGCGCGAGAATCCAATAAAGCAGCACTCCAGCAGTCAATAAAATTCCTGGTGCAACTTATGCTCATTTCACATAAATGGAATTCCGAATGTGGGACTGAATGTGTTTTTGTGTTTTTGTGTGTGGAATTGGGTGCGCCAATAAATAAACTGGATGCAAGCGAAGAGCGCCACTGCTGCAGCAGCTGGAAAATGACTTGACAGCCATAAAAGGTTCTCACTGCCTCACTCACCTGTATGCGATCCTCCGCCAAGCCGGTTTTCATTGACAGCAACTCCCTGGCGCTGACGTCCGGATAGTGCGCCTCCTTGAACGCCTTCTCCAGCTCCTCCAGTTGATTGCTGGTGAAGATAGTGCGGCCGTGACGACGTTTGTTCTTCTTTTTACTGCTGCCGCCCGGTCCCATGAGGCTGCCGTCGCCACCATGACCCACCAGCAGGCCATTCGGATTGCCACTGCCACCCGCCATGCCCGCTCCCATGGCGGCCGCGGCTCCATTTAAGAACGCCTCGTGCGGCGCACCCGGATGATGGGGGTGATGATGCGCATGGTGGGCATGCTGCTGGTGAGTGTGATGTATGTGCTGCTGGTGGGCGTGGTGGGCGGCGGCGGCGGCCGCTGCATGATGCGCCAAGGCGGCGGCGGCATGTTCGGCGGGCGAGAGGGTGGCTCGAGTGGGCGGCGACGTGGGATTCGTGGCAGTTATGCCCACCGCACCAATGCCGCCCACGCCATTGCCGACGTTCGTGGCGGGCAGGTGTGCGGAGCTGCCGGAGCCGCCACCCGAGTTCGTTTTACTGGGCGAATGCTTATCACTGCAATTGTTGTTGTTATTGTTGTTGTTGCTGAGGCTGTTGGCATAGTC
The DNA here is from genome assembly GCA_920105625.2 of Clusia tigrina. Lineage (NCBI taxonomy): Eukaryota > Metazoa > Arthropoda > Insecta > Diptera > Clusiidae > Clusia > Clusia tigrina. Next base: position 121,757,553 of record OV050033.1, read on the forward strand.
CTGTGCGCCACGTGATGCTTGTTCTGTTCGTGAGTGTCGAAAAGATGAAAGAAAGAAAGAAAGGGAAACGTTTAAAATTGCTTTGCAGTGGAAATCAATTTCAATACGCTAAACTAAATTCAAAGTGACAATAAAAGATTGCTTAGTGGTAAAAGGACATTTGGAATTAATGGGGGAGTGATTGGAAATGTCACAACTCGTTTCCAATCCCAATCACATAAATATAAACTTAGGTTACGCTTCCTCTGCAGCAGAAGTGTGCATAGTTGCACTTGATTCATAGCTGAGGTCCATAAATGTTTTCGATTTGGAGTTGAAGTATATAAATAAGAGGGTAGAATGAGCAAGCGGAAGTTTTGAATGCTTCCTTGCACTCCTTACCTATAATAAGAATATTTCTAAACACTCATGTTGGCGTTTGCAAGGTACTATTAAAACCAATTTGCATTCTGCACTCTTATGACTCAAGCCATGCAACCTCTTCCCTCATATCTTTAGCTCAGTATTGTGGTGAGTGGCTCACATCTGTCCATGAGCCCATCACCGCAATCTCTTATCCACTACTGTACCGTTGCCAATTGCCGCTCTCCTTAACCGCGACGGCATATGCCAAATCCTCAGGTAGGTCCTTTTCTGAACTAATAACTTATCGTGTGTCTAATGTTTATTATTTAAATGAAATTTAACACGTTCTTAACGTGTTTAACACTGGAATCAGAAACCCAGCCAATTCAAATCCCATTGTGCACCTTTTCAACTTTCGCTTGCCACTCAATTTGCTGCCATTTAGGAACGTTTAATCGAACAAAACAAAATCTGCCGACAACGCTTGAAACCCTTCTGCGAATTTTGAGGGCACACATGCGAACGCACACTCAGAATGCCAGAACCCACCAATCAGCCAGTGAGCACGTTAACCCTTCCCCTTTGTCGCACAGACAGAGAGACGCGACGCACGAAAATTTTGGCATAATCGCAACTTGTCAATCTTGTAGTTTGTTCTCCTGCAGCAAAAACATTTGTCAACATGCAGCGAACGTCCTTACAAAGCAGGCAAATCTCGCTTATCGCCAGTTTCTACGAAATCTCTCCTGACATCCTTTGTGTTCTACTTATGGAAATAGGATTTGCTTAAATCAGCGCTCCTGCTCCTTTTTGCGTTGCTTTGAGTGTTCTAAGATGTGCCAGCGGAGCCACAAAAAACTGGGTGCGCTTGTGTTGTGACAGGCAGCAAAAGGTGTCCTTCTTCTGTGCGTGAGCACATTAAAAAATCCTGCACACCTTTACAGGCTGGCAGCGGAAATGGTTGCCAGTGTTGTGAATACGCGTTGTATTCATTGCCAATTATGCAGTGAAACAGGATACGAGCGGCAATGTATGTTGGAATTCATTTTGTGGGCAGTGAAGTGGGCGTTTTGTATGCGTTTTTATAGTGTTCAAACACCCCCCAAAAATTGGAGTGTGGTTTTGATTGTCTGAGGTTTCAACGAGTTCAAATTTCTTTCTGGGCTTTCTTCACATGTTTGCCGAAAGGATTATTTTTTGGCATCCCAAATAATTCCTTTAAGGTTGGCAGAGCATTAAAAATTGCTCAGAGCCGTGAGGAGATGCTTGACTTGAGGTCCTTTATAGGCATTTTGGGCTGCTTGTAAGAGGATGAAGGCAGTCCTATGCGAGGGAAGCACAGGTGAGGCGATGAAGCGGAAAATGATTATGGTAAAGTGAGGAAAATCTTGCCCAATCACAGTTGAAGATAATTCCCATGAGATTCCAAAAAGTCCCAAAGGACCCCGAGCTAACTTGAGTTTGCAGGTCTCTTTTTGTACCGGATTTGAGTAGATAGGTGGGAGCGTGTTGAAAATTCTTAGAGTGGTCTTTAAATGCAACTAAGTACTCTCAGCATTGAGACTCATAGGAAAGGATGTGAGGGTCTAATTGAAGCACTTGAATGGTCCTTAAATCCACGCGAACACTACCAACTAAAAAATCTTTTTCCTACAGCTCGTGGTCAACAATCCCACTCCGCCGCTCCACTTACCCGGAAAAATTCGCACACTGCCACCAAAGTGGGCCAATACAAGCCCAATACTTGAGGGGCTCCTTCCACACACTCATGCAGAGACGGGCACTGGCATTACAATTTGCAATTAGCCACCACCGCAAAATGCAGTGCACGAATTGACCACTGCCTACAGGCATCAATTTGTATGTATATATATATATATATATATATATATATATATATATATATATATATATATATATATATATATATATATATATATATATATATATGTGTGTCTCTGTGTGTAATGCCTTTGTGTGTTTTTGTGAGATCCTGCTTTACAGGAAATTCTGAACATATCACATAACTCAATCGCATTAATTATCCTTGATATACTTGTAATAATTTTCCCTATTTTATTATTTTTCTTTTTTGCCAGGATACGAGTACTTTTAAGTTATGCGATACTTTTCCTTCGTCCCCTCTCTTACAGTTAGTTTCTTCTGCTTCATTATAAATTGCCTATTTATGCGTGCTCAATCGAGACATAATTTTCCACATGTCCTTCTGGTGCCTTCGCCTTTGTGCCCGGCATCGTGTCCTTAATTGTTCAATTAAGCAATTTGCTTTGTTAGACAATTAGGAATTTTATTTGATATGTACGCGTATCCTCGCATCCTTTTTGATTTCTGTGGCTCTTATCGAATTTCGCAGCATCGATTTGCGAGGAAATTATGGAGAAAGTGGCTTGAAAGCACTTCCTGGTAATTTGCAAAAGGAAAGGAAAAGTGAAACCGAAGGAGAACGACACCATGCACGCAGGAGGTGGGCAGGTACAAGCGTGTGCTGAAAAGAAAAATTAAGGACAAAAACACAATGCACAAAACATGGTAAGGATGTAAAGATGAAGTTCAATGGTACGCGACTGGTATAGTGTGAGATAAGTGAAAAGTATACTAAGTACCCGAGACCAGTCTCTGAGCGCTACAGTGACCGTGAGGGAGATGATTCAGTAATTAGGAGATATCTTGTAGCTTTATAGTGGCTGTGAGCACAACGATTTATCACCTGACTCGACATTTACTTCCTAGTGAACTCCCATTTATTTTATACAGAGTTCCACAGACTTTTTCCACTTATTTTGTTTTTCCCATTTATTTTCAAATGATGTTTCTCTGAGCTAATGACCTTCTTCACCTTCCACCTGAATTTCCAATGCCTTTCAAGTTCCTATTCATTTACTTTCCATATGATTTTCTCTGACTTTGAATGAGTTTCCTCTTGTTTTGCAATGACTTTCTACTTACTTCCCAATGATATTCCATTTATTTTGGTGTGATTTTGAACTACATTCCAAAGATTTTCCACTGGTTTTCCACTAACTATCGGCGGACTTTCCACTGACTTTCTATTGACTACTACTGACTTTTCACCGACTTTCCATTAGTCATCCACTGACATTTCACTGACTTTCCACTGACCTTCCAATAATTATCCACAGACTAATAATGAATTTTTAATAACTTTCCACAAACTATCCACTGACTTTTCACCGACTTTCCATTAGTTATCCACTGACATTTCAGTGACTTTCCACTGACCTTCCAATAATTATCCACTGACTAATAATGACTTTTTAATAACTTTCCACTAACTATGCACTGACTTTCCACTGACTGTCCACTAACTATCCACAGATTTTCCACTAACACTCCACTAACTATCCACTGACTTTCCACAGATATTCCACTAACTATCTACTGACTTTCCTCTAGCTGTCCACTGAATTTCCACTAACTTTCCATTTATTATCTTTTAATTATCAACTGATTTGCCTGTGTCACTTTCTTCTTTTATCCAATTGCTTCCCAATGATCATTTATTTCCCTCTGACTTCTTCCCAACTTCTTCTCAACTCTCTCCTGTGACTTTCTATTTAGTTTTCTAGAACTTACAACTCACTTTCCAATAACTTTTCACATACTTTTCATTTATTTTCTTTCATCTAAATTGGAATAAACTTTCCAGTTATTTACTTTAGTCTTACTTATAAATTTATTTACTTTAATTTTACTTGAAACTTATTTCCCATTGACTTTGAACTGACTTTCCATTCACTTTCCGTTGGCTTTTTATTGAATTTGAACTGACTTTCCATAATCTTTGAATTGATTTTGAACAATGTTGCATTGAGTGCAACCTCTGCTCCTCTGTTTTCCACTAACTTTCCTGAAACTTTCAAGAGCTGACCCTGCAATGACTTTCCATTTAGTTTTCTCCGACTCACAACTAGCTATCCAAAAAAGTTGCTCTCTTGTCTTTCTAATATACATCCACTAACTCACTTTTAACTTTTCCCATGAGGTTCCTTTTAAGATTCTCTATGTGTGAACTGACTTTCCACTGATTTTCCAGTGATTTGCCAGTAACTTTCAACTGATTCGTGATCCTGTTAAACTACTTCCATCAGCTCAAGCCTTAATCTTCCGCTATTTAATATGCCACCACTGCCCTTGTAGGCATTTTGGTCACTATACAGGTCCTTTAAATGCGTCTGTGCCACCACCCGCACGCTTGAGATCCCGAATATGCCTCCTAATTGAATATGGACAATTATGTTAAGCGGCAGTGAAGGGGGCCGACGGAGTTAGTAATGGAAAATTACCAATAACTGAATTTAAATTGCCAGACATTTTAATAAATGCCACAACGCACTGCGAAGCTATGCAAAGTGGCAACAAATTACGCCAAGCGAAGTGGTGGGGGAGGGCACGAGGGTGTCGTATTTAAAAGCGCGTACTGCACTGCTGGCTATGAGCAATGCTGACGCGGCCATAGAAAAAATGGTGAAAGCGCGGTTGAAGAAAATAGCGAAGGAGCTGAGTGTGCTACGTTCGCTTCAATGCCAAAGGAAGCAACAAAAAACACAGAAAAAGGCGAAGGAAGCAAGGAAGAAAAAAGTAGCGGAAAAAGGAAATTTCTGTTGACAGGAAATACACTCGAAATTGGCAATTTTGCATTTACGTTAATAATACTCGAGCGTATTTATTACTCGCACCACTTTAGGAACCGTAAGAAAACTAAGAGAAGTGAGAAAAGTGAGACGCCGCCATCCCTGCAGCAGCGTGGAAAAGATCGTTTGTTTGCGGCTCTGTTGGTGTAAGTGTGTGTGTGTCGTAGGTAGCAGGAGCCACTGAGCCAGACCCAGTACCACCGCCAGTACCAGCGCCAGTCCCAGTGTCTGCGGCAGTGCCTGTAGCCAGCTAAGCCAATATGACGGCGCAATTATTTGTAATGGAGACACTCGCGCGTTCAAATGGCTCTGTGTGAGGGTGTTAAATTGGGCCAAAGTTGCGGAGCAAAATGGCAGCAGAAGTGCCTGATGGTGGGTGCGGTGGGGGATGCGGGGGTGTACGCAAAAATGGCGTAAAAACGCACTTAAACGGCAAAAAGCAGCAGGCGAGGCAAATAGAAATTGTGAGTAGTAGTAATAGGGCTGCCTGCTGTACTACTGTGCTCCGCCCAAGGTTGAAGGTAGTTGTGGTGCAGCATGAATGAGGGGGCTTTTCTTTATATTTATTTGTGGAGTGCCTCTCTGCGTTGTTTGCAGACTAAAGTTTGAAGTTTGCAGTTAAATAAGCGCTTAAGTTGTAGTTCTTTGCTGCTGCCTGCTTCGCCGCTCCTTTGTGAACGCCTCTTTTGTTGTGGTTGGGTGTGTGCTGTGGTGTGAAAGCGCTCTTATTGCCGAGCATTGGCAGCACTGCTCAACTAAATGGCTTTATGTGTTTTGTTTGCTTTTTGTTGTTGTTGTTGTTTATTTTCTTTCATACAGTTTACTTCCGTTTAGGCCAAACTAGTATAAAAGCTAAATTACACGCTTAACATTTTTTCCTCCCTCTACTGCCGGCATTTTCGCCTGTCGTTGGCATATCCTTTTTTCTTTTTCAATTTTTTATTCCGAGTTTTTCTTGTTCTGTTGGCGTTTTTCTATTCTTGTTTTTCTTTTTTCCGATTTTTTTTTGCTTGACTTTCTCTTTGCGAGTATTTTTGTATTTTGTTTGTTTGGCAATTTTATGCTGATTGCTAACTAGCGTGGCTGCCGCAAGTGGGTGGGGGCAGGCGGGTGTCGTTGTAAGTGGCAGCAAGTAGGCAACTAGCAGCCAAGCTTTGGCGGGTTTTGTGTTTCATGCTTATTTTCCAATGTTTGCTTTTCAATCGTTCCTTTTTTTGCATTTTCATCTATTTTTCCCTCTCATTCAGGTTTTTTATTCCTTTTTGGCCATTTTAATGATTGTTGTATTGTATTTCGATTTGGTTTTGTGGTGGCTCGGAGCGTTTGTGCCTGCACTGGAGCTTAAATTAAATAATTGGTTAACTTTTTTCTCCTTTCATACCAATTATGCTCTGCGCAGACGGCGGTATGTGCGTCAATACGTAGTGGGAATAGGCTATGAATGAAATATTTCCAATTAGAAATCGGGAAAATGCGGCAAAAAATAATAACAAAATAATATAATTGGAAAGCGAACGGGGATTGAGTTTTCGAGTTCTATATTATTTGCAGACTGAAGAGGAGGTTATTAAGGGCTGGGTATCACTGAACGAGGGTTGACAAATGAGATCGTCCATTGCGTTCACATGCAATGGACGATGGTTTGGCCAACAATGTTTCCATATCGACTTGCATCAACATTGCGATGTTCCGGTATCTTACGAGTAAATGCAAATTTTTGGGGTGGTCTTTTCTGTTCAACAATGTATTCAAGACTGCATTTTCTTCAGACGCTTTGATGTTATGTTCAAAGTTTTGTTCGTGCCTCATCCCCAGTCGAAATATTGAATGTTATGAAACTGGAGTGTCTGCGTTAGACTTCAGCCCTCATATCCTCATTTCAATTACTTGGGAACAATATTTCAAAATTTGTTTTTGACTGCTTTCATTTTGGGCTAATGATATAAGGATCATTTCATATGTGAAGAATGGAGGTGAAATAAAAAAATCGGTGTAGTTTCCAAGTAGTCACCAATAAAGATAATCTATGGAATCAACACTCCTTAATGGTATTTCATTATTGAATGTGAACACATCAGGTTGCAGTTCCTCCAATATGAACTGCTAGAAGAAGCTCCTGGAAAACTCACACATACATTCAAACACCATGGAAGCAACTATAAGCCGGAATTCTTCAAAGAGTTCGCAGTTACCGCAGCCTTAAACAAACACTCTTCTTTCTAACTTGGAAGGTATGTAGTGCATTTATTAATTTCCTCTTCAGTTATCCCGTCAGACTTCAACCTCCTTCCTGAATTTATATCGCAGGAATCTCAGAACTACGTCAATAAAACTTAGGGACATCTTACTAGACATTTTCTTCTATTATCATAGAACATTGTTAAGACTTGATATGAAGAATGGGTTCTTTATTGACAAAAATGGGTTCTCTATTCAGCTGCTAAACAACAAGGTTGAACATTTGGGGCATAGGAACGATTCCAATTGAGTTCGTGCCCTACGGGAAACATTTCTAAATTTTTAAACTCCACTAAGATTAAAAATCTTCCAACATTCAAGTACACTGGCAAGGCTCAATATGATATTTACGCCTATATGTATAAGCCCAGAACTATTGTTCCTTCTGTTGCATAGTTTTGAGTGATGATGTCTTTGAAATTATGTTCATACAAAAGCCGAGAGAGGTGAAGGCCCCTGCAGTCAGTGCATAATTCCATAAGTGGAATACTTATTTATATTTTTATTTTATTTTATAAATAAATAAATAATGTGTGCCGAGGAGACGAGGGCTTCATAGCTTAGAGACCCTGGGAGACTGTGAAGGACCATTGTAAATTTTCTCTAAATAATCGCTATTACATAATAGAGATTCTTTAGAGACCATGACAGACTGTGTTCGACTCTGAGTGCATATCGAAGCTAAACGGGACGATGGACTAGACTTACTTATAGAGACTGTGGTCTATTAAAATGAGTTGCAGAGAAAATCTTACGGGTAAACACCAAACTAGGAGATACTCTAAGAGTCCCAAAGAAACTTTTCGGAGGTACTCAGTGAGGCCAACCTAATCTAAACACTGACAGTTGACTCTACCGCATTTAAGATTGCGAAGTAAACTATCCAATCCTGCACGTATTCGCTGCCGTTTCATATGACCGCGCTTCAATAAATCTGCCAATAAATTAAGTATTTAATTTGAACTTTAAACTTAATCTAAAAATCTGCCCAGTCTTGTAAATTCCACCCTGGGATGGCGCTTAATTCGCAAATTGCAAAAGTCAAAGTCGAAGTGCAAAGAATTCTCGTATGCACCCTTTCAGCGGCCTCCAGCCAAGCAAACCACTTCAATGGTTTTGCAACAAGAACAACAACTACAGAAGCAGCAACACTACCGAAAGGAACGCCACCCCCTTGGTCCAGTGTTAAAAAAGTGAATTTAGCGCGTGAATTGAATATTACCCGTGTAAATTTGTTTTCTAACACAACAACAACAACAACAACAGCAACAACAACAACAACAACAACAACAACAACAACAACGACAGCAGTAGCAGCAGCAACAACAACAACAACAACAACAACAACAACAACAACAGCAACACTAACAACATAAAATACATGTTCTTGAAAACGGTCACACCCCCCTCGGGCGGGTGGTTTATATATTTACGAATGTGGCTGCTAACACCCTCGAATAAAAATTTGTTAATTTCCCTGTTGACAGCAATTTGCCACGCCGCCGCTGCCACTTGCTCGAAAGTGTTAAGGCAACAAATTTTGTTCGTTAGTGATGGGTTAATAAATATTTGAAAATGTGTGAACACACACACACACAAATATAGCCCCACTCACACTCGCACACACCTTCTTACAGCCTATTTGCCACATTCGCGTAAGCAGTGTTGTAAAGCGGCACCAAAAAAGTGTTGCGAAGAATGAGGGAGGGGGAGGGGGTGGACGAAAGCCCCGAAAAAACTTGCCAGCTGAATTTTAAAACAATTTCGTTGCAAGCTGTGAGGAGGGCTCATCCTTGCCAGCGGCTCTGCCCATGCCACAGCTGTCGCTGCCTACACTTTGGGGCACTAAAGCAGCAACGATTTCCACTTTAACACCGACAATTCGAGCGCCAGAGCCGTGAAAAAGTAACAACTTCTTTTTGACTGTCTTTCTAATTTGCTGGAAGTGTGGCGAATGGCATGTGTGCGGAGTGTGGAGGGGGAGGAGTGCTGCAAGGGGTTAATAATATATGAAATTGTGCCAGTGCGTTTTCCGCTGTGTGTGTGCGCTATCATGTGCACATGTGGGGGCGTTAGTGGATGAGTGTGTTTGAGAGTGTGTGTGGCGCGGCTCTTCCAGGACAGAGACGTGTTATTGCCATTTGATGAGGTAATGAATCCCAAATTAGTAGTACACTGCGTGCAAGTAATGAAATTACCAAATTTATTACACTTTTAAATTGAAAAATAACTCGCAACTGGTTTGCCAGCGTTGGAAAACGACCCTAAAGGCGGCCGTATAACTGTTTAGCTACTCGTACTTTATGTCTCAAGTTTGACGAGCGACATTACAAGAATAAGTGAACATATTTCCACTGAACATAAAATAAACTGGCACCAAATACTGAAAGGAGAGAATAAAGACCAAGAATGCGTCTGCCGGGTATCATCAGTCAATCCAGATACTTCTACGTTCTTCATCGCTCAATGACGGTAGGACTCGTATGAGTTAGGCTGGTATAGAAAGTTACGTACAAAGAGACATTCCGAGCTGCCAGATGGGTTCATAGAGACTTTTTTGTCTCTGCCACACTTACACAAGGAAGGAGATCTATGATGAAGCCACTATATTTCAATCATCTCACTCACTGGCTGTGCACCACTAATAATGCAAGTCAAGTATAGAGAAGGTGATCCATCGTGTCCTCATTGTTTGTATGCTTACATCTTCTACCACAGCCATTTTGATAGATTCTTCCTGACATTCTTACCGTTTGGGTTACTACTGCGCAGTATGTAGCTCCTTCTAATCTTCAATGTGGGTAGATTGTGTTTTTCTGGCGTTACCAGGATTTCTCCGCTTAAATTCTAACCTCTACTCGTGAAGATATAAGAAATTAGTTCTTCTTTCGATAGGAGTACCCAGGATCTCACCATTTGAGTTCCTGCTTGACACTTCTGAATCCGGTGAAGGATTTTCAGTGCACGTCTTTTCGCTGGAGATATTAGATATTATCACACCAAGAGGGTGAGAAGACATTTTAGAGTTCCAGCTACATCAAAGCATATTATGGTAGCAAATATATGAAGCTATCAAGACACTTTCGACATTTTTAAGGCTTTGTCATCTTGGTTCGAGTTGAAAGTTGGAACACAAATTATGATATTTTTGAGGAGAACACACAACGGGATAAGGACAGAAACAGAAGTGATATGAATTTGAAATTTAGGATTTGGAATTTGTGATTTCGAATATACCAGAATGAGCTCAAATGACTGAAAGTGCTTCTAGCTGATCATGGTGGCCAAGATGGCAATAAACTTTATCTGAATCACATGGAAATAATTAATATCGAATTACGATATTACTCTAGAATTAAATAGTTCCACTTTTCTATAAATTGGTTCATCAATCCACACTCTTCCTTGGTGTCCTTTACAACATGCTTCAGAATAATTGTTCACACGTCGATAATCCTCAATTGTACAATATTGCGGCTGCTTTCACTCGAAATGCCAACTCCAGTCTTCAGTCAATTGGTCAATTTACACCAAAGAAAAAGGTATTTCTCACAGAAATTACAAAAATTTGCACAGGCATGAGGAAAAAGGACTCTGCTGTTGAGTTGGCATTGGATTGACTCCTAAGCCGCAATAAACGAAAAGGTCACTTCAACGCTTATCGAGTGCATTTATTTGGGTGCTTTTTTATGAACACTCCCTTAACGCAGGGCACACGAACACTCGTACTCAACAGAAGCAGTTGCCACCACTTAAGAAAGGACAAAACTAGTGTAACATTACAAACACATTATAGAACACAACAACAACGGCAACAACGACAACAACGTATGCTATCATCACATTAAATAGTGTGAAAAAGGGACGAGCGCACGTAAATATCCTATAAAAACAGAAACTGAGTCCTGGCACTTCAATAGTAAGCTTGGGTCCTAGTGGCAAAAGCAGGTACAGGCCAGCAAATAGCCGGACTTGCTTGTGGCATTTGCTACTGCTGCTCAATGGCCACTCGAACAAGGATAACAACATTGCTGCCACAAAAAACATGTCAAGGAAAATGCTACTTTTTTGCGCCCCCATTGTTGCGGTTGCGGGCACTTGAGCAGCGTTTCTTCCCCCACTTACGAATAGTTGAGTAAGTGAGTAAGTATGTGTGTGTGTGTGCAGGGATTCAACTGTACCTGCCCGCCCGCAGTTGATCCTCGCACCTTTTTCGGACCGCAGCCAAACCTTTATTTTCCTGCGTACTGGCAAAAATTATAAAATTAAAAATTTACTCTGTGTAAACACAACACACGCCCACTTTCCGACACCTTTCGAGCTGAGCCCTGATTGTGCTGTGTCCTTAGCATTGTGTGTCATTTTTGAGGTGCTCCTTTCTGTGCGCCCTTGTGTAGGTACTCTTCGTTTTTTCCTACTATGAGATGGCTTTGCTGGAGTGTCTGTGTGTCTGTGTGTGGCGTGTACGGTGTTAGTCCGGACTTCCTCCGCTTACCTTTTGGTTAAACATAATCTTAATGCCATTATATTTTCGCAGGAAGTAAGCAATTTGAGAGGTTAATTGTTTTGTGAATGAAAGAGAATTTCCGAGAGTTGCAAAGCGGATTCCGCAAACAGAAGTCTTGACTTCAGTCAAATCCGAGTGCCTTGCAGTGGAATGCTGATGAGTGCGTACTATGAACGAAAGTATCAAAGATCTGAATGAGTTGGATATCTCCCTCGATACTGATATGCCGGACTGGTAGAGGCGGCAAGTACTGTGAATATTCCATACTCAGAGGTCCACATTAACATAGGAGTTGATCAAGTCACCTCATGAGTTGCGAGCCGATATATATAGCAACAATTGCTGGGCTTCTTTAATATTGCAGGGACGGAAAATGCATTTATAAGGGAAATGGACCACAGAGACTACGAACTATAGAGACAAAGGAGCATGATGACAATGGGCCACAGAGATAATGGACCACAGACACATTCGACCACAGAGATAAGGGAACACAGAGACAATGCACCAGAGAGACAATGGTCTACAGAGTTAATGGAGTACAGAGATAATGGAACACAGAGACAATCGATCATAGAGACCAGTGGAGTAGTGTAGACATGCCACCAGTGACAATAATATGCCCCTGAAATATCCAAAAAGGTGTAGTAGAAATATTGAAATTACTCAAGGATTAGGAAACTTCAGATATCACTCCAGAAGGGTCCATATTTAAAGAATGAACACTATCTGCTTTGGCAGAAAGACACTGAGGGCTAATAACCGGGCATGGAAAATAGAGGAGGGTCTCTGTAGGGCTTACACTGAATGGTCTACCATAAGAAGGAACAACTAGACTACAAGCAGATGCTAGAGACAGAACAGTGCTGATGTCCGAAGCTATTCTCAGAGTTACATATACCCACAGAACAAAATCAATTCTTATTCTGCTGGTTCAGCTTCTTTGAGGTTTTACTCCTTCAAATAATGATGGAAGTTGTTCGCTGTTCTCCCCTGTCCTCCACAATCTCCACGAAATTTGCTCGAACCTTTAGTAACTTGAGTTCCGGAATATGTAAAGTCTCACATGCAGCAGGAGCCACCTAGACTCTCTCTCAACAGCAGCGGGAATGGCACCATATAGCACTGAGTAGTACTCTCGAAAGTATTGGCCACGGAGCAGCACTCCTGCCTGTCTGTTCGCAAACAAACTTTTACTACGAGTTACAAAACGCGCCTTGTTTACTCTTTTAGCGCACTTCCCAGAAATTCCCTCCACGTAGTAGCTAGGAAAATGACTAGGCAAGAATTTTGTGCATTTCCCTGGCTGTCCGGGTGACTCCTGTAAAGGAGACAGTCGCACATTGGCTGTTGTTCTCTTGACGATCATGTCGAGTGGTTGACATTTGGCTGATCATGCTAAGCCTGCGCCTATTAGTGGTAATGGTGTGGTGGTGATGGCGATGGCGAAGCGGTAAATACCACTTGAGCAAAACTCACAACAATTTTCACATTTTCCAGTTAAACGCTTGAGAGTGAAACCACCACAGTAAATTGGTTTTCTCCAAAAAGGTGGTTTCGAACGAAACTCACTCGTTTTTCTTCAACTTTTGACTGTTTATTTGTTTAACTTTGAATTTGGAAATTGTAATTTTCCAATATAAAATCTTGCGCGGAGAAGTGATAATTAGAAAAAAGTAGGTTTACACTTGGGAGTTTGTTTTCTCAACGTTTCTGTGTGTGTTGTTCCTTCAGGGAAGCAACCGAAGGGTAGCAGGCCTTTTGGTGTGACTGGCGATTGATACCCAGATTAGCTCAATGGAAACAAAGCGTTGTGCAAAGGAACCATTGAAAGGAGGAGAGCCAATTAATAAGTAGACAAGTGGCAGTTTGAAAATATACTCGAATAAGGACCACAATTAAACTCTGGAGCCAAGTTTAAATAAAGAACCAGAAGGTCACAGCTCTTCACGAGCCAAGATTCTACTGTTGTTGTAGTTAATCATTGCTATACATCCTTTTATATCATTTGCATTCGTCCTTTCTTATGGAATACACTATGTGATCTCACTCTAAGGATCTCCAAATCCATTAACTCATTTTCACTAATAAAAAGGTGCAATAATCTGAAATCTTTGGGTACGCTACTTAAAGCGAGTACCCTACAATCAGACTATTTGTTTGCTACTTGAAAATTTTCATATAATAGCAAATCATTTGCAACCGGTTGGCATTTTCGAGGGATTTTCTTTTCGTTTATTGAACTCAACTAAAGAAAAGGTTCTCAAACAATCGATTTGAATTCAGTTCAGCTTCTGCAACTGTGCGCTGACACCCTGGACTTGCTGCCTGCCATTATCTACAATTATTTTACTATTAATTTTCTATTCTTTTCTCATACTCGTAATTGCCCTCGAAGTGGTTTTTCAAGCATTTCCCTCAAAATTGCCCTCTTTTCTATTGTTGAACATTTCTTTCCCAACCATATCGAATGACAGCGTGGCTGGCGAACGCACATGCTCAGCGGCAATTATTTGGCTTATTTTTGGGTAGAAATGTCACTAAATTTTGCCAATATCAGAGAAATGCTCTTTTTGGCAGTTCAGAAGAATCAATGTGAAATTTCTTGTATAATTATCTTTAATTATTGTATTCATATCCAGTAAAAGCGAGTTCTGGAAGCAAGCAGCGAAGAACAAGAGACACAGAAATGCTCTTTTTAAGTACCTTCTAATGGGAATGTTGACATTTTGGACTGAATTTCCAAATAAATCCGCGAAATTTTGCTTGCGAAGGATTCTTATCGCTGAATTGTGTGATGGCTGTGAGCCAATTAATCCTTTAAAACCTCAGGGAGAAAGCGTAGAAAAAGTATTAAAAATTTGTTGGAAGAATGGTATAAAAAAAAGAGAGGAGGAATGGTACCACAACCTTAAATAAGGATCGTTGTAATACTGTAAAAGTTTCTACCAGTCACAGGGACAGGATCCACGTGATCCACGGATCGTTTGAAATCGTGGTCATCTTAACAATATATAAAGCAAAACTTCTAAGACTGAGATTACAGAAGTAACCTTGGATTGTGGCCACAAGTATGTAAGGGCGAACTATTCAGACTCCAGCCTAGAGATACGTGCTTCAACAGATTTGCTACCCCACATTCTCTGAGTTATTGGAAGCATTCTTATTACCGGAAGAGCAGGCAATATTGCTGAAGGTGCTAAGCCACAACATTATGAACAGTGAAAACGCTGCTGGATGTTATCATACGATGTTCTAGATTGTTTTGTTTCCACTTTTTACTTTTGATGGTTTATCAAAAAGTCTCGCCCTTAAATATGTTCCCGTGTGTATGCCGTCGTCTTTCCAAGGTATTTTCTTTGCCAGAGAATAAAACCTAAGACAAATTATTTTCCTCGCCTGTCAATGGCTGTCAACATAAAATACGTCCAAGAATGAAAAAAATAACTACAACAGCGACATCTGCTGCCAAACAGTCGAACTGAAGCACTTAGGGAGCCACCTCCGTTTCGGGTGCGGCCTTTGTAAGCAACCCCGGATACGGCAATTTTTGGAAAGCAATTTTATTTTAAGTTTCAGTTTAATTAAATGTCATTTAATTTTATATTGCCTGCAATATACGCGGAATAGTGAAGAGAGATATTTCACAATTGGCTGAGCCCGCTACTTATCACGCGCTCACCTCAACTCCCTCTCACAGACACACGCACACCAACACACTAATTTCCATATCACAGTTTTCCGCATTAAATGGGGTTAATTTAAAATTTAAACGCGTTAACGCGGCTGCTGAACTACCAATTTGTTGTGTGTTTAGCGCTATTTTTAAATATGCGCGTAAGCTAAAAACCGAGATAGTCACACTCCGCCCCCACTCGACCACACGCGCCCCTACAATCTGCGCATCATTCGCTTAATTAGCGGCAACTGACACATGTCTGTCGCAGCCGCCACCACAGCCACAACCGCAGCCGCAGTGTAATAATGTATTAATAAGCTGTGGGCAAATATGCCATCCCGCCCCGTCACCCAGTCAGTCAGTGGAGCTGCCAGCGCATTAGTCACACTTCTATGCATGCTTCGCTTTTTATACCCGCTCCAGCACCTATTCTAGCTAATAAGACCTCACACGTTAACAGTTGAGGTTCAGAGGGAGGGATGCAGGGCGGAAAGTCAGTGACAAAATAGGCTACTTGACGCTTTAGCTGCATGTACGAGTGCGAAAAAGATCAGAATGCTGCTTGGTCAGTGGCGGATTCTGTCGCAAGTAATGAGAGACTCTGAGTTGGGCACGAGTATTTGGGGTATTATTTTCTATTTTCCGTGCCTATTAGAACCCGATTGAGGCTGAAGGGCGGGGATATTCCAACTTCATAAAGTTTTCTAGTCAAATATAGCACAATGGATATCTTGTGGGCTGAGTGCTAATGACTATTCTAGTCCTGCCAGAGTTCCTAATGCCAAATTGGATGGAACTGTCTTTGCTTTCTCATTCTATCTTTACCTTTACCTTTATATATCTCTTTCTCTCTATGACTTTACCTTTACATCTCGTTCTTTATCTCTCACTCTTTCTGTGCTCTATCCTCCATTTTGCTCCTCTTTACCCTTCATTCATGCTTTCTATTCGTCTCGTAATTTCTTGCTCCCAAATTCGTGCTGAGTGGTTCATTACCAGCTCAGCCTAATTTAGCCCTGTGGCCCAGCTGGAGTAGTTAATCAAATCCGTGCTTGTTCACACTCTCCCACACTCACACACACGCACACATGCTTAGATACTCGTACTATTTGTTGTCTGCAGCTTTTGTTGCTATTTTGTTGTGTCTTTCTTATTTGCTATAAATTGTTTGTTTCTCTTTATTTTTAATTCTTTTCTCGGGTTCCTCCCTTGGCCCTCCAGCCACCCCTTCACGACTTTCACGGCTGTATTCGCATTGTTTTCAGCCATTTATATATTTTTCTTACTTTTTCTGCATTCTGACTGCATTCTCCATGAGGCTTATTAGAGGTGCAGCGTTTGAAGTGCTGGCATGAGACTAGTGAGGTAACGGCCGGGGAGATGGGGGCAAGGGCTGATGTTGTATGCCAGTTCAGCCTTACACCACTTGGATGCGCTTTGCTGCTTTATTCATAAGCTGGGTTGAACCGACTGTGTGCGCTTTTGTGCCGCTGTGTGTGTGTGTGTCGCAATTCCTCTGTTTCTGGCTCTTGTGGTATTGTGGCCTAAGACACTCGTAGGCACCTTCTAAGTTAGCCCACTTGTGATTGGCATTGAGGCTTGCTCAAGTGTGCCCTGCGAGCGAGGAATTGGATGAGCAAGAAACAAAAACAATGGAAAGAAGAAAAAAATTTGAAACGCTTCTAATTAGCTGCATTTGCATACGGCGTCTGCATCCTTTCAGGTGAGTGGGCCGAGGGTTGCAAGAGCGAAAATGGAATCAAATTTTTCTTCGTGTATAAATTGAGCTGCGTCACAACATTTTTTATAGCATTATTTTCAATGCTTATTTTTATCCAATTTTCCGTAGCGTGCTGCTAGGATAATAGGGTTCATATACTCGGAAACGATAAAAAAATATTAACAGGGATTATAAAGTTAGTTCTGCGAGGGCAGAAAGATCTCATTACTGACTCCTTCAATTGCTTAGTAGTAATGAGCAAAGCAATGAAACAGAGAAGGAATTTCTGAGAACAGTGCAAGTGCAGATGTGCGGAATTAGCACTTCATCTACTGTACGCATTTACTTTATATAACAGTCAAGTTGATGCAGCAAATTCTGCCAATGCATATGGAAATGTAGAAAAGAATAGAAGAATCGGGTTTTCCCTATAAATCTGAAGAAGTACGAGTTCAACGTACCATATTAGGACTATCGGGTTTTCTAAGTAATTATTGAATAAATCATATATTATTAACGCCACAGAGGGCATCGCTCTCCTAGTTGAGGAAGCAATAGTAGACTCTGGCTCTCTCCTAAGGTTTAATAGCAGTACTTCCGAAGTTTCAAACTGGACAAAGAAATGACATATGAAGTTCAATGATACTAACTCAGTCTATGTAGATTCCACACAAACTCATAGTGTATGAGTTCCCAAGCAAATGTTAACTTAACGCTTAATGAATCTCGGACGCCCCAGTTGGACTCGTTTTGGCACGATAAAAAAAGCTAAATAAAATGTAATAAGAAAATCTAAATTATTTTAATGATAAAAATAATATAAAAAATTATTTTACAAAAATATATAAAATATATAAAAATATATAATATACAAAAATATACAAAATATATAAAAATATATAAAGTGTATAAAATATATAAAAATATATATAATATATAAAAATATTTTTAATGACAAATTTAATTATCATATTTGTTGTTCAAATACTTCGCGAGGTATTTAAAAATTCTTTTTAACTTGTAATTTTTTTGTTTCTTTTGCAATTCGTTTTTAGGGATTTAATCATAAAAATGTGTCTGTAAAGAAAATATTTGAAAATTTTATAACTGTTATTAGAAAATAAGTCAATTTAAATGTGTTCTTAAAGAAATTATTAATATTTTTTTCAATTTACTATCAAAACGAAATGAAGTCTCTAAGCAAATATTTTAAAATTTTATAATTGAAAAATCTCTAAAGAATTTTTTTATAATAATTATTAACTATTATTAGTTTTAATAATTATTATAGAAACATTTTTTATTTTATTGAAGGAGGCGTGGTAGACCAATTTGAAATATATTTTGTCCTCTTGTTATATTTTAAGTTTAACGTAGTGTGCTTTTAGGGTGAACCTCCATAATAGTTTGAGAGGGAATTTTATATAAATTTATAATTATAATAATTACTTGTTAAAGTATGTTGTGAGTAATTTGAATTTCAAGGAGGCAACGGAATATATTGACACTTTTTTATTTTTTTAATTTTGCTTAAATTTGACTAATTTCCTTTTAAAAAAAATCAAAAAAAGTTTGCGTAATTTCTCTTTAAAAATAACATTTTCATATATAGAAGGTTACTTTGGTAGCCTGAGCTTGGCTTAAAAAGTTTCCCTATCACATTTTTCAATACGTAAACTTGTTTTAAAAATGTCACAATTCCACCAATTCGAGATTTTTGTTAAAAATTGTCCAACTACAAGTTTTGGGCAACACTTTGTCAGACTCACCCGCAAACTGGCTGCCGAAGTGCTGCTGGAAATGGCCGCGGAATTCGTGCGGCGTGCTGAAGCCCGGCGGCAGGAATCCCCTCAAGTACGCGGCCGCAGCAAGAGTGGTCATATGATGATGATGTGCTGCGTTCAGCTGCCCCGCGTGATCTGCGTAGCCGGCTGCGGCGTAGAAGTTGGCCGGATTGAACACCGGCAGCTGGCAGTGGGCAGCAGCTGCCGCAGCAGCAGCGGCGGCCGATAAGCGTGACACGTCGGGCGATATGGAGCGCGAGTCGCGCGTTGGCCCATGCGAGGAGGCTGGCGACATGGGTGCATTGCTGCAGTCAGTGGGCGTGGTGGCAGCGGGTGGCGGTGACGAGTTGGAAGAAGCGTTGTTGTGGTTGCCGTGGCGCGCGTGTTGCGGCTGCAACTGCAGAGTGGGCGACTGTTGCTGGTGCTGCTGCTGTTGCAACTGCTGTTGCTGCAGGTGGGGGTGGTGCGGCTGCAGTGGCATGGTCAGCGGCTGCTGTTGAGCGTGGTGATTATTGAACTGCACTTGCTGATAACTGGCCGCTGCAGCAGCAGCCGAGCCCACTCCCAGACCCAAAATCTCCTGTATGGCGAAAGGTGTTCGCATTTTGGTCGCCTGCATTTTTGCCGTCGGTAAATGAAAACTTTTGCTATGCAGCGACTTTTTGATTCTTCGTGCTTGGATTTTGAGTGTTTTTAATAAAATTGTTTATCAGTGGGCAACATTTTGTACTTTGAACTGGGTTGAGTGGAATTTTGGGGAGATGAAAATTTCCAAGCAAGCTTCAATGTTTTTCTGACTTCAAAGCTGAGCGAGCTTCAAAGTCCAGCTGTGTGCTATTAGTGCGAGTATCAAATAAATTTCGGTGAGATTGGTGCTTTTATTTTGAAGAAAATTCAATATAAATAAACATTCGTGCCTGCTGAACTTCTTAGCACATTTTTAGGCGCTTGCAGTGATTTAACATTTCTGTTGAATATTCGTGTTAGTTTCGGCGAGTTTTCCTTTATAATTCCAAGTATAAATTTATATTTTCTTATTTATTAGTTTTTTGGCATGTTTTTAGGCGCTTGTACCATTCGATTTTTAACAAAACGAAATTTTTTGAATTTTGTTTGATTGATTCTTTAAAATTTTAGCTTATTGTAGTATAGTTATTAAGAAGTTTTACGTCAGTTTCAAATTTTTTGTAACTTTTTATTTTATTTCTTTGTAAGTCTGTTTATTAAATAAAATTTAAAAATAATTTATATGATTTTTAGTTAATTTTTGTAGCATAGTTTGTGGCTGCATTGCCCCTTATACTAGCTTATTGCACTTTTATTACAGTTTTATTAATTAGCTGTCGAGCTAATCAAAAATATTCCACTTAGGCCAATTTAGTCAAGAGTCACTCAAAGGTTAATGCACGTTAACACTTGCACAGCACAAAACTCGTGGAGAGAAAAATCACAATTAATTCGTGGGTGTGTGTGCTTATGGGATTCGGCAAAATTGTGTTAAAATTTGCCCAAATTTGTAAAAAAACGTCACTAAAAGATTTTTGTGTTTTTATTTTTAAAACTTAAATTTAGTCACTTGAAAAATTTCGTAAATTGCGTTCATCGCAAATTTTCTGCAGTGTTCCTTTCGTCGACTACACCCTAAAACGGTGTACTTGCGGCAATAGAGTAACTCGCTTGTTAATCGGCTCCTTTTATGATTTTTTCCTTCGCTTTGTTTCACTTGAAAGAGTTTCTCTTTGGACTCACGTGCGTGCGTGGCCGTTGCGCTGCGGGGCTACTCTACGTTTAACGTGCATCAAGTACCAAGTTGAACTGAAACCAGAAACTCGGCAGCAGCTGGCAGCAGCGACAACACCAGCGCTGACACCAGCAGCACCAGCAGCGCTCGCTGTGCATGCTCAGCAATTGTACGAGCTCGTAAGCGCACGGCCCAACTGCCCTCGCTGCGCCATATTCCGACCGGCAGTCGGCGCAAGAGGGAGCGAAACAACTGGGCCAGAGTGCTGTTTCAGTTTGGCATGCGGCGCCGTGGCTCGACTCTTCCAAACGCAGGGGCACACATTCCAATTAGCAGCTCGTGCGGCACAGCCGCTTGGAAGCACTACTCCAGCGCTAGCTGTTTCACTCGCGCCTCTGGCCTCTCCATAAGTGGCTCGCATTGGCCGCTGGAAAGTCACACGTACGCTGTGGCGATGCGAGATGCGTGTGTGTGCTTGCCTGTCCGTGTGGCTTTTGTCCGTGAGCACTCAATTATAACCATCTTTCGAGCGGGGCAGTTCGAACTGCGCCACTCGCAAACGTTTAAATCCGATTTCTACGCTGAGGCGGAACAGCATAGCAAGGATTCAACAGGGCAAAGGGCAACACTAACTAATTATCCCACGGCTGTTTGAATTTTGTTTGAGAACAACATTTCAAATCAATTTAAATTAGTACAATTTATAAATAATAATTAGTACAATTAATTAATTAATAATAAATAAAAATTAAGTATAATAAATATAAAAATTTCAAATTTAAATTAGTACAATTAGAGTAAAAAATTTAATTTATAAAAAATAATGAAATAAAAAGTAAATTAAATAAAAACTTTAATAAAACATAAATTAATAAAAAATAAATTAATAAAATTAATGTTATAGATTTATTTAAATTAGGAAAATAAATTAGAGTAAAAAAATAATTTACTAAAAATAATGAATAAAAATAATGAATTAAAAGTAAATTAAATAAAAAATTATTGAATAAAAAGTAAATTAATATAAAATAATTAAATAATATATAAAAAAAAATAAAATAATTTGATAAAAAAATAAATGAACAAAGATAATTGAATAAAAAGTAATTGAATAAAAAACCAATTAATAAAAATATAATTAAATGAAAATAATTATTAGGAAAATAATAATCTTTATTTAAAAAATAATTTTCTCAGTGCCGTTTCTCCACTTCGTTCCCTCTTGTCGTCCCGCTGATGCGATGCTGCCACACATTGGTGTGGCTTACAGCCTTTGCTTGGGTGCTGTCGTTGTCGTTGTTGTTGTTGTTGGTGTTAGTGCTGCTATTCCCTAGGAAACATGTTAATTAACAAATTCCCATCGGAGAGTCCCGCCAATTAGTCGGCTTTATCGATTAGCTGATTCGAATACGCTGGTAGCTTTGAAAGGGGTGGGGACGCAAAGAGTGAGGCTGCAGCCTTTGGAATGTTCAATTATATAATATTTGAAAATAAACCCTCAATAACTTTAGTTGAAAAGATCCATTTTAGATCAATATAGGATAGTATAATTATTATTACTTATATCTAGTATTAACATAGTTTTTATGACTATTATTATTAATATTATTATTTCATAACTCTTATTTTAAGTATTATTTTAATTATTTTGTTATTATTTTTACTATTCATATTCATATTTTTGGTATTAATATTATTATCGAGTCAGTTATAGAGTTATTGCCCAGCGCCTTCCTCTCGAAAATAAATTATATAGAAAGAAGCATTTTGAGACCATGCCTTGGAGTAGGATTCGAACTTGAGATCCCAGGATTGTGAGACTAGCATGCTTAACAATACAAAATGATTGTGGATACTGACGAATGAATTGCCATAGACAATTTGTAGAAAATGTAACAAATATAATAAGAATATGTAAAAAGGGTAAGCAACGTACAATATGCAGATAGATGGTAAGCAAATTAGATAATGTAGAAAAGTGTCAGTATATGGAAAGTAACGATTGCAATGGAACCTAGTAACTGAGGGCTACGAAATGGAGGATTTGACGGAAGCGTACTGAATACATGCCCTTAACCAACCGACTAATCTTAAGGATACTGAACTGAGATACAAGTACGACGCATGAAAATGTTGGACTTGGGCTCGAAGGAGCTCACCTGTTTTTTTTTTTTTATTGAAATTTCAGTTGTTCATTGATTGGCTTGAAATGGCCTTTAAGAGCGTCCTTCTCCTTGATTACTTCACTACAGTTTTTATATACAGTTTCACCATGCATTGTAAAATGAGTTTATTTGGGTTGACCAGAAGAAAGCAGACTCTCCAAGTTCTCTCATAGTGGATGCCAATTCCCACAATGTGCTCACATCCCAGCTTTTATATATATATATATATTTTTTTTAAACAGTTAATTTATTTATTGAATACACTAATTTCGAGCCTAACAATAAGTAATTAAATCTTAAGAGCTAAATTAACTATATTTATCCCGCACCAGTGTTTGGGCTTAGTATTAAATTTCACTACATTTTTGCCTTTTGATTTTAATTCAATTTAAATTCATTTCATTTTAGTATCTTATTAGTAATTATTTAATATTTAGTACATTTAAAATATAGGTAAGTCCAATCTTTTGAGGCGTGTTGCTGTTTTAATTCTAGCTAAATTTTGTACCAATGGATTTGAGTGCTCTCGTAGTTTTTTTTTGTATTTGAGCAGAATCTCTGTGAGCCCACTTTTAACAAGAGGTATGTTGAGGTCCTTATGGATGTCAGCATTTCTAACGAACCAAGGCGCACCCGTGATTGCACGCAAGATTTTCGATTGCACTCGTTGTATCAGCTCGACGTTCGATGAACTAACATTTCCCCAAATCTCAGCTCCGTATGCCCAAATTGGTTTGATCACTGCCTTGTACAATAGAAGTTTATGTTTTAATCGAAGCCTTGACTTGGAGTTGAGTAGCCAATTTATTTTATGGGTCCTTAGCTTTATCTGCGTTCTTTTTGCCTCAATATGGTTCCGCCAAGTTAGTCGTCTGTATAGAAGGACTCCTAGGTATGTTACAGTATTCGATTGAGGAATAGCAACATTGTTTAGTGTAATCACTGGGCATGTTTCTTTCCTAAGTGTAAACGTAACATGATTGCTCTTGGTCTCATTTACCTCAATGCGCCAATTTGCCAGCCACACTTCCATTTTCGTCAAATGCTCCTGAAGGCGATTTGAAGCCACTATTGGATTGCTATATATACTAAGAATAGCAGTGTCGTCTGCGAATGTTGAAGTGACTAGTTGATCATCAGTAGGGAGGTCTGCAGTGAATCATACATATAGTACAGGACCTAGAACACTACCTTGTGGAACCCCAGCATTAATATCAAAGTCGTTTGTGGTGTATTCTCCATATTTTACTCTGAACTTTCGGTTATCCAAATACGATTCGAGTAGCATGTGCACATTAACTGGTAAGAGTTTAGGTCAGAGGTAGATGACAGTCTTTAGGAGTCTTTATATTTTTATAGGCTTTCCATAAAGAGTAGTTAGTGTTTTGTGTTGGAGTTAGCGTCTCAGTACTTTTTCAAACTGTTCTCTAGCTCGCAGTTCAGTGCTTCTCGGAGGCTTTTTTTTGCCAATGTTTATATGACTACTTACATATTGATGTTACCTGAGCCAGTTTGTTCTTTTGTTGGTTAGGTGACCTGTTTTCTTACCCAGTTGAGGTTGCTTATGTAGACATATAATAACTGATGAATGATCAGAAGCGAGCTCTAAACACGATTCTGCAGATAACAAGTTACGATCAATACCACTGGTTATTCCAAAATTTTGAGGGTCAGAAGGCCAGTATGTCGGTTGCCCTGAGGACACGAAGTCTAGGTTAGAACACCGATTTAGTAGTGCAGAGAACAGTTGTTTGCCTTTGGGATTTATTAACCTGGAGCCCCAAAAGGTATGTTTCGCATTATAATCATCTGCTGCCAAAAATTTGGTCCCCAATGATGTGAAGAATTGTGTGAATTGTATTTCAGTCACTGAGTATCTTGGAGGACAATAGACTGCGCTTAGTACAATTTTTTCCTCCCAGCATTGAAGACATATTGATGTTGCCTGCAGATAGTCCTTTGCATACTCTTCTAGTGCATGATGCTTAAATCTATCTCTTATTAACATACCCGTACCGCCATGTGCTTTATTGTCAGGATGGTTTGTCTTGTAGAATTTATATCCTGATGTAACAAAACAATTTTTGTTTGTCAAGTGCGTTTCTGATAAAAGCATAATGTCAATTTGCCTAGTATGCAGGAAGTGTTGAATTTCAAGTTTATGTTGGCTAATGCCGTTTGCATTCCAATGACATATCTTAATGTAGTTCATTTTTTAGATATCAACAATTGCATAAGTTGGTTTTGAGTTTTCAACAACTCGTGCAACATGCTTTGCATTGATGTCATAAATTCTGTCATACAATTTGTTAATTTTGATATCATGGATTCTACATTTTGCATAGGATTTGCAAAGCTAGGAATTTCTTCAGATCCAGACTTTACTACGTTGGCATATGATCTTGATGTAGAAGCTTTTATTTATAAATATATCTTTATGCATACATCGTTTTCCTAACGAAAAAAGCTTTATTCTTGTATCGTATCTAAACTTGGTAGGATATTGGCAAAAGTATAGAACCTGGTTCAAGTATAGAATCTGCCTGCAAAAATGTTATAACTTATATTAGGGCTTCAAGAATTTGCCTCAAACAGACAGACATTGCCTCTATAACAGTGGAGTCGCACTGACTATACTAGGATGCCTTCTTTTGTGAACTAATCAGTTGAAATTCGTTAGATTTGAAGAGTATTATATAACATTTAATACTCCTGTAGAGTGTATTGTGCAGCTTGAAGAATTTGTCTCAGAGATACAGACAGTGTCTAACTAATCAGTTGAAATTTGTTAGATTTGAAGAGTATTATATAACAAGAA
Organism: Clusia tigrina; assembly: GCA_920105625.2. Lineage (NCBI taxonomy): Eukaryota > Metazoa > Arthropoda > Insecta > Diptera > Clusiidae > Clusia > Clusia tigrina. The sequence continues at coordinate 121,783,223 of OV050033.1, forward strand.
TTTGTCTCAGAGATACAGACAGTGTCTATTACGGTGGAGTCCTTGCTAGCATGACTTCTTTTGTGAACTAATCTGTTGAATTTTCTTAGGCATGATTAATATCCTATAACTTTGACACACTATCCTATAACGTTGACACACCCTGCAGAGTGTTTTGGATAGTTCTACATAATTGGGTTGCCTTTAAACCGAATCCCAAATCCACTGACCTGCCGTCTCTGCCATATTTCTAAGTGAAACCGCATACGAGTATATGTGAAAATAGACCCCAGGAAGGTTGAAAGAGAGCAAAATATCCACGAATTCTACACACATTTCGTTGTTTTGTGCTATGAAAGTGTTCAGAAACTTTCCCCTTTCTAAGAAGAAGTGAGCTACATCAATAAACTCGTATCTTGAAGCCTTGAAGCGGCCGAATATGTTTCGTGCGCCTGCAACTAGCCCAAAAATTTTACAGTTCGCAACTTTTTCTTATTCACAAAAACATATTTTTCTACTCTTATTTTTTATTTATTTTATTGTTGTTGGAATCTGAAGTTGGGGCGACATTTCTCTAAGTAACTGTAATGTTCAAGAATTAAAATAAAAAAAGAGAAGAAATATTGCAGTGGGAAAAATGGCATTAAATGAACTGCCACTTGTAGGCAAATGGCGCATAAATTACAAAGAATTTAGAAAGCTGTTTGCGGGAGTGTGTTCCGGTGCAAGGGTGCTGTGGTGTTGGGGTGTGAGGAAGCTGGGCCGTAAGGGTCTAAGTGTGGTGGGGTGTATGTGTGCCGAGGTGTGTGCCTGCTCATTTGTATGAAATCAAACGCTCATAAGCGCCAAAAGTGTGGCCAAACATTTCTGCCACTTGCGTAGGCGGCCTTTCTACGTTCTCGAATTTGCTTCAAAGTGAATTTCATTTCCATTTTTATTTTCTGCACATTTTTATTTGCGCCTTTTTATGTTTGAGTGCATTTCCGTTTGCTGGAAAATGTGTTTTCAATTTCCAACATGAAAGCAAAAATCCTGAAACAAAGGAAAATCCAAATGTTTATGAAGTAGAAAATGACAGATTTGTGGGGATTGAGGGTGCCACGCAGACTGCAATTGCAATTTCAACAATTACGCCAACCACACACACACACAAAGAAGCAGGACTTTAAAATTTTTAATTAAATTGTTTAAAATTGTCCCTTGAATATTTGTTTATATTTTTAGTTATTTGTCTATTTTAAGTTGAGAATTTGGTATTCCCAACGTTACGAGAAGTCGGCTATAAGGGCGGATCGCGACACATTTGCGAGAATGTACACCGCATGCCTCGATGAAGGCACATTTCCTGAGTTCTGGACACAGCAAAGACTGGTGCTGCTATTGAAAGCTGGAAAGCAGCCTGACCATTGTTCAGCGACTGCCCGAAACACTCGAGGGACCTAGGGCCTATCCCCGTGGCAATTCGGATTCCGCCAGGGCAAGTCTACTGTCCACGCGATTCCGATGGTAATGAACATTGCAGGTGATGTGACGAGCGGAGAAAGGTGGAAGGGTGGCGACAAGAAATACTGCGCAGTGGGTAACACTTGATGTCAAAAATGCTTTCAATTCGGCGAGCTGGTATCGAATACTGCAGGCGCTGAGTGACTTCAATACACCGTGTTATTTGCAGCGAATTATTGCGGACTACTTCGAGGGCAGAGTGCTACTCTACGACACTGACGACGGTGTAGAGCGCACAAGATCTCCCGTGGCGTCCCTGAAGGCTCGGTGCTAGGACCAACATTGTGGAATGGCATGTACAATTGCGTTCTGACGATGGTTCTCCCAAACGATGGTTGGCTATGCGGATGATATCGCACTGGTGGTAGTGGCGAAAGATATTCCCACTCTAGAGAAGCGGTGTAGTGATGCGGTGTCAAAACTCACGAGGTGGCTGCAGTGTGCAGACCTTGAGTTAGCAGCGCAAAAAACGATGACGGTCCTCCTGACCACACGAAACAAATTGGAGACTTTCTCGTTCAGAGTTGGATACCACGAGATAGTGTCACGGCCATATCTGCGGTATCTTGGCGTACTTACTGATGCCCGGATGCCTTTCAAGGAGCATCTGCTAGCGGTCAGCGAAAAGGCCGCTAAGGTAAACGGCGCGCTCTCACGCATTATGGCCAACATCGGAGGACCACGCTACAGCAGAAGGAAACTTCTGGCAAAGGTCACGAGCTCCATACTGCTGTATGCTGCGCCAGTATGGGCAGACGCGACGCAGAAGGCGTCATATTTCGCTGGCATCCGGGTAACAAATCGCTACAGTGCTTTGAGAGTGGCTAGTGCATTCCGCACTGTTTCGGATGATGCTATTGGAGTGATTGCTGCTATGCCACCAGTGGACATCCTGGCCTCTGAATGCCAGCGCACGTTCACTGCAGGCGCACATGCATCAAACGTCATCGGAGGATCCTGATCCGGCAGCGACGCTGGGAGAGATCGGACAAGGGAAGATGGACATTCGCCATGATCCCAAACATTACCGCCTGGATAAGACGCAAACATGGAGAGGTGGACTTCTACATCACCCAGTTGCTCAGCGGACATGGCTACTTCAAGCAATACCTCCACCGCTTCAAGTACGAGGAGGACCCGTTTTATCCCAATTCTCTAAACGAAATCGAAGACACTCGGCATGTCCCTAGTACACTGCCCACGTTTTTGTCCCGTACGAGCCGAGATGACGGTAGCCTTCGGAGAGGTTCCAACCGTGGAGAACACTGTGGCCCACATTTGTGAGACACCATCTGGCGAGCCTTTCAAGACACAGCAGCGAAGATTATGATTGAGCTTTGCCGCATTGAGCGAGGGAGAAACGCTGACCGCGCAAGGTTGCGCGATGCAATCGTGAACACCAGCGAATCCGCTGCAACAAGGACGGATGGTTGACCAAGACCAACGACTTACGGTTGAGCAATGATGCTCTGACGGCCTCCCGACGAAATATCTGACGGTGGGCTCCGGGAGGATCCGGGTTAGAGTCTCACACTGACTCCGGCTTTAGACGGTTTTACTTCTCGTTAAAAAAAAAACACTCACACACACACACACACACACATGAACAGGGATTATTTTGTACTTATTCTCTGAGGGTGGTGAAAGCCTCACTCTTACTTTTTCTTATTGCCTTGCACAATTGCTTCCTTTTTCCTTGAATTCTGCTTGGGTCTGTTCGTAGTTTTCAGAACCCCTAGCCCTTTGGTAACGTCTGCGACATCTGTGGCATTCTTTCCGCAGGGAGGCAATGGTTTCATTCCACCAATACATTTGTGGTCTCCCATTTCCCCTTTCTTTTCTAGGCATGGCGGCATCGCATGCTTTAGTAAGGTGGTCCATAAGTTGCCTGGTCCTCAGTTATGCGCTGCCTTGTGTTTCTTCCATGTTGTCAAGCATGTACTCCAATATTTCGCAGTCCATCTGTTTTGTCTTCCAGCCTTTTTCTTGTACCTTTCGATCTGTCATACGCATTTAAAATCGTTTTGGTGACAGTATTTCAAATATTAGTGCTTGGTGGTCACTATGCGTATATATATAGATGAGACTTCCCACTTTATCTGTCTCGAGATCGCTTTGCTTGCAAAGGTGAAATCTACTATTGACCCCGATCTGCCGTTATTAAACGTGTGTGTTGCACCACGATTTAAGTTAACTATATTGAGGCTAGCAAAGGAAATGGTGCCGCAGACCCAGATGGCTGCTCGCTTTTTGGTATCTTCTGCTCAATTAGCATCATACAGCGCGTACAGAATTGTGTTGAAGAAACTCCAGAACAATTCTAACACACCTATCTGTGCGAGAACAATGGCTAAGATTGTGACAGGTCTGTTTCCACAGAATGCCGAGCTAAGGCCTGAATGGGAAGTGAGCCACGCTGAAGATACGATCCCGCCGGTCACAACAGAAGGGGTTCTATGAGCGGCAAATAAAATGAAAAGCAACAGGGCTCCAGGTCTGCATGGGATACCAAATATAGTAATTAAAACTGCCATAAAAAGAAATCCAAACATATTCAGCAATCTCTACACGGAGTGTCTGAGGGAAGGAACATTCCCAAAGATGGAAGCGCCAGCGACTGGTACTCCTACCAAAAGGCTATAAACCTATAGAGGAACCAGCATCGTACCGACCCCTGTGCATGCTGGACGCAGCAGGAAAGGTCCTAGAAAGAATAATCTGCACCAGACTTGAATGCTATACTGAAGGAACTCCGGGTTTGTCTAAATGGCAATATGGATTCAGGAAGAAGCGATCCACGGTGGATGCAATTGCATCTGTATGCGACATAGCGCGGAAAGCCATGGCTAGAAAAAGGTGGCTGGAAGGCGACAAACAATATTGCGCGGTAGTTACATTAGACGTTAAAAATACTTTTAACTCTTACTTGGTATCGGATCCTAAGTGCTCTATGCACCTTGCATATCCCTGGATACCTATTAAGAGTCATAGAAAACTATTTCAAGGATAGAATATTGTTATACGACACAGACGAAGGTCCAAAAGAGTACAACATCACAGGAGGAGTTCCACAAGGATCGGTGCTAGGGCCACTTCTCTTGAACGCCATGTACGATGGTATTCTGGAAATTGAGCGACCAAAAGGGGTCGATATTATAGGGTATGCGGACGACATAGCCATAGTAGTAGTAGTAGCCAAGAAACTTGTGGACGTGGCAGCCAAATGTAAGGAAACCATCGGAAGAGCCAAGATGTGGTTGCAGATGGCTGGATTACAACTAGCCGAACACAAAACGGAGGCAGTACTAATGAGTAGCCCCAAAAAGATTGAGAGCCTAGAAATAAGGGTAGGAGGACATATGATCACGTCACGCCCATATATAAAATACATGGGAGTCCTTCTAGATCATCGGCTCAATTTTCAGGAACACCTGATATCTGCTAGTGAGAAAGCCATCAGAGTAGGAGCAGCCTTGGCAAGGTTAATGCCAAACACTGGAGGACCAAGGCAGCGTGTAAGGAAGCTACTAGCCAGCGTTAATACCTCCATTTTAATGTACGCAGCACCCATATGGTAACCAGCAACAAGCTGCAAAGCGTATATGAGAGGTGTCACAACGGCGTATAGGCTAGCAACAATGAGAGTGTGCTGTGCATTTAGGACCATATCCACTGATGCAGTCAGCGTCATCGGGGGACGGATGCGAATAGATCTCTCCGTAAAAGAGGCCGCGGCCATTCGAAACTTGAATAGCCAAGACAAAATGGATCCAGCCAAAACTGAGTTAAACAGAAAGAGCTCACAAAATGAATGGCAGGAAAGATGGGAGACCAAAGGACGGTGGACCCATGAGCTGATCGCAAACATACAAGTATGGATCGCCCGAAGACACTGTGAAGTTAACTACAACCTAACGCAATTCCTATCGGAACACGGATGCTTTCGAAAGTATCTGCACAAGTACAAACATGTGGAGGACCCATACTGCATAAAGAACATGTGTTGATGGTATGCGGCAGATTTACGGGTGCAAAACGCCTGCTTTGAGCATTATATAAGAGAGAAAGTAACTCCAGCTGGTGTTCTTAGGTACATGCTTGGGTCACAGGAGGCCTGGGATACAGCAGCGGATATACTGGTCGGTATCATGAAACAAGTAAGATACGACGAGCTAAGCGCTAGAGGTTTAGCGAGCTAAGGCCGTTAGAATGACCAAGATACGAGAGTGAGGAAATACTCTCAGCCCGCCCCGTGAAGGAATACCTTAACTGAATGCATCACGGGGACCCACTGGATCGAAGCAAAGGTGGTTTTAGTTGGGTTAGAGTCCTACACCTCGGCATGATGCTTTCCACCTAAAGCAAAAAAGCAAAAAAAAACACACACACATGAACATCCTGCATACCCGCATTGCAAATGTCGCTCTTAATGTGAGACAAAAAAAATGTGAGCAAAAAATTGTGTTAATTGCTTAATTTGCTTTTTCAAAATTAAATTTAGTTAATTGTTATGTTACGCCACTAATTTGAGTAGAGAAAAATGGTAATTTGCATTTCTATTAAAACTATATTTTAATTAAAAAAATATAATTTATTATCTGATTTATTACTCTGATGAGTCTGATGGCGTCCTTTCTAGTATGAATATGAATCCTTGCTTTAACCTACCCTAACTTATTAAAGCTTGCCCCGCCCAAGACCAAGTCATCGATTCCTCACTCTCATATATCAGGCATAAATAAATATTTATAATCCCAATAATTCGCTGTATCCTTGCATCATAAATGTTGGTCTCCAACTCTTGCTGGCATTATGGGGGTACACAGCCCCAGATTTTCCTTACTTAACTTACTTATTTACTTTCGTGGCCTAATCGCAGAATTTGTGAAACAACCCGCTATCGGGTTATGGCCGAACTTAACAGCGTTCGCCAGGCGCCTTTGCTTTGCGCGCGTATTCTCCAATCTATTATATCAAGCGTAGTGAGGGTTTCCATGACTTGCTCCTTCCATCGGAGGCATGGTCGTCCCCTACGTCGTCGTCCAGCGGCTTCCGCTTCGAACATCTTTTTCGCTGGAGCTTCTTCCCATACGCACGACATCTCCAAGCCAGCGCAGACGTTGTATGCGTCTGACTATGTCAATATCAGCGTAGAGCTCGTATATTTCATGGTTCATCCGAATACGGTAGTCGTAGCCGACACGAACAGGACCGAAGATTTTGCCAATAATTTTCCACTCGAACACCCCAAGCTCGGCTGCATCAGTCTGCGACGCAACCCATGCTTCTGCGCCATAGAGCAGCACGGTTAGGATGAGCGTCTTGTAGAGTGTCAGTTTTGTCGGGCGAGAGAGGGCTCTACTACACATTTGCTTACTGAGCCCATAGTAACACGTGATTCTTCGTTTAATATCCAAACTAACGTTGTTTTCGGTGTTAATGGCGGAGCCAAGGTATACAAATTCCTTGACAACTTCAAAAGTACAGTTGTCTGCTGCAACATGGGATCCTAAACGCCGAGTATCCCTGCTGGTGGACAGCATATACTTTGTCTTGCCCCCGTTCAGCGTCATACCCATTTTCGTTGATTCTTTTTCAGTGGCGGAAAATGCAGCTTGTAACGTCCAAAGATGTCGATGTCATCAGCATATGCGAGGAACTGGACACTTTTGTAGAAAATAGTGCCATTCCGATGCACACCGGCCTTCCGCAGTACCCCTTCCATGGTGAAATTGAAGAGGTCGCACAGTTGTCTGAAACCTCGCACGGTATTAAATGGTTCGGAGACGTCACTTCCCACCTTGACAGAGCTGACCGTATTAGCTTTGTAGGAATACCGAACTCAACATGGTGGTATATGTATGCAAAAAGATGATGGGTGCCGTCTGAAGCCAATGGTTTTCTCTGCGGCGGTGCCCAAAGTCCGCCGGCATCTGCGGGTAAATAGTCAATTTGATGGAGCAGTTCCGAGAGTTGAGCGGAATAGACCTCGGCTGTCCGTTGTAATTGCAGCTTAGCGACGTCCAGCTTTCCTTGTGTACCAGATCGTACGTTATTCGCATTGCATAATCGCATGCGTATCTTGGCCGCAACAAAATAATTGTTAGAGTCTATATTGATTTCTCGGAACGTACGAACATCTAGCACGATGTATGAAGTATGAAGTATGAAGTACAAAGTATGCCTTCCGTTCGAATTCGCGTCTCTCCGCAAGGCAGATATAGTAGATATCATAGCTCGTTCGCTTAGAGCAACCGTGTCCTGTCCATCTCATTTCCTGGATGGCGGTTACATCATTTTTTCGAGTGCGTCCGCCAATTGGATATAGCCACCTTCCCTATTGAGGGTACGGATATTCCAAGTGCATATCCTTAAATCATTGTCATTTTTTCGTTTGCGTTGGTTCTCATCCGAGGCTTTTTTTTATTCTTCACTGGACTTGTTTTTTGAGTGGCGGGTTACAAACCCTGCACACAACCCTGTTAGCGTCAGGGAAGACTCGCTGCACACATTAGCTCACTATCCAGCGGATGCTGAGATAGCTACCCAGGTGGCGCCACGTGGAGGCTGTGTGTCAACTTTCCAATATTTGAAACAGATATCGCTCTGGCCATCAACAAGTTGAAGGCAATCAAAAGGTTTACTCTGCTCAAATAAAAGCTAGGCTATCTCCATACATTTCCGTAGATAAACACCATACAAAATTCAGGTATTCAAAGGAACTCAGAGTGCATTGCTGCGCGGAAGTGTTGCGCATTTCAGTCACTGGCATTGTAACTCCACCACGCAAATAGAGTGTGAAAAAACTTCTTTAAGTGGAAAATATTATCAAGAGTTATTAAAAGGCAGCAGCCACAAAGAAGTTCCGCTTTTTGTTGCTGCTGCTGTTGATGCTGTATGCGAAAGGACTGCTTTCATGTTGTGCTTGTGAATGTCCTTAAGAGCTGCTACGTTTATATATCGCCCCAGTTATAAATTACAAAATAAAAATATTTTCCAATTATCAAGGGAAACATAAAAGTGTAAAATTTCGTGTAATGCTAAGGAACGAAATTGGGAACTTGGATGAAATGGGAATGAACCTCAGCTTTGAACATTATAAATATGAATTTATAAGAATCAAAATACATTATAAATAAAAAATTTTGTGATGAAATTGTGTATTCGATATTTATGACTAAAGATGAATACAAGAATTTATTTTAGGCGGACGACTTTGATTCTTGGGTCAATTAAGACAAAATTTCTGATATACTCTTTTGAAGAAAAAACGAAAAAAGGATAATGGAATTAGAGACAAATTATTAGAAAAATCACCATAATGAAATAGCATTAGTGATGCTGTCCCTTTCTCTCCTACTATGAGGCAAAATATCATAAACGATAATTCATCAATTATGCTTCTTTTGCTCTATTCAAGAGTTGTGATTTGGAGGCAGCAATATGAGACTAAGTGAAACTTGTTAAAATGTCATTTAACTAAATTGTCTCTACTATTATTTAAGTCTTAAACTAAGTTAAGTGAAGATAATTCCCCAGCTGTGCTTTTGAATTACTTGACTCAATCCAGTGATCGAACTATAAGCAGAACAATTTTCTTAACAGTAATATAGATTTACAGTGGTCTTCCAAACCAAACCTTCATAAAAACAAATTCTTCTTAAAGTTTGCAGAGGGTATTGACTTAGGTACTCTCACAGTCTTCGCAGAGCCGTAACCAAGACTTCGTGGAATCTAGGAAATCTTCACAGAATCTCCGGAGAGTCCTTACTTCGTCAAACCAATGTGTTTGAATCAGTTGACGCAATCCAGAGAACGAGCTAAACTAATTTTCTTAACAGTATAATTTTATGAATACTGGGTCACAAAAAAAATACTAAAGTCGAAGTAATAACACGAAAAAATTGGAGAGCGTTTCCACCTCTTATTTATTGGCCAATGATTTATATATCGTCGACAGCCTCAGGACTGAATTGTTCGAGTCCGCCCAGTAGGAATTTCAATTGATTTCGCTCTCATGTACTCGAACAACCTAAAGTGCAGGAATTAAGCTCTCAGATGAGATGGTTAAAGGTTAAAATGCTTCCAAATTTCTTTTTAATAACTGGTAAAAGCATAGCTTACCAATTTCCTTGCTCCTCACTTTGCTCCTGATGCCGGTTTTGAGTGTCACCAGTCGACAAAAAATGTGTGGAAAATTTAAATTCAAACCGTCGAAGTGTGAATCGGTGGATCACAATGGCCAAATCAAAAATCAGAAACAGCAAAATGTGCACTCGAATGCCTCGCAAAGAGCAGGGAGACCAGCAAAGGACCTCCCAGCCTTCAATTTACTCACATTAGGAAGACAGAATGCATTAAGTAGAAGCTAATATGCATTAGAACGACATGCAAGTGTAGGTCCCCAGGGACTCACTCACTGAACAGGGGTATTGTTCGCTTTTTGTTCTGAACTTTGGCTGCTTTGGTTCTTTGAAATGCGGCCACCGCAACCACAAGTGGCGCACAAAATATTCATTTCTATGCAAAAGGACATGGCCTCAATGGTGTGGCAAGACAATTGTCATACAAACCAGATGCGAGTGTTGTTCCCGCTTGGGAAGCATTGTGCGAGTCTAAATAGAGGCTTTTAGGAAAATTAGTTGCAGTATAATTAGGCAAATTGCCTGGCTATGGAGCAGAATGTGCTGGCAAGTGGGTAAAACGAACAACTCACCGAAAAGATATATATCTGGAAAAGCAGTCCTACCACGAAATCAGATGATGTACTTCCTTGCTGAAGGCTTACCAGACTACTTGTGAATAATCGAAAGAGGAGGCATGAATATAGAAATGGGAGTATAAAGGCTTCACACTAGTTCCGGATATCGCTATGTGGCTTGATCGATATTGATAAAGCACCTGAGAGCATGGAAATTTAGTTGAATTCTTAGAGCTGAAAAATATAGGATTGTTGACTCTTCCACCAGTGCCTGGAGTCTGTTCTCTTCGTCATGTTTCCTCGCACATCTTCCCGACAGGACGAATTCTTGGTGCCAACCAAACCTGATTTCTCTTTAAGCTGGTTTCCTTTGGAAAGATCACAGTATTAATTGGAGAAAGGAATCTGTAGTAAGGCATTTCAGCCTGAGTATGGCTGCGATTTGTAAAGCAGAAGACCGATATTCTTTTTAGAATCAATATACTCCCACATCTCTGAGCTACACTTGATTCCTTTCGGCCATTTTGTAGACGCTACTCCGATACTGCCTCAACACTTCTGCTTTTTTTTTCTTCTGCAGTTGTTAAAATTGAACCAAAAAGCATAAATCCACCATTCGCGTGCACTTCTCTTTAATTAAATCGAAAGTAGACACTTGTGCTCCACAGTCGCAGCGTCTTCTCATGCGTAGGACGTGGCGTATCCTCCCTCATGTATCCTTATTATTTCATTTGCATATTTCTTATAAATTAAATTGCCACTTCCACTGTTCAAGGAAACAAAAACGCTCTTTCTCTTTGCACAGTTTCATATCACAGCATTTACGCTCGCACTCCACTCCACACTACGACACGCCACACCACGCCACACCACGCCACACCACGCCACACCACGCCACACCACGCCACACCACGCCACACGACGCCACCCTACCCCGCTCCTTTGTGGCATGTGTTGAAGCCACTTGGCGTGTTAAAAATCGCGTAATTTCATAATTGCATGTTTCATGCACACGCAGCCAACGACTGAGCACAGCCACAGCCAGCAGCGTTTCGGCCATTATTTAATTTGGTGGCAACATGAATTCGCCAGCGAGCAGCCAGGCCCGAACTGCGTCCATTAACGCCCTCGAAATCGCGCCTGCCAACACTGAAATTCTTACAACTTCAGCAAAACGAATTGTAATGTTACTCAGCGCCTACACCACAGCGCAGAGGCAGTGCCTCCTTCACGCTGCGTCCGCCGCCAGCCGCACACCCTTGTCACTCACACAAAATCAGCCTGCTTAGAAGTGGTTGCGCGGCGGCGGACGTGGAGTGGATGATTATTAATAATTATCGCATTGACGCTCTTTACATACTTTTCGAAAAGTACCGCAGCAATTGCAGTAGTGTGCGTCGCTGCCACACACACACATGCACCCACCTACACTCACGCACATATTGCACAGACTCAAGTAGCAGTGCTGAAAAAAGGAGTGAAATTAGGAGGCAAAAGAAACATCTTCAATGTGCTGTAAATAATTTTAATTAAAATTTTATTACCGCTGAACTACTTAGGCGAACAATTGATTCAATTTGCTGCACGTAGATGGCCAATTGTTCTGAACCAGAAAGGGCGGAAACTTCAGGGAGTATTTACACAGTTTCACGGAGTCTTACCTAGTCTTTACAAATCTCCTCAGGGAATACTTATTACCTGTAAGCAAGTCTTCATACAGAGTGTTTACGGAGACCTTATAAAGTCTTCTTACAGTCTTCACATATTGCTTGCAAATTTTCTTAAAGTCCTTGCACTTTGGATGGGGTCTTCATAGACGCTTTACACATCCTTCTCAGAACTTTCACAGAGACCTTACAAATTCTTCAAAGAATCCACGCAAAGCCTTCATATAGTATGCACACAGATTTACAGAGGTTTCGAAGAGTCTACAATAGTCTGCTCAGAGTTTTTACAGGGTCTTCAAAAGTTTTTACATAGCATTCTGAGAGTATTCACAAAATCTTTACAAATTTTTCTCAGAATCCTCATAAAGTGTTCATAGAGTTCTCACAAAGTTCTCGCAGCGTCTTTTCAGGGACTTTAACAAGTTTTTTAGAGCCTTCACAGTATCCTTAAAAACTCCACAGAATCGTTACAAAGTGTTCATAGAACTTTAACAAAGTTTCTACAAAAGGTCTTGACGTAGATTTTACACAGAGCCCTTACAAAGTCTTCACTAAATTTTCATAAATTCTTCGTAGAGTTCACTAAGCTTCCAAGAGAGCCCGGAGTTTCACAAAGCTCAAAGTGAGCAGAGAATGTAAGAAATCCTTCAGACTCACAATTTATTGACTTTTCACACAGACTTCATTGACTATTCACACTGTGTTCATAGATTATTCACAAAGTCCTTTTCCAAAGTTTTCAGAATGTTTAGATAATGGATTCAGAGTCTTTAAAGATTCGCTACAAAATATTCACGAAATCTTCATCCAAGTTTTATAGATTATTCACAGAGACTTTACACAGTCCTCTCAGAATGTTCAAAGAGTCCTTGTAGTATCTTTTGTACAGATTAAATATAAAGTTCGCCATTCAACTTCTTATTGGGACTTCAAAGGAACGTATGAGAATCAGGCTAAAGGGATAAAGTCTGGAATGCTATTCACAATCAAGTTTATTATTGCACAAGTACTTCCTGACCACCGTAACAAAGGGTTTGTTTAGAATCAGAAAATTGTCTGAGGACAATTGTGGGCGTAAGCTGAGAGATGTCGAATTAATACATATTACTTTATGAGGTCAGTGTTTCTTTTGCTCTCTGGCGACCATTTACTCGGTTCAGCGGTGCTCAGCTGTTGAGATTTTTGTCCTTTTTCCTTGGACCTGTTCTATCCAAGAGGCTAAGGTGATTCTTCCCCTTGCAATTTGCGATTCTGAAGATGGAATCTGAGCTTTGGCCATTTAAATCACTAATATTTGTAAATTGATGTTCAAGGGATTACAGAGAAGGAGGTGTTAGCACTTAAGTAAGGTACCACCCGTCCTTCCGTTCTCAGTCATTGCTGAGGATTGTGTGGGATGTTCTTTGTAGTCGTGGCAGTCACCTTCAATAAAATCAGGTTTGCCTTTTACAGTTACCTCCGAGGCATCTTTCATTCTTTTCTACATTTTCTACATTCTACTTTTCTGCATTCTTGATTTATATTAATTATTGCGAAATTTGAGTATTTTATTTATTATTATTTAAGCAATTTATTGCTGTAAAATTCTGTGTTTCACCTTGAATGGCTGTGGACACCTTTTCCATCCTATTTCAGCCTGCTGTGTTGTCCTTCAATTAGTGCAGTTTAATGCTCACATACAGGCAGTGATTCCTTCCACGCATTCATTGTGCTCATTTCTTCTTCAGCCATGCTGCTTAGGCTCAACGCTGTTTGCGTCCTCTCACTCTCAGCCTCCGCGCAGATGTGCCTGCATTTAATCCAATTATAACCATTCACCTCCGACTGCCTTGGCTTGGCTTGGCTTGACTTTACTAGTATGGCCTCCATCAGCAACTGCTGCTCTCCTGCATACATTTAAACGTAATTTATGATTTTTGTACCTTTCCTTTCCTGTGCTTTATAAAAACTAATGATGTGTGCTTTGAAACAAATCCTTGCAACGCGCCCGGGCAACTTACACCTAAATGAGCAGCACTCAACGCTTCCGCTTTACAAAGTCCGTCAATTTGCGAGCATGTTAAGAAAGAAATTAAGTTCATAATTACGCACTCTCCTTCCGGCACGGCAGCGCATACAATTCGTAAGAGTGACAGCCGGCTAGGGAAGGAGGGACGGAGACAGAGAGAGAGAGAGAGAGAGCTCAGCCGAGAGCTCACTAGCGAAGGGCGACGGCGCAGGCGGACGCGCGTGTGTATTTAAACTAAATTAAATCATTTCCTCATTTTCGCGTAATATGCGCGCAAATTTTTCAATTAAAAAAATTATGTTTTCATGAAAAGAGATTTTCGTTCTTTATACCCTCCCTTCCACTCTCCCTCCCATCCTCCCTCCCTCGCACAACGGCATTCTTTTCCTTTACAATTTTAAGCCCTCAATTCATTTTGCCGTCAATTGTAACAACAAAAAAGTAATGCTTAAAGCTGTCATCACATCACATGATGGTGCATTGGGCCGAGATGGTGTGTGGAGTGGGTGTTGGAGGGGGTGTGGGTGTGGATATGTACGCGTGGACATGTGTGCGGTGGTTGTTGCGGCGGGGTTGGCGCAAATGTCCTTTTTAAGCCACTCTTCTTCGGTGTGTTGCTTATATGCATGTAAACCCTTTCTTTTTTCCGCTTTTTTTTGTCAAGGATACAAGTTGACTTGGCTGGTTTGTGGGAAGAGGAGGGTAGTTGTTAATGCGACGCATGCAATTGAAAACTCGAAAAAAGATACTTGAATAAAATATAAAAACATAAAAAAAACATGAAATTAAACAAAATAAAAATAAGTAAAAAGTATGTTTTTAATTGGAAAAATGTGGTGACATGATTCGTTCTCGTCCTGTTTTTGTTTGGTTTTTAATACCACAAAAATGTGAAACTTCTGTCATCTTTCGCTTTTGAGAATGGTGTGTGGCAACGGTTCCTTTGTCCGCAGGATTTAGAGGATATTTAAGTGCCTCATGCGATTTTACACAAAATTACTCGAGAGCCTTAACTGAGGCTTCAAAGCAAAGTTGCCAACTGCGTTGGTTTTAAATTGAATTTCGATTGCGCCGAGTTGCAGCTTCGCGGGCGGCATTATTAGCCCCATTGTGAGGTTTGGCCCAAGGTGGCCTTGGTGAACACAAGAGAAGAGCCACCGATCACCTTATCTATCCAAATGGTCTTGCTCTGGTTTATATAATTTTAGGTGCTGTTTTATAAACTCGCATTTTTATGCAAAACATTACAAAGTATTATTTATATTGCACCTCTAAAAAAACTATGAAATTCACAAATTCAATTCTCTCAAAAAATTTCGTTCTGTCGTCATTTTTGACACCACTTCAAAGTGAGCAAAGCACACACCTACCTATTAGAAAGTCCAGCGTGCGGCCAGAGGAGTTGCATATTTATTTTATAGAAAGAAGATCGGACTTTACGAAAGTATCTGGGAATAAATGAAACTAAGACATCGAAAATCCCCTTCGATGTTTTCTTTGAGTTATTCCTCTGCAACTGTCAAAAAGTGGGTAAAAAGATCCCAGCTTTTTTCTAAATAAATGTAAAATAAAACAATATTTATTAGTAATATTCAGTTGGTCCATACGAGAGTTTTTACAAAAATTGGGCGTGGTATATATAATGGGTACCACGCCCTTTATTCACAGATAGTCATTACTTAAGCCATATAAGCATTAAGCATGTAATGAATGAAATGCATTACATGGAAACAAGCACTGTAAAGCCATGTGCAAGAAATGCATAGAGACATGACACGCCCACTTCTCATTGAAGAAACTCCCGAGACCTCAATTGACTCATTATTCTTCAATTGATCATAAAAACATTTTTTGGTAGGATTGTGGAAAAAAAAGTTTAGTGGAAAAAATGGATAATATAATATAAACTATATTGTCACGCCCACATTTCACACACTTTTATAACTTTAGACGTATTATTAATGAAATGTTTACATTATCTGGAGAACAGTGATGCTCTAAAACACTAAAATGGTTGGAGGAACTCCGGGATCTCACCCACACATTGCTATAACTCGAAATCTTTTTAGGTTTTATGAAGACAATTTGAAATATTGGATTATAACAGTTATTGCTAAATGTAGGCGTCATATATTAACGCCTACGTTCAAGAGATTTCTACAGAATTAATGAAGAGTTCCTGCAAAGGGTGAGGTTTAATATAACATCATCATCGCTAAATGAAGCCTCCAAGCTTATGGAAGTTGTTTGCTAAATTAACTTGGGGTGTCAGGGTATCCTGTAGTTGGTATCAGGGTATCATGTAGTTGGTTCCACTGGACTTAAGACTTCTTGTCACTTTATCTCCTAAATGAAATATGTACTTCAAAAAAATATAAAAAAATTAGAAAAAAAACTTTTCACATTTACGCGTGCACCGCCTCTCAATTTAACCCCCATATACACATATACTCGTATATGTACAAGTTTGTGTTACAGGACCTGAAAATTTAGATTCTGCTTTGCTTATTGCATGTCACAAACGCTTTCAGTATATGATTTGGCGTTTGCAATTCGCTTCCTTTTAGCATTTGCCATGAATCCATCTGCCTGAGAGAAATTCACCACTGGAATGGCTGCTTTTAGTGTTGAATTTCCTGCCATATATTATTTCCACCACTCCTCCTGCGTGTACAAAAAAGCTTACAGCGAAGTCGAATGGGTCCTTGCTGCAAGCTGCGATACGTTTTCGCGAGAGATGGCGCTGCGAAAGCACTTTCGATACCGAAAGGTTGCTGTCAGTGGTGCAAATGCTTTGTTGGCGGTGGTGGGTTTGAAACGCTGCTTAAGGAATAGAAGGAGCGTTCCTTCAGAAACTCTGCAAATATTTAATTGATAACTTTTGATAAATTTAGGTGGGATTATTGCGAGGAGAATTCTTTGGTAATATGTATTTTGCTTCCCTAAGCAATCATCGTAATTATTTGGATCACATGTAAAATTATGGTCAAATTATAGGTAGTTGGATAGATCTCTAACTCGGCCCAGGAAGTGAGTGTTACTGAACAACACAAGTAAGTAGGACGTTCGAATCCTGACATGTATACTTTTAGAACGATTTTAGAGCATTTTAACATTTAAATATTTTATTTGTTTATTTATTATAATTAATATAAAATAATAAAATTATTATAACTAAGGCAAGTGTGAGTCCTGATTGCCAGGACCTTCGACTCTAACATTAAGATATACTTTTGTTTAAAAATTAAAAATATAAATTTTGTTTTTTTTACGTTTTTACGTTTTCCTTGTACTTAAAATTGTTGGACTTCAATGTTTGATGGAATAGGAGTGGGGTTTAGAATTTCAAAGTGATGTGAGGGTTTCCATGTACTAATGAGGTGGTCTTTTCCATGGACATGACTGAGTCAATTAGTCAATAAAAATGTTCTGGGAATTGTTCTAAATGACTCAATTTACAATTTAAATGGACCCCAGAGGCATTTTGAACCCTGGTGATCCATTTCCAAAGCCAATTCCGAGGTCGTGGGTATGCAACTATGAACGGATCCAAAGTTAACTCCTGATCATATAACAAAACAAAAAATAGAATCGTTTTCTCTTAAGAACTGGGATCTAAACTTTTGATAGAAAAATGTCAAAATTTACTTTGACCTTTTAGAGGGACACTGAAGTCCACCTTACAATCAGAAAAATATAATAGGATCCCTGTAAGAGAGTCAGTTTTGTTTTGGTTGGTTAACAGTGTAAACGAATCGTTCAAAATAAACAAATATGCGAAAAGTTTTTAGCAAAGATTTCAAGCTCCTCTTCATGCCATTCTTTCATAGTGAGTTTGTCTTTGGGCAAATTTACACAGATTCAGATTCAGTCCTTATCCTGATGATCCTTGGAGAGAAATCTAGATGAGAGACCAATAAACGTTTTAAGAGACATTTTGCCGATATCAGGCACGAAAATTCAAGGTGATAAATCTCTTATACTCTGATTCCAAAAAACCATCTTTTAACAATTCAGTCTCCATCTTTTGTTAGTAATGAGCTCACTTATTCATGGAATGATTTCATTTCCATTCCTTAAATATGTCATAGTTTGTATTTTTCTGGCTGTGAGATTTTCTTCGCAATTTGTGGGCTTGTTGAGGAGAAGTTGTCTATATTAAGGACCAAAAATGCCTTTTCATAATATTCAATTATTTACCTGATGAAGAAATTTGGTTCAAATGTGTCCTTATATTGCTTGCCTATCATATCCAAAAGAACATCTTCACATGGGTGAAGTCAAATAAAGGTAAAATAAAGTCAAATAAGATTAAAAAAGGACTACGATTATAATACTTGTCACAACATTGTAAGAAGAAGGAGAAATCTCCTCCTGAAGGTTGATATTTCCAATTATCAGTGACAAGATTTCGTCCTTAAAGCATTAAAATTGACATAAAATACTGCTAAAAATCATTTTGCTCCCACACATGCACACGCCGACACACGCATGGACAGACACACTCACGCTGTCGCACACTCCCATCCCGTTCATCCTCACCTGCCCCATCCAGGAGTTAGCTTGTTGCATATGCAATTTGCGAGTTG
The DNA here is from genome assembly GCA_920105625.2 of Clusia tigrina. Taxonomy (NCBI): domain Eukaryota; kingdom Metazoa; phylum Arthropoda; class Insecta; order Diptera; family Clusiidae; genus Clusia; species Clusia tigrina. Next base: position 121,801,670 of record OV050033.1, read on the forward strand.
CCATATACACAGCGCCTGATTTGTTATTTGGCAGATACGAACTGATTGAATCCAGTTTATTTCGAAATGATGCCACTTAAGCCCGCCCCACCCCTGCCACAACTGAACACACATACACACATGCAGAGCCAGTGAACTGCCACATACACCCAAGCCTGCCTGGCTGGTTGCGTGAGCGTGTAACTCGAGTGAGTTACTCCAGTTTTGCATCCATCAAAAATTCATGAAGGTGGCGGTGGCGGGCTGCTCGCAGCGTGCGGCATGCAGCAAAAAATGAGATAAAATAAACTCTAACAAGCAATTTCTCACGTATTCGACAGCAGACTTTTCTGTATCAATTTAAATGACAATTTCCGCCCGCTCCGCCCATGGGCCCCGATCCATACTTATTGACTTCTGATATATCACACAATTTTGTCAGTGAAGTGTCAAATCATGTTGAATGCAATTTGTTGTTGCTGCTGTAGTGGCTGTTGTTGCTGCTGCTTTTGTCACTCTTGCTTATCATTAGTTTAATTGGTGACGTGTGCGCAGCTTCGAGTGCCACGCAGTGGGTGGGTTGGGCTGCATGCTACAACACCAACAACAACAAAAACAACAACAACAACAACGTTATTTTACCATCATTGTTGTCTAATTGCACGTTGTTGTTTGTAGTTTATCCACAACTAACCCAGCAGGTGGCAGGCGTGCGTGCCGCCAGTTTTATGAGTGTCCTGCCATTATCCTCACAGCTACCATGTAATTAACGAAATTTAAACAAAGTCCAAATTAAAACTGAAATATTGAATAAAACAGCTTCAGCTGCTGCTACGCCCGTTTTTCAGCAACATCCTCCTTCTATGCCACCGCCTCACCGCCTCACCAACTCATGTCACCCCATGCCACTCCATCTCTATGGTTGGCGCAACCAAAGCCTCCATTGCTGCCACCGTCGAGGCTGCTTTCAATGTGATTAACTTTTAATTTGTCAACACATTTCGCTTGTCTGCTTTCACTTTCGTCCGCCGCCACCAGCCCCGCCCGCACCAAATTGCTTCAATTTCCGTTTCCTTTGCTCTAATTTCCGCTCGCGTCCGCTGTGTGCGTGCACAGTGCCACCACTTCTGTTGACCAATAATGAAAGTGTCAACCTTAACAAGCAACAAATTGTATTTATTAATAATAATGAGATCAGATTGTGTGGCATTATGGGTTGATTGATTGGAAAATGATGCAATATTGTGCGGCAGAGTTTAACATAATTACATGGAATGTCAGGAGTTGGGTGCGCTCAATGGGAGTGGATACAAAGCTTGATTACCGTAGGCGGGTTTTCTCGTAAATAATAACTGACATTTTTATGGGCAGCGTGTGGAATTAAGTGGTAGAAATATCTGTGATAAGGTAGCAGTGGTAGTCTCCAGAAGACGCTTCCCTACTCCAACGAGATTCACTGTGATAGGAGCAACTCAGGATCTCTTTCATGTCCCCGCCGTAGTATCAAAAGCTAAAAATAATATAATAAGTATACAAAAAATATCCTTCTTCGCCGGTTCTCCGGCCTACCCCACTTCTATTCTTCTCTTCTATGCAGAAAATGCGGTATTCCGTATTCCAGTTAACGTCTGCGTCTTCTGGGAAATTATTGGACAAGTTCAAGGGGGAAAGTGAGCAAATGAAGTTATGTTCATCATCAAGGAGGACTTCAAGGATTCATTAAGCATACAAAGATCACAGCGTCCTGTCCATTTAGAGTGAGTGGCCCTCCTGTTTCTGCTTTAAAGGAACACCCAGTTTACTTGTGTGTACCCCGTTCTTCACTGCCCCATGCTTATAGTAGTCAATCTTTCCACGCCGGCACAAGTTCTGGTGAGGAAGTCGTTGGTTTTTGCATGGTTGTACTTCTTGGTTATTCTGTACGTGGTGATGTTGTCATCCAGATAGTTTCATAACCACAATACATAGGGTTGAATATCTCCCTATACACATCTTAGAGGGGAGAAGAACATGTTAAGGAAGATACCTTAGAGGAAACTTGGTTTGCAAGCGACTCAACTTATCCTTTTTCTATATCAATGAACCCAAATAAAGGACTTCTTCTTTTCAGTGTTTAGTTCCACTGTCAGATTATTTTGAATATGAAAATCGTCGACAAAAACAGAAGAAAATAAATTATAAATTTGGTTGGAACTCCCTTCAAACTGCTCTGGACTCACTTCCAAAATATTAAACTTAATAATAGTTTCTGAGAGATTATGTTTGCTTTTGAGTGATTCTCCACAATATAAGTAAATGAGTACAGTGCCCCTGAAGGAGTTCCATCGGAGCAGAGCAAGAACTTTACTCGTAAATTACACTGATAATTTTTGAGTACCCTTAAAAGTGGATTCAGGGTGGATTCCAATAATGAGGTGGCCTGTGAACTTCCAATATGAACTACCAACACTCAATTGGCATCCATCGATCTCTATTTTAACCTCACCTCCGTTTATTCCTTATTTGCCCACGGTTGCTTTGGCATGAAGGGCGTTATATTTTCCACTCTCTCCCCCTCCCTTTTTACACTTATTATAATAATTTCTCTGCCTTTCCCTCTCTTTTATTAATATGAGTACGTGACTTTTGTTGAATAAATTCAACAATTTTCCTTTGATTGGCCAAATTTATTCAAATTGGCGGCATTTAATCGGAGTTTTTTTTCCCAAGTGTGTGATTGGGTGTATTGCAGGGAGTTCGCAAAAAACCTGAACAGTGGCGGAACATTTGATTGCATTCCTGACATGGTCCGAGACTATTTTAGTGGTGTAAGAACTTTATCAAATGTGACTATAATAAAAATTGATATACGAGTGATTATTCTAAAGCAAGTTTATCGTTCAGTAATTGAACCAGGAGGAAGAAGAAGTAATCTATAGTAGGATGTTAAGATGACCCACTGGAACGACAACCCAACTTTAAGTGGCTTGTTCACTGGGAACATTACCACTCGCATATCCCTGTTGGACACCCTTGATTGACCTACAGTATTGCTTTAGAAGTAGCGATGGATAATTTTCCATGATTTCATTATTTCATCAATCTATAATCAGATTGCTAATTGTTCCGTTTCCGCATACTAGGTAGATTCCTCCTCTTTATCAATCTAAGTCCAATTGAGTGTACATTCTGACCAACTAATTTCAAATGTACACTGTTGTGACATTAGTCTCACCAATTAAAGTAACCATTCCATCCTTTTAGCAATTGCGAGGAGATAATGATTCATATTTTCGTGAACGCATTGCAGAATAATTAACCTTGTAAAGCCATCCGTGTTCTTACCTTCTGAATATTCAGTATAAACAGTACTTGGTGTTCTCCGTGGAAGTCGAGGTTTTTGTTTGGTCTTCATTGTCCTCTGCGTTTCTGAGTTTCTGGAATATTGTGTTCGCTCCAGAGAGTTAATTCTTGTTTCTCCTCTGGCATTTGCTCTATTTCCGGAGATCTACTTCCTCTGTCCGATGTGGTTCTGCTCTTACTTCCGCAGGATCTTTGTCAGCTACTCTCAGATTTTGCTATTCTTTCTCTACTAGAAATACTCGTACATATTTCTTTTGAGAGCTCCAGTTTATTTGCTTGTTCTGGAGATAGTTCATTAGTTGATCCTTCATTGATTTCTCTTAACTGTTGCTCTACTTCCTTTGTTGGATGTACTTGTTTCTTACCTGGCTTTATGAAACGAGTTTGCTTAACTTGTGTTCTTCTCCAAGCTACTACTGTATTTTTTCTGCCTAGATTGTTGTCAGCATATGATTGTTTACAGGATATTTGAATGGATTCCTCCTTGATTGATACGAGTATTCTTCTCACTTCCATTGTGTCATTGCGATGATTTTTTTCCCGTCTTTCTCGCAGGTTTGATTACTTTTTATATCCATGTCCTTTGCTCAGCGCACGAGTAATTTAAAACCATATGCGTGCATAAATCAAACTCTTTTCTAATTGAGGCGCAAATCGTGGCATTAATTTAGACAATTGCTGTCAAAACATTCCGTAAACGATACCCTTCCCTTCCTCCGTGACAAAGTGTGAGTGTGAGAGGGCGTGAAGCGTTGCCTGATTGTCAATTTTACTTTATATTTTGCCAGTATGCAGTAATGACACGATAGCTTCTCCACTGTGCTTCTCGTAATGATCGGGTTTCAATTACAGTGAAGTGCCGCGTCTCTGTGTCTCCGCGTCGTCTGTTGACGCTTCCTTCGCGTGCTGTTTTCCCATTGATGTCACTTCTAATGGTGCAAAATTGCTTGTGCGCATTTTTAATTATGTCAGAGTGATTTTTTTATTTATTCAAGGGATTTTTTCTCTCCAGATCCAATGGAAATTTAATCCGCCATTTTAAATGCGTCTCTAATTTGTGCGAGGACTCCGTTGATTTCCTCTGATTTTTGTGAGTCGAGCAATTTCAAGTGCAAAGAGGTAAAAAAAGAATTTTAAACAAAAGTCTCCTCCTACAAATCTTAAATGCCGAATGACATTTATTGTGCTGATGAGTTGCGCTGCCGAAATGTTTCAGGAGCTCAAAAATGGACGCTTTTAGAAAAAAATTTCTGCCTCCGCTCTGGGCACATGTGGCATACAAAGCAGCACTTTGAGCAAGACACAAAAGGCGCTTTGACATTTGTTTTGTCATTTGCGTTGACATTTCCGTCAAAACATTTGCAAAAAGCTGAATTTGTAAAATTTTTTGTTTGCTTGTTGGCCAGACAGGTTTGCGAAGGTATTAAATGTATTGAGTTTCAATTGGCGAACGGTGGAAGTGGTCCTGTCGGCAGGATGTCACAGTGTAATTAGAGAAATTGAAAATGGCGACTGTGCATGGAAATTATAATGAATCTTGCTTATTGTGAGTAATGCAGAAGGACTGCCAGACATTGCAGTAATGTCATCGAAATCTGAGGGAAATTATTATCTCGCGTTGCTCTGATAATAATATCCCTTTTTAGTAGCTCCAACTTTTTATTGCTTACTTTTAGGGATGAATTTTGCACCTTAGCAGCTCCTTTCTGAGTGTATATTAAATCATCGTGTGTTTTAAATGTGTTCTGCAGTAGTTATTTTCTTTACAAGTTCTGGTAAACTAGACTCAGCTCCAATTGTCCTGATAACTGATGGGATAACCATCTCATCCCAGCCACTAGACCCTGTAGTGTACCACACTAGTGTACACTGACGACCACACATCGTCACAAGCACCGTAGCTATTCGCCTATAAAAACGAACAGACAATAGCGCAACGCATGCACTTGCACTCAAACCTCAAATACGCTAGAAACGCACATTTGGTGGTGCATTGACAGCGTCGTATGCATATTGGACAGTGCAGTGACTTTGGCCCTGCACTTGCACTCAAATATATTAATGTAAACAAACCATATGATTCGTCAATGAATAATATCGGTAATATGAGACTTGAGAGTATTTTGGAAGTATGATTTGCAATTGGAAAAAATAAAATAAGTATATTTTATGTTAGATATAATAAGAGAACAATATAATTTAAATGATATAAAAGAGCCAGCGAGCCACCAAATAAACCAGACTTAATCTGAAGATAACTAAAACTGCAACTCGCATTAGTCTATACTTTTGATCTCTAGTGCTCTAAGTCAGGGAAGACTTAGAACAGCACAACCAATAGCTTGGCCAACGGCACACTCTGCCGGTCAAAACCTTTACTGAGGGCGATATTCCGCTTTGTGTTAGGTATCTCTTTATACCACAGCACTCTTTTGCATTCATATTTTGTATGGAATCTGCAATCGATTCATAAGCCGATCCTGCAAGGCCAACGTATCAACTCAACCCTACATGGCAATTATTCACTAACATCCAACCCTACAACATTGCAGACTATAATCTATATTAATCTCTGGTTCTGATTTTGAATACTCTCCTTGTGGCCAGTTGAACTCTTTCTTCTTTTCTACTTGTTCTCTTCTTAAATTTGCTCAAAAGACTCCTTGTAAAATAATCCTTGCAATTTGCAAACATAACTCGCATAAGGCAAAGTTCGGACGCCCATGCCGCCCACAACACTGCTGCCACCAATTAATACGCATAAATTGTGTGCCTTTCATTTGCTTTCAGCGTTTGCGGCATCAATTTGCGTACATATAAAAACGCAAATTGACACTGCACAAAAGGACTTGTTTTCCACTTGAATTATCTTTATGATTGCTCTATGCAGCACCCACGCACACACGTACATGAACCCACACAGAGCATTTTCCGCCGCTCGTGTAACACAACTACTTTCTTTTTATGCTTTACAGCATAATAATAAATTGAATTGATTCAATTTAGTCGTAAGGATGCGCTGCATTAAATCAAAACGAACTCAACACTTCGTTTGCGCCTTCTGCGCTGGCAAAGAATATCGAAAAGTGACAAGTGAATTATGTGAGCAGCGGAGGTGAGTGGAGTGGTGGGGCTGCTGAGAGTGAGAGCGAGAGTGGCTGCTGAGCCGGACACAGCCGTCTGTGTGTCCAGTTGAGTTTGTGTAATCTTTTTCTTCACTGTGCTGGCTGTAAAATAAGGACACTTGAGCGTGTCCTTCTTTATTATTATTACGTTTTATTGTTTGCTTTCATATCTGGCGCTGGGCTGCTGCTGGCTGTCAAAAGCAATTTTCATTCGAGCAGAAAATCCAATTGAATTCAAGTTTGTTGAATATTTTCACTCTATTGAAAGACAATTTGTGTGCATTTATTTGCACTCACTTTGAAGCGCTTATGTAGAGCGTATGAGCAGAGGAGTAGGAGAGCGAGAGGGGTGGGGGAGAGATACGTAGCAGAGAGCTAAACAAGCCATCTATATTTTCTAACATTAGAATGTAGGGCTTCGAGACCCTATGTCAGGACCAAGTTAATTTCAAGTGAGGGTACAAATTTAGTGTCTAGGAGCAGGACTTAGTCATATACCCAAAGGCTCCCCTCAAACAAAATATATTTTTATATATAAGGAAAATTGGTTGAAACAACCCTGTTGATGTCATCATTCGAAGTTGAAGCCTCACTAAACCAACTACAGAATCAAGTGGGAAAGCATTGAAAAGCACGTCACGGAAAGTGAGGCTGACTACTTAGTCTCTCAGTGAATCCTTTGGTAATTCTTATCACGGGTCGATCGGGAACTATGTTATTTTGATTCTGGTAATACAAAAGTGCTGATAATCTATTCCAAAATGGCAATAGTACAATAAGTAATGAAATACTGAATTGTCATTTCCAAATTGTCTGGTGCAAAGTGAAATTTGGCAGGTTTTCTTCGAAGTCAAGATCCTCCAGCGATTGGTGTAGACAAATTAATAACTAAACTTACTGAAATGAATCTTCTAGTGCATCCCAAAAGTACTCCGCGTGATACTCCGCTTCGGCCGGAGGAAAGATGTGTTGGTGTTACTACACTGACCTTGTAATGACCTTTAATTACACTGCAGCCAGCAGACCTTAAGCTTATATTGCCTAATACTCTGCATTTTGTGAATGCGTACCCATCCGAGGGAGACCTTACGCAACTTGTTGGGTGCCATTGTAGGATTATGACTATTATGAAGTTCTACACTAGCTTTTGGAACAATCCCATGAAATTTTAGTATGCCGAGGACCTGTGTTGTGTTTCCCTTCATGTATAACTGCGGAATTTTGCATTTTACTCGTCCTAAGACATCTCCAGCTGCTTTTGCCAAGGACTCATTTGGCAATCCTTCTCAGTACTGTCACTTAAACTCCTTCTCCGCTCCCATCTTCCACACCACCTACCCCGCTGGCATATACCACTTGCCCATCCAAGCCCCATTACGCTGGAGTTACCATGTGTAGCCGTTCACTCGGCTGACACTGCTCAGTGGCAGCGTATGACAACCCAATAATACCATTCATTCTCATCATTAATAATTTTCCTGTACAATATTTTTCAATCTACGAGTAGCAATTTTCTACGAATTTTCCCGCTCCTCTGTCTGACGCACACAATTATTATTCTATTCGTATCTTTTCTAGATTTTTTCCTTCGTTTCCCTTTTTCCCTGTTTTTTTCTTTGTTGTTTTTTAAAGTTTTTTTTCTATGCCACTCGAAGCTGGTGCGTTCTTAATCCTTGTCAACACATTCAGCTTGTTATGCTTGTTATCCTTATCGCCTGCCGGTTACTTCTGCTGCTGCTGCTTCTGATTCTGCTGCTGCTGCTGCTATTATTGTTGCTGTTAGTGCGGGTGTCAGGCCTGGAGTTGGGTTCTGCTTTGGGTTTGGTCTTGGGTTCGGAATCTGGCATTGGAATTGGAATTGTGCGTCGCGCTGTTCATTTGTGGTGGGAAAATTGTCATAATCTTTTGACGTGTGCGCGCGTGTGATATGCCGTCGAAAGGATGTGGTTGCCTTAGTTATCCTTTCTCTGCGTTTTATCACTGCATTGTTGCGAGTATTATTATTTTTTTCTAAGTGACTGATTTCTGCGGAAGACGCTGCAGTCGCTCCTTGCTGGAGTGGACGACATTCTTTCCACCACCTTTTAACGCTTTGACAATTGCGAAAATAGGAAAAATTCATGCTCGGGGATAATGAGATTAGTGGGTGACACGGCGGCATTGTATTACCATGCGAAAATCTTCTCCGGCTCCTTCGCGGGTTTGTTTGTTCTTCGGGAGCGGAGCTGTGCTGCTTAAAAGGCATATCAAATTTCGACTCATTAAAATTTTATACCACTTGACAGTGTTGTCGATGAGGAAGGGGGGCGCGGTGGAGTGGCGTTGGGTTGGTTCTGTGAATTTTCCTGCAGCAGTGGAAAACATTTTTTCCACAAATCACTTGACGCGAGTATTTGCGCAATTCCAAGTCATTAGTGGGGCCGTTTACAACTCGAACAAGGACAACAACAACAACGACCGTGACAACAACAATCATCAAATTGTGAAGCTTGTAATTAAGATAATGATCTGGCAGCGTTCATTAACGCAGTGCAACGCTGTGATTTTGTGACTGTTGACAAAAGGATAATAACAAAGAGGACATAAAAGTGGGAAGTGGAAAGTCGAAAGCGGTGTGAATTTCACAAATTAATGTAATTAATTTTTAATTATTAATAAAACGCCAGGCAACAACTTTCAGGTTTTTCTGTTCGAGGGGAATTTTCGATTAAATGGTTGATGAAATTGCTCCACACCCCCAAGGAAAGCCGCAGAGCTCAAAAAGAAAGTCAATTGTAACATTTCGTTTACAGCCGCAATGATCAGAGTGTATTGGGTGTGTGTTGTAATTATACCGGAAGGAAGGTCAAAGGGTGCAAATTATAGTAATATATTTGTTTTTTTTTGTTTTCTTTCATTTAACCTCTGTCCCAATGTGGGACAATCATTCAATTGCTTAATTTTAGTCTTAGTAGTTACAGAAAAATATACATATATACATTTTGACAGCATGATTGATAATGAAATTTAAATTTAATGTAGTGCGATTTGGTGAACAATATATTTTGTCAATCCGTATTTTGCCAATATGAATAGATTGGATGTTTTACCCACACGTGAACATGCAACGTATAATTGGCCATGGTGGAAACATGGATTTTCTAAGTCCAGGCCAAAAATGGACATTGTCTGCCCTTGAGATTTGGTGATTGTCATAGCGAATGCGAAACGAATCGGAAATTGAAGCCGTTTGAATGGAATTGTACTCTCCGGCGGTACGATACGCGGCAACAGAACGATTTCTCCCTTAAACTTTCCTTGCAAAATGGTTGCTTCAATAACATTTCCGGTGATCCGTTTGATGACCAAACGTGTGCCCTTGCATAATCTCGGTGGGTTTAAATTACGAAGCAGAACTATCGGCGAACCAATATTCGATCGAAGATTGTGTGGTGGCATTCCTGGCATATCTAGTGAATTTAAAAATTCAGTTGGATAATTTACTGCTTCGTGTTCATCAACGACAGTGTCGATTGATTTGAAAGACATCAGTTCGACTGGTAACGACTGTTGTATCTGAAAGTTAATTTCGTCAACATCAACATTTCTTGTTGCCAAAATAGCAAGTTCACTAAGCCAATTATGGTTCAAGTAATTGGTAAGTACCGGGAAGACACTCAATTAATTCACGTTTTGAATTAAAGATGGTGCAGAAACTGTTTGGCAATTTGATGTATTGTGTGTTTGGATGTAGTTCTATTTTACCGTTGCCAATATCCAGCAATTGTTTAGAAAATATTTGTGCCGACGAATCATTTTGCAATTGTACTCGCATGTTGATAGTCAAACGAACCTTCTCGACGTTTCGCCATAAAAATGATTGTTTTAAACCTGAGTTCATCTAATCGGCATAAGTTGAGCGTGGATAATGTCTGTCAGAAATCACCGGATAGTAGTAAGATAGCACCACCGAATAGTTTTGTCGTTGCCGTTTAAATCTTGCACAGTTCTATGCAATGCATCGAGTGAATGTTTATGAGCCATTATACATTCATCCCAGATAATGGTCGAACTCTTTTGTAACACTGTAGCCATTCCCCTTCTTTAATGCTACATATTGCGTTCGGTTTGTTACGAACATTTAAAGGCAGCTTGAGTGCTGAGTGTGGCGTTCGTCCACCATCTAACAAAGTGGCAGCAATGCCTAACGATGCAAATGCCAAAGAAATTCTCTGCTGCGAACGTATCTTTGCAAGGATAAGTGATATTAAAAAGTCTTGCCGGTTCCGCCTGGTGCATCCATGAAGAAAAAGCCGCCTTGTTTAGCAGCAACAGGCAGCATAATTCGATTATAAATGCTTATTTGTTCGGCAGTCATTAATTGCTCATTGTTCGCAATAAATGTGGCTAAGTCAACGTTGTTATTCTGTTCTTCTCGCTGCACGTGACTGTTAACTAAGTCGGCGGCCGGGCGATCAGATGATGGCATACCGAATGATTAAGTAGCCAATTTGAAATTAGAATACACATATTCTCGATCAACTCTAATGCTTCATTGTACATTTCTGGCGTATAATCAATGTTTTGATCTTGGTTGGTGTGTCGAATTCGGTGCAGTATGTCTTCAGTCATGTAGTTCTTGTATTTTTCCCACAAAGCCGATGATTATTTTGGATAACATTTCGTCAATATAACTGCGAACAGTAGACGAATGTTATGCGGCGAGGATGCAAATGCTGCATTAGGAAGTGTCAGATCCCAATGATTGCAACTCACGACATGCATCTCGATATGTATTGAACACTTGTCCATTGACTGTTCGCAAAAATTCGAAGGACGTTGGTCCTGTTTCATTCACAGACAATAAACGCAAATAGAAACATTCACAATGTTTTGGATGTACTGTGTAAAGTTGTTCCAATGTCTTAGCTTTGAATACGCCTGCGATTGTTGGATCTGGTTTGCCTTGTTTACGTGGCTCCCATTTCTTACCTGATTTCTTCCATGTAAAATAGGGTGGAACGTCGGTATATAATAATGGTTGTGCGAATTGTCCGAAAACATCTGGTTTTTGACAGAGTGTGAAAAATTCGGTAAGTGCCGTTTTTGGTGGCTCGAATGCTCGTTGGAGAGCATTTTCTTCCCTGAAATATACACGTTGACCGTTTTCAAGATGTACTTCAAGATGCTGGACAGTTGGGTCTCATTCGTGTATTGGAAAACTAAGAACACACCAGGCAGCTTCGTTGCTGCTGATGTATATTCCCGTTTGGTATCGTGCTATTTCGTCGTTTTCACTTACTTTTTTACTTGAAATACTGCCAAATCATTTTTTAATGTATTTGGAAATATACTTAATGGATTCTACAGAACTGCAAAACTCGACATTAATATGAGCCTTATAGGTGAGTATGGTACCACCCACTGATTATCAATTTCAATTTGATTTGGCTCGTGTGTGCACATTTGGTTCGTATTTTTTCGTGTTTAATGTGATTAATAGATTTGAAGATTATTATATAAATTATAATTATATATTGTATTATATACTAGAAAAAATAGAAGAACATCATGATACTTGATTTTTATATATTAGAGAAAAAAAAGGCAAAAAAAAGAAAAGAAGATTACAAAAAGAAAAAAGAAAGAGAAGAAAAAAAAGAAGAGAGAAGAAAGAAAAGAAGAAGAAGGAAAAAAAGAAAAGAAGAGAAGAGAAGAAGAGAAGAGGAGAAGAAGAAGAGAACAAGAGAAGAGAAGAGAAGAGAAGAGGAGAAGAAGAATAAGAAAAGAAATATTCTCGTATATACGAGTATATCGATATATGATGTGCTTTTAACTGCACTAATAATTCCTTCAGAAGGATGCTTTATGAAGAGGTCGGGATAATGAAATCTTTCCTTATGATCAGATGTAACTTGACTCCAACCTTCGATTGTTGTGCTTTGCAAGAATAATTCTATAGTTACTCATGACTCTATGGTCTGCCAGTTAAAGGAGCATTCGAGTATATATATTGAAGCATAGTTTAGACTGATAAAAAATTCAAATTTTAGGCAGACTAAAAGTTGAAGAGGTCTCGCACCTAGGCTTAAGATTTAAGAGGATGTCAAGGGCATATATATAATCGTTCAAAAGACACACCTGGATCTCAAAAAACTGCCTTGGCATCTGCAACAAAACGTCAATTTTGGAAACTATAGACTCACGGTTCTGAAGGACATTATTTAGCTTCTATACATGCGTAACTCTAATAACTAGTTCAGTTTTGAGACCGGAAAGAGCTTCTTTTCGGCCCACGGGGTTTTTCAATACATAGAACAATTTGTAGAATAATTAATAGAATCAATTATAGCATCAAATGAATGATAGCACCTGCTCTGGAACACCCAAAATTGCATTTACTGCAGTTAAGGAACATGGCCTCCTAAAAACTGGGCCAGTGATACACGCTTAGGAGAAACCCCAAACAGGTTTAGGGAGAGAAATGGACCAGAATATGTGTAATGCTAGTGCCATCTCTGCGATAACTTAGTGTACCATAATTTAGGGCTCCAGGAGCTGTCCACTAACACTGATTTCGTGGATATCGTGAATCAACATCGAGATTTACACGTCATCTCATGTTGCACGTCATGTCGAGACTGTGTGATATATGGTTACCGTTAAGAAGTGCTCTAGTCTACTCGCATTGTGGACACCTCAGGTCATCGCGATTGAATCCTTATATGCAGGACCAAGTTGTGGTACTTGATATCCCCGGCACTAATCCACTCGTATGAAGACTATCGTAGTCTATTTATTTCACCCTTTTCCTCTCTTTGGCCGACTTCTTTCCAATTGTGTGTTTCTGACGGATTCCCATGGAAGCCCATGAGTAATTAATTGGTAGACATCTGGTATAGTTTCCTCTGTTTTCTCAGTCCTACCAAGTCTATAAAAGTCTTACAAGTCAAGATGGAATTTAGATGATTTCTGTTCAGGGAAATTGGATACATTGCGGTCTGAAGTTGGAGTTGAGTTTTAGAAATTACACTGTTTTTATAGGAGCAGGCCCATTGTCGATTGAGGTATATTGAGTAGAGCATATGAAACGCTTCTAGCTGTACATCACAGGAAAACTGTGCTTGATCAGGTTGATTCGTTTTTGGGATACATATGCTCTACTGAACCACAATTTATCTGCAGCTTCTTAGCAGCTGCACAATAGTTTCAGTGCAGCTTCTCTTCAGCTTCACAGTAGATTCACAGCTTCACTGCGGCTTGACTGTGGCTTCACAGCAGTTTCAGAGCAGCCTCACAGTTTCACTGCAGCTTCACAACACCTTCAAAGTAATTTCACAGAAGCATCTGTCTTAGTAGCTAAATTTAGCTTCACCGTTCACTTTCTTCTTTGACTTTTTTGCGGTGACTGGTTCAATCTCTGATTTCGCTTTGGTCGTTAGACCCTTCTGTGAAGCTGCCTTTGTTAGCGCTCTTTATGGAGAGAAAGTGTCTTTGGGATTTTGGGTCACTTGGCACTAGGTTTTCTGTCACTCTGGAGACCGAGTGTGTGGCCACAGTTTGAGTGAACTGACATGAAAGGAGCGCTTCTGAAGCGGACTTTCCTCTGAGGCGGTTTGTCCCTCTTGCTAGCAGCTTCTTCAAGCAGAAAATCAAAGCTTCGGCCCCAGCCACACTCAAGCGATTTTCCACAAAGCGCGTGTGTCAGTTAAAAGGGCGATTCCGACTTCAAAAAGCGTTTTCTCTGTTAAAGCCTCGTAGAAAAGATGTGGCAAGAATTTTTATGCAAATTGGAAAAAATATTTCAAAATTTTCTGGCTTCACAAAAGTTGAGCAATCATTTTGGATGCGCCCTACACCTTTGTGGGGCGTTTGGACTGGGTGTGCTTTGATCTTTCTGTGGACTCATTATTTTTGTAAATTTATGCAAACTGATTTTGAAAGCGGCCGTTTTGCCGCTCCACCGCTTTGCTCTTTCCACGGCTGGCGATGCGTGTGTGCGCCAGTGGAGCTCTGCTGGATGAGTGTGGGGCCCGGCTTTGAGCTCGCCAATTGTGCATTTTAATTTGAAAAAGAAGCTGCGACTTTTAAAAACCGTTTTCGCAGCGCCATTATTTGCCGGGCCTACGCCGCTGTTTACCTTGCATGAGAAAAAACAACAACGCTTGCCTTTGATTGTGCAAACAGCAGCAACAACAACAACGGCGAGTTGCAAATAATAAAATTCATGATGGAAGCAAAGCGAAATTTTCATTTAAATTTCAAAAGGCACGAATCCCTTCACCCCGCGGCCTTTCAAATCAAACAATAAACTGCACTCGAGCGCAAAATATGAGGAAAGAAAGCAACACAACAGCGTGGCGAAAAAGGGTACATGAGAGGCAACACCAGCAGCAGCACCATCACCATCAGCAGCATCAACTCAGGCAGTCAGGCAACAAGTGGTGTGATGGTGCTGCATGCGCCACATCAGAATTATGCAAAAGTTGGCCATATTTGGACGCCATGCTGTGCGGCTCTAATTCACTTAGAAAGAAATGCGCCGTCAGGGGCCGCTTGGGCAGCCATAATTGTTGTTGCAACAAGATGCGCCGGGTCGGGTGAACACGCCGCTGCACTTGAGTTCCCCCATTTTGTGTGCCGTTATCTTGTTGTGTGGTGTGCTGTGCTGCTTAAGCCCTCCTCAGCGTTCTCTTCAGTTACCCTTTCACTGAGGCGGCTCCGCATTGTGCTCGCAGCACGCATGTGTCCCCCTGCTCGACCTGGAATCGTTTGGCTTTGTTGTTGCACGCGCTCACATTAGCGCCGCTTAAGAGACCCGCATTTCAATTTGCGACTTTTAATTTGCAAAGGGCCGTCTTCTGGTTTTCTGAATGATAATTGCTAAAAAATCGAATTGCAACTTTAAGTTGTACTGTTAAGACGGGAGCGTTGGTGATGCGTTGTTCACTAATATCGCTCTAGGCAAGTATTGAATGAGTAAGAAACCAGCGGCTTAGCATGTTCAAGTGCTAGAAGTGTTTATAAGATGTGGCCGCAGTTGAAGGAAAAATAGTGACTTTTTCGATGCATATCTGCCTAGGATGAAACCGTAATGCAAGCAGTGCAGTAAATGGAAGGACTTTTCATTTGGGTACAAAAAATAAAGACGAAAATACAAGAAAAGTTTTCTAATGAACGCTTTAATACAAAAAGAATATTTTAAATAAAGAACTTCAGACGATTCGTCCACTGGTTTTTCGTGCGAAAACTTTATGTTTATTAGACCAAAAAAAGGACTCATCGATCCTCAGATACCGACTAATATTCTTCTTTACGAATCATAAAGTTCATCCACAGATTTCGTGCGAAGGCTTTACAGTGATTAGGCAACCCCAAAAAGGATTATTCGTCCTTCAGAGACTGACTAGAATATTTTTTTGTGCTTTAATGTATATTTCCATGAATAGTTCTGTTGATGGTTAAGAGTGTTGAAATTGTTGTAAGGAAGGAGATGAATCTTGGTAAAACTGAAGTCTGATAAGTTTCCTTTCCATTTACTCTCTGAATGCTTGATACGAAAATGAAACAGCATTCCTTACGATCCTACGTGCCAGTTAATCCCATTTAGATTTTGGATATACCATATGTTGAAGCAGGAGAATTATTAAATGGACTACTCGAAGCGGGCTCGTTTGGCCTGAGAATCTTCTTTTTGTACAGCTCAGTTTTTACTTCAGTGTTCCACAAGTATCTGTCCATTCCTTTGCGGGAGATAACAGAAAAGTTTCGTTCTGAAAGGCCGCCAAGGAACGACAGAGGGGATTAGTTTAATACAGTGTTGTTGGAAGAGTAATGCACAGCACTCAGAAAAGCAACTATAATTATAGAAATATCCTCGCAACATATTCTTTGTATGAGTAGGGAAGAACATTTTTTTGCGATCAGTAATCTAAACGTCAAAGCAAACCAAGGTAGCTAACAGTAAAGCAACAAATCTCTCACTGCACACACAAGTAGTGATACTAGGAAGGACTACGGATTTTTATTTTTTGTTGCAAATATATTCAGGAAACTTTGAGGGTGTGCATCAACCCAAACGCTGCTCCTCTAACCATCGCTTCATTAGACATTCGTATTTTTTGAGCATTTGGGAAACAGAAGCACGGAGAGACCGACAAAAAATGAAGTGAGGCGCACGTCATCGGGAGAAAGCAACAACTCATCATTTGCAAACTCATATCCTTAAAGCGTATTATGCATGTGTATAAAAATGAAAACAACAACAACATCGAGTCCCGCAAAAATAATGACAAAGGCAGAAATATGAAGTAAGCGCGCAAATGTTGCTAAGCGGATCTGGGCGGAGGTGAGCCTGGGTTGGTTGGTTGGTTCGTTATTTGGTTACGTTGCATTACATTTCATTACGGAACGTTGCAGCAGATATGCGCGTAGGTATACATCAAGGACCACCAAAGGATGTGCTAAAAAAAATCGTTCTTTCTTTTGCTTTTTGCATATTTACAACAGCACAACACTCATTCCCACGACTCCACAATCGCAACTTAACGGTTTGACACAGGTCTATCCCACATGCATACCAACCACCCACATCCACACACACTCACGCATTTGCAAATTAAGGATAACGACGTCAGTGCAACTTTTGTGCGCTTCATTATACTTCGTAATGATGGTGCACACGCTGCGTGGGTGTCGCAGTTTGATATCCTTTTTACCATAAACTGCAACACTCCGCATCTCGTTTCATCTTGTTAAAACAAACAGAAAAAAAACAAAAAGGATGCAAACGCAAACAGAGCGAATTCTTTGGGGATATGCGAACGCACTCCGCGCAATTTTTAATATTTTATATTTTGCGCGAAAGTGGAAATTGCTAAAACAGTGTAAACAATTATTTCGCTAACGTTTGTGGCGCGCTAAGAGGACTCCTCCCCACCTGTCCACCTGCCTGCTCCTTGCAGCTCTGCTCCCGTCCTATTTGTGGGTTGCTGCTGTCTCCGCTTTGTAAGCGGATCCTGCTGCAGCGATTTGTGCAAATGTTTCAGGTACAATTTTAAATGAATGTAATTCCTTTTCATTTATTCCAAGCATGCTGCGTCATTCCTTTATGTACACGTGCGCTGCAGGTGGAAGCAACCTTGGTCTAAACACCGGCAACTGGGGGAGAAGTGAGACCCCAGTAGCAGAGATTTTCTATTTTTCGAAGGCTTCAGAGGAGCATTCAACTTAACTTTTGTTAATATGCCACAAATGTGTTTTTGATAAGCACTTTATTGGTACTCATAATTGTTGGGAACTGAACACAGACCTAAGGAGTCTAGAAGGATATTCTGTAGAAAAAATTAGGAAATTATGGCTTTATATTCCTATCTATCAAAATCAAGATATCAGCATATGAAGAAATGCACCGAGCCCCAGAACCTCAGACAATTCATGTTGAATTTGAGCCGTTCTCTAAGCTAGCACAAAATTTAGTACTTTAGTGCATTTTTGGTATACTATAGTTGAGCGCATGCTGGCAAGTTTCAGTACACTCACATCGCCTGCAATTGGCAGCACTTACATAGAAGCAGCTGCTTAAGACTGGATACGATGCGGTCTCAGGGAGAAATTTGCCAACAGTGTTGATCCCTAAGAGAGAGGACGATCGTTTTTTGTTTGCAGATTGTTTCGCTTTTTTTAATTAAGGATGGCGAGGTAGTTGCCTTTTCAGTGTACCCTGGTTTGAGAAAAAAAATCATCCGCCAAAATTAGTTTACAAGCTACTTATTTACTGGAACAGATTACGGCCTGCTTCAAATCCTCTCACCAGGTACTGCTGCTAAGCGCGCGACTTCTCCAATTTGTCGCATCTACAGATGCTAGGGCTTCCTCAACTTTTTCATATCAACGCATACAAGGCCTCTTCCCCGTTGGCCTCCTAATATTTGCGAGTTGTAATCATGAAGAGAAAGAGGGAGTATGAATTACCAGTGTAATGATGAACGGTATATTGATACTGGTGGCTTGGTAACAGTATCATTAAATACACCGATATGACTACCAACGACTTATATATCTAACCAGGGACATTACCAATGAGTAATAATCAGCGACCTAACAAACCATTTAAACTACTCATGCCAGGGACTTCACTTTCTGTATTGACTTTACACGCTCCTGAAATTACCAAGTAGAAACTAGCCAGCGATTCCACTCGTTTTGGTGACTTGAGAGTCAAAGTTACCAAGTCACAGATTACCAAAAAGTCGCTGCCAAGCTCATCAGTAAAACTCTCAGAAGTTTTCAGTGGTTTGCTTCTTTCTTTGTTTAAAAAGGAATAATTTTAAAATATATATATGCAGATAACTGGAAGTATTCAAGGAACGAGCGCGTTAGAGGTAATTGTTGAGGACTTGTACTCATATTCCACAGTAAGAATTTCAGTCGTCCCTGGGACCGAAAGAGACGAGTGCCTCTACCAAGTCTCCGAGTCAGTCATAGTCTTAGACAATCGTGTAATCTAAGATTATTTTTGACTCTGAGCCTAGATAGCGGCACTCCATACCATGATTTATAGACTTATCAAACTTTGTGCTGCTGCCGAGAGACCGAGATCTCTTTTTTGAGAGACAAAATATTGTATGGGGAATAAATGAGAGCTTACTTACTATAACTAAGACCCAGAGATGCTGGTATACTGCACTGTTTTGGGGTGCTTTATATACTCGGAACTCAATGCTCACACCGGCCTGATCAGTCCTTCATCAGCAGCGGGAAATGATCAAAAAGTGTGTACCATTATCTTATTTACCCTTAATTAGTACTCATTTTTATAATCACACAATTTGCACTTTAATTAAAACTACCAAGAAAGCAGAATAGCACATCCACCCTAGCCTCTACTCCACATTGCCTGCTGCAGGGTGTTTGCTGAAAATAACGCCTTCAGAAATCCTACTAATGAAAGTATAATCATGACGTGCAGAAATGTCAAGGATCATTTAAGCAAAACAACACCAAAGAAAGTCTGCGCTGAATTAGTTAAGTGAGAGATAATAAAAAAATTACGCAAGTTGAGAATCACGGCACAGAATAATGGCCACGACGCAAACAAAGCGCCCTCCAAAACGCGAGCGAGCGAGCAGGACGGCGCTCATTGGCTGTAGGCGAGAGCGAACGGCACAGCAAATGCTAACAAATTAACAGGGAGGGGCGTGTAGCGACTAGTTGAAAACTCCTGTCAAGGATGATAGCACGAAATACTCGAACAGAAAAAATGAAAAAATAATCAAGGAAAAAAGCAAGTAAAAGGAAAACGAGGGTTGCAGAGCAGCTGCAGGTAAACACGCTAATGTGCGAGCAGAGCAGCACGGGCGCAGTCAAGAGAGAGATTGAGTAAGCGAGCGAGGGCATCTGTACACACACGCAAACCCACTCGCATACACATTGTTGCACACGTACGCAGGGGATTTGCGCTGAGGTGTAGCGTTAGTTTAGTCGATAGAGTAGGAAACGATTGGTAGAGGAATGGCGTTGGACTTAGCTCTGCGGTGGAGAGAGTGACTGCGGATAAATTGGTGGGCGCTGATTTCCCATCAAAAACGTTCGCAATGCCGAGGTTTTATAAAAGAAGAATTCCTTACTAAATGGTAATGATGGAGGATGGAACTGAATTGACAATTAAGTTTAATTTTGAATAAGGTGAGTATTTTTCACATCAAGTTGGGATGCAACTCAGGAACTGCTATAGGAAGCAGGTACGAAGCAGGTGCCTAGTTTCAATTGACCTGCCCTTGTATGCATACTTCAACAGTTTTTGCCCCTTGTTTCAGGTTCCTGTTACTGAAAAGAATTTGTTTTCTTGAATATGCTTCAAGCAATTTCGTTACCGACAGGAAAATAGAGGGATTCCACTTTCCAGATATCAATTTTTTGTTGGGGATTTATGGCATATTTCACTCTTCCATTGTACTAGAATGTGACAGTTTCTCAATTCTGCTCACTGGAAGTTGAAAATATTGATTCTATAATTACTTTTAATGGAGTTGAACGTGTAAATTACACATTATTAATTATCTTTTATTAATTATCCATTTTTAATTACCCTTAGAATGGTAATTGAGGGGGAACTTGAAATTATTTTCAAAATGTAACGGAGAAGAGAGTCTACAGCCATGCTAATTGATAATTGTTTCCTAAGGTTGGATTGAAGACCCTTCTTTCCAAGTGCCAATAGTCTCCTAGGGCTCTATTTTATTTTTATATTGGTATAACCAGAACATTGACGTGAGGTTACTGTCTTGAAAAATTAGTAGAATATATTTTATTGTTTTTAATACCAATTATTTTCATTACTACAAATAATGTCCTTCATATATACCTCCACATGTATATTTATGTGTATTGCCAGCTCCTAAAATGCTGCTAAGGAACAATTTCGCTAAATTTTTACAATCAATTTGAACACGCTTTAGAGGCACCCACACAAGCTCACATACTCTCACATACGTGGGTAGAGCTACAAGGATAATGACTAAAATAATTGAGCGCACGGCGTCACACAATTATGGCGGTTGGCATGCTGCATGCATATCCTTGCATTAGGATAACTTACGAGCCTGCATGCTCGCTCTTACATATGCATGTGAAGTGTGTGAATGTGTGTAGTTGTTGTTGTTGGCTGTGTAGTTGCGCTTGATTATTATTGCTTGAGTGGAAAAAGTGAAAAAATGGAAATCAGACCGCCATTAAAAATCATCATCATCGTCATCGCCAGCGTCATCATTGAAATGATTT
The DNA here is from genome assembly GCA_920105625.2 of Clusia tigrina. Lineage (NCBI taxonomy): Eukaryota > Metazoa > Arthropoda > Insecta > Diptera > Clusiidae > Clusia > Clusia tigrina. Next base: position 121,822,876 of record OV050033.1, read on the forward strand.
CAACTCCTCTCTTCAGGCGTACTATTTTTTTCGTTTTGCTTGCTTTCCGATATTGCAGTGGAAGAGTGAACGAGAGAACAAGCTGCAGTTGCGTGTGCGAGAGGGAGAGCGGCAGGAGTACGGCTGCATAAGTGCGCTGAATATGAAAAGAGGAAAATTATGCATATCCTTTTGTGTTTGATTGTTGCAAAAAAAAGTAAAACAAAAAAAGAAAAAATAGAACGAGAGAAAAGAATAAATATGTTGGGCAAAAGGGATAAACTTCAGGTTGGTTATGGGTGAAAAAATCCTTTTTTAGTTGTTGCTACTTCTGCCTCACTGGAGGACAGTTGCAATCTCTGCTCTTTAAGCACCCTACATGCGAGGCAAGCATTCAAATTTACTTCGCATCTGAGCCCGAGGTTACATGAATGCCACAATTGAATAGGAGCCTGCTAAGATAGATATTGTAGCGTGGAGTCAAATAGATATGACGGGTTTCTTTAAACTTTCTTGATGTTTCCAGGGATGAGGATTCGTCCAACTCTAACTCCTACTATGAAAATATTCAAAAATCAGCTGAAGCTCTAAGAACTGTTTTCCACCCAAATATTTCTGAGCATATATCAGGGATATAAGGAGGATATGATGGATACTATGCAGGATACTTCTACGAATACGAGGACTTTAAAAACAATGAAGAGAGCTTCATTTCTCGTTGATGATTGCCTCTGTGAATTCTACACCCAAAAGATTCAAGTTTAGCAAATCACTTAACTAAATCCTGTTAGGAAAATTATCTTCTTGCTAATGTTCGAATCACTGGATTGTGTCAAATAATACAAATACCTATGTTGGACAATTTTTCTCTATTTATAGTTTATTTTGACAGTTTATTTAAAGTTATTTTAGCAGGGATTCACTAAAGAAATATTTTACTAAGTTTAATTACAGTTTATCAAGCTTCATGCTTGCAGTAAATCTCTTTTTATAATTGCCGCTTTCAGTTAACAACTGTCCATCCATGACTGCTCCATCAATCTAGGGAGCTTTTAGTTGACCTCTGCTTTATAGAATTTCCTCGAATACACCAGAATAGATTGTCCATTAAAGCAGATCAGGCAACAACAACATTTCTGCCTTACAATACCATAGAAGCAGCTGTCATTACCAATGATTTTTCAGTACTGACTTATAGCGTTAGTAAGAGAGATATACCAATAGAAGGCCATATCGAAGTCTCAAATTCACTGCATACAATTTGTATTTATCTTGCAATCATATTTAGTCATGAACACTGCACTGAATTGCAAACTTCCTCTACAGTGAAAGCTCTGCATCTCTCGTGCTGTAGCGCTCAACCACTGTCGCTGCTGCCGAGTTGCTGTGAGTCGCTCACTTGTCCCACTTAGTTTGCGTTCTTCCGCTTTTTCCCATATAAAATAATGTCGAGAGTTGGTTTCTGTGTTCTGTGCACACGAAAACGTACCTAACGAGTTTTTATATTGCCCCCTCCCCGCTTATACGGCCCCGCCTGCTCTTCCGAACTTACATTCAGGCGAATTTCTTTTGAAATTTTTTCTCTTTTTAAACTCGCAATTTTGCATATTTGCTGATCATAATTTTGTGATTTCGTGATTATGCGATGTGGGAATTGAGTGTCCTGTGCCGCAGGGTATGAATTTTTTCTTCTCCATTTTATTATGACTATTTTTTCCTTTTTGCCATTTATGCAGATTGCTTGGGGAATTCATTCAAGCGGGGAGAATGCACGAAACTATTCGAAGATTTTTAATAATTTTTGTTTGTTCTTAATTTAGATAATTTTTTAGTTTTAAAGAAAATTTATAAAATACGAATTTTAATTTGGTGTTTCAAAATGTTTCTCTTTTGTATATATTCTGTGTATATAGAAATTATCCTCGCATCACCCAAGTCCAAATATCTTTTACAGCCATTTCCACATTCCCAACTACATCTTGTAGAGAAAAGTATGCTGGACAATCATAATTGGAGGGACCTCTGGTTAAAGATACAAGAAAATATTCTCAACTTCATCTTGTGAATAAGAAGATGCTAGAGAGTCGTAATTCGGAGGAGTTGTGGTTACAGAAACAAGCAAATATTATATTAGCTCGGAAATTTTGGAAGTTATTTGTCCGTATTCTATTTTCTTCATCAGTAGTTTTACCGTTGAATAAAAATTAAGTATTTGAAACCTTAGGGAAAGAAAATAGAAATCAAAATAAATAATATGCCGTTTTCCAAAGTTAGGAGTGCCAAGATATAGATTTATACCTCAACCGAATATTCAGGAATTGGCTGAAAATTTAAATATAATTAAATTACTAACAGAAGAAACGAAGCAAATTTTTTTTTAGAAAAATTTTAGTTATTTTTCTGAATAGAAATTGTTTTATTCTCAAGTTGTGACGACATCAATAACATGTTGAAATCAATAACTAAATAAAGTTACTATTGATATAGATAGATAGAAACATAGAATTAGACCAATATAAATGGAGAATAGATTTATTGCAGTATTTCTAACAATAAAGCAATAATTATAAAAATTATTGCTTCATTTGTAGAAGAGATTTCAAGTCGTCTTAGATTTGTAGTAACCGGCTATTAACTTCTCAAAAATGAACACCTTCCAGGAGCCTTCAATTAACTCATCTCTTTAAGGTAGTTACACACCAATAAGTTCTGTAAGAGAACAATTACTCAGACAGCTTGAACAGATTTTACCGTATATATTAAAAACAAAAACGCGATTACAGAAAAATCCTCTTTGACGGAAACAAAAAAAATCCAACAACCGAGTGGAAAACCACCAACATCAACACGCCACTGGCGGAGATAATGTAAATGCGTTCCAAGTGTGTGGCTGTCCACAGCAAATAATGAAGGAAATACTGAGAAAAAGAGTTCAGTTGATCATTACGTGAACAACCAGGTGCCAAGAGAGGAAACACCAAAGGATATAAGCATAAAGTCAGGAAAGGCTCTCAGAATTATCAAGTAAGAATACGACTTTAGAATTTATAAAAATAATTTCATTAGTTTATTATGATATTGGGCTTTTAATAAAGGCTTCTTAGACAAAACACATTGTTGGGGAACGAAATAACAAAATTTAAAAAATTTTAAATTTATACTCTAAGGAGGAGGAGAAGGAGGAATTATCCTACACCATAATTAATTATGTGCAAGGTGTTGGGGGATTGAGTACTAGCTACAGAGGCCTCGACTCGAAGAGAAAATAATTTTATGGAAAGAAGCATTTTGGAGACCAAGCCCATGGCAGGATTTGAACCTGCGACCCTCGGGCTGTGAGTCTAGCATGCTTACCACTAGACCATAGACTTCTATCTGTCTATCTATAAGGGTTTGTGAGAATGAGTAGTAGTAATTTAAGCCTGTGACTCGAAAATACGCAAATTTAGAAAATAGCATTTAGAGACTATGTCCAGGGCTGAATTGAAACCCGCTATCCAAACACTGCTTTGCCATATGATTATCTTTAGTCAATGGAAGTCAGTTTAATTGCTTCAAATGGTATTTGAGAGAAAACAGAAAATGTTTCGAAATAAAAAAGGCAAATAAACGCCTTTAACTCAGGAGTTTAAACACAGGATTTTTAATTTCTGATCAGTAAATTAACCTAAAATTTGCCACAAAAATTTCCTCAAAAATACCTCAAAAAGATCTCAAAAATTACTCAAAAATCCTAAAATATTACTTAAAAATTCCTTAAAATTGCTTCAAATTTCTTTAAATTGTTTAAAATCAAAAATCTACAAATCTTTCTTAAAAATGTCCAAAAAATGTCTCAAGAATATTCAAAAATACCTCTTAAAGTCCTCAAAAATTACTTCTAAATTGTACAAAAATTCCACACGTACACGAACCAAAAGGATGGCTAAATAAAAACTTGTGCGCCAGTGAAGATTGGGTTCTATTTTGGACCCCTTTCTGGAGGTCAGATGAAACCTGTCTTAATATATGTACCACTTTTCTCTTTGATATATTGTAAATTTTGATGGATAAGCGGTAATTTGCTACTATTTTTCTATATTTAAATAACTAATCGGGAAACTTAATTTGCGCAGGGACCCTGAAATTTGAAAAGTTACAAAATGTTGACTAGGCAGTATCTCAGCTCCTTCGCCTCACATACATTTCACATTCGCAATTGTCAGGTTAACGATTTGCCTAACAGCGTACTTTGGAAACTTATCAAACCAGCCACGAGATGCTGCCATTTCTGTTATGCGTTTATCTGCCCCCAACCGTAGGCCTCGATATCCATCCATCCATTCAAGCATCTATCCCATTCCGCCTTGCTTGCCATGTAAAATAATTCAATTTCTTGAATTGCAAAATAAATCATTGCATTTTTTCTAATGATTTCCTGTTGTGCGCACAGAACGGTGCTGCCTCTCCTCGTGCTGCTCCTGCTGGCTGCCTGCCCGCTCCAACGGCCCTCATGAACAAACCTTGCGCAACCGCCATTATTGCGATTTCAACAAATACGACTAATACGGCTGCGGGAGTCATAGTAGTGGTGGTGGTGGAAGTGAGAGTGGGGCATGGCACTTCCATAAATAATGCCGGAATGCGATATTAAGCTGAATAATTTCCACAACCCCTTCAAAAGTGCACTTAAGTGCGCTACAATATAATAATTTTTATCCTACTCGAGTGCCGGAGCTGTCGTCTGAGCCTGAGCCGTAAACTGAGCCCGTGCCACCAATGAGAATGCGTGCACGTTTGGCGTCGGGAGGGGCGTGCCGGCAGATGCTGAATAATTTGTGCCACAGAACCCAGAACGGTGGAAAAAACTGAAGTGAAATTTATAAAATTTTTTACAGATGATGTTGATGAGTTGACGAGGTTTTCCAGGATATTAACGTTACGTTAATGAGGACGATTATGTCCCTGATTTCATTGTTGATTTCACGATGATGATGATAAAGATGATGATGCTGCCGTTCACAATGAGGATGCTGCGTTTATGATGGCATCGTTGGCAGTGTTTCGGGGCTACATTCGCGCAGTGCCCGCCTTCCGTTTGCTGGGTGAGTGTGGGTCGCTGCTGTGTGAGGCCGTTAGAGATCTGATGACTACTTCACTTAATGCAAATTCCAAATTGAGTACTGCTTGAAGTGCTGCTGCTTCATTGAATGTGAAATTTCTGTTCTTCGCATTGGGGGCATGCACCTGACTTGGTATAATGAATCAGTTAGGGTTTTTGTTGTATTTGCGTTTGTGCTTGCATGGGCTCTTCTCCATTTTTTCCTTACATATTCGTAGTTGTGAAGGGCTCTAGCATCCCAGCCGAGGAGTGGGTTGAAAAGTTTTGCTTGAAGTGCAGATTTTCAATTTTATATGGCGGCAGAAATTAAATTTTAAATTCAGAAATCCCGAAGAGGGCGAACACAAAAATTATTCACAAATGCGAAAATTTTCCTAATCAAATTTGAAGCCAAGGGCTAAGATTTAACTAAAATTTCTGTCTATTTACATACGAGTAAGAAGCAAGAGCATTCAAAACTGGAAACCAGTGCTGCAATGAAGAACAAATTAACACTATTCAAGGCCCATGGAACCTCGTAAATTACTCGTATTTCAACGAACAAAATGATCTTTCAGCACATATCCTTCGGATAATATTTTCATCCTCATATTTAACTGTGTTATAATATTGCGAAAATTTTTAGGCTAAAATTTAGACAACAGTTTCTTTAAATTTGCCCACACTTGGCTTCAATTTGAAAATGAAAAGTTTGAAAATATTATCCAAAGGACATGGTAACTAAACTGAGCAACTATTTTGGATCATTGATCCGTAATATCCCCTCCGCTACCTACTTCTCTGATTATAAAATATTTATAAAAATTATACAAATCCTTACACTAAAATTCCCGTTCATGCTTTTGAAACAGTGAAGGCCACGAGTAAGAAAGCTTTAAAAGCACGCCATAGGCTTTGTATTATGAAGGATATATCGGAAAGCTCTTTGACTACCACAGCTTTGAATACAATTATTATAGTATTAATTATAAGGATAAGATAATTACTCTACAAGGTTCAAGCCAATAGGGAAAGCGACAAATTGATCTGTGATCGGAGCACATAAGAATCTGGCAAATCTACCTCCCCGGTTAAAATATGGCTGTCATACCAACATCAACGTAATTATCAAACGTCAAAGTCATACTCAGTATCCTTACACAGAGCTTTGAGGCGCACCTGAAAGTATGCTGCACTCTTTTGCACACACTTTAGGCATACTTTTTGTCTGCGATGTAAACTATTTCTCTGTATTGTAACACTTGCAAGTTCGAGATCTGCTTAGAGACCAATACAAAGGGATAATAAGAGGGAGGGAGATAAAAATACAGGTTTGATACCAAGATCCCCCCCCCCCCCCACTGTCCTACTACTGGTTTTATACCTTCCACGGCACCATGAAAGCCCCATTAAGGATTTGTGCTTTTAGCACAGATTCACAATTTTCGATTTGACAATGTGAACTTTTACTCATGTCCTTAAATTGTGAGTGTTTTCCTGTGTGCGGGGCGCACCTAGACAAACATTTCAGAGGGTTTTTTCGATGTCTTCAGTGCTCTGTGCTGTGTTTATTTCGTTGGATGTATAAAGTTGGTTATTTTTTGGGGGAGGGGCGGAATTTCCAACGCAAAAATCCACCCCCTGATTGCGTTCTGTCTGTTTGATATACTCGTATAGAATAAAAATTCCCTGTAAATGTTACTCTACCCTAAGCTAGTTGCCTGACTTGGTTTATTTGGAGGCACCTTCAAAACGTGTTGAGAACTCCAGCCTCCCACTTAACCATATTTTTCATATTTTCTCGCAGTTGAAGTCCTTCGGGCGTCTGGTCCCACTTGTGCCACTTGTGTGTGCGTTTAGCGCCAATCCTTGCTTGCCTCGAGTGCCATTTCGACGCATGCCAGCAGCAGGCTCCGCGTGTGTGTTGACAAGGTGAAATGCAATTTCCAACTCTCTCGGAAGTTTGTTTGATTTGAGTGACATTTTTAATAGAATCTGGAGTCGGAAATGGCAAAATTGTAATCGAATTGCATTGTTGCATTAACTGCTGCACCAAAGCGCTTCTGTCGTCGAGTCAATTGCTGCGAAAGTTTGTTTGCAAATTGATTTTGTTATTTGTTGTTATTTGTTGTTGTGATTGCATTGCTGCGACTTCTCGCTGGCGAAGCGTCCGCCTCAAGTTTCTGACATTTTCATTTTGTGTGCTCACTGTAAATTGAAAATGTTTTTAGCACAACCTTCGCTCCGGAAAGTTGCCGACGATTGTTGACATTTGAACAGAGTTTTTTCCACTTTGGTCCTTGGATGACATTTTTTTCTGTTATTATTAAAAAATATATTTTTAAATTTACGTATTGAAGATGTAAATGGAACTTGTTTGTGTAGGAAGAATCGATTTTGCAAGGCGGTTGGGAGTTATCTTGCGAGGAAATCTTCGATTAAAGGTATTATACTTCTATATTGGTGAATATGTTTGCTTCCTACAGTAGTGGAGTCTTCAAAGCGATGGTTGCACTTCTTAACTTGGGTGCAAAAGCTTTATTAGATACCCACTGGTTGCCTGAATATGAGTACGTTTTGTAGTTTTATTCTGTACTTACTGGTTCCTGGATATTCTTATTGATCAGCTTCTCATCTGCACTCTGTAATGAGTTCTTGGGTGCTCTTGATGTTGATCCCTCCTACTGAACAGAGAAATCCAACTAGCTGTGAAGCTCTGTTTGGCTACCTTGAACTCTTGTAAGCTCAATTTTAAGATCAGTGATAATTGTAAGTCGTTAACTCCTTTCTGATATTGATCTTTCTTGCAGGCCCTTTCCAAGCTTAGGTGGAAAATCCAAGGATGCCCCCTCTTCAATCACCTGATCCAGCTGAATTTAGTTAAGAGACCAGTTACGATGCGTCCTACTTTCAAAGGAGTAGGGCTCCTCACAGAATCATGGGAAGTACACACATATTCCCTCCTTTGTGGTATCGAAATGGCATTTACATGCGTCCTCTAAGCGTGCCTTCTGGATGCTTATCTGTGCCCTAGACAGCCACTTCGATTGTAGTCAGACCGGGAACTAGTCACCAAGTCACTGCGACCTAATATACATATTGTGACACACTCTATTTTTACAAATGTTCCCCCAGTCTAGTATTCATTACGAATTCAGAGATTTCTTTAAGAGATTTGTCCGCAATATCTGACGGTTCTAGGAAAAGGTTACCTAAGTAACGAAAGCCGGGTCCTTATGAGATCATTACAGTGCCAAAGCAGATGTTCAGCTGTTTCCTCCTCTTCGTTACACAACCTACAGAGGCCATTTTGGCGACAACCACTTAAACAGAAACCCAACCATCATAGAGCCGTGAAGTCACCCACCTAGGATAGTATTCACTTAGTTGAGTTATTGTTCTGACGGGATGTTGATAGAAAATTTTCTGTACTATTTTTTCTTACTGAAGGAAACGCTTCTCAATCATAACGAAGTAGCAGATACTCTTCAGAGTCTGAGCTTCCAACTCACCAAAACCCACTCACTAAGCTTAATTTGTGGCAGAGCAACAATTAGGGTCGAAATTAAAATCTTGGAGGTCCATAGCAGTAATCGCATCCGCATACACATCGCTAGGCATGGCTCTCCCATGCCTCTCCCCACCTCTGTTGCGTTGTTTCTCTATTCAAGCTCTCCACTTAATTTTGTTCATTGTTCGCTTCATGCATTTTATCAAATTAAACACGCCCCCTTCGATTTATCAGTCATTTATTCATCTTTATTAAGTGGAGAGTGCGCTGCTCGAACAACGCCCCATCAATTACGCCAAATTGCATTTAAGAGATTTTTCCAATTTTCTTAATACACACAATCAAAGCGATAAATTAAATTACGAATGATTTAGGAGGGCAAAACGGAAAACAAAAAAGACAAAAAGAAAAGAAAAACAAATAGAAATCCGAAGAAATGTGAAGATGAAAATGAAAATCCTGCCAAATTGTGTGAGTGTGAGTGAATATCCAACAAGAATTGTACGCCGCACAAAATACAGAGCAATGCTGCCACTCCTCCTGCCTCTGGTGCCCACACACAACTTGACAATTGCAACCAAACATGTCAACGGCAGTCAACAATTTTTGCGGCCCTTGTGGATGTGAGCGAACGAACGAACGGACTCGTTTAAGTTTATTTAAGCTAAAAGCTGTGCTACTGCTGCATCCTTCGTTGATCTGCTCCTCTGTCGCCGCCGGAACATAGAAAAATCTCTTCCTAATGTGTTTGCAAAAGGACATTTCCTGCTTTTGTTGACATTTTGGGTGGTGCCCTAAGATTTATTTACACTTATGTGCATGGGTTTAAGGACAGCGCACATAACAATGCTCAAGAAATGGACGGAACGTGTTTAGGATAAGGATGCGGGCACTTGTGGGCTGCAACTTGGGCACAGTACAACAGGGGCGGCGTCATTGTGTTGTGGTAATGCGGCAGCTTTTAGGCTTATTTCAAATAATTACAAAGGGAACTGTTCAGCGAGAAGTTCACTGAAGAAGATTCCCGTTTAATCTAATATGTGGGAGAGAGGTATTAAAATTAAAAAGCAATGCATAAATGTGAACTTGGTTGGCGTCATTTGAAATGTGGAGTGGAGTTAGTGCCCTCGTGTTTAAAAGTAGTAATTTGACACAACACCTTCCTGCCTCCCAAATAATCAGTTTCTCCACTCTGGCTCTAATAACTCTGCGACCATAATCTCCTTGTCCCTTAGGTCCGCCGTGGTCACGCGGAAATTCTCTTCAGTTTAAGTTACCAGTAAAACTTCCACCATACTTCCTCTGCGCTCCTTCAAAAGTATCCTTAGCAACAGAAGCAAAAAAGCTCTGCCGCGTCCTTACAAAATTATATCCGAATTTACATTCGGGGCTTATAAAACTGCAAAATGGAAATGAAAATGAGAAAAAATCAAATTCAACAAAATTATCTGCATTCAAATGGAAATGCGGCTCCTCCTAAGCCCCTGCAGCCCCTCACTGTGCTAACGCGCTCCTTTGCTGTAGATTATTAATAATTCTTTTTCATTTTTTGTGTTTTCAGGAAAACTTTCAAAAGCAGCGAAATAAAATTGAAGATGAATTAATTTCTTATTTGCTGAATTTGTGAAATTCTTGCATTGAATACAATTTTTTCCTTTTCATGTTGTTTTGTTGTTGTTGTTGTAGCAATTTTCATGTAAATGAAAATTTCTGCTTATTGAGCAATTTTCTTTTGAAAAGAAAATTTATGAATTGTTGATTACTTTGAAGTTGTTGAGTTCGTAAGGAGCAACATGAAATGAGAATTTCTGTGGAAATAAATAGGAAAAATTATGTGGGCATACACAGCAACCTAGCGGATAAATGGGAGAATGCAGGCTTCGCGGGAAGAGGAGAAAGAATTTAGAGGGTTTGCACTAGGATGCAAATGGTCACATTAAATGACAGGGATTCTGAGGGTCATCACCATTGAAAGGCGCTGAAGTCCAAGTTTCATGTGGAACTCAACAAGTAAAGCTTCTCCAGCAAGCCCGAACTTCAGTACACTGGGATGAGATTTCATGCTACCCTTAAAAACTTCCTTGCTATTGATATATTTGAAGGTCCTCCATTAAATATTATGGTAGCACAGAACCTGAATATAGACTTCTAAACTCAGTCGCAGGTACCCATAATTTACAAGTCATCGTTCACGTCTCACGCACTCTCACACACTCTACCACATGACTTGGTGAAAGGAGAACGATGGCGTACCAATGATGGACACTTGTGTGCTAGCTACTCAGTCTTCATACTAAGCTATACTACCCTCAAATGAAATATGGATTGTAGGAATCTAAACAATCCTCGGAACCCAGTTTTCATGACTTATTATGAAGAGAATCAGGAATCACTAAAGTGAGACTCTTGAATGATACCTCATCCAACTTTAGTTGTAATTTGGGGGATCTGAATGCCATTTGGGATAATGAGTACTAACAACAAAGGCCTTTGACACAATGGGAGAGAAGAAGTACTATTCAATGCCTTAGGTGGAATTTGAAGCTCCCAGCGACTGGGAGACTAGCATGTTTACCAATGAACAAATATTTTACTTCACCATGCTCCAAATGATATTGAATGATATATTTCCAATACTTCATTTTTAAGATTGCCTCAGAATCTTATCTTAGGGTTAATTCTCATGGTTTAATATAGCTATAAGCTCTTACTGTAGCCCACACACTTGAAATTCGTGGGCTAACTAACGTGGTTATTAATTCCCCTTTCCCTACATCCATCTATCTAATCTGGTCTGGCCCAATCTTGCGCCCATTTGTCAGAAACACCACCATTAAAATATGCAATCAGCAATTAACAAAGTTCACACCCTCAAACAAACAATTATGCACGAGTACCCCGCACCATCCCTTTATCTGTCTATTTCTATAAGTGCTGAAATTCCCAGAAGTGTCACATCTCTTCCTGTACGGGTAAAAACCTTTCATCAGCACAGCTGTCGCTGCTATTTATGTTTAAATATGTATATTTAATTCTGTTTAATGAAGAGATGCCATAATTTCCTCTTCACAAAAGCGGGCAACGTCGATTCACAAACTGTTAGCCACAAAAGGACTGTCATACATGCAACGTAGTCCTGTTTGTTTACAGGCAGGGTGATGGCCTTTGATGTGTGCATAATGGCACACAATCTTGTGTTCATTTCACAGTTTCTGCTACTCTATAGGATTAGATCATCATCCCGATCCTGCGGTGTGGACAGGCAATGTGGATTCCTATCACAGATCGCGCTGAATGTAAACCCGAAGTATGTACCTTTTCTGCGTTTTATAGAACACTAGCTGAACCCCCGCCCTCTTCGCCAGGCAAAAAAAAAAAAACGTTTTCCAACAATTTGAATTAAATTAAAACATTTATTGCAATGCTTTTAGATAAACAACATTCTTGGTGTTTTTCACCATCGCTAGGGTAAACAAATAGTGCAGATGGTTTTCCGACTCGGGAGCATGCCACGTAGAGTTGGACTGGATTTTCCAAATTTATACCGCACATTTCTGAAGATAGTCCTTGCGACTTATTGATGGTAACGGCGAATGCAAGGCTAACAGGGAATTGAAGACGCTTAAATTCAAATGGCGCATCAGATGGAATCAGTGGGATGCGAGGCATGAAAACAGCTTCGCCTTTTAATTTTCCTTTCCAAATTTTTGCTTCTATCACATTTCTCAATATTTTTTCGACGGCAAGCCAAGTTTTGGTTGGTTGATGTTGCGAAGCATAATAATCGGCGCTCCAGTTTTTAGAAATTCGAATGGTGATATTCCTTGCAAATGAAGTGGGTTTAAAATTTCTGTGGGATATTTCACCACCTCATCCTGATTTATGATGATATCCAGTGATTTGAATGTGAATAATGGACCTGGTATTTCTTTTAAAATAGCTTCGCTAAGATCTTTGTTCTTTCCGGCCTGTATTGCTCGCTCGCTTAACCAAGCATGATTTTTGTACTGTGCTAAGTTTGGGAACACGCTATGAATCAGTTCTTCTTCTGGTTGAGTGGTGGTGTAGTTGTATTTCTGTGTCGCCTGGGACATCCCCAAATTTCAATTTTTGCAATTGAACGCGTACTTTTTTTTTAGTGTGAGCATTCTTACATTTTTCCACAGAATTGAAGATTTCAAGCATGCGTTTATTTTATCGGCAGCAGTAGATTTAGGAATGACTGGTAACGTTTCTCTAAAGCGGAGGTCGCCAAAGGGGTCTATTTAACAAAAGAGGGGGTGGATCTGAGCCAAGGGATTTGGCGATTTTCGTAAAGAAATACAAAGTTTGCTTTAATTAACAGAAAATTACTTTTATGGGGGTCGATGGAGATTTCGAAAAATTATATAGCGGTCGATGATCAAACAAGTTTGGCGGCCCATGGTCTAAAGTCTTCAGCTAACAGTATCAAAGCACCGCCAAACAAATCTTGATTTCCTCGTAGATCTTTCATTGTTCTATCCAGTGCTTCTAGTGATGTTTTGTTAGCCATTGGACATTCATCCCAAAGGATTATCGCACATTGTTGCAAGATTTTTGCCATTCCGGATGTTTTAGTTATGTTATATGTGAGATTGTCATTTGCCTGCTTATTCTAGGACAGCTTAAGTGCAGAGTGTGTTGTTCGACCGCCATCCAATAAAGTAGCAACAATCCCCGAAGAAGCCAATGCCAGTGCTATTTTACGTTGCTGATAGCAACGAAAGCAAGAATGTTTTGCCAGTTCATCCAGGCGCGTTCAAAAAATGCACTTCACCACTTTCATCGTTAACAATATGCATAATCGTGCCATATGCATTCTTTTGAACATTGTTTAATTTACGAATATCTTTTGAGCAAATGCATCCAATACGTTACAATTGTAATCTCGTTAACGCTACAAATCTCGGTTAAAAAGATCACGCTTTGAGCGATTTGGTGACACTATGCCAAGTTGTGCCAATGCTTTGTTTCCAATTGTTAAGCAAATGTTTTCAATCATGATCAATGCTTCATTATGCATTTCCGGTGTGGATTTGACGTACTACGGCGAAGTCTGTTCAAAATATCTTCCGCCATGAAATCTTGATAATTTCTCCATAGTCCAACTGGAGTTGATGGGAAACATGATGATACAATTATTGCAAATAGTGTTCTTATTTGGTGAGGAGTAGATGAAACTGCAGCATCGGCAAGGGTAGTCTCCCAGTGTGCGTCATCTTCCAGTAAAGCAATCGTTGACACGTCTCACGATATTTTGCACACAATAGTCTATCAACTGTTTTAAGGCTTTGAAATGATGTTGGACCACGAACGTTAACCAACAATAACCGGCAAAAACACTCAGCAGTGTGGGGTGAACTATGTAAATACGTCCCAAAGCATTTGTCGAGAACACATTTGGGTAGCCATGGATTGGTTTTCCTTGCTTACGCATTTGAAACATCTTTTTTCGATTTATCCAAAGTATAAGATTGCGGTACTTCTGAGTATAACATGCTGGCGAATGTATCTGATGTACACACTTTAGAAAGTTCGGTTTATGTTGTGGATGGTGGTGTCGCTGCTCCTTGCTGTGCGTTTTCAGCGGTAAAATAAATGCGTTGACCATTTTCAAGATGGACAGCTAAATGAACTATGGTTGGATATCTCTCAAGAATTGGGAATGTAAAAATCCTCCACACCGCCTCATTACTCCTGACATATGCCCTAATTGAAATTAAGTGATTTCGTCGTTTCTATTTGGATCAGGTACACCAAACACAGCCATGTCGCTACCTTTATTTATGTACGTAGTTACAGATGTACTTTATGGACTTCATCGAATTACAAAACTCCACGTTAATGTGGGATTTGTACGTTTTGGACAAGATCGCTGAATACAGCACGATCCAACGATTATCAACTTCAACGTATTGATCTCTCATTTTGATAGTTGTTGATTGTATCTGAAATTTATGCTCTGGTTTCGAACATTTTCCGTCAACCATGCATGGTGAGCTCATCTGGAATTGCTGCAGATATGATGCCATCAATTTGATCCAGTCTTATTTTGTCAACCAACCATATCAATGTGTGTGTGTGAGGGAGTCCTATTTTTTGCCATTCGACAGAATACATCCAGCATTCCCCTCCGCTATGAAACCATGAATGAGTCCAGCTGTTGTTTAGATACGCGTGACGTTATATCGTGACGATCTGTTGGCAATGAGTATTCTCGAATCTCAATCCACTGTAGGTCGACCATATGAACGCACATATGCCATCGCATCCTGTGCATACTCATGTATATGACGCGCGCTACCAGTGTATGAAGATGGCAATATCGTCAATTGGCCAATGTCATTTGGATTTACAGGCTGGTTGCCATCATTTTTAATGGCATCACGTATATGTATGTACTCTTCAGCGCGTAGCCTTTTCTGATGGAACCTAATGTAAATCAAACGTTCAGTCTCGATTTACCCATATATGTCGACAACATACTGGTGAAAAAGTCTTTGGCATTTCAGAATATGATTGTCTTGATTTTGACGAATCATCAATTTGTACGCATAATACTTCATTGCGCTGACAGTTTCATTTGGAATTTTGGTATTTTAAACTTTTGTAAAGATTGTGTTTGCCATTTGTGAGAATAAATTTCACTAACCAGTTGACGGATTGACCATCTTAATGTTAATTTGATAGCCGTCTTCCCCTTGCGAAAATAAAATCGGATATTGCTAAGCATCATAAGAGGGATGAAGTTCAGAGACACGTTGAAGTTGATTATTTCTACGATGAAGGACGATATCGCGCGCATTAAATTCTTCTCTACCGATTACCACTGCTATATCGTCTATTGTTGGTACATTGATATTCTAGCGTGTTGTGCAGCGGTAGTTTTGTCAGCTCTTATGACAATTCTATGATTATCCGACGGCATTCTGTCCAATGCCGTTTTAAACAAAGTCACCAATTCGTTATGCTGATGAAAACAATCTTTTAAGATAGCAATTATTTCTCTTCGTACGTTCGGAGAAATAGAATTGGAATCATTG
Source organism: Clusia tigrina (assembly GCA_920105625.2). Taxonomy (NCBI): domain Eukaryota; kingdom Metazoa; phylum Arthropoda; class Insecta; order Diptera; family Clusiidae; genus Clusia; species Clusia tigrina. Next base: position 121,838,510 of record OV050033.1, read on the forward strand.
GAATTGCCAAGGAAACAATTTTGCAAAAACTGATGAGATCTATCTGCAAATGGCATAACGTTCCGACTCTGTCGTACACCTGACCTTGAATCTTGAAGATGTCAAGTTAAACTTTTTGTAAACATTGCAATTGTCGTTTATTTCTTCGGTTACCTTAAATGTTCGCATTAAACTATCTCTGTTAATATTTGTTGCACTAAACGAAGTCATTTCTACATTTAAAAAAAACAACTAAATTGGTTGAAAATTACGGGCAGCAGAGGGCAACAGACGCCTTCTGCCACTTTGTTTTATATATACTCGTAAATTGTAGCTAAGAGAACAAAAACAATTGTAAATGTGAATTTAGTAATTGGTTACAATGGGTGATGTCCTTTGGAAAAACTTTTTTTTTGCATATTTGATGGGCAGTAGAGCGCAACTTGATGGTAATGACCTCTCGTATTTATAATTTCGACTTTCTTAACACTTCAATCCAAGTATTTAAAGTAATCCACTGATATCCTTCAAATGCGAGTATAAATATTTTAAAAACTTTCAACCATGTTTCTATGAATTAAAGGGTCCTTGACTGAGGTCTAGGAGAGTCTATTTCTGAACTATCTCCTGTGAAGAAGAGACTTAAATAAGAGTCCCTATTTGAGTGACTCCCAGGCTGGTGATGGTAATATAACGTAATCTGTCTTGTAACTGACAAAATAATTCTGAGCTGATTCTTATTTTCAGGGGTATACTCAATGAGTAGTTCGATGGTGGACTTGCCACATTTGACTCTGTTCTGATAAGGTTTTATCAGCTTGTTGATTCAGGCTTTCAGGTCTCTGGAAATTTATGCCTAATGTTCTTCATACTATGTATGCCAAATTAATCCCTGGAAAGTTGGTGATGATTTTAAGATTATTCCAAGGACATTTGTACTGTAGATTTATCGTAAGAACGCCTCTAAAAAATAAAAGGACACTGTTCACTTTTGTTTAATAATATACAATGAAATTTTCTTAAATTTTGTATTCTAATTTGTATTTTATTTTTTTCTATTTAAATTTGTTTATTGTATTTTTATATTACTACCTTTTTTTGTACGAAACTATTACAAATAAAATAATATTAGTATTTTATAATCAATATTTAAAAAAAATTAGTCAATAATTAATTAATAATTAGAGAAATTTATACAGAACTTTTAAGAACATAATTTTTTTATTTAATAAATTACTTATTATTATGTATTTTGTTTGTATTAATACTTTTTTTATCATTACAATTAAAAATTTTTTTTCTGATTGTTAAAATATAGAATATTTAATAGAAATATATTTAATGAATTTAATAAAGAACATAAATAACAATTTTTTTGCTTAGGCATATTTTATTTCTTGTTTTTTTTTATATATTATTATTACTATTCTTTCAATATTTAAATTTGATTCTTTATATTATGCTTTCTATTTTAAATAATTATTTTTTTAATTTTTGGTCTATTTACTTTCAATTCATTTTTGTAATTATTATTATATGGTTTGTCTCAAATAACCTATTATAATGAAATTAATATTTAATAAATACGAGTATATTATAAAATTGTGGATTTTCCTGGCCGAAAACCGTGTTGTCGAGTGGATAATCCCCCAACGTTTTCGATGACTGCTGCTATTCGGAAAGACAACGGCTAGTGCTCACCGTCAGCATATCGACCACTGTGTATGCTAGACACCGCGGGCAAGCTTTTGGAGTGTGGTAGCGAATTGTAGACCGACAAACTGAAGGTGCACGCCCGAAGAAAAGTTGTATCCTTCGTGCAACGAACCGCAGCTCTGGGAGTGGGTTCAGCGCACCGTTCTGAATCGGAGCTGGCAATTCTGGTAATTAGCTACTTAATCCCTATCGATCCCTTGGCCCTCGAACGCAAACACCTACGAGAAGCCAAGATGGGTAAAAATAACAGAGGAACCGCGCAGGATATAAAGCAACAAACCGTGCACCATTGGGAAGAACGATGGGCCGCCGAGAGTCGCGGAAGATAGACAGCGAGAAGCATACCCGACATAGCGACCTGGATAGGAGGAACAGCCGAAACTGTCAATTTCTACCTCACGCAGTTACTGTCTGGTCACGGATACTTCTGCAAGTATATTCACCGAATGGGAAAAATTGGAGGGCCTGAGTGCATATACGGCGCAAGCAATGCGGCTGATGCAGAGCACACCTTTTTCGAATGCACAAGGTGGCAAACAGAGCGCACCACGCTTGAAATGGAAATCGGGAATACTTTAGCCACCAAAAACATTGTGGAGGTTAAGCAGCAAAAAAAACTGGGACCACGTATATAAATATGTGGGAAAATGTGCTCCAGCGGAAAAAACGGGACCTGGACGCAGGAATAATGTTGAGAGTCCAATAGGGACCAAGTGAGAATCTCCACCTTGAAGGAAGTATAAAATGGGTTCCAGGGTGGGGTGTCCTCAGCCAGGGAGGGTTTTAGTGATTGCAATCCTCACATACCAAATCTGTGGCGACAGTTTTTATGATGCGACTGGCATTTTTACCCTCTCTGCCAAAAAAAAAAATATTTATTTATTATATAATTAATTTATTAAACTTTTAAAATAAAAAAAAAAATAAAAAAAAAATAAAATAAAATTAAAAATAAAAAAAAAACGTTTAAAATTGAGTTTTTAAAATATTTGATTGATTTATATATTTTTTATATTTTCTTATATAGCTTTTAAATTTTTTTATATATATTATAATTACAAAAATAAATTTTATAATATAAAATAATTAATGTATATCAAAAATTTGTAATAAAAAAAATGTATATAATTAAAATTTTTTTATTATTTTTATTTATTTTAATTAAATGTTCTTTGCCCTGTTAATTTTTTTAATTTTAAAAATTGAATTTCATTTTGTTTTTGAATTTTTTAGTTATTATTCATCTTACTTTTATTTAAAGGCATTGCTCAAAACAAAATTCCCACCCTTGATTCCTGTTTGACATGGAACTGGATTCCATCGCGGCAGGTGTCGCAGGGCACAACTCAGCTTGCGTCATCAGAATTCCGTTGGAGCACCGCAGAAAGCTCACCTGTTGACACTCACTTGAAAGCTGCTCAATTGCGAACTTTCAGTTTTGCACACGCCAGCAGCGGTTTAGCTCAGACAGCAACCCTTTCCTTCCTGTTCTTCCTACCACACACACTCTCTCAAGTTACGAACATGTGTACATGTGTGCGGGATGTTTTGCTTACGACTTGTAATTAGACTGATAGGAAAATCCGAGATAGCCTCAGGCATTCCTTACATGAGTAACGATTTTTTATTAGAGTGAATTAACACATTCCTTGGTTTATATTAAAAAAGATTGGGCCATACTTGAATCCACTTTTGTTATAAAAAATCAGTAACGTTAAAATGCCTAATTGGGGATTCCTCATCTAAACCGAATTAGGGCTGGAAACCAAGTTTGCGCTATGAACTGAGTTAGAGCTGGAACCCTAATTAGAACCGTTCATTTAGTGAGAGCTGACTTGGAGGGACAAGCGCACTCATCACTCAATCCTCAATGAAATCGCCCAGCATCTTGTGAGCCAACTGATTCACATAGATTTTGCTTTACTCGCAGTGGACGCTTAATCGCGATTTAACCCAATATTACAGCCATTTATGTCATCTACAAAGGTGGATTCTTGCTTCCCCAGTTGCACAGTTTGCCATGTGTTCCTCGGATTACCACAGCACTTCTCACACTATGAGTAACTTTGGAAATAAAGCAAATCAACCTTTAAGCAATCAACTCATAAACCCAACAAAAGGATTAACACATCCTGTTTGCATGCAGCATAGCGAGCACTCCAGAGACTGTCTGCCAAATGCAAATGCCACTGCCGTCTCCCCTGGCAGAGCTAAAACCTTTGCCGACACACACGCTTTGGCGCTTAGCCTCTGCATCAGGGCTTAATATGCAAGAAGCTGAAATTAAAAGTATGTGAAGATGTGGCTGAGAGAGTGTGTGTGTGTGTTTGAGAGTGTGTGAGTGTGTGTCTATATTTCTTCTACTCCTACGACTGCGTTTTTAATTATGCAACACTCTAATCCTTTTTTTCGCTGCTATATCCTGCCAAAGTGCGCTTTGCTAACCTTTTTAATTTAAGTACTTTTTAAGTTTCTTTTGCTTGTTTATTTTTTGTGTGTGTGTTTTTTTTTAGTTTATGAGTTAAAAGCTGCTTTAGCATTTTAGCACTGTTTGGCACATGCTTTGCTTGTAGAAGTGTGCGTTGGATGAGTGTATGTATATGTGAGGATTTGTGCGAATGTGTGAGTGTGTCTGCTTTTAAGTAGGTGCGCATTTTTTGCAATTATAATTTTTCTACTGCGGTCTTGCTTGAGCCTCTTCTCCATACAGTCTCAGTTGGGCCCTCAGAGCAGGTGTATCCATTTCTTTAATGGTAAGGACACACCTAAATTAATTTAACGGAAATCTGTTGCGACGTTTGGTCGTTTCTAATAAGGTTATGACGACTGCTTACTTCAGACACTTTCTAGATGTTTTAAGTTCTCCAAAAAAAAGGGGCTCAAATGTCGACTATTGACTTTGATGAGATTGCCGATAATGCTGGAAAAGGCTCTTAAAAATAATTAGTGACCTTAACTTATCGGGTCGCCATTTATATGAGAGTGCCCGATAGCGCTTGAAAAGTACCTTAATAGTTAACTGTTGATTTACCTTATCGAGCGGCCATAAGTTTCACCTTATGGCAATTTTTCTCTCTAATAACTTTTAATTTTTCGAGTCATTATTGCTGTTCTGTTCGTGTCGTGGACATTCGTTCCTGGGGCTAAAAGTTACACACTCAAATAAAGTGGTTTTGACAAGGCCTCTGTTATGGTTGTGCCTTTTTATATATATTAATGCGATCATGTAGAAACTTGCTACTCTCCCAGTGGCTTTTTTAATACTACCTTATTTCAGCCACTTCCGTTTGTCTGATATAAACGTAACTTGAGGCTGAATCTAATCCCATCTTGGTGGGGAAAATCCTACCAGACACCTGTAGGAAGTAATGCTGCAGGGTCCTTAAGGAGTCCGTGTAGGTAATTGGTTATTCCTGCTGTGATTCCTATCGTTTTATACGAAATATTCATTTCCATATGTGATCCTGGAGTAGATTCAATTAGCGTTCGGTTCTGCTGCAGCAGAAAAATACTCGATCCTTCCTGTTGTCCCTTTTAAATTAAGAAAGGTTTAGAATAGATCGAAGATATGTTTTCTGATTCTAGTGGCATTCCTAGGAAATAATTGATGTTTCGGAATCAGTATTCCTACCTTGCAAGTACCAAAATATACTTAAATGAAGCAGAATGGCTTTTCTGTGGCTACCAAATATTGCTTGAATGAATCATCATTCGGCAATGAGCATAACATTAAACATAAAAGGAAATATTTCTATGTACGAATCCTTGGAAACGCTGCTATGTCGCGTCCTAAAACATCGAAGCTCGCTTGAGTTAATAAGAAGCTCAGCTATTTTTCATGGGAGTGAGTATGGTTTAGGCTTCCTGGGGATTTTGCCAAGAAGACAATTGAAAAATCAAATTTATTTAAGGAGGTAGTGAAGTTTCACTGATATAGAAAATAATTCCATTCCATTATGATTCGTTTATGATTCCATTATGACACTATTAAATTTCAATTATGATTACATTATAAGTCCATTATAGTTTACGATAGAGGTTTTTCGCACATGAAGGACCTCAGTGTCTAAGTCTCTTCAGTGATTCAGATCAATACAATGGAGAGACTTTGGCGACTATGGTAGAGTCTGAGGGTAGAAGTATATTTCTTTAATAGTATATTAAAATCGTTGTAATTTTGCTTACAAACGACCTCACTCTGCTTTGCGATTCTGTGTGCTTCAGTAATTACGCAACACTATCACAAGTGAACACAATTTCTTCAAGCATTCTTCGAGAAACTTTAAGACTAAAAATATTTGTTTCTTGAACACTTTCCTATTCCATATAAGTATTTAAATTTGAAAAGAAACTGAGCTGAGCTGCGAGAAAAGTGACTCAGCTACTCGGCTATAAATGCTCCATTTCCATACTCCTCCCAACTCAAAGCACTCGAATCTCTTTGTATGCATTTAATGCATAATTGAGACATTAAATCAATCATATGCCGTGCTGACAACTGCAAACAGGGGCATTTCACTGAGCACCTCTTCCTTTGACAATGTGAATTACGGCGTCGTGCGTTCCCATTACTGCATTTAGCATTTAGCATTTATAATTTTTCCAATTTTCAATTCAAATGCAAAAATAAAAACTCCGAAACAAAAGGAAGCGCCCGTCATTCTGTGCAATTTTCGCATTTAAGCAAATTGCATTTGTTCGGCAGTGGCTGCAGGAGCCCCCAACAACCTGGCCCTGTTGCGTGTTCCGTCGCTGCCACTTTCCTGAACCCAATTCAAATTCAAATTGCAGCAGAACATTTCGAAAAATTGCATAAATGAGAAAAAATCCTTTTATGTTAATTTCTCCAGAGTGTCGTCCTTTGATCAGTGAGGCGAAAATCATTCAAGCATGAATTCCTTTTTCCTTTATATATTTTTTTTGTTGTTTTTGCATCTTTTTTGTAAAATTTCGCCAACCGACAACGCGGGAGTACGTCTTCGCCCTGCAAGGATTTAATGCCCGTAATTCGTTAAAAGCAAAATTAAAATTGACAACGCGCGCACTCATTGAAGGCGCCGGCATTGTGCGGTTCTGCCACAAATGCGTGCTCCGCTTCTGCATAAGAAGCGAATTTTCGCGGAAGTGCGTTTTTAATGCAGAAGCAGCAAAGCCAACAACAACAATAAAAAGTCTTTAAAAAATGCAAACAAAATAACAAAAAAATTGCAAAACCTGGTGCGCCCCGCCCTAATGCACCCCACACACACACACACACACCACAACCTGCCTTCCACTGTGCCCTCCCCATGCTCAGCTCACATTTCTAGGGAAATCACTGCAATTAAAACGTAATTGTTGTTAAGGATATTTATGCAGCTACGATTGCAGCCTTGCATGGTCCTCGCGCTGCCTCCCACAATTTGGAAGCAGTTTTTTGCCTTCTTCATATTTTATGAATTTTTTCGCATAGGTGTGGCAACTTCATTTGCATAATTTTTTAATCTCGCCTGCAATTCTGCACTCTCCACGAAGGCACCAAGGACCTGACGTCGCGAGACGCACGCACGACCCTCGCATACCCAGTCACTCGTACCTACTCGCATTATTTTTACCATTGAGCAGCCGAGTGTGTAAATTCTCGCTCAGGTGGTAACTCGTTTCGCTAAACTCTTGTTAAAATATGTTAATTGCTCGAGGATTTATGCAACTTAATTTAAAATGTATACATTTTTACCTCCCAATACGAGCACAGCGCCGCGGCACAGGAAGGAGCTGAAAGGAGGTGAAATAACGAGTATTGAAAAATTGCTCTGCTGAACTCAGAAGCAACAATTTGAATTTTGGTAAATTTGTGCACCTTGAGTAACTACCAAGGTTTCCCTCAGATTATCCTTTCAATACCCTCCTCCCAGCCACTCGGCATAAAGTGTGAAAATTCAAGAACGAATTGCAGACTCTTTATTTAATGAACTCTTTGATATAGAATAAGAAAGGGAGAGAGAGAGGAAAGTGAGAGAAAAAGTGAAAGAAAAAGAGAGAGAAAGTGAGAGAGAGAGAGAAAGAAAGAAGCATAATTAGTGATCATTCCAGAGCGACTCAGCTCATCTCCTCGTAAATAGCCCGTTGGAGGAGAATCATTAAATAAGGTTTTCAATGTCACATTCCGAGGGAAATCTATTTTATACAAGATGATTGACCTAATTGATAATTGTCGAGTATTGAACTAAATGTCAACCACATTTCTATCGGGTCACATTGACGAATTTGAGAAAGCAGAAAGCCAAGTCTAGTCTTTTCAGCACTGCTCTGTAAATTTATTTGAAATACTCGGTGCTCAGGGGTCTATTTTTGCGCTCATTGGTTGTAATTTTGAACAACAAGATATCATGCTGAAATAATCAGCGCCATAACACACCGAATCGTTCTCACATATTTCCGTCCTCTCACTTCCCAGTCCCAATATTATTATTCTTATTTCCATATATTCCATGCTTACGAGTAATAATTGTGACTGCAAGGATTCGCGGCATTGAGAAATAGCAACTAAGATTTTGACTCTTAAGGAAAGAAAATATAGAAAGAAGCACTACGAAAGAAAACCGAGCTGGTACCTACGAGGATAGTAGTAGCACGCTTATCTCTGAGCACTTCCGCTTTAGCAAAAACACTTCGATTTTCAAGGGAATCAGGCAATTCTATGTAATTGAAATATATCAGTTTTTCTAAGTACTAGTAGTACTTTTTTATTTTTTTTTAAATTATTACTTAAGTACAGTACGTTCTAAAGAGTAAATTTTCTATGACAAGGTAGGTTCTAAAGAATATATTTATTTTCATAAAAAGGTAAATTCTAAAGAGCACATTTTCTACAACAAGGTAGTTCTAAAGATTATTTTCATATTTGAATACTTCGAAAAACCTGAAAACACTTCACTTTTCAGTGCATTTCACTTCGCTTGCAAATTTAAGAACGGCAACACTGTTGAGGATAGCAGAGAAGCCTTCCGGAAGTACCACACATTTTTTCGGTCTTATCTTTGATCTTAATTAAGATACTTTCCACGATTTTTACACAAATATTCCTTCCGATTTCTCTGATTTTTCTCTGATCTTCAATTTTCTCTCCAAAATATTCTCTCCCATCTTTCTCAAACAATTTATTTGAAAACTGGCTAATTCAATCTTCGTGCCCATGTTCTCTTCGATCTACTTATCTATCTACTCTTCTATCTTTTTCCGATATCTCGAGTTTTTGCTCTGATCTCCGATGTTCTTTCTGACCGTCTCTCCGATTTTTCTTATTTGATTCAGATAATATAGAAATTCGATCTTCTCTTCGATGGTCTCTCCTTTCTTCTCACGGATTTTCTCTATTATATATTACACCAGTTTTGTTAATCAAGCTCTGACTTCTTCCTGGAAGTCATCCTTAATAATCAAGCCGAGGTAAATAAACTTTGCTTTTGTGGGTTTTTGCAAAGTCCTTTTTGCTTTTTAAATCTGTGATTGAATGTTTCTGACAGACTGCTCCTTCATGTCATTTTTGTTTTCAGCATTCTTGGCGTAAGGTTTCCTCACTTTCTTTTTGATTTTTCTATATATGAGCAAGAACCATGCCACAATTTCGGGGGCATCTGCCAGTTCCTTATTTTGTTTTAATTGCATAATTCTGTACAGGAACTCAATTTCCCGTGTTGATTGAGGAAGAAAAGGAGTTGGCCTTTGCAAATATGCCGCGCTAAAACTTTTGAAATATTCTTGAAATATGAATATAAAAAAATTGGCATTTCAACTCATCCCCTCTCCGCCTCCGCTTTGCCCAGCACTTAAGCATGTCTAAACGAAAGGCGCTGAGCCATGGTGTTCGTGTTTTTCCAGCCGCTCTCATAATTGGTTCTGACTGCTAAATGAACCATTTTACCAATTAAACTCAATTGCCACATGTGCGCCTCGTCTGCTCGTTTGCTCGTTTGCTTGTTAGCGCAGCTTGTTAGGAGCATCCTTAGACACCTCACATGCACAGAGACGCTTGAAAGAGATTTCACCGACGAAAACTGCTGAGCAACTGCTGGGCACCTGTGTGAATGTGGCGCGCCAACCTTTGCTTTGTTTTTATTAACGCATTGGAAAGGAATTAAAAAAATGCTTCAAGTGGTTTTGTGGTCGGTGGGCGCGCACTCCAATCCGGAGGATAATGAAGGCGAAGGTGGCAAAAGTTTGACAACGTCAGCAAAGTAAATGGTTTACTTATAGCACTTCAACACATACTAATATGTATGGAAGTATGTGCATGTGAAAAAGAATTTGGATTTGCTCGGCCGACGCCAAGTTATAACACTGGAAAAGTGGGCGTTTAGCGAGCGCTTCAAATTAAAGTCAAGCCTTGAGATGATTTTAGGCAGTAATAAAAACCGATTCTTTATGCCAGCATGACTGGGTGATATTTGGGAGAATTAATGAGCGGTACATATGCTGACGTTAAGTTAGGTCTTTAAGGACTACTTTTTTATCATTTCGGCTCAGAGCAGTACCTGCAATCATAACTTCTAATTTGATCATCAGGATTCTACTCTTATCTCCCTGCAGCTCCATTGTAATTTGATTTTTTAAATTAGATCTCGAAATTCCAGGTAGTCTTGAAGAATTAACTGCCGTCGAAAAATATCCCGGTAATTGCAATCGAAAGGCTTCTTAAATCAGGCAAATGCTGGCTGACAAGAGCGGGGATATTCTCATCAAATTAAGGGTACACTCTAAGATTTGAAATATTTTCTCTCCCTTTCGAGCAATCCAACCTTTTGTTCAAGATTGTGGAAAAATGCTAAAATTATTTGAATGTTTTCAACAGATTGCAATGACGTCATTCATCAAAGGCTTTAAGTTGCTTTAAAGGATTGCAATCTCTATAAGACGCTGCATCGAATTCATATTCCTGCAGATGACTTCAATTGAATGCAAATGTTGGGTGTGATTTCAAAGGACTGCAGTAACTTCATTGACTAAAGTGACTTCAAATGACTTTAATGAGTTCAAGTAGCTAAACTGATTGTCGCTTAGTATAGTAACTTCAAATGACTGCTGTTACCACAAATGTCTGGAGTGACTTCAATTGACTACAGTGTTTTCAACTGACTACAGAGATTCAAAGGACTATATTGATTTCAAATGACTGCAGTGACTTCAATTGACTACAATGATTTCAAATGACTACAGAGACTTCAAAGGACTATATTGATTTCAAATCACTGCATTGGCTTCAAATGACTATAGTGATTTCTAATGAATACAGTATAATCAAAGGACTGTATTGAGTTCAAATGAATACAAAGACTTCAAATCACTGCAGTAGCTTCAATTAACTACATTGGCTTCAAATGACTACAGTGACCACAAATGACTGCATTTAGTGAATGCCTTCAAATTACATGAAACACAGGACTGCATTGACTTAAAATGGCGGCAATATTTGTAGTGTTTATCAAAAGAAGAAATTACTTCAATATCTGCTGCGGTTTCAAGTGCATACAATCACCTCAAAGAACAAGTTCTGGCTTCAAAAATAACAAGGAATATTGATCCTATATTAATCAAATACAATATAATAGAAAGAAGAGGTACCAATATCGCTCCTAGGTACTCCTACATTTGTTCTTCTGAAAAACCAGTGACTCTCCGTAGAAGTTAGTTCAATCTCCTTACTGAAATCCTTATATGAGATAGAGAAGAGTAGCAAAATTGTTCTCTCCCACTCCTCTGTACCCCAATAGCTATTGTTTAGGTTATACACCAAGTTTCCTCCCCAGCTCGGCCACAGTTTCAAGTATTTCATTCTTAAGTTTCACAAAATACCGCTTGGCAAGACTCAATTCCACCGTGCGCGTTCATTGTCTGGGAATTTAAATGCATGATTAAAATTATTTCTCATATAATGAACCTTAATGAAATTAATTCATATTTTTATTAAAATAATACATTCTCCCTGCAGCGCGGCTCGCTGGCATTCTCCTTCCTTTTCCGCCCCACATGGAGGGAGAGGAGCATTTGCCACCATGGGCACTGCTTACTTAGCAACAATTGGAGCACACACACATTTGCATTATAATGGCTTTTATGATGCACAACAACAACAACAACAAAAGCAGCACATGTTCACAACTAAAGTAGAAATTAAGAGAAATGCACAAAGCTCATAAAGCAGAAAAATGTATAAAATTAAAAAAAAAGAATTACATAAAAAAGAAAATGTGAATGGGAGAATAATGAAAAAGTACTTCATTAAAAAATCAACAACACAAACACGAACAACAACAACAACCAACAGCACAGCATATTTCTGCATTAGTGTAGAAAGCAAGCACACAGCCACCTACTCACACTCACGCCCACGCCCATGCCCACTCACACCTGTGCATGTGCATAATCAAGTTTTCCAACTTAAAAATGTATAAACAGGCACCAGCACCGTCAGCGGCTCCGGAACGGCACAGGAAGAGGCGGTGAAAGAGGTGAAAGCCCAGCAGCGTGTAGAAAATATTCAATAAAAAAAATTTCTTCAGGAAAGAAGGATGGAGCAGAGTAGGGAAAATGTGAAATCCACATTTAAAAAGAGTTCCTTTTTAATTTAAGAACAAAAAAAATTTATTTAAGACTGCAGCGGCAATTGCAACATTTCGCATTAAAAATTTACCCTTCCATCCTTGCATCGAGTTGTTGTTTTGGTATCGTGCAAAACGTTCCCACCCACTTCTGTGAGCCGACTTAATGCATAAACAATTAAATCGCACATAAACGGTATTAATATATAGCATAGTTGGAGGAAAAAATATGCGAAATTTCTGCTTTGATCTCTCGAGCAGAAACATTTTTAACACTCGCAGCGCCGAAGACGCCTTGAAGTATGCAAAGCAAACACGTACGTAGCACAAATGCACCCACACCCCCTCCGACATCCACATCCACACGCCCCCCCCCCCCCCCCCCCACATACACATAAACAGCCGCCTGCAAATGCGCCTGCAACGGAGTGTAAAGTGTGAAAACAATGGCGAACAGAACTTCTTAAGTATGAGCACTTAAAAGGCGTGGCACTTAGCGTGTTAATGCACAAATTTTTCAATAATGTTGCGCATTTGCCTCGCATCGCTTTGATGTTTAGCCACATGAGGCGGAAAATCCATATGTGGACCGAGAGGAAGTGCGGGTTGACTGACTGCCTAATAGCAGCGGAGCGAGGCAAGCAAAAGATGGATACCAGTAAGCAGACAAATTTCAAACTTATTCCAAGTATGAGGAAGCATCAAAGTAGTGTGAGTGACTCTTAGCGGAATGCTATTTCTTTTATATAGAAATATTGTAAGAAATTCAGAGCCGTGGAGCCTAAATCGATTGAGAGCCGCAACCAATGCGGTCAAGAATAATGGAATAAAAACGCAGTCCTATGTTTAAAATTTGGATTTTCTGCCGAGTTACGTCATAAAGTACCCATTTGCTCAGAAGTCTTGAAATTTTACTAGAAGAATTATGACATCACTAATAGACAGAGAAGGAGACAGCGAGAGAGTGATTTTGTAGTAGATCAACACAAGATATAGGGAGAACAACATGTGAGAGAGCAGCTGAGAGCAATTTAAAAAAAAACGAACATTTACGAGAGAGAAAGAGAGATATTTCAATTGACTGTGATGCAAGAGAGAAAGAGCAATTTTAATAGACTGAGTTGCGCTAAGCAAAATCTTTGTTTTATCTTGATTCTATCTTGAAACAGAAAATGTGTCAGAAAGTCAAAAGTGCTCAACACAATGTAGCAATAATAGTACTGAAAGTAAGAGAAACCACGAAGAAAAATTACCGGAAACCTAGAAGAAGAGAAAAATATGCTTTCATCATCTACTGAGGACCTGATCTTTCATTGTTATTCCCTTATCACTATCCCTTCAATAAAACAAACCACTTCAGAACTAAATTGAGACTAGTTCGGAAAAGGGCCCAGTGCTCATTCAACGTACAAGTACCTGCAATGAATTCTAACAGCTTCGGTGGGCCACAAGTGGGGTTTATTAACCCATACAAAACTATTGAAGTAAGTTACAAAAAAAACCAAATATTGTTCAGTATGAACTAGTTTGAAACTGGTTCAGTTTGAACTGACTGTAACAGTAGTGAAGTGAGAACTGTGACCTGTTTGTAAGTGGTGACAATACTAGAGTAGAGCCTCCATCGGGTTCAGCACCAGATCAGTTGAAAATTTATCCTGCTTCCAATGCGCCAAAGCAGAACCAAATGCACTCACTTAGTATGAACTAGTTTTACAACAGTTGCGAATTAGCTAAGTGTAGTTCAGACCCAATATGGAACTAGTAGTTCCTGCTTTTAAAGTATTAAAAAAATAGTAAATTTTTTAAAGAGGTTCACAAATCCTCTTCCAGTCAATGATTTCTAGTAGAAGGAACTCTCTCCAAACTAACGTCAATATAGTGTCTACCCTCTTCAATTTAATTAAAATGTTACGTTGACACCTCTAGAAAAGCCATTAGTGTGATCTCCAAAGATGTCCTACAGATAACGTTTTTTGAGGGCCACCTTTTAACCACCTGCAACTATTTCTTTATAGTCCTGTTTCACTCGTGTGCATCCTTTACGTAAATATATAAGGAAGAACCTTGGCCATCAGACTTGCCAGTATTCCCCACGTCAATCCCCTGAGCTCAATCAATCAACAATTTAATTGCAATTGTCTTCACGGGATGAAGTTCTTGGAATATTCAAGGATAAAGTGAACCTGAATTTTGTTTGTTCCGTTTTCTCCTTTGCAGCAAAGCTCTTTATTTCGATCGGTAATCGAAATTTGAATTTTAAAAAATATATATTTTAATATACTCGTATGTCATTAATTTTGAATTCCAAACCCTTTCAAATGAAATCCAAATCTTTTTGTTTTTAAATCATGTATAAGCAAATAAAATAATAATTATGATAATAAAAGCTGCTGAAATGAAAAAAAGAATCAAATAATGAGACCATTGCATAATTTTCGCCTCATGCTGCATTTTCTTTGTTGCTTTTCTTCCATTTTAATTGCAACACTGGCAGCTTTTTTGCTCCCCCTCCCTGTGCTTCCTTCACTTTTTCCTCTTGCGCATATCCCACACAAGCGAAGCTTATAATTACACACAGCATGAAAGCAGAAATATGGAAAAAGCAAAAAAAAACCTACAAAAATAATTGAAAATTGCGCAATGCACACTTAAGTAAAAGCGTGTGGGATCCTGGAGTGGGGCGGTGTAAGCGCGAAGGGAGCAGGAAAGCCACAATTAACCGTATACACGTCAAAGCGTGTGAGTGAGGCTGTGTGTGTGAATTTGCATGAGACTGCCGCATGTGTGTGTGTGTTTGTGTGGGGATGGTAGCCATTATTATCCTCTTTCACTCACAACTTGCATGCAGGATTATTATGCGCAAATTGCAAAATTCCGGATATTTCGCGGCAAAACAAAGTGGGAATGGTTTGAATTGTGCGGTTGTGTCCGTGGCAGTGCTGCAGGAGAAAAGTGGTGGCGGTAGGGGGTGGGACACGGTGGGGGCGTCTTTTCTATGCACTCGCATGTGTGGTTTGTTGCTGCTTTGTTGGTGCTTTGTCACTATTTGCATAAATGAAATGAGAATTCACACTATGACAAAGCGTCAGAGTCAGCCTGGAATCAGCCTCATCATCGCACTCGCAACCGTCGTAATCATCAGCATCGTCATCATCATCATGTGCGACTGCAACTTCTTCAGCATGTGTCGGGCGTGCTGATTACGTTTCTCATTTGTTGAAATCCTCAATGGAATAGGCACCGTCACTTTGGGTGTTCCATCTCTGCCTGTCAACGCTCGCAGCTCTTTTGTGTTTGCCTTGTCGGTGGTTCTGTGTGGCTAAGCAGGTTCGGAAATGTTGTGGAGAAGGGCAAAGCACTTGGGAGTTGTGGCATGGATTTCAGCCGCCGTTAGTGCTGGGCTTTATGGAGATTGCAGAGCAGTTCCATCTAGAGCTGTAATCAAATGTCTTAAAGCCCCTTGGAACAAGTGAAACTTAAAGCAAGGATAACAAACTAGACTGAGGGTTAGTGTTGCCTCGCTCCTTAGTAGGTAAGGATTTCCCTGTAGCTCCAACAACAATTTATAGCTTGAGTATAGGGCTCTGCTCTTCTCTACCCATGAAATGATAATGAAATTATGAGGATAAAAATTACTATAATGATAACAATAATTATATTGGAAATGATAATAATTTTAATTATGATAATGATAATATAACAATTATGTGGATGATTATTACAATGTGATAATCATATTTGAGATTTTTTACAAATAAAATGTCTTATGACGTGTCAGTATTCACCTCTCATTAATCGCCAATCGCACTTTTATAGCATTTCTTTACAACAGCATCAATTAACACACATTGACAGGATTGTCTAACTCTAAAAAAGGACACTTCACATACTACAAGTCCCTGTCAAGTGTCTGGAAATCCTGTTAAGGTAAACACACATTCTTCTTTTAATAGAAACATTTCCGGCTCTTTCCATTATTTGACTATAACAGTACTCGTACAGTCTTAAAAGAACATTGTTGCAAGGCGAAACCATTCTCGTCCATTCTTGAGAATCTAAGCCTAATCCTTGTTAGCAGAGTCATTCGCCTGTCGCCGCCTCTCCCGCCGCAGCATGTGCACAGAGCGTGTGAAACTGCTGATTCTCAATTGCGTGAATTTCACTTTTGGCAACTCAACAAACCACTTCGCAACTACTCGCAGCGGAGCGAACAAGAACCCCTCTGCCATATATGACCCATTCTTGCCTACTTTCAGCATGTCCGAGGCACCTTCAATGCCCACAGAGACACCAAATGAATTGTTGTTTATGCAAGAGGCGTGCCAGCGTTGTGAGTTTGAATATGGAATCATTGGGAAAATAATGCAATCACTCTTGAGCCCGAAGGAGACCTTTTCACACCGAATTCTGCTGAGGCACAAAACACAAAAACATACTCAGCAAATAATCTCGAAGATGCGCTTGCATAAAAGGCAGGTAAGCAGCGAGTATCTCACAAAGAGACCAGCGGTCTTCGCTCCACTACCGTGTAGATCCCGGCCGTGACAACTGTTGTGTAAATATTTTGACATGATAGTGCCAAAAATTCCACAGAATCCGCAGTGACAACTCGACCGAGGGACGGAGGGATGCACACAGGAGCACGCAGGAAGCGCTCAAGCGATCAGAGTGTGCCTGCCTGCGTTGTGTTTTTGATATTTTTCATTATACGCGGATTTTTTTGGGGAATTTTTTTAATATTTTCCATTCACGATTTCAGACGCAAACAATGCTCCCAAATTTTAGGTTTGTCCCGAAAGTGTTTTCGCTCCCTTTAAAAACTGGATGCAACAGAAAAACGTTGCTTTCTCAAATTTATTCTCAACAGTTGAGTGTTCATAAAGACACCGGCTGTTATTTGTTTTGTGGATATTTCCACACTTGGTTCTGAGCTCCCTGAAGCTTTCCCGATGATTTAAACGCATACGAAAGTTTAAGAGCCCTACATGTCCTCAGGGCTTTCGAAGGCCCCACATTGCCTTAGAGGCTATGACAGGCTCTCTACTTGCATATTAGAAATTATATTCCTAGAGCGTCAGATTTTCATTTGACAAACATTGAGAGACTCTGACTAACTACGGATAGTGACAGAGACTATCCACAGATTGGTCTGAACATTACAGTACACTAAAATATTCTGAAAATATTGTACTCTAACTATGTTATATAATTCAGCAAGTATGTCATAGCGCTATATCGATTCTATTGTATCGTTGGTAGACTCTTGGATAGGACACAGAGTTCCATAGGACAGGTAACTGTGAAACTCTATTAACTTTTTCTTCTATTGTAAATCCGCGTGTGGTTGCTCCTCACAACTCCAATCATCACATAAAGTACCGAGGATTATTGCTCCATTATTCATACCAGGTTCATTTGAGTCCTTAAGCTAAAATTCGTTTGCTTGATTCCAGGGTCGAATATTCGACACACATTCCTCATTTATGACCGATCTATCTAGGTAATAATGAATCTATAACAAGCCGACATTAGCGCAAGTTCATAAACAGCAGGTACAATGATTGTGAATCTATTGCTCTAATGGACTTTCTGGTGTGTGTAGGAATGAGCTTAAGGCTCAATTAAAAAGTAAAAAAGGGAGATACGCCGTAATATTTGGTCAGTTGGAAGCTAAAATGATGGTGAATATTTTACTCTAAAAGACTTTGTTCCAGAGTGTGTAGGAATGAGCTCTAGGGTCTTAAAAGCAAAATCGGGGGAGATTCGTTGTTATAATTGGCCATTATGAAGCTAATATAGAGGTGAAGCTTTTGAGTTAAAGGAATTCCTTTCTGGAATGTGTAGGAATGAACGCTGCAGCAATTTAAAATAATAAAAGGGAGTTAACCTGTAATATTTTATAAATTGGAAGGTGAAATGATGGTGAAGGTTTCAGCTGAAGGAACTGGAATCTTCAGTATATTATAGTGGTGTATTATAATATTATAGTATTGAAAATGGTGTTGAACTGTTAATTAAGTAAATCTTGTTAATTATTGCTTAAGTGATTCTACTGAACTACATTTCATAAAACATCTTATTACACTATGCAAGCATCCAGAGACGGATTTGCCTATACTGAGCACACCCCAGCCCTGCCAAGACATTCGTGATATGCCTAAATCTTAAGTAGGTAACAGCTATCAACACGTATGGACACCAACTGTGCTCTGAGTTTTCTTCTTTGGATGAGTCAATCTTGACAAGTGACACACAATTACTTAATGAATACTTTTGCAGGGGGCTATATCAATCTTCTGGTTTCTCTCCGCTTGCATCTTTGATTTCGCTCTTTTACTTTATCCAAATTGTTCCATGCAATATAAATCTCGTAAATACAATAATGAATTTCCTTACAACTAAATTACGCCCTGTAGATACCAATTTGTGTATGAGTATGAAAATTAAAATTGTCCACACAAAAGCCCTTTCTCTCTACTCAATTCGGTTCAATGTAAATTCATCCCAATTCAACTCAAGCCGGGTGCGAATAATTTACAGGACTTAATTACTTATTCATTATTGAACTCGTATTTCCCGGAATCCCCGGCATGCAATTGGAAATAAAGTCCCAGTCGAATCAAAGGCAATTGTAGAAAACTCATTGCAAAGTGTGAGGAAAGGAATAACTGGCATACGAAAGGACCCGGCAGGTACGTGTCACTACGCCCACCTCTGACTGCACTGCAAAAAATCTCCTCAATTGCTGGTAGTTCGAAATTTTGCAATTTGTGTCACTTGGTTGCACCGAGCAAGTTGCAGTCGCAGCCAATGCCGCGGAGGAGTGGCACCAGTTTAATTAAGTGCCAAAAGTGTTGCAGGGATTACCTGGGAACATGTGAGCTGCATATAAAACATAAGTGGGGACAGAGCTCTGATAATGAGAACGTACTTTTTAATTACGTCGAAGTGGGTGTTGCCTGCGGCGTTTCTGCTTCCTTTTCATCCGTTTCCACTCGAGGCTTTGTTCAGCCACTGATTGCAAGTGGAACTGCACTGCTTTGTGTTTCCATACGCAATTTAGACATCCCACCCTCTCAGTGCTTCTTCACGCTTTTTGTTCAAATCAAAATCTGGCATACGAAATTGCTTTCCCAATCTCAAAGTGGGCGGGAAGGGGGTTCGATCGATATGGACGGTGTCGTTTTATAAAAAGCTGCTTCTACCTTTAATACTCTCTAGTGAACGTATAAGTATATAGTGTGAGTATAAGTGTAATTAGAGAATGCGGCATCGAATCCCTTCGGAAGACGTAGTCTGGTTCTCTACTCTTCCATCTGCGAGTATGACCATTTCTTCCTCTTAGGTGTTGTGTAGCTAGGACAATACACAAATCCTAATCTCTAATGAATCTGGAGCAGTTTAATTTCGAATCAAGTTATTCGAATGTGCCTCTGTTTGCTTGATTCATTTTCACAGATTTTCCTCGAAGGAAGCGTACTTTCCTCATTGATTTTTAAATAAATTTTTAGCTTTCTGAGGACATCTGTTTCTAGCTTCTGTAGTACACGTTTGAAAAATCTGGCAACTGTTGGACAATCCTATTTGTGTCCACATACACCTCGAATAAATTGTAGTGAAATTTGATAACTTTCTTAGCATAATTATTATTAGAATGAAGTGAGAGTGTCTTAGAGAAAACTACATTAATCCTTCAATCCTTGTTTACAGTGTTTTGGCTAATATAATCCCGTTTCCCATTTCAACAATTTCATCCAACTTGTCATTATATGTTAACAGTGTTCTCTCCTTTTCAATAACTCTGCATCTCCCAAACTAAAATGCTGATCAATCACAGCTCTTGAAGAGTATATTTGATAACTTTTGTGTACTCGTATTTGTTTTGATATCGTTCTTGTTGGTTTTTGTAAAGGCATTTATTTTCAGAAGTAGAATGTGGTTCTTAGAGCCTTTCAGTCTAGACACTCCAGTTCTAGCTAAGTAAATGAGGGTCCTAATCTCGTCTGGAATGTGGAGGCTGCCGAAACGCTGATTCAAACTTTGTTTGAGCGTTCATCCATGGCTCGAGTTACAAAACGAATTGGTACGCTTTTTAAAAGACAAAATGTACTAAATTTTCTGTACCCTTCATAAGGATACTAAAACATTTTTACATTGGCAACAAGCGCGAACGATTTATCCGAGTTCAGAGCTGAGCCCCATTGTCTTACTTATATTTATAAACACTCGTAGAAAATCACCAAAGGCTTCTTTGATGGCAATATCTGACTTTTATAATGGAAACAGATTCTAGTGACGTCACCAGTGCTCGTATATATTCTTCACTTCCTTAGTTTATTATTTAAAATATATACAGGCTCTTTTGACGTCATTCGAGTTTACGTTTTGGCCCAATTCTCAGTAATTGCCATAAAATATTGGGATTGGAAACATAAATTCGAATGACGTCGCCACTGACCGCAGTTATTATTTATCTCTTTGGTAATTTTAAGTAATATTTACGGAAATCGATAACCTGATTCGAATTTATATTTGGAGTTAAAATCGTTTCTTTGGGGGCAATTTCTGAAGCCATCAAAATTTGAGATTCGAATGTGAAACATACATTCTTGTGGCGTCACCAGAGAAATCAACTGTCAAATGTGCGCCATGCGGAAGCTTCTATGCTACTCGCAATATTCCGAAATATGGTTACTCCCTGAACCCTCAACTTTACCAGTAGCTGAGCTGATGACCTCTGAGCTGAAAGTACTTAAATCTAGAACAGCCTTCTTTAAATTGAGGAATATATTTTGGTGTCTGTACTCGTGTGGAATATTCAGTTTGGTTTCATTCCTTTCATAATGGGTGGGTAGCAAACTAGCCTCAAAATGTGCTGATCGAAATCCACCCCTGTAACTTCCCTGGGTGCATTCAAGCCCTTCTAAATTGTTTGTCGTAGTTTGAATTATAATTTGCCTCTTAAATGCCTGCAATGATGCACACTTAGACTTAAAGGATAATCACTTTATCCGCACTAATTTGAAGCGAACATTTTTGAAATTGGTTTATCATCCACTTCAGTTCAACAACTGTAACAACTACAGCAATTGTGGTCCATGCCACTCTTTCCTCACACTCATACACGCATATGTGGCTGTCAGCACTAAGCAACAACAACAACAACAACAGCGACTACTTCAGTAGACCAAATGTAAACAGTCGACCTCAGTAACAAATTCCGAAGAAAAGAACTACCGGGGGAACATCCAACTCAGTTTATTTGCACTTAAATTGGAAAATGAGGGTTTGCACAACACCAACAACAACGACAACAGGAGTAGCAGCAACAACAAAGAAATACTAATCATAAAAAACTGCCTCATAGACGAACAACGCCCGGAACGAAATTAGTTTGATATGCACGTAGTATATAAACGGTCTGGAGGATGACGGCAGGATGGGAGGGGAAT
Source organism: Clusia tigrina (assembly GCA_920105625.2). Lineage (NCBI taxonomy): Eukaryota > Metazoa > Arthropoda > Insecta > Diptera > Clusiidae > Clusia > Clusia tigrina. Next base: position 121,860,234 of record OV050033.1, read on the forward strand.
TCAAAATGGCTGCGTCGCCGCTTGAGTTGCCGCCGAAGTGTGAAGCAGCGGCAGATTGACATGCCGCACGCTCATGTGAGTTAATAAAATTTTTGATTATGATAATCATGACTGCCTGGGTTGGGCTGCCGAGCTGCTTCTCTGCCTCTCTGCCTGCCTGGCTGGCTGGCTGACTGCCACCCCTGTATGCTGGATTTGTACTTGCGGGCCGCAGAGAGGGTAACATCGACGCACAAAGAACTGCAATGGCAAAGCGCAGGAAAGGCAGGGCAGTGTAGAGCAGAGCAGGGAAGACATCCAATTCAGCCAACCAAAAATGAACTCAAGTACGGCGGCTACTGGCTCGCCAGGGAAGTCGACCACTTCGTCACATGGATTCAATTGTGTGGAATTGCAGACGTTTCCGGTTGCCATTACTACTCGTACTCTGCTCTGTTTTCGTTGTTGTTGTTCTGTGTGCATTGTTGTTGTTGTCGTCAGAGCCGGCGTCGAGTTCGGCCGTACCCATTTATTTGTTAATTTAAATTTAAATAAATGCGAGTGGCGAAATTATGCGCTGCACTAAAAGTTGGCTGTGTCACTGGTGACATCGCCCAGTCCGTCCGTCCGCGTGCGTCAATTGAGTAATTTGGCGCCATTAATGCTATTAACAGCAGGCAAATCAGCGGTGCCAGCAGCGGGTGTTGACAGCCGCTCGAAATTGTTGCAAGTTGAGTTCCTTTGTGCACAGGGAATTGTTATTTAATTCACAAAAAGAGTACCCCGAACTTTTTGTTGATTTTGGTTTCCTTTTTTTGCACTATTATCAATGCAGAGTCCTTCTTGCCTAATGATGAAGCATTGTTTGATCCCTTCATGAAACGCACCAACGAAATTGTGGAAAAATTTGTGAGGAGTATTTTTGTGACATGCTTCAAATTTGCATATTTATCCACTATTAAATTCTGTCGTTTTCCTTGTGCATCGGCTCGTGGGATTTATGAGGAGGAAAGAGGTTTGAAAAGCGCAGGGACTTAAGTGAGGGATTGATGTGAGCTTTGATTATGGACCTCATGAATAATGTATACAGACAAAACCAGAAATGAGGCTGAGAGATTATCACTTAATATTATTTATAGAAATCCTTCTACGCACTGCACAATGAGTTGGGTCTACTCTGAAACTAACAATGGTAGAATTTTTTATCACCTTGATCCATTTTGAATAATTTAGAACGCTCCTAGAATAATGGGCTTAAATCTTCCAGTCGTTTGAGACTCACATACTCCGGCATATCATACTCATTCACTAACAGTCGAATCACAACTTTCCGATTAAACCTAATCTAAGAGAGTTATCATACTCCTTGCGCCACTTTACGGTCTGAACCATCCGCAAGTTATCATACTCCTTCCACTACTTTACAGTCTCAATCTTCAGTAGGTTATCATATAGTTCTTCCATCACAGTCTACTCAACATATTGCCGGCTAATTTCTAATACCCTAATCTCAGAGAATTATCATAGTCCTTCCATCATAGTCTACACTTCACTTTGTCTACTAAACCTAATAATTGAAGGTGGTATACAAGGCCACAGCTTCACTGTACTGTTGTTACACTGGATGTCTACATACTTAGATTCCTCCTTATTTATTTTCATGAGCTTTTATGATGTTTCTATCCCTGGGATAAATAATTTCTTCCTACCAACCCTTGCACTCTACTTTTGTTCCCAGAGGAAATCAGTGCTGATTACTTTAATTTCCTCAACAATTTCCTCAGCCATTTATGCAGCCCGCCGCAGGGTTCAATACCAAAGGCTGTGTTACCCTTTTTCTTAATCTAGCAGTGCTTCCGTTGCCTGACCACTGCTTCCATGTCCTGCAAACCATCCTATTATTACAGTGTTATTCAGTCAGTTATCGCCCAGTCTTGAAATAATTTTTATTCTACCCCACTGCAGCTAGAGTATTCAGTCAGTTATCGCCCAGTCTTGAAATAATTTTTATTGACCTCAGGAAGAGGCCCTAATATACTCGTTCGATTTGTGTTTATTTCTGGACTTTTTCTGATGCACACCTCAGTGGCTTAGTATAAATTCTTAGTAGAGAATTTTCCCAAACAGAGCAGCTCCTTGGAAAGTGGAACCCTAATCTACCTTCTGCGAGTGTAGACCCGTTGGTGTGAGATCTCTGTAAGTCCTATTTAAACCAGAACTTCAAACAAAATTCAAATAATGTCAGAATTGAGAATTTTTGTTTAGGTCGTTACCAGGATCAAGCCAAAAGAATGGAAATGGTAATTTTCTCACACAGCACGAAACTCAAAGCAAAGGTGCGGGGGGAGGTTGTGCATATGTTTACTTTTTTATAGTAGCAGCAAAATGGTTTCAATTTTGTTGGACAATACTTCAACCGCCCATCATTTTTTAAACAGTGTTTACGCTTCTATAAAATATGTTCCAATTCTATGAATATCTCCAAGCTTTGGAGTATTAGAAAGTTTCCACTGTTTATTGCCCTGGATCGGATATGAATCATCCTCATATACAGGCTTCGAAATCACAAGTTTACCAATAAGATTTCTAGTAATGGTCCTGGCATTTGGCCTCCAAATTTAGTAATCATTCCTGTGGGATTCCAAAAAGTCCACGATTTCTACTCGCATTGGAGACCCCAACATTATTTTAGTTAGTCGTGATACTGGTTCACGGCCTTCATTTTAAAAATTTGATTTCCAGACTGAGCTTCTTTGAGAGCTGATTTTGCTAGAGCGAAATTATTCTTAAGCATTAATGGCATAGTTTGTTCTTTTTAAGCAGAAGTAAGTGTTGATTTAAATTTAATATTTAGCGCTACAATTCTGAACTTCAATTTATACTTAAATAACTTAAACATGCTGTTTTTTCCTCCCTCTCAATCTCTGTATTTTTTAAAGTTCAAAAATACTTCTTCCTGCAGTTTATATTTAAGTGAGTTCGATTATTGTGCTTCTTAATGTCTCCATAAGGACTGAGACTTGAAAATCTGTTGCACTGTGGATTTCCCTCGATCGATATACAGCATAGAATGTCCTAGTATAGTAAAATTACACTCGTATCGACTGTGAAGCAATTAAATAAAGTGGGTGGTGTTAAGAAAAGTCCTCACTTATTTAGTGATATGTAGTCTACTCTCCCCACATGTCCTCAGATACCAGTATAGTTAGGCATCTGCTTCTTTAGTTCGCTTCATTCTTTACAGACGAGAGTTCAAATCACAGTACCAAGGTACTCCTAATCTTGCGATCGGTATATTTGATCATCTGCTTTAAATTTTGAAAGGCCAAGCAAGACCTTACGACTTGCTTCCGTTGGATTGTGATTGAAAATTAGCATTCAATGCACATACTTACCCTCCCAAGCTTCCCGCGGCTCAGGTGTACTCCCAAGGGAGTCACAACTGGTCAGTAGCCTATCCCCGCGTTAATGGCAGCCTCAAAATTTTTATTCACTCCATCAAGTTTTTGTATGGATAAGCAAAAAGGTCCTACATTAAGTTTTGGCATTAATGTGATTATTAGTTAATTTCCTTAATTGTTAAAAGGGAAAATTCGCATATTTATCTATTAATTAATTAAATATTATTTCTAAGCTAATCACGCACACATTTTGCTTTCCAACTTCCTACTTCGGAATTAACTTTTTGTTAATAATTTGAAATTAGCTTTCCTGGCCAATCGAAATTTCTGCTAGTCAGGACACAAACCGCAGTTGGCATCATCCACCAATTAGCTATAAATTGCAGGGCAAGACCCACGCCATCTGTTGGCAAAAACCGCTCCAAGGCACACAGAATCATGGCACAGGAAGCAAACAGGCAATTACAAATGTGACACAAGCAGCAGGCAAGTCAGATGCGGGTTGTTTGTTTGGCTGGCAAGTAAACATTTCGGACCAAAAATTAAACTGAAATTAGTAGAAGTTATTTGCTGATGGGGACAGAGGAAGCAACAACAGGATGCAAAGCACACTCTGGTGCTATGGTTAAGATAGATTCATATTCCTATCCTACATGTATGAATCTAGCGATATCTGTCAGTCATAACCTGGTAAACTACTCCTTCATATTAGAATGAATACGCAATTCTTGCCTAAATGAAAGCTACTGCTGGCCAAAACACTATGAGGCCTTGGAGAGTAGGTCATTCGTCCTCTCTATACTAGGCTGATATTTAGATATCTATACAGATTGTTTGATATATAAGAAAAAAATCAATGGTGGCACCTAAATACCAATTGCTCTTGTGGTGGAGACGGTCCTGCGGACACTGCGACCTCAAAAGTGACTGTACACCTGCTGAATTCCCAAGAGCAAGAACCAATCTGCAGGTAAGGGAAATCGAAACCTTAACTGCACTTGCAATATTTTCACTATTTGCAAGTTCAGGGTAAAGGCCCATAAAAAAATGGGTTTAGGAAATAACTTACAGCACCACTAAGCAAACACAAGAGGACCTCGGTGCCACATTTCCTTGAATAGGGCGTCTTTGTGCACCATCACCTTCACATACTCACAGGGCAGTGTATGTTTGAACTTCACAACAGAAGACTTGACTTGGTTGCACCAGGCTTCTATAGAAGCTGCTACGATGAGGAGGAGGAAAGAGTAACTCACCTCCTTTATTCGCTGTCAAGCCATCTTGAGAAGCAGATGGAGACTTCTATCTCACAATGATCTGGGTGTTCTAAATCAGAAAAATCTGGGTGTTATAAGTTCAGTTGGCATAAAGAGTCTGCTCAGATTCGTCCAGAACACTGGGTGGCAGACATCATTCGACATAATTCTCTATGGACGAGTAGGGTCTGAATCTCCTCTATCTTTTGTAGTAAATATTGTATATATAAAGAATACCCCTAATATATATCATACACTTATAATAAGGTACCTCTCTGTCCCATATTTTCTTACCTCATTTATACTGGTCTATGTGTCAATTTTCGAATCGATTAATTATGCTTTCAAACGCTTCTCAGTGTTGGCATTATTAATTATTAATGTTTAAAAATGAGTCTTGCGAGACTTGTTAATGATTTAATTTGTTAGAAGTATGATGGGCTCATTCATTCAAATACTCATGGAAAAGTTTCCTTTATTCTCATATTTGAGGCTTACTTGACATTGTTTTCTTGGGTTGCGTATTGCAAGGTTTGACAAATATTATTTTATATTATATTTTATATATATTTTGTATTGAAAAGTAACAATTAACAGAACAGATTTTAACAAACTATATACAGGAGCATTTCTCGCACTTAATCCTCAAAACATCAAAATATATGAATGCAATACTTTCTCCTTTTGTGACTTGCGCTATTTTTCTAAACCAACTCACGAATTCCATCATTCGGGTCACACCTTTGGATCACTTCTATTTATACAAAAGATTGGAATATTATTCTATTTATTTACTCCTATTCTATTTCTCCATTTACAGCACAATTTTCGCCACTGCTCAGAGTTAGCTGCTGAATTTCCTCACTTACTTTTGTAGGTCATGGCACCATTCAAATTTCTTTACTTCCGGCTCCATTCTTCTTACTTTCTTTATTTGCCTTTTTACTGGCTTGAGTGTAAATTTATTGTTCACTTAAATTGTTCGCATAGCACAGAAATTTCAAATGAACATTAAAGCAATTATTTACTCTTTTATTGTACTTGGAACAGTTATTTCATTATTTGTTATTATTTCTATGGGAAGCTGGAAAGATTGGATCAGATGAGATCAATTCTCCACAATGAGAACCTTGTGTGGTATCCTATAGGAACGAAAAGGAAGCATTAACTGCACATACAAAGCTACATGGCTGATAAAAGTAGAGCAACATATTAGAGAAAAAAATTATCTAATAGAGATACAGAAACCTGAAAAATTGTATCCAAAGGACAGGCTCTACAGAAGACTACAAAGGTGAATTTTTCTAGCAAACCATTCCTCCTCTTCGCTTCCAATATGCACTCTTCATCAGTTCGTTCTCTGTCCGACTACTTTTGGGCACATGCTCGTACCTTCTTTGGATAAAACAAATTTTTATATTATATATTTAAATGTCATCAATTTACTGGCCTCTACTAACATTTTGTTTTGTGTGCACCCACTCGGAATTGTTAGTTTTCTAATCAATTAAGTGCTTAACTGATACGCTTGGCGTTTGGTTCGAATTCTTATTAAGACACATCTCGTCGAGTGTGTGGCAACTCCTTCATCTCCGTTCAATTGGGCATTTCATTGACAGATCTTCAGGCGGTCGGAATGGGTTGGCGGCGAAATTACATTATTACGAGTATGCACGGGAATTTGTATTTACGTAAACAAGTCATGATGTATTTCAAAATTTATGAACGCGTCTTCATTGACACAGTAACTGAGTGTTGAAGTAAGCGACTTGGACGCCAGGATGAGGCTTCATTTGCACGTGGAAATAGAGAGCTATGCTATGATATGCGTTAAGACATGAGCAATGTCTCTTCTCAGTCCTAAGTCATACAGAGAATGAAACTCTAAGCAGAAATTATATTAATGTAAATGATAATTACCAAGGAAAGGCTCGAAGTAGAAAATGGAGTGGCATTTCAATAGAAAGAGAACAAGATTCCAATTCGGCACTCATTTAAACCAGAGTATTCCAAGACAACTAACTTTGGTGTCTCTAAATACCCAAATATCTCAATTTATTGAATCCCGGCTTATCTCTTTGATTCGCCGTCGGCTGAAGTACGACCCAAGTGTCTTTTATCCGAATTTATCATTCTCCTTTGCATCAAAAGTATACTCCCTTTAACCTTATTCTAGTGTTGCGACTCAACTGCCAAAGGTTTATTTATAGGACAGGTCCAGGTTTTCATGAAGGACAAGAGTAAAAATTGGCGAAAATGCAGAACAGACAGAAACATTGAAAGTAAACACAAAAATAAATAAATAAACTACAATTATTTGTGAGCCTAGCGCTCCTACTTCTGCCAGCGTTGCACGAATTTTTGGAATTCGCTTCCACCAGTTTGAACCAAAGACCTACTCGCAAAGCCGTGTGAATGGACACGTCAAAATATTTGCAAAACAAAGGCAAAACATGAATGCTGAGGCATGCTTTGTTTAAGCAGAGACATGGCAGTGGTTTAAGACTCCGCAAGGATGTTGACCAGAACTTGTTTCGCTCTACTTTGCGTTAGAGTTGCCAAATCTGAGGTACGAGTTTTTCAGTCGTGTGGACTATGAACTAAGAAATTTCAATGCACGAGTATTTCCTTACTTCGGGAATATGAATTGTATTACTCGAAGACTTCCAAATCCGGATTTTGCTTTTTTGGTGGTGTTGATTTCTAACCCCCAAAACTGTCCGCCGAGTACACGCCTTGTTTTAGCAGCAATCACCCTTCAGAAATATAAAAAACTGAGTCCTTTCGAGTAATAAATTAGATTTTCCAATAAGCTGCTACGTAAGGTTCCCAGCCACATTCCACCTCCGTGTTCTAGTAATAAAATAGATTTACCATTTAGCTGCTCCTTAGGTTCCGAACCACTTTTCACCTCTCTGTTATATGGTAAGGATGCTTGTCACACTTTCGTCTGGTCCAATCCTGCTCGGAACATGCTACCCAAATGCTTCCTGCTAAATCTTTTTACTTCGCGTCGAACACCTGAGTTGTACCCAAAGCCTTGCAGACAGAATTGCCCAAAGACCTACTCGCAAAAACAGACAGAATTAAGTATTAAATAATATAAATATTAATCATAAATCTTAGAAGATAATTTGCAAGGACAAGTTGAAAAGTTGCAAAGTGCTAAATGAAAATTTTATCAAGAAACATGGCGGCAGAGTAAGAAAAAATGGGCGTTTAGCAGTGAGCGGTGTCAAGGTAGACTCATGACTCAACCATGCTACTTGGCCCCATCTCCCACATGAAAGGGATCTCTAGGTATCAACATCATTGATAGAGAGTGTGAAAAAGAAGAGGGAGAGAGATTTAGAGAGAGAGAGAGAGAGGGAGGAAAGATATGGAGAGGAGCTATAAAGGTGGACTCATTCCTCAATCGTGCTACTTGGCCCCCTCTCACGAAAGAGATCCCTCGGTGTCAACACCGCTAATAGAAAGTGTAGAAAAAAGTGAGAGAGAAGAAGGAAGCATATGAAGAGTAGATAGAAGAGAAGAGAGACTGATTTGTATGCTTTCCGTAGATCATAGTAATGTATAGCAGAAACTAAGGACCCTTGAAACTGTACGGGTATTCTGGAAAACAATCTCTGACATATTTCCATTCGAACTATTTTTCATTCAAAATTTTTGGCTGCCTTGTCCAGCACTAGAATGTCGCAAATGTTGCAAATTGTCCTTTTATGCGCACACCTAAAATTCTTTGGCGAAAATAGCAGCGAAGCTGCTCGCATGCTTAGACAAAGTCCCTTCAGATTCCCTCTCTTACCTGAACTTACTGAGAATGGATTTTGCAAGGTGCACTCCAGAGGGATCACATTTCCGCTCAGCTCCTAAACGGCGTAATTTAATATTTATTTTGACAGCTTATAACGAAAGAATAATTATCAATAATTCACTAATTCGAATGGAAGTTAATTGAACAATGCGCGACTCTGCCATTCAGGGACTTCCAGTGAAAGGACTCAACAGTGAATTTCCAACACTGAGCGACTATGAATCATTCAGCAAATATTTATAAGAAAACTGACAAATTTTATACGAGTATTCTCAAGGAATGTGTGTCAATGCGTGGATGTTGTTTTTGTTGTGGTTTTGTTTGCAGGACCTCTCGAAATCTCGAAAGTTGTGAAAAGAAAAAAACGGTTCAATTGTTGTGCAGAACTGACGCTGAAAATCCAAAAAAGTATCGAATTACAGAATAGAGTACAGCGAAGGAGCGCGCACCAACGGCAGGAAAAGTGGCGGCCCCGTGAGTGAACGCGGACCAACCTGGTGGAAGCAGGCAAAGCCTGAGACTGGTCGTGGAAAAAGCTGCTGCAGTGCATACTCTAAGCAACCGTGCCAGACGCAGCGGAGCGACGGTTTTGTTTATTATTTTTTTCCCTACGTTTTAATTGTTTAATTGAGTGCTTAAACATTTTTCTCTTTGTTTGCTTTTTTCCACAAATGCGTCGAGCAAATTTTTTGTGTTAAACTCATCGATAATGCATTTTGACGTCAAACAAATCAAGCGGGGTTTGGTGTTTTTTTCTATTGTTTTTGTTTGTGTTGTAATTGTTTTTTTGTGGAGTATTTTATTTCAGTTTATTCAGTTTAAATGCCAATTGACAGTTGGCAGCTTAATTGAGTAAGCCATGCAGCAAACGCTTTCGCAATGGAATGCAGAAGTGGCCGACAGTGAGGGTATGGAAACGTGTTGTAAGGAGAGATGAGGGGAACAATGGACAAATAATATTACACGCTAAAGGCAAGGAAAATAGTTCCCTTAGTTAATTTTGCGAGCTGCTTGCGGTGTTGTTCAACTCATTTGTAAATTATAAACTATTCCATTAAATAAACTAAGGTAATCGTAGATGTGGAAGCAAAGTCTTGGGGTGAAGGCATTAAGCGTAGGTTGTATCTGTCTGAAGTCAGAGCAAGTCAAAAACTTGGCTCGGCATACTGTCGCACAGTCTGCTGTTGCCATGTTTTTGATGAGCCTTCAAACCCCAGACGAATCCCTTTGAATCCTTCGCACAGGAGATGCGAGCATTTCACACCATTTTCGAGAGATTATGATATATTGGAAGAATAGATTAGTCTCAATGTGGGAAGTAAAATAACTACATTACAACACAAAGGGTCAATTATGGCCTAATTTCTGGTGACAGCTAAGCTTACTACTCAACTTGAATTCCTCGCTGTGAAGATGTAGGAAGCTCCATAATAACGTCCGCTATACGAGTACCAGGGGAGCCTGAGTAACGTCAGCCAAATATTTCCAGGCTTATAGTACAATGGGCAGCAATGCCTGAGTGCTTGGAGACCTCCTTCTTAGCCGGTTCGCCGGCTTACCCCATTTCTATCTTTCTTTTTATCTAGCTAACGTCAGCCAAGACTCATCATAAGAACACATTATAAAGCTAACTGCAACATGGTCTGTATTGTGCTTAGACTGGAGTAGTAAATGTATGTCTAACATGGTCCCTGGGCACCTTCATTGGAGCCTGTGTTGAAATACTGCACTCACTGCCAGCTCTCTCAGTAGTAACTATGAGCAAAAGGACTCATGGAATCAACTTATTTCGAACATAAAGTTGTCTAAAAACAAACTTTTATATTTGGAGCATTCAGTTGATTAAACATTCAGTTGAAAAGGACTCAAGCAATCAACTAATTTTAAATAGAAGGTTCTTTCAAAGAAAATTTCTATATATCAGTTGATTACTGGTAAATTTAGAATTTTTCTTTTCCTATTTTCTATTTCTCACACTGAAAGGTATCCAATTTTAAAACACACGTATTTGAAATCCAGAGGCAGTATTTGCAGTGAACACTCATTCTGCTTCCTTGCAGCAAAGAGTATTTACGTTGTATATTATCTTTGCTTGCAGCTTCATGCAGAACCTGCTCCTCATATTGCAGCCAGAACACCTGAGTTGAAAATACTATTCTCGACTTTATTTCGAAGCGTTAAATAGACGTTAAAGTTGCCTGACACTCATACTTGATTTAACGCCGAGAAATTAATGCAAACCCCTTCCGAGTTAATCAGTCCATTATTGCGCATTAACAACCAGACAAAATTGTTCAGAGAGCACCCCATTCCAAGAGGATTTACTACATACAAATGACGAAAATTTTCAACAACTACGCGAAACTTTCTGAAACCCCACACGCACGCACTCCCACTGCCACGCGCTTCGGTCGCATTACGCCAAAATTCATCAGAATGCCAGTGGCGAATTTTGAATCTCGTCAGTACAGCGGGATCACAAACTAGTTGGCGACCTTAAACAAACAGATTATTTTACCAATCACGAGGACATTTCATTTGTTATGAAATATGCTATATATAAGGAGTACTCTTAACTAAAAACTTAACGATTGTGTGCTGAAAAACATCGAGAATGAGGCTGTGATAGTCCTATTTCAAAGCCTGTATCGCTGTCCACAGTTGAATTTGATAGTCAACTTTCGTGCCTGGATTTCGAAAATCCACACAAATATATTTTCGGTTGAGTTTCATACAAGAATTCTAAGCGCTCAAAGTCTCTAGTTTTAGAATCCTAGACTTCTAGACTTCTAGAAAATGAGGATTCTAGGCTTACAGCCTACGCAACCAACTATTAAGTCCGCCACTGGTAATAGAGTCTTTCCCCTGCCATGCCGACCACGCACCAGAAATCGCCCCCACCACTCACTTTTAGTATACATGCTAATTTACGAATTTTAATAGAAAAGTTCTATTTTACACGTAATTAGACTGCTTGCGTATGCAAAACGTAAACGCTGAAAATGAGCGCATTTTAGCAGATTTTTAATTGTGGAAATTGCCAGAGAGACAATGACAGGAAGGCGCATAGTAAAATCAACCCACACAACCACGCACACATCCACACACACACACACACACACCCGCCTCCTCAGAGGGCAGAACTCATATAAATTGGCATCCTCCATTGAACGAACGAAATCAATCGCAAAGAAAACAAAAGCAACAACAACAGCAGAACTTGCACTCATACCACAACACAACAAAAATGGCAGGGGACACCAACACTCAAACAGCTGCCACACGCACACCAGCATCGCAAACTGCAATCTGGAATAATTCTGGATGGAGTAAGATTCACTGGAAGCAGTTCCCTGCTGACGTATGCGAGCCGCAAGAGCGAGCAGTCAGACTGTAGGCTAAACCTCGCACTGCCACTACACCGGCTCTCCTCGCTCGCACAGACTTCATAAGAGCAGCGTCTGCGCCATGTTACGTCTGCGTGAGGGGAAATGTACGCCATGCCAACCGCCTGAGAGTGAAGCGAGCAACCAGCTGTGGCTCGAACCCACCAGGTGGCTGATAGCCTGACTACGCAAGGTGGTGTTTAGGTTGACGCCCATGCTCGCTCGCTGCTGTTCGTGCGCCTCGCTTGCTTGGAGCTGCTGCGCCTTGCTTAAGATTTACCGCTGGCAAATGCCAAAGAGAGCGGGTATGAGCCGAGCCGTTTTCATATTTTTGCGCAAATCTCCAAGAACAAAAAATGCAAAAAGCAGCAAAGCAGCAACAAAAACCCACAAGCGGCAACAACAACGCCGCTGCTGTGCTTAGCAGTTGACTTTGGCCGCTCGGCAGACAAAACTCTTGGTGTGCATTAAGTCAGGCAACAGTTTAACGTGGAAATTATTGCGAATTTGTTGTGTTTGTGTGCAAAGTCGTGCAGACGGCATCACAACTCCTGGTGCAGCGCATTTTCGCGTGTTTCTGCGTAGAGTTGAATCCAGGCGCGAGCGTATTCGCCCATTCAGTGCCAACCGGTTTCAGAACAATTGTGCGCGCGAATTAATAACAATTTGACTCCAGCAACAAACACAAGGCGCAAAGTGGAAGCAAAGGCACAGACAAGTTAACAAAATCAAGTAAACAAATGTTTCACAGTAAATTAATAAACAATTTGAAGCATTCAAGCAACTGCGAAGACCGCTCTTCTGGCGCTCACTCTCTTAGAATGCCGAAAGCAATTGTAAAATAACAGTTTAAACTCGCTACTGCTTATCTTTGTCAGCTGATTGCGCCAAAGAAAAAATCAAACAAGCAAAACCAGAAAAATTGTAAAAAGATTGAACTATTTTTCAAGTACATTGCGCCAATTTTCAATAAAAATTCGTAGAATAAATTTTAAAAAATTAAAACAGTTCAAGTTAATGACTTCTTTTATGCATACACAAATAATACCATCACAAAAAAAATATTTCTAAAAATTACAAAAGTTTCTTCATTTTTTCACCAAAAATGCACACAAAAAAATTAATTATTTTTTATCATTTTCACTAAAAATTCATAACAAACATTTTTTAAAATTAAATTCATAACAAACTTTTTAAAATTCAACTTTTGTTTATTTTAATTTAAAACCAAAACATATATAAATGAGTTGTGTTTAAAACCAAATCTCAAATTAAAAATATATTTTTTCAAATAATTTTTTTCTATCCTTCATTTTTTTCTTTTCGCTAAAAACTAAAAGCTTAAATGATTTTTTTTTTTCAGTTCAGCTTATTAAAAAAACAAAAAAAATATTATTTCATAACCAAAATTTTGTACTTAATTTACTAATTAAAGTTATGTAATTTTAAAAATTAAATAAAAAACTAATAAATAAATTTCTTTATTAAAATAAATTATAATAATAAATTATAAGATTACCTTATTATAATAATAAATTATTATAATTATAATTTATTAATATATTAATAATTTTTAGTTATAATAGAATCTTATTATAATAATAAATTATAAACTTATTATAATAATAATAATTAAAATACATTATTATAATAAAAAATTATTATAAGTAATAAATCAATACAAACAAGAAAAAATTAAATTAAAATTTCAATTTTATTGAAAAACACGTTTAGACGCCAAATTCATAAACAAATTAAATTTTATAAATATCATTTTTAATAAAGGAAATCAATTTTCAAAATTTTGAAAAAAAACTAATTTCAAAATAGTGAAAAATTGTTTCAAATTTTGCATTGTATTTATTCATTTAATTAAAACTAAAAAATAACACACGCAATTATCTTTAGTATTTAAAACACTGTCTTAAAAACATTTACTTTAAAAATAATCATATATAGACATATATAAAAAATGATTTAAAATATCTTTGTTCAAATACACATTTTTATGGAAATAAAAACAAAAAATTAGATAAACAATTTATATTTAAAACAAAAAATTTAAATCAAAAGTAACAAAACAAACAAAAAAACTTATGTTTTTTTATTGGTTTAAATTTAAAAGAAAAAAATCTGAAAAAAACAGAAAAAACAGAAAAAAACCAATTAACCATAAATCATTTATTTATTATTTTGCTTGTGTGTGTTTATGTTTCAAAACCGTAAATACAATTATTTTGGGATTTAGTTTTTTTCAATTTCGTGGAACTTGAAATCGAAAAATTCATTGATAAAAAAATTGTATTTTCTTTTTCTTTCCTTAAAATTAATTGCAAAATTGTTAAAACCCTTTTATTATTTTTTTTCTTCCTTTCCACTCTTTTTAATTAAAAACTAAAAAATTTAATTATAAAAAGTTTTAAACCCGTTTAAAAATTTTATTCTTTTCTTTCTTTTGTTTTTTTTTCTTAGGTTCAAAACTAAAAAGTTATATAATTAAAAGTATTAAGCTCTTCCATTATTTGTTTATTTTCTTCTTTCTTTTTTTTTAATTTAAAACCAAAAATTGAATTATAAAACTTTTGTAACACTTTTACTATTTTTTCTATTTTCTTCCTTTCGTTTTTCTTTAGTTCAAAACTAAAATATTTAATTATATAATTGTAAACCCTTTAAATATTTTTTTTCTCTAGTTTCCTTTCCTTTTGTTTTCTTCATTTTTATTTGTCTTTTCTTTATTCTCTTCAAAAATGCATTTACAAATTTCAGTTTTGTTGTTTGGCAATTTTACGCGATTTTCCCCTCTTCCCGTGGTCCTCTCTTAATTGTTTTATTATTATCCATGGGAGTGTGTGGGGGTGTAAGTGTGTGTGTGTGTGTGTGTATGATTGGATGGGTATGTAAGGGCGCTCAATCCGCCTGCTGCCTAGCCAGCATATTAGCTGCGTTTACATCTGTGCAAATCAACTGGGTTGGGTTTGGGTGCATGAGTGTGTGTGTGTGGGTGTGGGTGTGTGTTATCGGTAGCTTGTGCCTTGTTAGTAGTACTCTCAGCAAGCTCCTGCCCAGCAGAAAATTGGTTTCCCTGAGATTCAAGTTTTCAAGACGTTAGCTCAGATTGTTCAGAAGTTGCTTTAATAGTTATGTAACTATCTATTTGGGTTTCTCAAATAAGACTCCAGAAATATCCCTATAATTGATTTCAAAGAAATGCAGAGTATCTCACAGTGTTTAAATCATCCCTCAATTTTAGTGTTATTGGACTGACATTATGTCGGGTTCGAGACGAAAATCGCGACTCCGCACTTTAAGACTTACTTCCTTGTTTTTGGAAGGCATTATTTGAGCATACTCATACCCACAAGTATCATGTAATTGGAATTAGAGCTCCATCGTTTCGCTTGCCGTAGAATCTTGCTTCTTTTTTGATAAACGCTTTTTCCTACTTTGTGCACAGCTTCCTATTCTCCCACTTTTTTTTTCCTTGGGTGAAAAGAATCGTATACCAGATTTTGTCATTAGTTGAGGTCGATTTTTGTTACCTGTTCCATAGAAGTGAAAATTACTCGCATTGGATTTAAGGTGGGGATTCGCCTCCAATGTTTCCATATAAACATGTCCATATCCATGCATATAGAACTCAAAATAATTCCAAAAGAGACATTATTGTATCCAGTGAATCATTGCTGCGAATTAGTGCATTCCAAGTTTAGTTTCAATAATTTCTCAGGCCACTAACCCCTCTTTAATACCGGTATAAAACAATTTAGTTTGTATAAAATGTATACCGGCTTACGTCGTTACTTGAAATGGTTTCGAAATGCCCTTTTCTGCATATTTTTCTCTACGAGTCAAATACCTTAGTTACTAGTACTCAATCTCCCAAACATTTGGATACATAATTTATTCTGGTTTAAGGTATAATAAAGAAATTATATAGTAATCTGATAACAAATTATGTGTCTGATAATTAGTTCAACATGCTTTTCCATTAATTTTCGCTTATATTAGCAACCAGATTTTTATAAGATTTTTCTTATATCTTCTAATTATGGATATATCTATGAGTTTCAAAAACTGCTGCCAACTTAAGATGTAGGCTAATTATGTTGAGATCCCAGGGCCTACCCACCCCGTTTAGGTGTTTTTTCATAGAGAAACTTATTTCAGTTATTAAATGTAGAACATGAAAATAAGAGCTATAAAATATCAGAGCCCATTTTCCTTATGAAGAAGCACACCTCTTCTATCCACTTCCATGTGCTTACATAAATAATAACAGTTAAGAAAAATATTTTCAATATTTGTATATGACTGAGAAATATCAATATCAGGATATATATATATATATATATATATATATATATATATATATATATATATATATATATATATATATATATATATATATATATACAAAATATACAAAATTATATATAAATATATTAAAATGGGCAAAGTTTCCCCCACTATCCAAGCCCTCCTTTAGTTAATTTGAGTCTCATTCGGCTTTTAGTTTTGAAAGTAAGTAAAATTTTACTGCAGACGTGCCTTCAAAAACACTCATTCACTCACACACACTTTTGCACACTCCCCACTCCTCACTCCTAAATCAGTCACTCCCACTCGTTTGTCGTTCGATCCACTTCGTTTGTTTAATTATCTTTCGCCCCTTAAGATTTCGCAGTGTCTTTCACTGGTACCGAACTTGGAAGAGTGGGCGGGCGGGTCGTTGGTTAAGTGGGCGGTGCATTGTTTGGCTCGTGTAAGAGTTTATTAGCTCGTTGGCTTAAATGAGCGCTGCTTGGAAGGTGTTAAGAAAGTGTATTAAAAGTAACTAGCGAAGCAGACAGAGAAGAAAAGCGAATTAATTAAATCATAGAAAATTATATTAATAATAATTATACCGATAATAATTATGATTATTGTTTATATATAACTTTGGAGTGCTAAAGAGTCAATCTGAATTTACAAAGCTCATGCTTGCAACTAAACATCAACTTCAATAGCTTAAAAACTAAACAAAAATTCCAAAAATATTACATAAAAACATTTTAAAACATTTCAACAAATTATCAAAAAATAAATAAATACACGCACTAAAATGCCACAACGTTCGCCCTTCGCCATACAAGAACTGCTCGGCTTAAGCAACACAACGGCAGCCGCAGCAGCCGCCGCTGCCGCAGTGGCAGTCACACGCGTCACGCCCAACACGTCCAATAGCGGCGATGTTAACACTTCACCGGCGATTAGCAGCACAACATCACCAACATCACCTGCCGACTGCGCACCAACGAAGTCGAGTCTCTCTGCCAGCACGAACGATTCAACGCCGTCGCCACGGTGTTCCTCTGCTTCCTCCTCGTCGGGTGCTCTGGTGGCTCCCGCTCTATACGCCAGCTCAGCAACGGCGGCGCCTTCACCGTTCTCGGCCGATCAGCACCATCAGATGACAATGGCCGCGGCGTCGCGTATGGCCTACTTCAATGCACATGCAGCGGTGGCGGCCGCATTTCTGCCACATCCACATCATCCGCACTCGGTGCAACATCAGAATCCACACGCACATCATTTGCTGCATGCTCAGGGTAAGTGGGGAGGGGGACAAACAGCTGCCAAATGAACGCAACATTTTCATATTATATTAAAACAAAAAAATTATTAATTAACTGGTCAAAACTTTTGAAGTTAAAAATGTTGGCCATGCGCTACACTTGCTGGTTTCTGTGATATAAGTATGGACACGCCTTCTTCTGTGTATCACAGATTCAAATGCGAATTCATTGAGTACTGGCATCATACTTCGTATTAGGAGAAAGAATTAAGTCACATTAAGAGAACCTTCTGTAGAGTCTGCCCTGATAAAGTGAACAGGAAAGAGTGATTGAGAGAGCGTCCCTAAGATCCTCTCGGGAACCCAGTAAGCGGAGTCATCTCATTTTTCTGATCGTTATTAATATTTCAACGAAGACTCGCCAAGCGTCAAAGAGCAATTTTCTTGAATACTGTGTTCGTATCATATCCTTCGTGATAGAATATCGACTGACATCACAAGAGATGTTTGCAATGTAAAATTTGTTTCAATCAAAAAATATTACACACGACAAAAAAATCGAAATAAATATCAAGAAATTAGAGAAAACATTCTTGTCCTGCATTTGGCTTTAGACTAAGATATTTTTATTTTTCCCCTAATAGAAGCTGAATTGAAGATCCTGATCCTGAAAGTGGTTCTATTCTCAGTAGTCCCTTTTTTAGTTCCAAAGATGTTCATACTAGCTTCACAGGACATTGGGCCTTCCCCACCCTCTTGCAACACTCATCGCTACACAATCTGCAGTGCAGACCCCTTAATCCCTGTCGCTTATTGAACGAGATAAGCAAAAACAAACTTCCTTTTTGTTATGTTTTTTACTGAAATATCGAAATTAATTTACGGATTAAAGAACTCAAGTGAAACAAAAATCCACTCAGCGGAAGCGGCAGCCGGCCATGCTGCATGCTGCACAAGTGTTTTGCCGCAGCCCGGTAATTGGAAATTAAGTTTGCTTTTATAATGCAAACCAGCAGAACAACAACAACGCAATAACAACAACATCACAACAACACAATTATACAATAAAAAACCTAAAAAAGGAAATCCAGACTCTTTCAGGTACGGGCAGAGCAAGTAAAGCAAAGTCAGTCCGCACAAACTCGCAGACTTCAAGACCACAGTACGCGTACTTGCTCCCGTCCAGTCCAGTCCAGACCAGTCTCAGTCGACGTCTCCCTCTTGGATCGTGTGTTTGTGAGCGAACGAACGCAATTATGCGGACGCTGACACTCTTGAGTGGTGTGCTTCAAGCAGCTCATCAGTGCCTAAGCCAACTCACCGTCGAAGCAGCCAGGTTGGCTCAAAGTGTGTGTCATCATCATCATCACCACAATTATCATTTTCGCCATCCTCATCATCGCCTCTGTCAAGTAGGACCCGTAATTAGCGTACGAACGATTTCATCTGATTTCAATTTGAATTTTTCTACATTTGTTTGGGTTATAACTACCTCGTTATTTAAAGCGTCTCCAATTATGTTGGAGCCTGCATATTGAATTGTCGCACGCACAAAACGGCACCAGATGGAATAAGTCAATACGACGCTTACGACAAATTCTTAGTAGAATAAGTCAATAACAATTCTCAGTGGAGTGAGTCAAGTCTCAATGGAGTAGTCAAAAATGATCCCACGTTACCTTTGTTAGAAGTCGTCGTTTGCACATTTGTTCCAAAACTTTTCATAGTAATTTTCTCCTCATTTCCTGTCTATCTAATACCTCACACTAACTCACTACAAAAGATTACTTGGTCCATTACTTCTTAAAACACACACTATCACACTATTGTGTAGCAGTCTCCAAAGATGACGATTTGTCAAAAGTTCTCGAAGAAGAACAGTTTTATAAAAAGCTTACTCAATCAGTTTAATAGTGAAACATGGGTGACGGATTATATCGGTGCACTCCTGACTAGTTAATCGGTACTCCTGATTAGTTTACATCCTTGAATATAGTGGCTTTGAATATAATTCTGTAAAGCGAGTCTCAAAAAAGAACCAACAACTTTTCAGTGTTTTCTTAACGTCATTTGGTGTTTAAATTGTCAAAGAATTCAGCATGCCAAAGTATTGTATGTTGTGGAGTAAAATAGTGGAGTCCTATGGAATTTCATGGCTGGACCAGGGCATTACCAGAGAGCAATATTAACAACATCACTGCGATCGTACGCACCTGGTATGTCGGAGCCGATCTAAACCGACTTCATCCTTTTTATTCATTATTTTTCATATATTTATAATCTATTTTTGAAACTTTTATTATTTAATTATTGAATATTTAACTAATTTTGAAAATTGTGGCTTTGACTTCCGTTTGACTCCAATTTGCTGCACTCGTGCTTCGCTGAATTTTTGTTGTGGAAATAATCATTTAATTCTCTAATTATTCATGTTTATATTTAATTCTGTTTCGCTCTTTCTATTGGATAATTTTATGTTTTTTAAATACGAGAATTTTTTAAGTTAATTATTCCAAAGTCGGTTTTTTGATATTTTTTTTAAGTCGCGTTTGGATTGTTTTCACTTTCAACCACAATTTTCCAGTGTGGTTACGGCAATTAGCGTCTTTGATAGTTTCTACATAATTTCCATTTAATTGCCATGGTCTAAGATTCTTATCTATCATAAGTACCGCAGTTTCCCTAAATTTAAATATCATTGGACTTTTCCTGATTTAAAGTTTATCAAAGTCTTTGATTTTTTCCCATATCTTGAAGTACTCATATTTCATCCTTAGTAAGAAAACCCTCAATAAAACTGTTCTTCCAGAGCAAATCGAATTATATTTCTTTAAAGCAACTTCATTAATTCTAATCTCACAGTCCTTCCGGTCCACTCGGAATATTTTGGAGAATTGTTTCTAGTGGCCAATGCCAAGTTTGCGCTGTGTGCTTCCCTGGCATTTTTATGACTTTATTTAAATTTTTTTTAAGTCAAGAATTCAGAACTTCTGTTTCAATTATCTCCATTGCCACACAATGGGAACCTGCCTAAGTGTGATTTACCTTATTTATCAAACGGCTTGTACACGCTCACTTCGCAGAGGTTTCACACTTACGAGCGCTGCAGTTGGAAGTGCAACTCCACTGCCTTCATTTTTTGTTGTTGGGCTTTTTCATACGAGTTGAATGCGGGCACATTTGCCATCCCATCGGAAGCCAGAACGCCTCAGTTATTTATTAGCCTTACCAGAACCGCAGGCCCTCATCTGCATGCATGGTGCACTGAAGCGTCCTCTTTCTTTTCGTTTTTGTTGTTTCTTCTGTTGTTGTTGTGTTTTGTTTTCAAATACTTAAAAATGCGTTGGAAAAAACATTTCTAGTGACATATCAAAGCGAAATTAAATTTGACAGACAAGCGCGCTAATTTCTCTGTTCCTGTGTCATTGTTTCAAGGCGTCGCTTGGTAGTTGGGCTCTGAGTGCGGTGACTGACTGCCGAGCAGCCTGATGAACTCGTCTGTTGCTGCAGCAGCTACTTGGTTCCTCTTTGCGGTCGCATTGTTTCCGCGCATATTTCACAGAACATCAAAAGCGAGTTAAAGGGAAGGGTTGAAGTACAAAATCATTGTTGTTGCTTCTGGCTCTGATTCTGCTATTGTTGTTGCCAGCGTTGAAGAGGAGTGTATTTTAATTGTTCCTGTTGCACAGGCAACTCAATGGCCTCATACATATGTCCACATAAATGAGGTCAATAATTTCGAAGACTTGCGCATATTTATTAGCCTGGCTGAGGTTCGAGCTTGCTGTGGGGGCCCACTCCACGCTAGGTGTGGCACTTACTCCGGGTACCTACTACTGCCTACTCCGCCGCTATGCCACTGCAATGTACGAGTACTTCGAGAATAGTTTGGTTTATTAATTGGGTAGAAGTTGTGTAATTTGATACGATTTTGCCATATGCACAAAATTATCCTGTGCGAAGTATGCGAGAAGAGCAGAAAAAAACCCAAGTGACAAGGTAATTATAAACTGATTAACGGAGAACAATGGTGACAAAGGTTCCCCAGGGACTGAGGCAGGCAGCAGACAAGGCAGGACGCTGAAGCTTGGAGCAACTCTACCGATACTAAATCATCCCTACGAAGTTTAGGTGTGATCAATAAGGATAAGGATAAAGCAGTACGAACAAGGATTCTGCCAGAGTGTGAATGAGCCTCCCTACTTTTTCGGATACTAGTGTAAAATTCCTCATTTCTATGATCTCTGGTGACGTCACTAGAATGTATTGTTTCACTAAAGTTTTGATGTTATATAAACTTAATTTGCTTGTGACGAAATACTCGTACGTGCAAAATTTAAAGTTTCCTCAGAGAACTGTGAAATGTGGAATGCTATCCAGCTTGATCTCTAACTGGCATTAAGTGAGTGGTTAGTTTTTTGTTGGTATACTTTGAACAACGGGACTAGAAGTGGATTTTCTCATTCAGTATCCAAGGACACAGTTATATCCTGTTACCAGCTTTGTAAGAAAATTGTACCAATTGTGATACTTGAGTGTTAATGGGTAAATTACCCTAATATAATTCCCTGCCACATTCCGAGGATACTTCCAATGTAACCTGTTTGTCTGAAATATTGTCTCCTTATCAAATATTGAAAAATTTCCGTTTCCCTTCTGTTCTGTTCACGCTCTCCACAACCGAATCGCTCTCCGGTCGATTGTAGGGTATCGAAATCGAAAACAATTGTGCACACTTTCGTGCATTTGGAGTGTGGAATCGTGTTCGGCATTTTGTTTGTTTAATTTTTAGCCTAAAATTAGCAGCGCTACTTTTCAAATTACGACTTGCTGCGGTTTTTGCCTCTTTCTTTCGTTTTCGGCGCTGCTTAGGTTGGGTTTGTTTGCTCCGATGACTCGGCAGATTCGGCCAATTATTCACAATTATCACAGCCAATTAAAATCGTCAAATTGTTGGTCTACAAAATTTCCATAAAATTACTTATTAAAATGATTAAATGGAAAAAACTTTTAATAATGCGATGCATATCTTGATCAGCATGTGAGGAAGTTGGATGGTGCATGGAATTATTATTTCTAAGGTTGCGGAAAGCGGTAAGCGGAAAAATAGTGAAGCAGTTAAATAGTGAAGTGAGAGGTATTCAGAGGTGGAAGAAGAAAGCGAGGATGAGTGGGAAGTGGGGATCTGTATGGCCACGATTATCAAATTGGGACACAATTAATTACGACTATACGTGGCAGAGTGTTGGAACAATGATTCTAGCCACTACGGTCTTCAGCGAATAAATATAACCATTGACATTTATGATCCTAGAATATAATATGAATTTATATCTTCATTGATTAAAGAGATTAACAGTACTTCCACTGTCTGTCCGAAATTTTTCCTCAGTTTTCCCTCACTATACCTCAATTCTGTCCTATCCCCAGTTATGTTAAATCTATGCAGTAATTGCGCCACTCAATTTGGCTTATTGCAAATCTGTTCCATACGCCTTTAGTATTGTTTTAACTAGCAGAAATTAACCCTTAAACAACCACTTCTGCGTTGAGTGAATTCTCAGGCTTAATTGACTTTTTTCCACAAAATCAAAGAAGGCACACTTGAAATGCAGCCACAAAGGCAGCCGCTGCAGCAGAAAAAAACCGAAATAAATGTAAATTAAAATTTAGTAGAAAAAAGAAGCGAGCATTGCAACAAATTGTTCACACCTCACACAAAGCCCAGGGCACACTTTCCAAGGGTGAGAGGCAGTTGCAAGCACTTGAAGCACACAATTTCTGTAGAGCAGAAAAAACTGTTATAAAAATTTAGAAAATATTTACGTTTTTTCTATGTGAAAAATTTAAAACTGTTTAAAATCATGTTACGCTACAGCCAGCATCACATGTTGGCATGTTGCCATAGCTTGGGTGACCCCATCGTTATTCTGACAGTTTTTGTTACGACTCCTTATAGTAAAGAGGGTGCTCTCTAAGAAAATTGGAGACCATGTGACCCTGTTACTTTAGGAGAGGTCTGCAAAGTACATTTGATACCCAAACCTACGAGAGAACTTACTCCACACTGCAACCAAGAGTAAGTGAGAAGAGTTCATCAATATTTTTCATAGATATGCGTCCTTTTCTCAATACTATGAATGCCTCCAATCACATCATTGAGAGCGGTTTCTTGAAAGTCGAAAGTTTGTTTAGACACCACATCACTCCTTTGAAATAGATCATCTGTCACAATTGAGATATTGAAATAATCTGTGAGGGACAAAATTATATTGTGGGAAAGGAATTTGACCTGTTTTCAAGAAAGACCTTAGTAAACTAGGTGATGGTGTTACTGGGTAGTACAATTAGAACCAGTCGTGGTGGCATCTCCCGTGACTGGTCACACTAAGAATAAGTGGGGCTTTTGTAACTAAATCTTGCTTCACAATTCAGGCCACTTGAGTAACAGATTCACTTGTAGCCGCTTCACTTGTAGCCGCTTCACTTGCAGCCGCGTCACTTGTATCAAATTCACTCGTATCAGCGTCACTTTTATCAGAGTTACTTGTAGCAGCTTCACTTGCTTGAGGTTTAGTCAGCTGACTCACTGTAGGGTATTAAAAGCATTACCAAAATAGTTCCATAAAACTATGAAAGTTTCTTAGTTCGATCCCATCTAGAATTTTGTGCGGCGTGTGTGGTCCCGCTCACTGCTGTGACTGCTGGGATTGGTGTGTGTGCGTCCGCCGCTTGGCAGCCAAATGTTCAATTAGCAAATGAAAAGTTTGTTAAATTTAGAACTAGTATCGAAAGAATTAACATGGCTATTAGCAAAGTGGCTCAAATATCAAAGATTTAAGTTTAGAAAAGAAGAATAACAGCCCAGCCAAGTGTCAATTAGCGACGGTAATGATTAATTTAACACCACATTTATGCGAACCACTGCGCTGCCGAATGATTGGCAAAGTGTGTTGTTTGACTTGCGGCTGGCAAAGGAAATGGCTTAAGTGACACGGCACTGTCATGACACAAAAAGCACAAAATTATACGAAAAGAGAATTGAAAATATCATACACCAATATAGTGGGAACTTTGGTGGTCCAAAGGCAATCAACGTATTCAGGGCAAGAAATATGGAAAACATTTTATTTAATGATTAATCTGGGGGAATAGAAAGGAAAACGGCAAAGATCGAAATTGGAAATTAACACGAGTTAATAAGAAACTGCCCTGCAAGATGGTCCCGTATTACTCTTTCTATATGCAAAGAAGCCAAATGAGTTGAAGACCTTCAATAAAAATTGTCCTTAAAAGATTTTTGATTAAGTCAGATTTCAAATGCAGTTCAGTTCATAAATAATAAAAAAAACAAATTATTTATAAAATTCTTTGTAATTTATTACAGGTTTCCCGCAGCTCAAATCCTTTGGAACGCCCGGAGGATGCTTGCCAGGTAAATGCAGATAAAATTTAAAACTATAATATGATAAAAATACTTATTAAATTATTACTTATTATTAATAAAGGTATTATTAATTATGAATTAAGAGTTAGAATTCGATTTGATTAAGTATCCTTTTACAAGCGGTATAACAATATTATAACACTTCCCGTATAAACTGACAAGACATTTGACTAGAGAAATGTTTATAGATGTAATCTGTTAATGGGTGAAACTATTACACTGGAGAGATTTGGGACAAAGGTAAAATCATTCAATTGGACTACGAGTGATAAGTCGGTAGAAAATTTCTACTATGGAATTTTGAAATAACCCTAAATCTTTGTGCGAGTACCAGATTTAAGCTGTGCTTCACTATTGACCACCGACAATTCGTTTCAACTGAACTGGGGCATTGCGGAATCTACAAAGATGGTGAAATTTGGTCTACAAGGTGATGGGGCCTTCACTAGTTTGTCAGATTTAGCAGTTGGTTGTGAAGGATTTACGCACACACATATACTTGCAGAAGTGTTATCCTTGCATGAGTTCAAAACCTTCCTGATATTTCTCACATCTCAGAATTCAAATTAGTCGCTCTTCTTATTTACATCACTCGATAGAATCACATTTTGCTCAGATTGAGTATAAATCCATATTATTAAATGAAAAAGCCAAATACGACCGATCTAATAAATTCCCATTGGAAGGTTCTCCAACTCAGTTGGAGGGAACTGCACTACCTAAAGACGAGGTCACAATTTATTGCAAAAATTTCAATTAGTTTTTTTTTTGTTTCCTGTCTTAACAGCAAAAAGAAAGAGAGCAAATAAATCATGTTATATCAAGAATCTGGCTCTATCTCCTACTGTTCTGTCACTGTACACTGCTGTCCTGTCTTTATCCTTAACTCTGCTGCCTCTATTTGACCACTCTTCTGTTATTATCGACTAAAGTTTAATCTCTAATGCCAACTATTCTCTATCGGTGGCGAAAGATTCTATCTTTGTACTGCGTTTGTCCGTAACCACTGATTTGTTATTATTTACTACAGTTCAGTCTCTGTCACCATCTGTTCCCTATCGGTTCCTATGGTTATATCTCTGTACTCCAGTCCTCTCTTTGTCCTTAACCGTGTCTCCCTGTTTTTTACTTTTATTCTATTATTATAACTACTAAAATTGAACATTTGTCCTCATCTGTTCTGTGTCGTATTGTTTTATATCTCTATTTATTTTATTTCTCTTTCACTGTTCTGAGTCTTTCTATGACTCCGTTCGATTATTGTCTACTAAAATTAAGTCTCTATGGTCATATTCTCTATATCGGAGCCCTGTTGGTCTCTGTGTATTCCTCTCCTGACTTTGTACTGAACTTTCTACTGTTCTCCTACTGTTCTGTCACTGTACTCGTATACTGCTGTCCTGTATTTGTCCTTCACTGTTCTGAATAATTTTTACCACTATTTTTTATTATCGACTAAAGATCAGTCTCGAACGCCAACTGTTCTCTATCGGAGTCCTATTATTCAATCTCTGGACTTCTTGTCTTGTCCTTCACTGACTCTTTCTACCATTCTGTTATATTACTGTCTACTAAAGTTCAGTCTCTGTCCCCAACTGTGCTCTTTGGGTGCACTATTGTTCTCTCTCTGTACTCCTGTTCTGGCTTTCTACTGAACTTTCTACGGATCTGACTTTTTACACTACTAATGTACTTTTATTTCAGTCTCAGCTTATTCTGTCACTGTAAAATCCAGCCTTTGTTCTGACGGTTTTATCAGCCAACAAATAGTGTTTGAGTTGACATTACGATTTACTCATATTTCTCCACTCCTCAACAGCATTGATTCAAGTGAGGGCCTCCTCTATGATTTTTGTCAAACCTTCAGTAGAAGTATTCATAATTGAACAATAAACACAGACAGTTCTTTTCGGAACATATTCCTATCAAAAGTCCTTAACTCGATATTGTGATAATTTTTGAAATTGAAGTTCAATAAAAATCTTGCAGTTAAACCTTGGCTAATACTGGCTTTGAAGTCCACCATGGTAATTAATTCCTGAAGTTATCATTCTTCATAAAATATTATAACTGTCTATCGCTGTCTCTACTGGGACTGATGTGTGCCTTTCCTCACCTGGATCAAGACACTTCACGACTCACTTACTTCAGTAAATTTATGTTTCTTCTAAAAACCATAACTTTCCACTTTTCAGACTTCCTGCCTTCAATCCCTTCAATGCCTGATTTCTGCATTCCAACTTTATTCTAAACAGGGCAAAGTCCAGCTGAGCAGTAAAGTTTTTGAAGTAAAATTACCCAAATTTGCAGGGGCAGAATTCTTCTCCTCCCAGCAATTTTTTTTATTTTTCGAGTACCTTTGCTTCTGCTTCAAAAATTTCCCCTTGCCACTTTTTTACTCAAAAGCAGAAAATGCCAACTGCAAGGAATCGGCTGAAGATGGTGAAGGGCATGGGCACGAATCAGCGAGGAAAGCGAAATGAAAACGAAAACGCGCTAATTGCACAAATCCTCACACACACACACTCGAACACAAAAGGCAATTAAAACAAAGCAACCACGTGACTTCAGAGCAACCGACCCGATCCGACCGACCGCAGGAGTAGAGCAAGCGACAGAGGCAATTGTGAGCCGACGTTGGTTAGAAGAGCGCGTAGAATGCGAAGTCCTGCGGGGAGTGTGAGTGTGTGTGTGTGTATGTGAGCCGCA
Organism: Clusia tigrina; assembly: GCA_920105625.2. NCBI lineage: Eukaryota > Metazoa > Arthropoda > Insecta > Diptera > Clusiidae > Clusia > Clusia tigrina. Next base: position 121,887,783 of record OV050033.1, read on the forward strand.
CAAAACAAAAGCAACGCCAAAAAACAATGGAAAAAAACTCAGCTAAAAGGGAATTCAATAAAACCAAAATGGCTGGCTCCGTTTGTGAAGCCCAGGCCGCCTTCAGCAGCGCGCCAAGGAAGAAGTCCTCGAAACTTGCTGTGTGAATAACTGCGCAGGCAGTTTCGGGTACAACAAACTTCAGCAAATTGAAAAATTAGCAAAAGGTGCGAGTATTTAAGAAAAAGCCCACACAAGAAAGTAAATTATAAAATCAATAAAATGTGACCCGAAAGGAATGTGGAGTGATGCAGAGAAAGAGCGGGGAGGGCACGGGAAGACTTGTGCCTTGCTTTGATGTGAGTTGCTGCGAGCTACTTTCGTACAAATGGAAGAATGCATAATTAAGGTGATTATTCGAGTAGCTGACGTAATATGAAATCATTTGCTTTGATTGTATAATCACACAGGATTTGTTTCAAACTTTCATTAGCAGGATTCATTATTATATTACAATATAGTTCGATTAATGGATTATGTGAAGTAGCAGCGAACAATCTCACAGATGTTCATATTACCAACTATCTATGACAAAGGAAGTAATTTAGAAAACTATTATATATTTGTGAAAATTATTTTCCTGCTAACAATTCGATCTCTGAATTGTGTCAAGTAATGGAATCCAGGGTTTTCATAGACCAGCAACATTACCAGCAATTTAAAACAAACGAAATATTATAGAAAATGATTATAAGGAGGAGAAAATTGGTTGTTGCTAATGATTCGATCCCTAGATTATCCCCTGTAATAGAACACTCTTTGTGTCATTATTCCATTTGTATAATTTAATAGGATTTCAGTTAAGAAGTGGTTGGCGATGTTTCATTTAATACAATTTTTTTAATATGCATTTGTGGAACCTCAGGATATAAAGCATTTTAATATTCCAAACATTTTATCATCCCTTCAGAGTATTATTAGTATAGATCGCACTGTAATATTTGTCGCGCAATAATATTTGCTGATGACTAGAGCAGAGTCTTCTTTCATGTGCCCAATGTTTCAGTAGTAGAGGCTTATCAGCGAACTGTAGCCATAGATTTGTATTTCTTGGATATTCACAAAAGTGCTTACCAAGCTTAGACAACTTTTACGTAGATATTGGGTTATGAATTTATGGTTTTTTTGGGGATTTATCTACCTATGAAGTATAGCATGGGTTCAATACAGACAAATGAATATGAAGGATCACATGTCTACTAGAGTGGGGGTGGGGTGGTGCTAATTAATGTCCAAACTAATATTTTGAAACGATAACTTAAATAGTTGAAAAGCGAAATTTTAAATATATATTTTTTTGGATATTTAACATCAAATAGTTGAAAATTGGCTCAAGAAATCGAGCTCGCGGTGGTTATATGAACGATATCGTATTCCATACTTAAATGTAGCATAGGTACTACACCTAAAATAAATTTCAGCCCGATATCTGAATTATTCTGTGTTGTATTTAAATACAAAATTGTTATGTCCTTATTGAAAAACCCATTATATTTAAAACAGGACACTATTACACTAAACTCTTTCTTCCGGCTTTGGAAGGAATTTTGTACGTTCTTCAACCATCTTCAGATAAAGGTCTGAATTATATTACTATATTAAGTGCTGAGAAGAGCAGAGGCCTAATAAATTTTTGGAAATATTTGTCAATTTATATTTAGTTTTTTTTAAATTTCATTTTACGATTTTTGATGTAGATTATTTCCTTTTCCATCACGCCACCACCACCTCCAATGTAGGCATATGTGTGGCTGCGAGTGAGTGTGCGTAACAAAAAGGGTTAAATGCGCATTAGTAGCATGCAGAAAGGTAGCGAGCCTCACATGAGCCCATTAGAAATCGACAGACAGGAGGGCGGACAGACACACATGCACCCAGGCAGTAAGGCGCCCAAACGCACGGGAACACAAGCGCTGCATTCGGCACTCATACATTACCACTGATGAATGTAGCGTGTAAATTGTGTGCGTAAATGGCGTGAGTGTGTTAAAAATATTTATTACCGTTGCGAATGGAACAAAATGAAATTTCATTACGAATTGGTTGTACTCGTATTTGTTGTAGTTGGTGTTCTTGTTGTTGTTGTTGTTGTTGCAATACTCACAATTTACTTTTTAGCTTCGTTGGTAGCTGTTGTTTCTTTTTTTCTGGTTTAATTGACATTTTGTTTATTTTATTAGCAATTTAGAGAATTTATTGCATATGTATAGAAAATTTCATTTGGTTTTCATTAAAGCAGAATAAATGCAACTATTTGCAATTAAGGGGCGAAGTTAAGGTTGAACTCTGGGGGGCTGGGGGTAGGTAATTATTTTGTAGGACGAAATATAGACAGGTTGTGTCATAAATATTCACTCAGAAGGGGAATACAAAAATAATGGTAGTGTTCCTAAAGCTACAGTTGACACAATCCAGTGATCGAACTAAACTAATTTTCTTATTATTATTATATCTATAATAATTTATGACTGCAAAGGGTTGAGGAATGAGTACTAGCTACTGCGGCTTTCGACTCGACGAAAATATATTGTAGAAGGAAGCATTTTATAGCATAGCTAGGAGGGTAAGTTAAGAATGAGCGTAGACTTCCAGTCAGTTGAACGGATTTATTGAAATTTTCATGTCAATTCTCCTTTCTTTTCTGACACAACTTTGCTCTGCGATCCGCAAAGAAAAATTCTAAAATGTGAGCAATTGTTTTAATTTGCTCTGTTTCCAAAGCAACCCTTTTTACACATCCGCAAAACAAACACCGACAAACGTATGTCACCATAATAGATTGTCACGCCTACATCAGATACACACACTCACACACACACAAACTCCCATATTTGCACATACATATGAGAGTAAGTGTGAAATATTCAATTAAAACAGCGGAATAGACAACTTTATAACGTTATCAGTCACGGTAAACAAATTACCGTGAACAGTTATTAGACACACGCACACATGGACACATAAAAGTGCGATAAAGTGCCTCTCCCCTTCCTCTAATATACCAGGCGACAACTCGTGTAAGCTTTGAGGAATGTGGAAAAATGTACAAATACTCCAGCAGAGACAGTGACTGGGGAGGAGGTAGTCTAAGACCAGGGATTTGAGTACTGTTTTCAAGTGAAGACTGTAGAAAACGTTGGCATACTGTGAATGGAAATTGAGTAATTGAAAGTTTGAGGTAAAGTCCTTATACCACAGTTTTATTTTCAGAGCCCATTTAAGGGCGACTAACCTAATCAAGCATATTTCCACTAGAGATCATCTGCGTTTTTTTTTTTGGTCCTTTCAAAGCAGTTCGAACTCGTAGAAAGTCTAGTAATAATTTCTAGTCGCTATACAAAAGAGTCCTTGGCACCTGGTGCTACATCTCCTTCCAACTACTTCGTTTGCTAGAGGAAATTCTCTTAGTTATTTGCTGTAAATTTCACTGCAGGATTCCTCCTAGCCTCTCACACACACACACACACACACGCACATACTCACTTATCCCAGCGCACTTTCTTAAAAAATGCCAATTAAAATCTTAACTAACCCTAGCAAAAGGATATTTAAAAATACAGAAAAGGCGCTAAGAAAGGCGCTCAAAAGAAATTACCCTACTTGTCAGTGTTGTTGCAATTTTAACACACTCGACGTAAAATAAACGTCATCAACGCTTCAAGTGAGTAGCGAGAGTGTTCCAAGGAGCTACGCCGAACATAGCAGAGCACCACTGAGCACAGATGAATGCAGAGAAAAGAAATCTTTTTGACCGTAAAAGCACGTTTCAACTCAAGCATCTGAAATTGTATAGTAGCATGGAGGGGTGGAGACAGAGTAGATGGGGGTGGGGTGGGGTGTTGGGTAAGATTGTAGAGGAAGTATGCTTAGATATGCGCGCTGTAATGTTGGCAACACTTATTTAATTACCTACACAAACACGTCGAAGGAGTTTAATTGTGCGAGTATGCATGCGTAGTGACAGGATAAAAGAAGGCATGCGAAGAGAGGGAGTGTTTCCCCCCACTGTCTTTCTAGAAAGACCTTAAGGCAGTTGTACTATAAATTTTATCGTAAATTACTTAGAAAAAATGGGGTGTACAAGGATCTTGGTCTGTGCAGGACACACATGGAAGATGACAACCGCGCTGGATATGTCGCTTTTTCTTAGTTTTTGATATTGTTGCAGAACTTTCTCCGAATGCTGTTGCCTAACTTAATGCATCCTGGGTGGATCTATATCAATTGCTGTCTTCCTAAGAGGCTAATGTTATGAGTCCTTAAATGTCCGGAAATTAATGCTTCTGTTTACTCTCGCCTACATCATTAAAAAAAAAATTATTATTAATTATGCCAGAATAACGTTGAAAGCGAAAATCAACTATTAAAGAGCATTCGTATGAACAGAGTAACAGAATTGTTAGTTGGCTGCTGTAGCGACAAGTGCGAATGGACGGAAAAGGCGGAATTAAAGATTCGATTTCCATCTGACTGAAATCTTCATCAATATTCCTGTGTCCAGATATCCACACTAATGTGACTTGTTTCTTTTCACTATGGTCCTTGAAAGTTTGCTCAAATTGTCACTTATATCCAAGTTTATCCCTTTAAGGTCCTTCGGAGCTTGTTTAGCTTTTCACTTATATTAAAGTTGTTCCCTTAAGATCCTTGGTAGTATACTTAGCTTTTTATTTATATCAAAGTTCTTCCTGCGAAAGATTTCTAGTCTAGACAGTTTGCATCGATAGACTTTTTGACAAACTTCCAGAACTCACACCTTTAAGTTCCCGTTTGATAGACAATGTGGGAGTGAACTCCACACACTCCATCGTTAGGTTTCTTTATGGAAAATATTGTTGAAGTCTGCCTTACGAAATCTGCGATTTTTCCTATGAATAAAGTGCATTTCTTAACGTTGAATTCCTTCACCAAGTTGATCCTTCTAGGGATATAATAATTGTTTGATCTAAACACTGCCCTATAAATTCAATTCTCCTTTGCCAGCGCAGTCAGCATATCTGACTAAAGGCATCGCCCATTATTCTAAGACTAGTTCTCACCTGATTTCGATATATTCTTTTTCGCATAAAAATTCCGTCCAACTACAACAAAGAAGCAGAATCTATTTAAACCGTCCTTGAGCTTCACATACACACACAAAAACACACATACCGACACAGAGATACTTTGTGAAAAGGGTACTAATTTAAAATTATTTCCGTTCTTTGCCGCCCATCTCGATGAAGTGCTCCACATTCCCCACCAACTCATTTCCCGCTTCCTGTGGGAACAATAAAGTTGCGCAGAGCTGTGTAGAAGAGCGAGTAAAGTGACTCAAAGTCATGGCAAAAGGAATCTAATTAACAATTTTCCATTGAGTGCGCAAATTACTCGCACAGTGGAGAGGAGCGGAAGCCAAGCAATGCACAGCACCAGTGAAGGCAACAACAGGAAGAACAACAACAACAACTGCAGCGGCAGCGGTAGCGGGAGCTCCAACTAGAGCAGTCGCTGCATTGACAATAATGTCAAAGTGAATTTTCCAACAATTTTGATGCTTTTAGTGTTGCAATTTTATGCAGTCAAGTGTAGAAGAGAAAGACGTGAGCTAAAAAATCAGCAGGCAAGGGGCGGACGGTATAGTTGCGAGTAGGAAATGGCGAGGAGCAGTGCCAAGCTGTTGGCAGTGGTAGTTAAAGTGCGACAAATGTTATATATGAATGAAGGCTTTTAAAAGGACTCTCTCGCAAAATTTCCAATTAGTCTTATAAGCTGAGAGACAATGACAGCGGAAAAGAAGAGCGAAGACAAGAGGGGAGAGGCGACAAATTGATATTTAAGGATGTGCTAAGATTTGGAGGCAGTAGCTGACTTCACTATGTAGACAGTAGCTGACTCCGCTACGGGGACAGTATAGTTGAACTTTGAATAAAATGGACGAACAGCATCTTTAGACCCTTCGAGCTATTCTTCAATCAAAAATAGTCGTACCTTACTTAGTCAGATAAACAATCGCTCTTGAGAGATTTGGTAGTGCACCAATTTGATGGACACATGATCTCAGTAAGAAGTATCCTTTTTTTCTTTTATATGAAGTCTCAGTCAAGTGTTTTTCTGTTGCCAGTGGTTCAGGAATTTAATTATGTTCATTGATATATCTACCTCGGAACCCGTTCTATCCCTCAAAACTCGACTGAATTCCCCTCCTCAGGACATACAAATCTTGTTCAAGAAGAGCATATAAAATAAACATAAATATCTGGGTAAGCCGAATTATCCTTTACAGTTTTTAGTGCATATTTTTAATCCTTTAATGAACAGCAAAATAGCGCAGTTTCTTAACAAGTGCGCCTGCATTGCAACGACAGAAAAAACAAAACTTCCTCTAATTAACAATTTAAATAAAACGAGGTAATTTTCAACACATGCAAACATGCACAAAAACGCACACACACACAAAGTGCATAAAAATTTGCTACCTACTTTTCTGCTGGTGTGGCCAAGGCAAAAAAATCATGTGTTATATATGCATATATATTTTATGTCTACCTCCAGTAGCAGCAGAAAGGGGTGTCGAAACGAACCGTGCCAGTTACGCATACGTGCGGGCTGGACGTAAGCGGGGCGTCAGGTCTTTGCGCACATCAGGACATATTAGCAATTAAAATTTTCCTAGTTAATTACTTTAAGCAGACATCCATGCATTCATGTGTGTGTGTGCGTGTGCATGAGTGTGTGTGAGAGCTTCATAGTAAGCATTTGTGTGAGTATTAGTCTGAGTGTGGGTAGTCATTTTGCATGCGGCATTAGCAGCCTCACATGCCACACCAAACGCTGTGCGGCCAGGCGGCGGGCCGGTTTCTCGTTGCCCCGTAGCTCGTTCCTCGCCTCGTAAACTAAAGTATCCTGGCTGAGGCTCTGACTTTATGACAAAATGGCACCACTGCTGCTCGGTGGCTGGCTTAACGCTGCCACTCAGTCGAATCAGAGACAGTGGCAGGGGCAAGAGCAGCGGCAGTGGCACCAGTCAGCGACTTTTATGAATTTTATGTGCATTTTGCTAGAAAATTTAATTAGGAAATCTAATTTGCTCAAAAGCGCATGAAAAATGTGCGCCATTTTCCTGCCGTCGAGCGGCTCCCGGGTCTGCAAGGACCCCTCTACGTATGTGTACGAGTATATCTGTATGCGTGCGTATCCGAGTGTGTGTGGGTTGGCAATTGTGTATGCTGAACGGGTTACACTGGCTGCATGCGTCACTGGCACAAAATGACTAATTCGTGGTGATGGAGTTTTGCCTTTGCCCTTTTTCCCTTTTTCCTGGCACTTAAAATACGCTAATAAAGCAGCGCAAGGGGCTTGGATTTCATGCCCCAAGGGGGGAAATACACATTAAAATGTTTAAATTATTTCCCAAGCCTTTTGTTTATGTGACAATACACAATTTCTTCTTCTCCTTCAATACTTGAAAATTTTTATGAAAACAAATTTGACTTTTTACAAAATTTCCCTAATGACGCTGGCAGCCCACACACACACGCACATGCACCTTGCCCACAAACACATTTTCAATTAATTGCCTGAGCGCACAAACACAAGTGTCTGACATCCTTGCGGCTTTTGCAAAAGAAACTGTGGATTTATATTTATGCCAAAGAAGTCGCTCTTTGCAGAAGCCGCAGCAGCTTCGTTGTCCTTTGATCATTGCATTTTTAAAGAAGAATTTTTATAAAATGACGAATAAGTGGAATTGACTTGGAGCCCAGTGGGCGTGAAATTGGTTAATTCGCGTTCAGTCATTTCGGAGGAATTTTGCCGCTCATTTGAGGAGACAACACATTTTTCCAGCTATTAGGGAGATACGCGCACTTTCAAGCTTAAGCAAATTGTGTCAGAGAAGAAACGAGAAACAAATCTAAAGCCACTTTTCTTCAAATAGATCTTTTACATGTCTCACAAAGATACCCGGTACACACTTCAATCATACAATATTATACAATATCTCAGACGGTCTTTGATAATTTGTTGTTAGTCACTCTCTCAACACCTTTTACAATTTTTGAAACACTTTTTCTCAGTCAAAATTCGGCCATTCAGTCCAAAGATCAAAGAGCTCATCAAGGAACTCATCATAGGAGTAACTCAAGGAAAATTAAATGAAAGAAAACGATTTGTTGTCCTTTAGAGATTGACTCCTTGAGAGGAGTTGCTAGCAAACCATTATGAAGCTTTGTTCATAAGTTCTTCAACTGGGCAGCATCAGACCAAGCTTCCAAAAGGGGTCTGTAAATAGATATAATCTTGCACATCGGAACAGTCACACCGGAAGGACTTCAACAAATATTTTTGGGGCTATAACGAACTCCGAAGTGTTAATATTCCAACTGCAGTCTAAAATCTTCTTAAGTGGCCTGCTTCAAAGTTGCGTTAAACTGGCGCAAATAAAACCATTCTAAATAGAAATTATAGGGGCCTAAATCGATGGTTGCCACAAATTCCCAGAAAAACGGAAAGACACCAGACACGCTCACTTGCAGACATCTCTCACGTACTCTGCTGTGTGCATCGCGGTGACAATCAATACTCACTTTTATCCACATGTATGGGAATACATATGTGGCTGATCAGACGGACGTCAACATAAAAATAGCAACACTGACACGACGATTACGTTGAAGATGCAAATGACGACAACTGCCAGTAATGGTGACGTTATATTTTGCCATAGATGTTGCTCAGACACTGGTATACGAGAGCTGTGTTAGTTGCACAGTTCAATAGAGCTGCTATGTGGATTCAGAAGGATGGTAATTCATAATTCACGTCTTCCTAAATTTCAGCCTTATATAGGAAGCCTTATTCAGGAAGACCAATAAATTTAAGTCATTCAATCAGAAAGAAAATGTACTTTCTGCTTTATTTCTAAGCAGTTTTAGTGTAAGACTTTTCTCCGTGTTGTATTAACGGGATACTTCACGGGTGTCTGCAATTATAGCTGAGATTTCTACGTAGCATTGTCTAAGAGAGAAGGAGAAATACTCGAAGAAAAACTGCATTTACTCCTTAAGAACAAATATGAGCAACCAGTGACCAGAAAAATACTACGCAAACATCCTGCTGGACGACCTCATTAATTGCCTGAAGATTGTATAGAAACCATATATATTTAGAACAACATATTATATGCAAAAGATCTATGTGAAAGCGGTAATGGAGCTGCCTTTTCTGGGTTCTGTCCAGCAATTAATTCCAATAATTAACAAGATCGAAAGATAAACCGTAGTAAGGGTTTTATTGTACTCACAAGAGATGTCTAAGTCCCTAATTTGGATACCGGCATAATTTATCTACAACCAGTTCGAGCATATCACATATTCTCTAAGATATACCCTTGAAATGGATAAGGATACACCAACTTTTCAACACAGCGGAACCTCATTAGTTCCAGCTTCTTCTCTAGATAATCACTCACAGTCTAAGTTGTTGTTGCCTCATGTGATATCATCGTTATGATGCAACACTCTTAAAACCTAAAACCAACAAAAAGACAAGAAAAAAACGGAAAGTGTTGCCGACTTATTGCAAATAACAAAAATAACATAAAACAGCAGCAGTGAAACACCACAACGCGCCGCGCATTAAGCACCCACGCGGAAAACGCAAATCAGCGCTGCTCGATCGCAGCCCCCGCACGACGGTCTCGCGTACGAGTGTGTTGAAATACGATACCAAAAAGTAAGCAGAAGCATTGATTGAGGGAGGAAAACGTCTTTTTGTTATTTTAAGTTTTCATTTTGCATTTCGGTGCACTCACAGTGCACTTTTTACGTATTGGGTTACACGCATTCCCATGGAAACTGCTGCCACGAAGTGTGCAAGTGTGGAAATTTCGAAATTAGTTTGAGGCAGGCTCGAGTTGGACGATCTTCATAGGCAGGTCTCGAGTGCTCTCTGTGTGCGAATGTGTGTGTTTGGTTGTAATTGGGAAATTTCATAATTTTGTATAAAAATTGTGAGCAGACGTTGTTGTTGTTCCAAGGAAAACCCCACTTGACCTCATCAAACTTTGTTTTCTTTACTTTTTTCAGACTAAATTAAGTACGCAGTGGCGCTGAGTTGCGGCTGTCAACACTTTGTGTGGAGAGCCGCACATTTTTCTTTCATTTATGACGGTGTCTTGAGCCGTGGCTTCAATTTAGCAGGTTTATATTTAGGGCAGGAGGTGTTTATTGAAAAGTCGGTAGCACAGTCTCTAAATCTTCTTGGTCCCTCAGTGTAAATGAAAGAACTCAAAGACTGAATAATTGAAATGCAGTATGTCAGTAATTAACTAGTGGGATTCTACCTGGTAACTTGTTGTTTTTTTATCAAAAGTTGGCTACACTGATCTTAAAAGTAGCGTAGACCACATTCATTGGATCCGACTTAATTTTTATCCAATACTTCAAACCAGATTATTGCATTCAAATGCATTTTCAGACACAGAGAGTGTACTGTACAGAGTGTGCAAACAAGTAGAGCAATTCAAGTTAAACCGGTTTCTAAATCACTGCAACCAAGTTGGATTAAACCCGATTCTAAATCACTTCAACCAAGTTGGATTAAACCGGTTTCTATATCAATTCATGTCCCACACTAGTTTCGAAATGTTTTTAAGCCTCAACTCGGTTCAGGTCAGGAGCAGAACCACTTTCATAAAACTGTTTTTACAATCCCTCGAAAGTGGTCTCGAAGATTTAACGTTCGTTGCGCGTGCAACTACATGGCCTCTAACTCAGGCTCAGCATAGCTAACATTCTCTGAAAAGCAAAAAAAATTGTGCTCCTTGCTGTAATTGAGCAGCTTAAAGGTAGGTAGGTAGGTAGGAGTGGCCGCCCAGTTTGCCAAAAGCACACTTGAGCACACATAATGGCCCATTGTGATACCACGGTGTGGCGCCGTTCAAGCACTGACTAAAAAAAAAGTTCCCATACTTGGGATGGTGATAATCAGCGCAAGGACAGCGCCTGGAAAGGCACGACTCCCCCGTCATGTTGCAGGAAACCATCCTGGTACTTTGATGAACCAAGCTATGTCCCTAATATTAATGTATGACAGCTCTGTCAGGCTTGTAAGAAATGGGGCACCAAAGGTGCGAATTCTTCTGCTGCTCAAGGCAGTGGCATAAGAGGTGGAAAACCGTCTCGTCCTCCTCCTCGGAGTCACAGCCTCGACAAAAGTAATTTGAGGGCAGGCCCAGTCTTTCTGCGATCTGTCCCATTATGCAGTGGCCGGTTAAAACCGACACAGTTGTCGACAGTGATACGCGATCAAGTCGAAGAAGTTGATTGGTTCTGTTTTTGTCCATTCTTGCCCAAGTTAGTCTAGCCGTGTGGCAGGATTCCTCGTTAGCCCAGGATTTGTAGGCGTCAGCCAGATATTTCCGTTTGATTTCGAGCTTGGCTGTTGCCAGTGGAATGCTGATGTTTACAGAGGGGTGAATGTCGTGCATTAGCGTGCCTGCCTTGGCAAGCTCGTCCGCCTCGCAGTTTCTCGGGATTTCGCTGTGTCCGGGAACCCAGACTAGGTGCACGCGAGAGTAACTTGCGAGCTCATTTAAAGATGTTCGACATTCATGAACTAGTCTTGATGTGGCCGTTGAGCTAAAAAGAGATTTAATGGCGGCCTGGCTGTCTGAGAAGATAGATACGTCAACTGCGCCGATATCACTACTCAGCATCCATTTGGCTGCGTGGTAAATGGCCATGACCTCAGCTTGAAAAACGCTGCAATGGTCTGGGAGACGTAGGGAGATGTTTAAGTCCAGCTTGTCGGAATAAATACCGCTGCCGACTCTACCTCCAAGCTTGGAACCGTCGGTGTAGATTTCGACTGTTTCACCGACGATTCGGTTTTCTGAGGTCCAGTCGCTTCGACTTGGAATATTGAGGTCGAATTCCCTGTTCAAATCGGGATAGACCGACATATAATCGATAAAGTTAGGGACAGGAGGATCCTGATTCAGAATTGAAGCATGGCCTGTCAGGGTTATGCGCCAGTGCGAAAGAGCATTAAGTCTAATCGCTGTCAGCTTGGCTTGTTGCTTAACCAGGATCCCCGAGGGGAGCCAGTGCAGCATGGCAAAAAGGGCTTTCGTAGGTGTGCTACGAAGAGCGCCAGTGATCAGTAGAGCAATGGATCTTCTGATTTTATCAAGGGGTTTGATATTACAGGCTTTTTCGAGAGCTTGCCACCAGTAGACCGACCCGTATAACAGGTTTGGTTCAACGATGGCCGTGTAGAGCCAGAGCACGACTCGAGGACGAAGTCCCCATCGTGCACCAACTGCTCTTTTACAGCAGTATATAGCACATGTTGCCTTACGTGCCTTCTCAGCTAGATTGGCTTTCCAATTAAGCTTTGGGTCGAGAATCAGGCCTAAGTACTTAACGTGTGTGCTCAAAGAGAGCGGAGTGCCGTTTAGACTAGGCATTGTAAACTTTGGAATTTTGTACTTCCTAGTGAAAAGCATAGTCTCGGTTTTGGATGGGTTAACGCCAAGTTCGAATTCGCGACACCAGTTCGACACAATAGAGAGTGAATAGTTAAGTTTTTCGGAAAGTGTTTGGGGGAATTTGCCGGATGCCGCGATTGCTATGTCGTCCGCATAGGCTATCACTTTGCATCCAGTAGATTCCAATCTCACCAGTAGTGTGTTAACTGCCAGGTTCCAGAGGAGGGGTGATAAAACACCCCCTTGTGGCGTGCCCCTGTTAACCACCCTCCTGGATTGGGCACTGCCGATCGTGGAAGTGATGATCCTAGATTTTATTAGAAGCTCTATAAATTTAAGAAGACCTGAATTCAGGTTAAGGTTATAGAGTGCGGAAATGACAGCGTTGGGGCATACATTGTGGAATGCTCCCTCGATGTCCAGAAATATGGCAAGTGTCAATTCCTTGTACGCCAAGGATTTGTCAACTTGAGAAATGAGAGAATGAAGTGCTGTTTCAACCGATTTGCCTTTAGAGTAAGCGTGTTGAGATACAGAGAGAAGAGAAGGGTTGATCGATGTCCTGATATGTAGGTCAAGAGCTCTTTCTAGAACCTTAAGAAGAAAGGATGTTAGACTTATGGGTCTGTAATCCTTAGGTTTGGTGTGCGAGGCCTTCCCAACTTTTGGTATGAAGACGACCCGAGCCGTGCGCCAGCGTAAGGGAATATATTGCAATCTGAGGCTTGCATTATATATTTGTAGCAGCCATGGAAGGATAATCTCTTCTTTGGACCACTCAAGGTGACTTTTTGTCACTTGGAATGTGGGGAGGCTATCATGGGAAACCTGCTCCACCTGGTAGGGTGCTTGATCCGCTGAGGCTAAACTCCCTGGGAACTGGGTGTCTAGCAGGATATCAAGGGTTTCGGCGCTTGAGTGAGTCCAGCTGCCATCTGGTTTTTGGATACAGTCAAGGGCTTTGTTAGAGGAGTGGAGAATTTTACGAAGACGGCTAGCCTCGGACGTCGATTCAATGCTTTCGCAAAATTCCCTCCATGACGCTCGTTTCCCTCGCCTAATGGCGTATTTCAACTCTTTTTGTTTATTTTTGAAAGGGGCCCACTCAGCTGTAACTTTAGCTTTGTTGAAAAGCATTCTACAAGTTTTGCGAAGACTTGCAATTTCCGAGTTCCACCACGGAGGCTTAGGTTTGCCCCGTGGTTCGGGAGTGATGCAAGAAATATGAGTGGCTTTTTTAAAAGCTGTGGACAGATCGTCGACCGCCCGATCAATGTCGGGACAGTTGTGGATAATAGAGGGAGTCGTTGCTAAGCATGACCCCAGTTTGAGCCGGAAAAGAGGCCAGTTCGTGTTTTTTCTATTGACTGGTTTAAGAGATTCTGTATTGCCTGTAGTCTCCCGCAAGTCAATGTCAAAGGTGATATAGCAGTGGTCCGAAAAGGATCATTCCTGTGAGACGAAGCAATTGCTTATCATGTTGGAGTAGTTATCGCTGACGAGGGTGATGTCAAGCACTTCCTTCCTGACGGATGTAAGGAAGGTCGGCTCATTTCCCCGGTTAGCAATGCCTAAGTTATTTGAAATGATAAAGTCGAAAAGACACTCACCTCGATCATTTGTGCCAGAGCTGCCCCATATTTCGTGATGGGCATTGGCATCGGCGCCGATAATGACCGGAATCTGTTTCTGGTGGGCTACAGCAAGCATTTGCTTCAGTATGTCTGGTGGCGGGGAGTCGCCATTGTCATGAGCCATGTAGTTCGAGGAGATCCAGAAGGTCCGTGGACCCATTTCAATGACCATGGCAACATTGTCTTTGTCACTGAATCTAGGGAGTAAAAGAGCGTTAACGCTGTTTTTTACAAGAATGCAGGATCTTGGTTTACCTTGATCCTCGATATATACCATACGATATCCGCATGCATTGAGTCCAGAAACCCGGCATTTACGACCCAAAGTTCTTGGACGAGAATGAGCTCCTCCCCTATATCCGAGAGGCGGAGAAGCAGGGCTGCCGAGGCAGTTTTCGAATGCTGAAGGTTAATCTGTAGTACCTTCAGCATTGTCTGGAAGAGTGATTATTGTGGAATTCAACTCCTCCTCTTCGGACATTGGAGAGATGTATCCACTAGCCGCATCCGTGTCCATGTGGTCGAAGAATTCTCCGACCAGTTCGGAGGTTGAGAAGGTTGTAACGGAGCACATACTCTCATTGTCACTATCCGACAAAGGGGTGAGAGCCGGGCCCGAGCAGCTAGGCTCATTGGCAGTGGCTTGTGGGACAGCACCAGCTGGGGGAGGCAGCCTAAAAGTAGGCCATAATTTTAGTTTATGATAATTTTTAATGATATCGCATCTCTTAGAAAAGTCTACCAAAAAGGGAGCACCAATTATCTTGTATTGGGCGACATGAATTTCAGTTGGTCACCTAAGTAGTGTGAACATGTTTTTGCATATCAATCTCATTGTAATAATCCTTTTACTATAAATTCTAATTATTATCCTCACTGACACTTGTATGCATATCTCTGCTTCTTCCCGCTTAGGCTCCCTCACCAGCAAGGATTTCAGCATGGACGGCTTGAACGGCTTTGGCAGCAAGAAAAAGAAGAAGAAACGTCGTCACAGTCGCACCATCTTCACGAGCTATCAATTGGAGAAGCTCGAGGAGGCTTTCAAGGAAGCTCACTACCCCGATGTATACGCGCGAGAAATGTTGTCACTGAAAACCGAATTACCTGAGGATCGCATACAAGTGAGTAGCACAGAAACCAACAAAGAAAATATTTCGTATGTAACTTAATACCGCAGCAGAACAAAGCAAGCACAATTTAAGGAATTTCTGCTCCTTTGTGCTTTTGCTCCACAATTGAAGCCATTGTCTTCTAAGCAGCCGTAATGCGAACTACTAACGAACTAATTACGTGAATGTGCCTAGTTATGAAAATGCCTGCTGCCACTCAGGTGTGCATCCTTTGTACTGCCTGGTGTCTGCTGTTGGCAAAACATCCTCTCCTCATTAACATCCTTTCCCTGAAATTTCGTCCACGCCTTTACGGCATTCTTGTTCGGCTGCAGTTTTCGAGTTTTGCTTGTTTGGATTTTTATGATTGCTGATTTTCACACCTCCGCAATGCAGCCGGCAGCGTTGGTGATAGCGATGGCGATGATGGTGTTGGCAATATTCGTATTCAATTATTTTCCTCATTCAGTTGGTCATTTGCATTTGTTGTGGTCTGTCCACAAGTGAAACTGGAGTGCTCAGCGTTGTGCACGAGCACAGTGCGATAATTTCGTTATGAAGAGTTTTGACACCATCAGACAAAACAAAAGATGTGTGTGCTAAATTATTACAGAACTTTCATTGTGTCAGTGTGAGTGCTAAATTCTAAAGTGTCCGTAAGGACGAACATACTCCTAGGATGATAGAGTGACTGTAGCAAGTAGGGGAGTTGCATTAATCCTTCTTTCACTGCTGTCACACGCTCTCCCCTTTTAGCGACTTCGCTTCGTGTTGAGAGTGAAGCACAGATAGACACGATCGCCCGGTCATTGCACTCAAATAAGTATCCTTTAAATTATTATATATCGATGAATCATTGTGTAAAATAACATGGAAAGGGGGCTAAATATACACACATATGCCAGGGATCTAAAAGAGTGTATTCTGAAATCAGCATCTCTTTTGTCAATACTGAGTGTCTTGAGTGTTCTGGGCTAGTTTAACAAAGCGGCCTTGAAGAAGGTATATTTGGTCCATTAATAATAGTTATAAGCGCAAATTATCGCTCATTCGCCGCACCATTTAGTGCTTGAAATTAAGAGGATTTGTCGTCCTAGAGAGAACTAGAAAGGGCTATTTCGTCAACCCAATGAGCGGCGGGAATTACAAAGAAATACTCTGTAAGTTCTGCTGACGGTATGTGATTAGATTTCAAATAACATAATTTTCTCTAGTTTTACTCCAGCCCACAAATTAATGCTAATACTGTGATCTATCCACTTGTTACTTTTTGGCGAGACCATGCAAAGAGAATCTCTCGTTTAGGCAATTATCCCGTTCTTTCCGATGGTGCAGTTATGAGATATGATTGTACCATACCCAGCTCTCCAACGTGCAACCAAAGAAGTCAAGTATTTCCTTCACAAACACGTCATTAGCACATTAAGAATGGGGTTGATATGATTTTGTTCGATGTAATCTGGTTTGTTCGGAAGTTTCAAACGGGAAGTTGTTATCTCGAAAGGGGTTTTATCTCCAAAGCACATCGTCAGAGGTCCTTAAATAATCTCTTATATTATTCCAACGGCTTGTCTGACACACACGAATATGACTCCGTTGTTACTCATACCTTGTCTTATTGGAAGCATTCCTATTATTAATATAAAACAAACCAAACCAATGGTTTGAATTTTCATCTTCTTCTGTGGTAATATCAGTTCTACAACCCACTCTGGCAGCTCCCTGGTACCCACAATTATCTTGAACGGAATTTCATGCACACTGCTGACAGGTACTTGCAGTAACCACTTCTTGTAACGATTAACGTTTAGCATATTAATTTGGTTTCGTTCGGTAGAAGGACTTCCCGCGATTTGCGCTCAATAAGCACTTTGCAGCAATAAAAAAGGGAAAGAAATGAAAAAAATTATATATCGAGTGCGCCATAATTCCATGCACTCATTCGTACTTCATTCCTCACTTAAGGGTGGCAATTTCGCAGTTGTGCCCCGCATTCGGCGCAGCGGCCATTAAAATGCTTAATTATAAATTCGCAAACGTGTGCAACTTTCCTGCACGCCCAATAAGCGCGACGCAGTGCTCAGAGTCCTCGCAACCGCAGCGTCATCGTAATTAAATAATTTGCCATTGTTTTATTCGAAGAACTTTGCCAAGAATTCCACAATTCCCTAAATTTTTAACGAGTTCTTCGGCTCTCTCCTCTTTTTTGCTGCTGCTTTCCGCTGAAACAATGACTAAAATGACGGCGCATTTGCATAAACGTCGCAGTGAGAGCCAACTGATTACCCATTTTAGTAAGTACGGCATGCAAATTGCTTATTAAAGGGGGTGTGGGTTGAGTGAGGGCATACTTTAGATTCGTATTTTATATTAGGACTCAAGGCTTGCAATTTGCCTGCAAAACATTTTACAACACACAGAAATGGAGTGCATTTCAAGAGCTGCTTCCAACAGTAACGCTCTGCCCTGCCCGCCCTTAGTGACTTGGAAGGACGCATATGCAAAGTAAAGTAGTGAGAAGGATTCGTTAGTATAGAAACAATTTAGCATACGGGTATCAACGAGTAACTGGAAGGCTCACTGAATTGGCCCGTAAAGATAGTCGAATCTAGCCTAAGGTAGTGGAGAGACGATTAGAGGTGAGCCTACTAAGCATCTGAATAGTTTAGAGAGTTTGGTAGAGGATTGAAAGGGTATTAAACCCTTCACAGAGACCTCCTTTCATACAAGAATCGTCATTCATGCTTTAGCAAAATAGCGCAGGATCTGTAGAGCATTATGGTGTTAGCTTTTAGGCTGATCACAGTACAGCTTGTTCTAATGGAGGTGAATCTTGGAAAAGGGCATTGGAAACAGGCTGCTGAAGGCATTGTATACAGGCTGCTGAAGACAAAAAGCTGCGAAGGTCCACTTCCATAAGAAAATAAATTTAAAAAATTATATCAAAATCGGTCAGGAATCAAAGTGATTTTGTGGCCCACTCGGAACTCCTGCCGAATTAGTAAGCTGTCAACAGCAAATATTCTCAGAGTGTTTTGAGAGAGAAGGTTTACCGGAACGGACCGGAATTGTGGAAGAGCAGTTCTTAGATCCTTCTCGGTACTACAGAATAATTTCTGTTCCCAAATTTTTGGACTAAAAATTACCAGAATGTGGTGGAATGGAATCACCACTTTCGCCAGTGCTACTTTTTCTGTACCTCCAAATCCAACTTCATGGACGACATTTGAATTGTTTGAAGCCAGAAAACAGAATAGTAAAAAGGACATAAGGAAATCTGTGTTTGGATGAGGTTTTTGCAGCTGGATTATTCCTTAGTATAGAGGCATCAGACAATTTTGAAGGCGTCAGTGTCTGAGTTTTTGATTATATGTATAGTATGGGGATGGCAGTTGATATTGGAAGCCTTCATAGTGTGGAAATTGATATGAACGAAACTTTTTTTTACTATTATTCATTTCATATTTTTTTTTATTTAATTAAATCATTTTTATCCAGAGACTATAATGAATTATGTGTGGACGGGTTTGGGGAAGTGAGAGCTAGCAATTAAGACATGCAACTCGAAGATAAAATGATTTTAGGTGTTCTTTCGAGACATTGCTTATACCAGGGCTACATCTGTATTTAATGTAAAGAAGTGAGGCTGTGGCCATTTTAAAAGCTCCCCGAGTATTTTATATATGGAGAGTGAAGATGTTCTTTTATGCAATTCTGTTAGGGTTCCATCACATGAATCGCACAATGTTTATGACAATTTTCAGTTAAACTTCGGCAAACGAACCGGAAGAAAATTGAACACAGTCCTACTGAGAAATGAACCACGCCTGAAATGATGCCTATCACGTCTTATGTCTACTTTGATGTTTTAAGCATATGAATGAAACCATTCTTCTATTTTTTGTGTGTAGTTTATAAAAAGAGAAAAAAAAATGTTTGTAAACTATACAAACAAATCAGTCCTCAAAGCTTTTAAAAACTACACATTTATATCAAAAGTCCTTATAGAGTGTAACAACGCACTCAACGAACTGGCCATCCACAATCAGGTCTCTCTGATTTGGGTGCCAGGACACGAAGGACACGAAGGTAACGAAAAGGCAGACCTTTATGCCAAAAAAGGGGCTGAAGGATCATTTATTGGACCCACCCCCTTCTTTGGCTTTAATAAAAACAACGTAAAACAAGAGACCAAAAAATGGATCCAACATAAAATCAGCGAATATTGGAATGGCATTGACGGCCTCAATCACTCCAAAAAATGCATGAGCTTTGACGCTAATAGAGCAAAAATCGCTCCTACCTTAAACAAAAAATGCCTTACTCTCTGGAGCATTAACAGGCCACTTCGCCTGCAACAAACACCTACACAAAATAGGAATATCTAGCACGAGCACTTGCAGATTCTGCTGTGATGAAGAGGAGTCTATGGGACACTTAATCACCAACTGTGATGCATTAAGCCACAGGAGACACAGGATCTTAGGTTCCTATATAATAGAAGATGAAGACCTTCAAATGCTCCCTCCAAAGGAGCTGGTTCGATTCCTTGATATACTAAGTATACTAAATAATTAAGTACGAAGGGGCGCACAATAGATCAAGTTGGTCGCAGTGCATAAAGGCCTTAGCCTAACCCGTACAACCATTACCATTACCATTACCATACAAACAAAATTTCACCCTACAGCGGCCACTCCAGGCAGACTCACTAATTGTACCCTTCGAAAAGTTCCCAACATTTTCAACTGAGTAATTTGAGATATTCGGCGAAAATTCCTCATACTCTATCTGTGTGTGTGTGAATTGGTGGCATGAAAATATGAGTGAATGTGTTTAAATTACAAATAAATTTTATGCGCCTGCAAATATGCAACAACAACAAAAACACGCAAAAACTATTCGAACACATGGACACGTAATTAACCAGGCGCACACAACCAAACCGCAAATACACACCTACCCACACAGACAAATGTCTGATGAAAATCCACACTCTCCCAGAACCTATACTCCCACACACACACACACTCGCTCGCAGACATGTTCACAAGCATGCCGTGCAGTGGTAGGGTAACTGTAGTGAAGAGTTTATAAGCCTTTGTGTTGGCTGATTGTGCTGATGATGCTGGCTCTGGCATGGAAAATTAACAATTTTTCAATTAAAATCAATAGGGTTGGGGCCCCAGTCCACTGGGATCCTAACTTTGCAGTTTCAGCATTGTGTGTGCGAGTGTGTGCGTGTATGCTTATATGTAGTCGCACTCTAATTTGCATACGAGTGGAGGAGCGAATGTCTGCACGAGCACATATTTAAAATAGCTAAAGTGCCTGAATGTATGCAAGCATAACTAACAGTTATACAAGTGGCGCTTACAGGGTGGGCCACCCACCGAAATTCCTCCTTGACTAGAAAAAGAAAACTCTTTGTGCGTTCAAACAAGGAAGGAGGAGGGATTCAAGGTTGGCTTACTTGAGGTTCGGTTGCAGAGTGTTCCCGCCCAGAACGTACTGAGACCGAACATGTCATTACTACGAGGGCTTTTCAGTTATGCCCCCAGCTTCCTATTGGTGGAATCAGTTAGAAATGCCTTGGAAACGACCCCAAAAAGTCGGCAAATTATATATCAAACCATGCACTGAAACGCAATTACTCAGAGTGGACCTGCCCCCAGTTGTCTATGTGCGCAATTAGTTGTAGTTGCTTATGGAAGACACCAAAGTCGACGAATTCTATGTCAAAAAATTCAGTGAAATGCAATTCCTCAGAGTGGACCTTCGAGCTCCGTCTAAAACTGACCAATGGAGCCAGCGGTGCAGATGGGGTGTTACTTCATCAGAGTAGTGAGTAGTCCCCTTCGAATGCCTCGCAATAAGGACCAATGGTGGTGTGATGAATTAATATTCCAGGTTGCGGAAGTAGTGCAGTTCACTATCCCATGATCTCTATCTACACTCTTAGGTGTGAGTGGCCTTGGTTGGATTGTAGCCTAAATGGAATGGTCTTCAGCCTGTAGGACGGAGGAAACAAACTTTGCAGGGCACATCAATCTTTCTCATTTATTACTTTTGTCTGACAATGTCACCCTGTAAGCTAAAAAATAGAAAGCTTTTAACCACATTTTGTTGGGTTTACACCATTTTTGGGTAATATGGCAATGAAGCAAATATACTCATAGTGGCTCTGATACTACCAAATTTCTCTCCTCACACTTCCTCCCTTCATGTACGAGTGTGCCCAACGCAGTCAGGCTGCTGAAAAGAAAAGTAGCAGTAGCGGTTTTGGCCATACACCCACCACTCCCACCCATTTACCATGGGTCGAAAAGGTTTCTACATTTGCAACACAAACACACACGCATATATACATATACATATACCTACATATATGAGCCCTCATACACACAGTCACGCACATAGTCGTCACATGCAGACGCCAGAGAAAGCCACAAACTAAATGCAAATATACGTTTTGCCAGCATGGCGGCGCCAGCGTTCACCACACAACTCGCATTCACTGCAGGCTCGATGGTCTCCACGCCAAACCCCTCCCCTCCCCGTCCCGTACTACGTTGCCTCTATTGGTACTATTTGAATGTTGAGGAAATGCAGGAAGATTTGGTGTACATTTGGCAGTAAAAATTGCCAAATTGGTATATCTCGGTCGCATGAGAGCATTTCGGTTTTATTCCTGCTTCCAAATGTGCACAGCCAGCGTATGAGTGAGTTGTGTGTCAGTGGGTGCATTGTGTGTGAGTGAACGGGTGCTTGTCTGAATGTGTGTGTGTGTGTGAGTACTGATGTTAGTATTATGCAAAAATTGAAGTGTTAGTCATGCTGCTAATTGGATACGCTTTTTGCACGCTTCATGTGCGCCTTTGTGCGGGTGTGAGTGAGTACCGTTAAGGATATAATTGGGGAATTTGAATTTAGAGATTTGCATTTGAGTGGCGGTAAAGCATGAGCCGAGCGAGCATTGGTAGTATTTAAAGTAATAGAGTGAATGCAGTGAATGCAGTGATGGAAGACGTGGCTAAAAGGAGCCGCAGAACTGGTTTACTGCTGTAAGTCTCGAAGAAAAGTGAGGAAATGAGCGTGGTGTAAAGAAATATACAGGAGTAGAGGGAAGGATAACGGTCTACAATCGTTTAAGAGTCACAAATGTGGCAATTCTGGTGGCAGCTGTTGGCGATATTTTCAAATTATTTCAAATTATCCTTGAAGTCATCTGACTCCATCAGCGGTGAACAAAGGATGTATTTTCCATATTCGTAGGCAACTCCAGATTACATCACCAGTGTTTAAATTATCGTTATAGGCTTCGTGGGGTATTCATTGACAGTTCTCAAATGATATTTGAAGTCATCTTGAGCATTTCTGACTCCATCATCAGTCCTCAAAGGATCGTAGAAAGATTGTGGAGGAATTCCTACTCCATCAGGAGTGTTCAAATGATCATTGAAGGCTTCGTCGAGAAATCCAGATTATATCAGCAGTGCTCAAATGATCCTTGAAAGTTTGGTGGGCAATTTCAGACTTCATTAATAATGTTCAAATGGGCATTGTGCATAATTTCAGACTCCATCAGCAGTCCACAAAAGATCGTTGAAGCCATAGTGGGCAATTACTGACTCTGTCAGCAGTCTTCAAATGATCGTAGAAAGATTGGTGGAGGATTCCTTCCTCAATCAGCTTTGTTGGTGATTCCATGAACCATCAGAAGTGTTCAAATGATCTTTAGGGCGGCGTGGATAATTACACACTCCATCAACACTGAGAGTGCCCTCAAAGGAGAGGTCCCAATAACACGTGAAAATGTGGCTTGAGGTGCCTTTGTCCTGATGGCCCTGGTGAGATCTTTATGGATGCGTGTACAATAAAACAGCAACCTCCGAACATGCTTGTTCCCACACCATGCGAACGCATTTTAGTCACCATTCAATGAGATGTTGGAATTTTTTCCAAAGAAAAGTAAAACTCCTCAAAAGCCTCAATTCTCTGAAACTAATTTTCTACACTCAAAGAGTGAGAGAGGGAGAAGGAGTTAAAGGGACAGAAAGAGAGGGAGAGAATGTGGCATTTGCACGGCTTCCACTTATCATCAACTCCTTCAATTATGGTGCAGTCATCTCAAGAACCGATCCACAATCGCACTCGCCGTACATTGGAATATTTATGGGAATTTGCTGCCACTTAACCACACTAACTACAACAACAACAGCAACAACAACAACAGTTGCAACAACAAACTTGTAGTGTAGCTAAGTTGTGCGGCTTTCTTTCGTTTACTTTTTTCCCACTTGACGCTATGCAGTCTGCCGCTTGCTGCACGCCTGAATGCCACAGGAGGCAGATCATGTTTCCCAACATTTCGAAGCTATTTTCGTGAAGAACTTTTTCTCCTTTTTTTGTTGGCTGCTGCTTCGTTGCTGTTAATATTCTTCATTTTTGTGCATTTTGTTACCTTCGAGTACCAATTCTCTTAAAATGGTATTAATTCTAAGAAAAATATTGTTGACTGGTTTTGGTTGTTGTAATTTTTGAGTGCGTTAATCTGTTAATGGCGGTGGGGAAGTCACAAGCAAAACCAGAGGCAAAGGCCAAGGCGATGGCGATATTGAGGTGGATGTGGCTGACGGTGGTGATGATGATGGTGATAATGATGATGGCGCTGATTGTGCCTCATCACCTTTCACAACTACAATGCCGATCAACAACCATACACATTGTCAGCCCCAGCAGTCAAGTCAACCAGCCAAGTCAGCCCAACCAGCCGGCCAGCCAGACAGTTAGTCCAGCCAACTGCAGCCCAGTTGCTCGATCCCCGTTGCTGGGCTCGGTTGCAGTTGACGCTGACGGTGCCGTTGGCGTGGCTGATGTGCAGCAAAATGAAACGTCAATTTCAAAGGCTTTTCCTGGTAATAATTAGTAGCTGAGGTGGGCATTTAAATACAATTCGGAGCACTTGTGGAGACGTCATTTTTTGTTCATACCGATTTTCCCTCTGCTCGTTTATAGTACAAAAAGTATTCATAATTGCGTGTTAATGCATGAACGTAGTTGTTGTTGTTGTTGTTGCTGCTGCTGTGGTTGTTGGTTGTGTTGTTGTTGGTGTTGTTGTTGGTGTTGCTGTTGGTGTTGTTGTTGGTGTTGTTGTTGGTGTTGCTATTGTACCGTGGTGTGGCTGATAATTCGTAGGCATATTTTCACTGTTGATAGCATAATTTGTACCATTTTTTCTATTTCTGGTTTAATGATTTTCCAGAAATTCCAAAAAAGAGTGGCATATTTTTTGTTGATTTTCCGTTAAATTCTTTTCTGTTGGTGGCAATTGTTGAAGTGTTAATTATTTCTTGGAAATTCGTGGGGGCAAAGAAATGCCAAAACAATAGAGTCGAATAGAATGGGGAATTTTGGTGTTCAGGTGGGCGTACTTAGAAAGTTCTGGCATTAGTTCGTTATAAGGCAATTTAAATTGGAAATAATTGTATCACTTTAGTCGGGTTTAGTTCCAGAATGCTCTGGTACAAAATACGTTAAGCAGGCTTCTGATTCACGGATTCCTGCACTTATATTTAAAGCTATGAGCAATCTGAAGGCATACTCAGAGTAAAACAGCCTCGCAATGGAAGGTAAAATAGTCATAAAGTCACTTAAAGTTTAAAAAAACTTTTATATATATATATATATATATATATATATATATATATATATATATATATATATATATATATATATATATATATATATGTATATATATATATATATATATATATATATATATATATATATATATGTATATATATATATATATATATATATATATATATATATATATATATATATATATCTGTTGTATCGAGAAGGAAACCACTGAGTAGACCAAAGAGGAGTACTCATACAATTATAGACGTGTATTAACTCCAACGCAGCTTTACTTCCTTCCCAACATCTCTGAGCACCGTTCTAAAAGGATTGAAATGCTTCACGGCAAAGTTTTACCTGAAGTTGTATGGAGACTGCTCGAGTAAGTGGCTATTTAACTGTCTTCTCAATAATAATGGAGATCATTTTGTAGCATTTCCGTATTCTTTCCAATTACTGAATGCATTTCACTGATCTCCCTACAATGGGAAAAGTTACAAATCCGTAATGAGCTGCTTTCCCATTCGTTCGTAGCGATTGGAGTAATTCGAGTGCCAAATATTTCACGCTTAAACAACTGCGTAAACACAAATCCTCATAATCCTGTGCACACAAAATGTGCGCTAATAAGTGGAAGACTATCTGAGTAGAGTTCTCCAACTAAAAAGAAACGAATTGCCGCTCATCAGCGCAGAAATGTGCTAAGGTCACGTTTCGGCACGGTGGGTGGTAAAATCCACCAAAATAAAAAGGAAAAGCTACAAAATTAAGCAAAAATAAAAACAATAAACAAAAAACAAAAACAAAAAATAAATAAAGCAGACACTGAAACTATACGCACGCACGTCACCCCAGCAAGGATACGACAGGATAATTGTAACCATGTTCACGCACTTACACGTGTGCTTACGGAGAGTAGGGGAAGGCTAGAGAGATTGCGTGATGAGGTTAACATTCACCACCCACCAGTCAGTCAGTAGATATGTCCGTCCGGCATATCTGCACTTGCACATGTTTGTTTAGAGGGCCCAGTTTACTACTACGAGCAACCCTTACTGAGGAAGTGCAGCATCGTCAAAGTTGAATGTCTGAATTGCTCTGTGTTGCCTGCCGACCTGCCAGCCAGTGTTGTTAAGTAAACATTTATCATTTAGCATTTAAGTGTTGTTTAACGGCGTGTTTGCTGCCATGTCTGTTGACTTACCTTTTCCTACCATTTATAGCTGAAGCAGCTGAGATTCGGTAGCTGCACTTGAATAGTGAAGGGTAAGATGAGCTTGGTTTAGAGACATAAAAGCAGGGGAGGGAGGTAGAAGGGAAATGCTGCAGCCTTTTTGGACCTGTAAAACAATGATTTTAATTCATTTGTGGTAGCATTCGTTCGTGGAAATAATTAAACGTGGTCCCAGAGTGAAGACTCGCGTTGAATCGTATTCGGCCTCACCAGGTACCTCAGGTGAGGCCGAATAATTGTGGTAGATGTCTACGACTTCATTGGATTAATTTCTTGTCTACTTCTGCTCCCTGGCAGCTATCGCCCCGTTTGTTCTTCGACCACAGATACCGTCATTGGAACTCGGATCATTAAGTCCCCCGCGCAAAATTAGAAAGATAACAGTAATTGCAGCACTTCCCCTCGAGCCACACACTTCCTCCTACACTGCCAACACTTCCACTCTCTTCGAGCTTCTCAGATGCAGTCAGCATGTCTGTTACGATCATTCCAATTGAAGCTGTGCTCAATTTAGACATTCCTCCACAATTTTCACACGAGACTTTTTGCTGTGCTCCGCCAGTACACCACCACAACAATAACAGCAACCACAACAACCACAACAACCACAACGACTATCACAACAACAAACAACAACGAGTTATTTACCTTAAAACTTACAACAATAATGGAATTAAATAATTAATTGGAATCACTCCGCGCATTGGAATATCAACAAAAAATGTCGATCAAGCTCTTGAACTCTCGAGTGGCACACCAAACAAAATAAACGTTTATGGGAGCTGGCTGAGTCGGCTCGGTACGCGCCAATTACGCGCTTTAGAAGGAAGCTGTTAACTACATTTCAACAATTAATAAATTCAATTGAAAGAAATAGAAAAAGTATATATTTGATTTCTTCATGCTGCTTCCCTGATTACGATAATTTGGATGAAGCCTATTACGAGTATAGCGGATTGGTGGAAAAGCGCAATTATGGATGACAATGCGCAAGTGTGAAATGCGGCTTTATGCACCTACGCCGCAGCAGAGGAAAGTGTTAATCAATTTGGAAATGTGGTGTGTAATTTGAATTGGGGAATTGGGGGAAAATAATTGCAATTGAGGCATTGGAGCGAATTGATTTTATCTGTCACACAGGGCACAGCGATGCAGTTGCAGTGGGGCCAAATGTGGAAGCGGCTGTGCGGAGAATACAGACGAACTTATAGAGAAAGTTCCGGCCAATGTTCATGAAACACATGCTTCAAGTTCTCTTCAAGCCTACTCGAGCAGCAAAACAGGGACCTAATCCACATAGAGGAGATCATGCACACGATTATCCCATTTCACGGCAGCTCTCAAAACATTAATTCCCATCCCATAGTCTTGCAGAGGTATCATCCCTCACTCAATCGCACAGCATTCGCCACCAGAGTGACTTGGAAGCGAAAGAAGGATTCATGTATAAAGAAGACACCAAAATGAATCAGAGAGACATGAAATTGACCTCCAAATACAACTCAATGCTTTCACTCCAGAGCGCGTTGATACCTCTTTGTGCCCATTCTTATTGGTGCTTTTGAAGCGAATTGCCAAGTCCTCTATACCACGAGTATTTGCCATAAGCTCAAATCTAACTTAAGGCGAAACTACATATCACGATTTTCGACGGCAACGCGTTTGACGGGTCTCACGCTAAAAGTTGAATACATGCATTTGTATGAAGCAATCTCCACAACTTGCCATCGAAAAGCGTCAAGGGCGTTTGCCGTTAAAAGTTGAGCGACTTTCAACTTTTCACGCTTTTCGACGGCAAACAGCTGACATATTTTGCGTGGAGTAGCAAAAAGGGATTTAAATTTAAAATAACACTAAATAAATTTAGATTTAAATTTTTTTAATTGCTTTATTAAATAATTGAGAATTTAAATTGTTTGTGCATAATGGAAAGTACTGGGAAAAAAACCGCTCATACTTCGATCCATAAATAATTCACTTCGGCCCATAAACGTTTTTCAGCGACTCCAGTTCCTTCCGTCTGTCCGTCTGTTGCGGGTACTAACATTAAACCCCACACAAAATATCGGCCTGTTATTTTTAGAGCCACGCACACTATTGACATATTATTCTAACTTTCAACCTATACAAAATTTAATCAATTCAAGGTACCCTACCGAAAATGACCGTAGATATGCTCCTAATGATGATTTATGAAGAAAACATCCCCATTGTTGAACTCGCACGCAGAAGAAAAGGTAAAGGGTATTTCGAAGTCGGTCTAACCCGACTTCAGACTTGTTAAATATTTTTCTGTTCTTAATTTCAATTTTCGAAAACTTCATAAAATTTCACATCAGCTGATATATTAATAATGAGAAGACGACGCGTCTAACGCGTGATATGTAGTTTGTAAATATACAAAGCAGCAAACGCGTGAAACGTGTTTGCTGTCGAAAAACTTTTGCCGTCGGAAAGCGTGATATGTAGTTTCGCCTTTAGTCCTACTAAGAACTCCATAATCCCAAAGTCGCCTAGCTCAGCTTCTCTAGAAAGCCAACATAGTTGAGGTGTTGTTGCTCAGCCGACTGCACGTATTTTTCCACTCAATTAAGCCAGACAACCTCGAACACAACTCCGCACCGAAATTAGCAACAGACCGTCCTTTCTCCCGCACCCTCACACAATCATATGAGTACTTCAAATTTAACTATGAAAACACCACAGCAATTAAACTAATTAAAACATTATTTCCCCGAATTGAGATTCGTTTATCTGCTCCAAAGATCAAGCGCCACACATGCGTGTAATTTGGCAATGTTATTGTCGGCTGATCAACAGATCCCCAGCTACTCCAGAGCACCTCCACAACAGCTACTCGTACAGCCAGACTCCATTGCAGCTACTCCGCCCGAGATCACACGCAAATTAACTTTCTAAATAGACAAAAAAGGAGTGCATTCAACTGGCGGGTGAATTAAGTCATGATCGGTCCAATTTCGCCCCACAACCTGAAAGCGCTGAAAATTCACACTCAAAAATAGGCAATTTTGCGCTCCACTTCGGCGTGAGCACAGTTGCGCGTGCGCACAGGGCAACTGCGCATGCGACTGCAGACGTCTCTGCGGAGAGGTGCTGTTTAACTAAAATATATTATTATTTTATGTACCTGAAACCGAAACAGCAACAACACCAGGAACTGAGAGTTGTGTAAACGTCATCGTGTCTGTCACACTTGAGCGTTGAGTGCCGAACTTATTTTTCTGGCAATGAGCTACGTAAAAAGTGAATGTGTTGCGCTGTACTCTGTTGTTTTTGTCATTGTTCTACTCGTCTATCGTCTGGTGGAGGAGGGCGAGGGGAGAGAAGAGTGCTTACAAAACTCTGAAATACTGCAGAATCATCAAATTAAAGGTTTAGTTTATTTCCACAGCTGAAAAATTAAAATGTCATACCAATTACGCGCCTCATACTCTCGCGTATGAGTACCCAGCGCGACACGGTGGGTTTGCGCAAACAAAGGGCTCCGTGTCAGCGGAGCAAGCAGTGCAATGACGCGGTTGGGTTTGCATTGGCC
Organism: Clusia tigrina; assembly: GCA_920105625.2. Classification (NCBI taxonomy): domain Eukaryota; kingdom Metazoa; phylum Arthropoda; class Insecta; order Diptera; family Clusiidae; genus Clusia; species Clusia tigrina. The sequence goes on from OV050033.1 coordinate 121,917,475, forward strand.
AGTGCTGCGGAGTAATTGGTGAGTAATATGGGAACACCTCTACAGAACGAGACATTTTCCACAGCAAAGTAGCCCATTTTTCAGTTATACGAGTATGTGTCAGAGTTTACTCGTAAATTGATTCTCTTATGCTATGTCCAGACTGGGTGGAAAGAGTTAAGCTTAGCAGGAACAGGAACAGATGGAACAGGTGCAAATAACAGGAGTGCTGGTTTAAGGTGTTTGATTTCATGGTGTTTGTTTCTGAAAAGCTCTTTACCAGTAGAACGACCAAACAGCTCTTGTGATCCCAGAAGCACCAATCTCCATAAATGGGCAACTTGTTAGAATCTGTTGTAGTGGTATTGGCGGGATACTGCTGATTGTTTGTCCGCCATGGTTCAGTCACCATATACTTTGCATCTTAACCCTACAATGGACTCGCATCAAAACTTCGAAGCTGCTTAAGAACCCTTGCCTAGTCCTGCGTTTCTGTGTACAACATGAAATTGTCAATAGACATAACCAAAGGCTTTCTCAATAATCTCGCCATAGCCTTGAAACCAAAAAGTATGCTTACATTAAAAGCACTCTTATGAGTAGTTGGACGCCTCAAAGTTTCCTGAGGATTTGTCATAATTTCTCCTAATAAGCAAATTATTGTAAAGCATCTGCTTGCGCAGTTAATTACATTTTCGCTGTTTCCATTTTGCTTTATCACTGCAAATAATTTTCATTGCTGTAAGAAAAAAAATCAATTACACTACCTACTCAGTCATTGTCATAAGTAAGTGGAGAAATCATGGCGAAGCGCTTCTCTGACACCAGCGCTGCACTCGTCCCGTGCTCTGACGTGGAAGCCTTTCACAGTCATCATCATTGTTAGCCTATGCAGATAAACCAAGTGCCAGAAGAGCAGCCCCACAACAACACTAACAACAACAGAAGCAACCACAATAACAACAACAACAACACCAGCAGCAACAACACAATGGCCCGGACACAGAATTCCGTAAAACGCGAATGCACGAAAATTATCCCTCATTAACTTATCAGTTGTCAAGAGAATTTATGATGATGAGTGGAAAAAATATAATAATAAATAAGAAATAAATGAGGAAATTGGTGCATTAAAAGGTCAGCTTCAAAAAGTGTGCGAATTAAGTGCGAAATTTGCGAAGAGAATAATAAAGAAACCAGCATTTAAACAAGGATGGCGCGGGCGAAGATAATGAAGAGAGATGGTGAGGTGAAGAAAGCCAGTGGAAAAAAGAAGAAAATAGAGAAAGGAAACAGTGGAAAAGGAATCATTGAAGATAGGAAATAATACAGAAAGGAAACAATTGAAATAGGAAATAGTAGAGGAAGGAAACAGTGAAGAAAGAAAACAGTGGAGAAAGGAAATAGTGGAGACAGGAATAAGTGTGGAAAGTAAACAAAGAAGAAGAGCCCCAGGAGTGAAGCTCAAAATTAAATTTGCCAACTCTGGTATACCAGTTTTTCTTTGTACTGCCAAGAAGTACTCGTATCCAAGTTTCCAACTTCCTTCTTTAATTGAGTTTATAAGTTTGACTTGTATGATCGATTCCAAGAGAGCATCTTTATTCTGCCAAACTCGGGTATAAACACGGCTGCAGAATTTAAATTATACCATCAGATAAAATATATTTTATAATGCGCCCTGCTCCAGGGAAACCATTTCCTTATTCATCGGCTCCTTCAGACACAGTTTTATAGGTTTTCCTCTTGTCTGAGCAATTTGTGGGCAGCTGTCAACCTGTGTTCATGACCAATTCAGTATATGTCAGGTACATCCCAAAGATAGTAAGGTTAGAACCTAGTAAAGGACCATGCTGACTTTGTCCCAAGTCGAGTAACAGTCAACCAATCGTTCACTTCCTCGAGCTCAAATATTTTCAGAGCGGATTATAAATCGTCTCAACTCAATCTTTCCCTTCCTTGATCTTAAATATTTTCTTGAACTCGTCCCAATAACTTTAGCGGAATTCTTAACTTGTGTTTCTTAGCGTTTATATTGAGATACAACCCAGAGATGAATTCAGAGATAGTAAAGATGTAACAGGGTTTAAAATAAAAGTTCTTCCATACTTAAAAATTTACGTATTTTAAATCAGTCCTAATTGTCTGAAGGGGATTGATATAAATTGGATACCCCGCTTCAGTGCTCCATTCTCACATTATCCAGGGATAAATTCGATTGCACAATCCTGAATAGATCTAGTTCACATTTGACCTACACATAACAATGTATGCGTAGGTCTAAGTGCAAATCTAAAAAATCTCTATACTACCTTTTACCAAAAGGTGGGAGACTGTTGGACTAAATCGACCAATCTGTATGGCGAAACCGTTGACTTCCTGAATAAAATTAAATAACCCAGAAATATTTCAAGAAACTTTCGTTTCGAGATAAAGAAACTTTTGTTTAATATTAGTACCAAAAAAACGGGATAAATTTTATTAAGATTCATTTAAACAAAACCCACTTATCATACTTTTAGGGTTTGTAGCTATGTGGGTGGCCACTACCAGAAACATGACAACATTCACCTTGTCACTGACTGACACAGACTCAACCTTTCGGTGAATCAACTGCAAAAACTTTCGAGCCAAAATGAACAATAACAAACTCGTAAATTTATCAAAGCTGTCGACAATTGACGTACGCCTAAAAGCATGCCAAGAAACACTGTTATGAAAGCATTGGTGCGGGGGAAAAACAAGTTTTAAACTAATTTCACACACTTACTTGTTATCATTAACAAAGGAAATTAGTTCCGGACGGCAAAAGGGGAACGAGAGAAAGGGGTGCAACTGTGCTGATGAACACCATGCACTGAGGCACAATCAGGCAGACCGTCAGTTTACATTATCAATTACTGCTGTCAAAATTAGTGAACAGCTCCCGATAATTAGTACTACAAAATTGGAATTTAAGTCGAGAACGATTGCTTTCGGTCTTTTGTAATTTTTCCAATTTTCCAATTTCATTTTAAGCAGTACCGCTGCGCTCCTTAAGCTGCTTAACAGGACGCTTTGTAATTGACACACAGCAAAATTGAATTGGACGCTCCAGTTGTTAAGCTGAAAATTACGGAATACACTCTCAATCCCGCCATAAATCCAAATTCGCCAAAACAACACAAAAATACCGCAAGAAAGGTCCTTGAAAATTGTTCCAAAAAGTTCACAACAGAAATGAAATGAATGAGGAACATTTTAAAAACCTTTCCCAAATCGCTGATTACTAAACAGCCTAACATTGAGAGAAAAGGGAAGAGCGAAAATGTACTTCCCTCCACAACCCCTCTCCAACCATACACAAACAAAGCAAGGTACTTGAGGAAATTTGCAGCAGCTCCCTGGGGATCTCCGCTCTCTGTTTAGACAGACACTTGTAAAGAGATTTTGGAAAATTAATTTTGCAGATTAGGCTGACATTAGATGAAAACCGGGATGGGTGGAAGAAGTGGAATGGAGGACGCAAGTATTGAGCAAATTTACAGTTGTTAACTGTCACTTCGTGCGGCTGTGCTTCGGAATGAATGTGCTCGGCCACGCCCACTCACGCAACCGGCGTGTGCTCAGCGGCCTTTGCTGCTTATTCACTTGCTTCGTTTACATTTTAAGGCACTGAAATTGAAATGGAAAATCACTTTTAAGTGACAATTTGGAAGAGCGCTAACGCCAAAAACGGCATGAACGCCACGCTCCGTTCCAACCACCCCTAATCAACTGGCTAAGTAGTGACAGCAGTCACCGGCATTGGTATCTGTTGGAGTGATGCGCACAGCAGGTGGACAAGTGAGTTCCATTCAGTCAAGTGTTGGCTTAGTAGTTGCATAATAAGCGGTTTAAGCTGATTTGAAGATAAACATAGCAGCTGTTTAAAATTTGTAATGAAAATAATCAATGCAAAGCATGATTTCAGGCAGTTGAGCGTGGAGTGCGTGAGCATACTTTCAGAGGGTTTCGCAACAATGTGAACTATTGACAATTCAAATTAAAATCCTTTTTAAATAAATCGTACACACTTTATACATTGATAAACGATGGAAACGGGAAGACGAAGCAAACAGCCACATTGTTTATCACATGGCAAAAAGCTTGGAGATGAATTTCTCGAAGGTTATTTTATAAGTATGTCATCATGATGTAAATCACGAAGACGTTCTTAACGTTTAATTCAAAATTCGTTTAAACCCTAAAAGTAGACTCTAAATGTTTTTTTTAATATCAAATTCGAATGACATTGCAAATAAGTTCAGAAGTCGTTTTATAATTAATGTTATAATGATCTAAACTAGAAATGACGTTCATATAGTTTAATTCAAAATATAATTAACCCCTGAAAAATGACTAAAAACTTTTATTATAACTAATTATGGCCAAAAGGGTTGGGCTTAATGAGTACTAGCAACTAAGGTTTGTAACTCAAGAAGAAAAAGATTGAGAAAGAAGCATTTTGAGAACATATCTTGGTCAGGATTCGAAAGCGCGAATTGGAAACGATTTCCAAAATGGAACCAATGGCAAATTGTAATGTAAAACGAAGCCACATTTCGTCTCGTCTTACACACTATAATAATGCCACCAAAAAGTTAACCTGTCCTAATGTGACTTAACTTGTGAAGTTGACTTGTACCAAGCAATATGAAGATTAGTCAAAAAACGAATGCCTACTTTAAGACTGCAGAGTTATTGTTTTACATACTTAGATGCCTTTGTTCAAGGATAACAAGTATGGTTCATAGGCGAGGGAAGCGGGAAAAATAAAATTAGGTCGCATTTTAGCTCGATTTAGTGGGCCAAGTTCCAAAAGCTCTTCTCAAGGTAAAACTGCATACCTTCCTCCAAAAAAGAAGTCCATGCCAATGACGTATTGTCTAACCAAATCAGTTTTCACCGCTTAACCGGATATGGATATGGATCCTTTAATCAATAATCACTTTTACAAAAACGAGTGTGTAATTATTGATGATGTCAAATATATTCCTGTTGGTTTTCTCTTGCTACAATGTTTTGCTTTGTGCCTACGTGACTCGTACTTCCTGCTGAAGGGTGATGATGTTTTTGTGCTGCTGCTACTATTGTTTGGTTCCATTTCGTTCTATGTCTTTTTTCCAATGACTGATGGTCAAAGGTAAAGTTCAAATCGATATGACAGGCAGACGGATTAAATGTGTCCTAAGCATTTCTAGTCCAGATCACCACTCTCCCTTTTGCCCACCTGCTAATCTCAACCGATTTCAATCCTCATCTCGCATACATTTTGAGTGACTTAATAAGAATAATACATAAACAAAAATTATTCGCTTCACATAAAATCGTGTCCAAGCATCTCGTTGAATCTTTTGACCTGTGGAACTGGAAATTTTAAATTGCCATTAATTACAATTACAATGTACTTAACATTGAAAATGATTAATGATATGATTGTGTGCGCAATTATTGCGAAAGGCAGCGACACACGCTGCCGTTGCCACCACCTCTCCGCCGTTGTCCTGTACTGCCAGTGCAGCGACTGCGGCCACTGAGTGCGAACGCTCGCCGCCCGTTTGCCTCCTGTCAAACAGTTCTCATCATCATAAAAAGATAACAAATTATGCACCAGAGGCAGGTTCAATTACAGCTAAACGTAAAAATGAGAAAAGCAAACAAACACCAACACACTCACACACATGCACACATACTCATTTAGGCAGTCACAAAAACCAAATTGCAAGTACACGCGTCCGAGGTCTACCAAGGCAAGGGTGCTAGATTTGTTTGTGTTTACTTGCCTCGCTGCACATGCATGTGTGTGTCGAGGGTATAACAAGCGTATTAAGCGCATTAATAAATAATAAATGGAAATGTTACAACAACAACTAAAACTACAGTAGCATCAATAGCAACAACTCCGCTTAAAATTCGAATTGCAGAGCAAATGTATGCAAGCAAACAATACGCGTGGCGAAGCAGCAGGTTGCAAGCCGCAGCCGCTGCTGCCAGCAGCTTCCGCGGCGCGAACAGCGCTGACCAGAGAATAACTCACGCAGTAGCAAACCTAACGGACAACCGCTAAGACGCATGTGAATTGCAGCCGACTAATTGAAAAAAGTCTAAAAAAGAAGCTAAGGAAAAATTTAGCAACCCACCCACCCCCTGAGGGTTTGCCATATACACTGTTTTCATACTAATTGCAAGGCAAGGGTTACTTACCCTCGCCTTACACACGCACACATGCACTCTCGTCTCTGCAGAGCTCTGCTTGCTGCGCCAATATTTCACTCTCGGGAATTTCCCTGCTTATTTATTGGATTTCCTATTCAAAAATTGCGCTTCGTTCACTCGTACAGCAGTTGGTAGCGCCGCATTTCGCACATTTTCTCACATTCATATTTTCGTGAACTTGATTTACCAACTCTTCACCGGGCCCTCCTTGGCATCGTTGGGGTTGGTGGTGGCGCGCGTGTGTTTATGGTCAAATTATTTAATCATTTCGTTGATTTTTATAGGATTTTTCTGCACTGCGTACGCTGCGTGTGCTTGATGACGTGTGACTATTTGCGGTGCGGCAGAGCGTGTGCCACATTCGACTCGAGTCTCCAAGGAATTCATCAGGAATTTAATATGGTGAAGACTCGAAATTGTACCCAAGCATAAAGCAGAAAAATTCTCTGAGCTCTGGAGTGGATTTTAAGTTCGAAGCTTTTAGCGAAGATTCGCTTGAACAGAGTGTTAGATCGCAGTACCAGTCTCGGAGACTCTAAAACAGAGAACTATGACTAGAACTACTTATACGCGTGGCCACATTCGAGTGGAATAACTCACAATACAAATTCCATTTTCATCTGCCCTAGAGTCAGCCATGCCCCGGTTGGAGGTGAAGCGTTTCACTTTATCTTTGAACATGCATGCTTCAATCAGCACAGAACCATATGTTTAAAGATCCAGACACTCGTTGCTGTGTGATAAGGGTTCTGATTGCAGGACACTGGTCTATAAAAAAGAACTATGGATGCGATGAAATCAAATACGAGCATATACATTGTATGAAAAGCAAAAGGAACGAAAACCATTAGGAATTTGGGAGAAATTGAATAGAATTTTCCGACCACCACCGAATCAACAAAATCACAGGATCTGTCTGAAGTAGGATGTATTTGATTATGAGCATCAGATGAGCTAATTGATTAGACAAACTTTTTGTGTTAATGTGGATGTGAAGCGGTGGGAAACCCACTGGGTCCTGATAGCCTTTTTATGATTACTTGGCATCCATATATGGCGACGAGTTTTTAGACTTGCCCCTCTCTTGTACTGAGAGCGTTTTATTGTGGTCAAATATATTGTAGTCTATGGATCAAACTCTACTTCCTAGTGTATCCAGTGTAGTGTAACCTAGTATAGAGTGCTCATAATTTATAAGATCCCATTCTTTCAAATTTATATTATATTGAAGGCGATTGATAACGAAATTCTCTGAGTATATGGAGAAAATATCCAGAATTTTGCCACAATCAGACTGTGGATGTTTTTTCAACCTCGCGTGATGGTTTAATGTTCAGAGTATTGCCTTTTTTATCACCGTAGAAAGGCAATAAAATCTTCTGAGATATCGTAATGGTCATGGATAGATCGAGACAAATTATGCAAGAGAGGTGAAGGCACTGAAATTTCAATCGCTTTGTTGATTTTCCGGGAAATGTGGTCCTTGCACTTAGGTCATCCGTCTATAGTTATAACATATTAATTTTCTGTTCTCTGTGGAATCAATTTGAAGTCACACATTGTTGATTGATGTTGGTGTTCATGTGGGTTGTTTTCGGAGATGGTATATTTCAAGAGAATTTGGGTACTATAGAGAAAAAGGAGATATTATCCAAATTCTATTATCAATATTCACTTTAATACCACACTCTTTAGGCCGCCCCTTTTACTCCAGCCTGTGATTTCGACACTTCATACAACACACTTCCACAGAAAGGCTTTTGACCTCACTGAGGGGTAAGTGTTTTTTATATTTACAAAAGAGAACCTCCTGAACTCTTTAACAATTCCTAACTTCTTAGTACTTTAGGAGTGGCAACGACCACAAAAAGCGTCCATCCTTCAGTATAATTTTAATTAATCCTTTCTCTGAAAGCAGTCAAACAAGAACCGTTGCCTTTGAATCGCATACCACTTACTTTTCCATACAAATCTGTGCAAAATGCTTAATAGAACGCTTAATATTTCCGCCGCAGTGCAGGCTGTAAAACCATTCACTCATGTTAGGCCGCCGAGCAAGATGATCCCCCGCGGTGCCTAACTGATTAACAAATTTGGCTGCGGTCGACAGTTGCCGAAAATGAAACCTCCCACCCAACCCTACGTGCGCGCACATGTCAAACCCCCACCACACCTCCAACTACGACACTTGCTTGCTGTGTGCACGCCTACTGGGCACAATAGGCACGCCAAAAGTGTGCTACGTTTTTTTTTTGCTTTTTTTGGGCCTTACGAGCGCATTTTTTGGGGGTTGGTGTGACCAAAGCTGACACAGCAATGTCACGGTTGGCTCAGGCACGGCGACATTGATTGAAAAATGAATGAAACGTTTGTGAGCGCACAGCACCAGCATTAATAACATACAACAAATGCAACAACAACAACACCTGCAGCAACAGAAGCAATAGTGGCAACAATGCGGGAGGTGGATGGACGTCGATGGAGGCGGGTGGCGGCAGCAATCCAAAGTGCTGTTCATTTTAGGATTCTCGCGGTGCAAATTTGTGAGGACTAGACTTGCAAAAAGTTTATGCGTATTGTTGTTGTTTTTGTTTGTGTTGTTGTTATTGCATGTGTTTGACACTTAAATTGCTTTGCGCAAAAATGCTGCATGCATGCTTGCAACACAGCATTTGCTGCTGTTCCTAAGAAAATTCCAACAGGCTTTGTTCGGCAACCGGCAGGCAGCCAGACTGTCAGCCAGGAGCTAGGCAACCAGGGGAGCCAGGTAGGCAAACGGGCAAACAAATCAGACAATTTGCATCCTGTCGTGAGCGTAATTGAAAAATTATGGGCCTTTTGTTGACTCAGTTGCTGCTGCGGCTGCCGCTCCAGTTACTGACTCTGACTAGCGACTAAATTTGGCAGCTTATAATGAGCTTTATGTGCGCTTAATTTATATTAATGGGCGTGTTGCCCAGCAGCTATGCAGCTATTTACCTGCTGCGCTGTTTGCCTGCTTTTGATGACATTTAATTTCGCTTTTTTCTGCCCTCGACATCGCTATTGTGTGAATTAAGTTGGTGTGGAGCAACCAGGGACGGATCGTCACCACACAATCGGCTGGCAAAGACACCCCGGCGTATGATTAACCCAGAAATGTGGCAATGAGGAAGTGTGGAATTGTTAAGTGCGTCAGCAGCGAAGCATAATTGACTAATTCACATTTCTTGCTGTGCGCATTATTTAACGCTCCAACTCAAACCCCACTTCCAGCGCCCCGCAGCACCACTTCGCTATCACTTTGCACTATTCATGTGGCTTGTGTGTGCCCACATGTGTGTGTGTATGTGCGTGGGGGGCGTTGGAAAAGTTTTACTTCCTTGGCTCATGCAAAAATGCACGGAATTCCTGCTTCAGTTTTGTGTATGGAGCCGTGTGAGCACGCAAGCATTTTGTGTGTACTTTGGCTTGACAATTGGTTGCTGGTGGAGGAGGCGGGAAGGCGGATTATATGCGTATTGGGTAGGGTGGGTTGTATAAGTCAATGCTGAAATTCTTTTGTTAAAATTGCAAATACTTTAATAGTAATGAGTTTATTAGTTCGTGACTTTCATTTAAGTGGGAATGAAAAAACGGAAAATTATGGAGAAGGGAGTTTATAAGTGTGGCAGAAGAATGTCAGAAAAGTAACGAGAATATATAGTATACAAATAAATCAGTGTGTAATTAATTTTGTGTGGGTAAAGAAATCAATGAACAGAAAGCTTAGTGAAGGATAGATTAGTGAACAGAGAGATCGGTAAAGAGATAGATCAGTGAATAGAAAGATCGGTAAACAGAGAGGTCAGTGGAGCAGAACATCAGAGTCATTCAAGGAACATAGGAAAAGCTGCCTGCAGTCTGCACGAGAGGTCAGATTTTAACCTCCCTCTGGGAGTAATGTCAAACCAAAGCTTGCCCGAGAAATCTGGTACACTTCTATATAATCAAATTTCATTAGTTTCTCACCAAAACCATTTTTGGTGTGATGTGATCTGATCCCACATAACAACATTACAAGAGCCCTGGGTCTTTAGTGGTCGCCTCTGTGGCCTTGGCTCGTTGAAAGGGGCCACGATATTATATGACAGAAACTCGATTAGACCTAGAGCCGGTCTTATAATATCATCCCATCTCGCAAGCACCTGCCTTGACGCATTCTGTTGTCAGGATCTGGTTGCGGCAGAGATTAGTTTTTAGAGTATGCACGGATGGTCGAGGTTCGTGATTGCATCTGCTTACTTTCCTTACGATGCTTTGGAGGCGCCACCACCTGGGAAGGTCGCCACTCTCGTAGGGTTCTGTGAGCGGCGCAGTCTTGGTCTGGTTCTTTGTTGCGATGCTAATGCCCAGCATACGATCTGGGGCAGCAGCAAGTGCAATGAGCGGGGCTCTGGACTTTTCGAGTATATTGCCTCCTCCAGCCTGAACATCCACAATGTAGGCAGGCAGCCTACTTTTGTGACTACGAGAAGGCAGGAGGTAATTGATGTCACCCTGCCAAATCCAAGACTGGGGTGGTCGATCAACAACTGGAGGGTCCTCGCCGAAGACTCGTGCTCGGACCACAGATACATTGAGTTTCAGTGTGGCGAGCGGGCGAAGATGCCATTGCCCACCAGAAACCCAAGAAAAACAGACTGGCCAAAGTTCAGGGAGGCACTGTGTAGCAATTACGTGACGCCACTGAAACTTCGCAAGGAGCAGAACATTGAGGCGGCTGTTGAACATCTCAACACCGCTCGAACAAACAGCTTCGAGCTAGCCTGTCCAACTAGACCTCCTCTTAGCCGGACTCCTGTTCCATGGTGGAATCGAGAGCTTCAGGTGCTGAGGCGTGAGTCTAGAAAACTCCTCAAACGGGCCCTCAAGACAAATCTTGATGAGGACTGGGAACGATATCGACGTGTTCAGAGGGACTACAAGAAGCTAATTCGGGACTCGAAAAGGGCTTCTTTTAAAGATTTCTGCAGTGATATCGAATCCCTGAGTGACACGGGCAAACTGGTGAAAGTCCTGAAAAAGGACCAAACCGCTAAGCTGGGGTCGCTCAGGAAACCTGATGGCTCCTATACGGAGAGGCAAAGTGAGACACTCAGCTTGCTGTTGGAGTCACATTTTCCAGGAAATCAGGTAAGCATAGTCCGTCAACAACCACCTTTGGTCGGAACTGTTGTCAGGGCAGCTACACCCTCTCGACATGATTGGTATGTCGCCAGAACTGTGGCGAATGAGGCTGCTATTAGATTTGCTATCAAATCCTTTGACGGCTTCAAGTCGCCCGGACTGGATGACATATATCCGATTGTGTTGAAGGAAGGCATTGAGTTAGTGTTGACAGCACTGAAGAAGATCTTCACTGCATGTCTAGCACTGGCCTATGTACCATGCTCTTGGAGGATGGTGAGGGTTGCCTTCATTCCTAAGGTTGGAAGGGACGACTACACCAATCCCAAGAGCTTCAGACCTATTAGTATGACCTCGTTCATGCTAAAGAGTTTAGAACGGCTGGTGGAGCTTCGCATGCGTAGGGAGTCTCTGAAGACGCATCCACTCTCTCCATTTCAGCATGCCTATCAAAGCGGAAAATCCTGCGAGACGGCTCTGCAAAACCTTGTTGGAAGGATAGAGCGAGCCATCGATAGGAAAGAATACGCAATAGGCATCTTTGTGGACATAGAGGGTGCGTTTCACAATGCTACTTTCGACAGCATGTGCGGCTCTGTTAGGCGGCATGGCGTAGACCGGGTCCTAGTAAATTGGATACGTTCAATGCTGGCCCAGAGAATCATAACGGTGCGGGCGGAGGAAGATTTGCTGGTGTCGTCTGGGGTTAATAGAGGCTGGCGTACTGTCTCCATTGCTCTGGTGCATGGTAATCGATCCCCTGCTTAACGCCATTAATGACTCGGGTGTATACGCTCAGGCATATGCGGATGATGTTGGCTGTCTTGTGACAGGTCCATCCCTTATGATTGTCTGCAGAAGGGTGCAGAGAACTCTGGATATGATTGACACTTGGTGCAGTGCGAATGGGCTATCGGCTAATCCTGTCAAGACTGGTATTGTCCTCTTTACCAGAAGGAGAAAGCTTGATGGACTTATTCTGCCTACACTAAAAGGAGTCACTATCCAGCTATCCAAGGAAATCAAATATCTTGGAGTCATCCTTGATAACAAACTTCTTTGGAAAACACATGTCGAACAGAAGACATCCAAAGCACTGTCAGTTTTCTGGCAGTGTAAGGGTATTTTTGGTAAGACATGGGGTCTTTCCCCTAGTAAAGTCCTATGGATCTATACAGCTATGGTAAGACCTATTATCACCTATGCATCGATGGTTTGGATGAGCAGACTCTCTCTTGTAGGGGTCAAAAAAGCTCTATCAAAACTACAACGAGCTATGGCCACATGTTGTACCGGAGCATTTCCGACTACTCCAGGCCCGGCACTTGATGCTTTGGTGAATCTCCCGCCACTAGATGTCTTCATCCGCGAAAAGGCCGTTAAGGCCATCTGCAGAGTGAAACATAGTGGCCACTGGTATGGGGTGTACTCGATATTGGACGACGGCGCAGGCACTGACATCGATTCTGCAATCCTGTTTATGCCCCCGGACTCCATGTCGTCAACCGTCATACTAGAAAAGCGGTACAATGTGTTGCTGCCAGAGGCTCGTTCATGATTAGATCCCGAGAACTAGCCCGGCAAGCACTGCTGCCGTATTTTCACTGATGCCTCCAGGACTGAAGAAGGTTCAGGTTCTGGTGTCTTCGTGGAATCTTGTGGGACCCGTCGGTTCTTTGCCCTTGGTCTGCATGCGTCTGTGTTTCAGGCGGAGGTGTATGCGATACTTGAGGCAATGGACTTTGATGTGGAAAACAGGTGGAAAGGCAAATTTATTTGTTTCTGCAGTGAAAGCCAAGCTGCGCTCATGGCCTTGGATAGTCCGACCACCACTTCCACAATAGTCAGGTCCTGCAATCCAGGCTAAATTATGTTGGAAAACATAATAGTCCGACGCTGACTTGGGTCCCGGGACACGCTGGCATTGCGGGTAACGAGACCTCTGACTCTTTGGCCAGGATGGGCTCCGAGGCTGTTTTTATTGGCCCTGAGCCTGTTCTGCCACTCCCTTCTGCTGCCATCAAAGCCACTACAAACAAGTGAGTTGTTTCGACCCACAAGCGAGCATGGCGGGCTGAGAGAGGCTGTGGATGGACGAAAATTATGCTACCTGCTATCTCTGACCGATGGTCACGGTTCCTTCTATCTTTAGGTAGGAGGGACTGCAGGCTGTTGGTTGGCGTGATGACAGGGCACTTTCTATGGGCTAGGCACATGGAAAGGATTGGCATATCAGACAGTGCCCAGCCTGTGGAGAAGAAGACGAGACGGCGGACCATTTTCTTTGCGTCTGCCCTGCCTTTGCTCGAATCAGGTTTGGGATTTTTGGCACTGATGTGCTGAGGAGTAACCAACTTGGCTCCTTGGCACCACAGGATCTACTTCTATTTCTGCGGAGGTCGGGTAGATTTAAAGCCGAGTAAAAGGGAACCTTAAGTGCAGTACAATGGATATATACTCTGTCTGAGTGCTGCGCTTACTAGATTGTTCCGACAAAAAAAAATAAAAAATAAAAAAAAATCTGATCCCATAACTTCGATTCGATTAGAAAAAATAATTCGGACATGTTTGCATTGTGGAATCTATGGTGAAGCAGTCTAAGAGACACTATCATCTGTCTAAAATTAATTTGTCCATTTCTGCAAAGAACTACGAAAAAATTTCAAGCCAGAGAATGTGTGCAAGAGAGAAACCTCCCATTCATCTTTAGTCAATCAATTCAAGTCATAACAGGAGATGATGAATGATATTTGGTTCCAGATATAGACATGGAATATAATTATATGGATAATTTATAGAGTTCACATTCAGTGGAAAGTCTTATATATATGACGTCGGAAAACTTTTCTATAACATTTTCTTTGATGATGGATAACAATATGACAATGAATAAAGAAAAGAGGCCCTAAATAAGTCAATAAAAATATTAGGGGAACACATTTCCAGAACTGTATTTTAAATGTGTCCTTTTTTGGTCTCCAAACATTGTTCAAACAAAACAAAATTGTTCCATAACTATATGAAATTTCAAATATTCCCTTAACACAATCTAAATCATCCGCTGCTGAACTACCTTTTAGAGTGACCTTATCCCGATCTTCAAATAACGCCATTCACTTCGTTGTGTGGGTGCCTCCAACAAAGAATGTTTAAGGTCTGTTTGACTATAATAATATTATCACCACAGAATTTATCTGGTGAGCTCCTCCTGCCTTTGGGACCACGGAGGGTTGCTGCCCTTAAAAGTTAGTTCAAGAAATTGTCATTCACCTCCGTTTAAGCTGCTAAAATGCACTTATCAATCCCCGACTGTACTATAAATTATATGAAGAGTTCCCTTGAATGAAATTGGAAATCTCTCCCATAAGCAAGTCACTCCCCAAATGTCCATCTAGTATGTCAAGCCAGCACATCATATGCTCGGCGACCACCACGTAACTACTTCAACTAATTCGATTGCAACCACTTTCAGCTGCCCCTGCGGCCATTGAATCCCCCAAAACGTGGGTGTACACCAACCGGCAGAGCCAATATCGAAGATGTGGAAGAAGGAAGTTACTTGGCTACATGAGTCGCATTTTTGTTCTTGTTGCTTGGTGCATGACAAAAGAAGCAACAGAGCGATGAAGAACTGCGTCTATGTATGGTTACACTGAGATAAACAGTCGAGGGAAGTCCAAACTGCGTTTATAGAATCAATGAAGGAGTAGAAATGAACTGAGTAGTAAAAATCAACAGAGAGTTCATGGCAGTTGTGTGAGAGTAAATCATATATAAATATGTACAGGTGATAAGGATACTAATGAAGCAGAGGAGGTTTAGTATCACTTTATTCTCTCATGGCATATCTCTCTTCTAAAGCCATCACAGACACATACCATTTGTACTTAGTCCGACTAACAATTTTTCCCGGTGTATCTGACTTATTTAATGTTGTGCCATGGTTTTTGTTCTCCGTGTACGTCTGTGCAACTAGTTTTGTAATAAATTTTCAATCAGTAAATTGATATCGTGATTTCTTTATTGCCACACCACCCCAGCCACCGAAGGCAAACAGCAAAGGACATTTGGTCATGGTAGTTGATTTCTTCATGTTTTTATTTTATTTTTAATCTCATTCTGGCTTCTTCTGCATTAAAGTAATCTTGTTAAAAGTGCTGCTAACACACACGGACACGCCTCAAGGATCAGATGCACACTCACTCACTTCACTTACTAACTCAGTTACTCACATACTCTTAAATTTCCATTTGAAAGTTACTCCTGCAAATAAGGATAAATACAGCTGCTTAGCTAGGCAAGTGTGCTTAGTTTATAGTAATTATGAAACCTCTTCGACTGCCTTCACCCATGCTGCTCTTTCGCCTGTATTTCTCTGTAATGTTTTATTAACACTTTACAAATTTCCTTGATACGATTTTGTTGTAAGCACAACGCAGCACGACAAATAGTGTAATTGGAAAAGGCCGCTCTCCACTCCACTCAGGCTCAACACGACAGCACGACATAAGCCATAATTAAAATATTGGTAACCAATCAAAAGTTTTCAATACAAGCACACAACAATAACAACAACACAACAATGTTCCCAGCAACAACAACAGCAATTTAAAATTGCTTTCAATACTGCAATCTCAGTCAACACCCATCACCCTAAGTACAAGGCACCTCAGTACTGGCCTTCTCAGTCTCCCATTCACACTCACCCACCAACTCACTCAGTCCCAGGTACTCTAAGGGCAAAAAAAGAAATCGCACTTAAATGCACATGTCAGATTTTCATTTTCGACCATTA
The DNA here is from genome assembly GCA_920105625.2 of Clusia tigrina. NCBI lineage: Eukaryota > Metazoa > Arthropoda > Insecta > Diptera > Clusiidae > Clusia > Clusia tigrina. The sequence goes on from OV050033.1 coordinate 121,933,634, forward strand.
AAATGTGTAAAAAGAGGAAATATTTGAAATATTGATATCAAACCTTTATTTTTAATAGTTATCCCTCCGATGTCGTATATAGTGCAATAGGCATGAATGCCTGAGAGCTTGTAGACCTCTTTCTTCGCCGGTTCTATAGCCTAAGCCACTTTTATTCTATTATATCCTACATCGTATACTATATTGGAACCCAATTTGGTATCCTAGCAAGAAAATTTGGAATTCTAGGCTTCCAAAGTGACTCTTCCTCAGTCTTAAGCCAATTAAGAAATTATTATATTAAGTCTTACTAACTGAGATTGATACTAAAGAGGAAGAGAGGAAAAATCTCTAATCTGACGGCACGAGGGGAAAAATCTATAAAAATCTAGGAAAATCTATTACAACTTCAAAAGTTCTATTGGGAGTGAGTGAATGAGTGAACTGAGAGAGTAAATGAAAGCCCAAAATGAGAGAAAATGTTTTCGCAAATATAAAATTTACTCTTTGTGGATTTTAGATTAGATTCCGATTTTAGAAAAAAGATGAAAAGACGAAGCCTTTAAATTTGTTCCAATACTGAGATCATCACAATAAATCCAGGGAATACAGATTTGCCTGGTTGCTTACCTCGAAAATAAAAATATACCACATAATACGAGGAATCAAGGAATGAAGAAATTTATTTCACCAAGTAATTATATTGGTGAATAAGTCGAACTGGTCGGAAGGAGACACCACTTAGTCATAGATTTTTGTTATAAGTTTCCAGATCCATTCAATAGATATCGTCCAATAATTACGAAATTTGAGATTCGTCGCTCACATCACTAGAAGTGTTATCTTACCCCCATATTTGATGGAAATCGAATCTCCAAACTGCGGCAACTTTTATGTCTGTTGGTGTAAATGTACTTACGATTATTTGCCCGTATTGCATCACCACTTCACCGTCGCTCATCAATTGCAACAAATATTTGCGCACTCGTGCTGCAAAATTTTCACAAATTGCAAAATGGAAATGCATTTCCCCCTGTCCTCCGGTACCCGGGTGACGACTGACGGCCCTCGGCCCCAGACAACTGGCACAGGTGGCTCACATTATTGGTTTACTTCATCAATTTCATGCGGTAGAGTGGCCTTTGTCATTCATTGCCTTCCACATACTTTCGTACGCATGGCAGGCAGTCTGGCGAGTGATGAATTCATCATCATCATCACCCTCATCATCAAGAGGAATAACACCAGCATGGATATCACGCTGCTCCCCCCTCCTCGTCTGGCCCTGATCAGCACTCACCGCTTTGCATATTTACCATTTTCAATTGACATTTTCATGCGGCATATTTTCCAACATGTCGTCGTCGAGTTGTTGTTGGTGTTGGTGCCTACTTCGCCATCCTTCTCAGTGTAGTTGTTGTCGTTGCTGCTGCGTCGCACTCGTCCATTCCGGTATACGCAGCCAAACCAATTCAATTCAATATGGCGCGTCTATTGAAATCATTTGAATCGTAAAATTTCATACGCAACCGTTCAAATGGGTTTCCCTTCTTTTTTGTAATTTTCTTGTTGTTGTCATTATTGTTGTTGCTGTTGTTGTTTCGTATTCATTAATAAACCACTCGAAAAATTCTTTGACGCAATCATAAGCGGTTTTAGTGCGAGTGTGGCAAGGTCTCTGCGCCTCCCACACACTCCATATGCCATATGGGCGAGCATATGGAAGGGCGCATGGGAGGCCGTTTGCAGCGGCGGTGCTCACTTTGCGCTTTGTTTCTGTGCGCTATTTCAATTACATTTTATGACTGCGGAACACGGAAAATTGATTTGCATATTTGCACTTCACTCGCCCGTTCCTGCCACGGGTACTCGTATGTTCGCCTGCTTCCGTTCACACCGCCACACTAATTGGAGCACGCAAATATGTTTGCTCCTTCGTTTTGTGTTTGTTATCATTATCGAATTATTCCATAAACGGTGAAAATGTGTCCGTTTTTTAGGTGGAAAATAAGGATGACATTTCACATTTTTATAGTCCTCGATATTAACGCAGAGTAATGGAAAAACGCGAGAATTGCAGTTAAATTGAGATAAATAAATACAGATTGATATAAAAAACAAATTAAAAGAATTAAGGGGGTATCAAGGTGCCAAAAAACAGAGACACCAAGAAAGATTTTCAGAGTACCCGATCTTCGCAAAAAATATAGATTTCTGGACAGTGTTGAATCATAATAGAAAAAGTTTCCCAAAAAGCAGCGTCCTTTTTTATACAGAAACTTTCCCAAACAACCTTCGATTATGGATAAAATTCCCCACACCAACAACGAAATACTAAAGACCCTACAAATACAGCTCATTCGAGTACCGAACAGTCCTGATCAGTCCCGAATCAGAACAAAATAGGAATAGTGGCAGTTGTTGCTGTTCCTTTATCATAATTTCTCATTCAGAAGTGTGAAATTACCCTGAAATGGTCATATCTGGAAACTTCGGTGATTGGTGGACGACATGGAGTTAAGTTTTCGCAGGACTATAGAAAACGGAGAATTAAGGAAATTATAAGGAAGGATCATGAATAACGATTTTGGTGAATAATCACATTGAAGATGCCAAATTCTAATGTAATGAAGTGCATATAGACAATTATATAGAAATGTCTGAACATAAATATCACAATAAAGACAAATCATATCATCACAACAGTCGCATGAGAAATAATTACAGGCCTTCCTGATCTTCCGTTAGAACGACTCCTAAGTTGTTCATAAGAATAAATTAATATCTATATAGATGTCTTTCAATTGGACTTGGTTTGCAAACTATAACTTGATTCATTTGATTGTTCCGAAGAGTTCATTTTCTATTCCTCGGGACTGAGTCAGTCTCGTAGAACTTTACCCAAGTCCGCAAATATCTACAAATCTATTTCTATGATTATTCAATTGTTTCCTTATATATATATATATATATATATATATATATATATATATATATATATATATATATATATACATATATATATATATATATATATATATATATATATATATATATATATATATATACATATATATATATATATATATATATATATATATATATACATATATATATATATATATATATATATATATATATATATATATATATATACATATATATTTCAAATATATTCGTTTCTGCAAATTTCTAGAAATTTTGTTAAGTCCAGTATTTAATATAAATTTTAATTTCACAAAACGCTCTATAACACTCCACACTAGCTTCAGCACAGAAAATGAGAACGTGTGCACGGCTCCGGCGCTGCGAACGGAAACAACGAATCGACGGCCGGAAACACGAAGTGTGTTGCTCAGCAGCCAACACAGGCCAGTTCCGGCCCTCCCATAAACACGCTGTGCGACAGCGACAGCGTGTTAATAGAAGGCGCGCGGAACCAACGCCTGCTTGCGCTGGCGTACCCGACAACTGGGTGGGGGTAGTGGTGTCGCCACAGGTATTCCTCCCCCAGTGATCGGCGCAGGAGGCGCGGAGAACGATACCCGTTTCGTCGGTCGACTCCCCGGCTGTGGTGAGGGTTGGTCCCCTGAGCGGGGCGGTGGTTAACTCCTCAGATGACTCCTTGGATGGATCGCTAGCGGGTCATTTGTCGCTGACGAAGACGACGGTTGCGGCGATGGCGATCGGGTTGGCGATGGTGATCGGGATGGCGCTGATGATCGGGATGCCTGCAGCGATGGCGACGATGTTGAGTCACTCATTTCGAGGTGGTCCGGCTTCAAGCGGTCCGTAGAGATGGCTTTCTCGACGCTGTTCAAGTCGATGATGAAGCTCTTGTCGTTGACCCGGCGAATTACCTTATGGGGGCCCGTATATGGCGGCTCGAGTGGCTTGCAGAATACGTGCGTGCAGGTGCGCAATTCTTTGAAGACGAACGGCTTCTGTCTCGAGTGGTTGGATGCTGGTACTAGCTTGATCGCTTTTACCAGCTTGCGCAACTGCTCGATGAAAACCGGTTGGGCGGTAGGGTCGTTTTGTTGTCCGAAGAATTCCCCCGGCAGGCGTAGTTGGGTGCCGAAGAGCATCTCGGCTGGAGTTGCTTTGAGGTCCTCTTTGTACGCCGTCCGCATCCCCAATAGCACTGTTGGCAAGGCGTCTGGCCATGGTGTGTCTGGACTGCACATCAAGGCCGCTTTTAGTGTGCGGTGTAGTCTCTCCACCATGCCGTTTGATTGTGGGTGGTAAGGCGTTGTGTGAACATGGTTAGCACCCGTCATTTTCGCGAGAGCCGTGAATAGCTCCCCCTCGAATTGACCCCCCTGGTCGGAGGTGATGGTGAGTGGCGTGCCGAAAGTGCAGACCGAACTGTGGAAGAACGCTCGTGCGACGGTCACAGCTCGAATGTCCGGGAGTGGGACAGCCACCGGCCATCGGGAAAAGCGGTCGATGATGGTCAGGCAGTCCTCTCACCAGCGGTAGCTTGATCAGGTCAACATGAACGTGGCAGAACCTGTCATCTGTCTCCCCGAAGCTTTGCAACTCGGCGCGGTTGTGGCGATGGACCTTCGCGCGTTGGCATGGTTGGCATTCACGGGCCCAGCGGAGCGCGTCCTTGCGCATGCTTGGCCAGAAGTATTTGGCCACCAGATGTTTCGCCGTTGCTCGACCACTCGGGTGGGATGATCCGTGTACGATGCCAAACGCCGTTCGATGCAGGTTGGATGGCAAATAGGGCCGTGTCGCCCCATCGATAACCAAACAGTAGATCTCGCTGTTGTTGAAAGCGAGACGATCCAGTTGGATACGCGGATTCTCCAGCAGGTGAGGCAGCTCTACGTCAGAGGCTTGCTCAAGGCTGATAGTGGCTTCGTCGAGGATGGAAGGCATCGAGACGATACAGGTTCGCGAAAGTGCGTCTGCCACAACGTTTTCTCCCCCGGGAACGTACACAAATCATGTGTTGAACTGGAGGATGTAGTCCAGGTGTCGGCTCTGACTCGGCGTTGCATTGTCCGAGCGTTGTTGTGCGGCGTAGGCGAGCGGCTTGTGGTCCGTGTGGATTGTGAAGGCGTGTGCCTCCAGGATCCTCCTGAAGTGCCTGACTGCGGCATACACCGCGAGCAACTCCCTGTCGTAGGCGCTGTAGCGAGTTTCTGGGGGACTGAGCTTCCTAGAGAAGAACCCCAGAGGCTTCCAGGTCCCATCGGGTTGCTCTTGGTTGAGTGCCGCTCCGATGGCGGTGCTCGATGCGTCGGTGTACAGAGCGATTGGCGTGGTAGGCGAGAGGAAGGCTGAATCTGCAGCTGCTGCGATACTCGCCTTGCACTGCTAGAATGCCTGCTCCGTTTGCGTCGTCCAGCTAATCGCCGCTTTCTTCTTCGTTAGGTTCCTCAGAAGCTCGTTGAGCGGGGCCTGTAGTTCCGCGGCGTGCGGTATACACCTGCGGTAGTAATTAGCCATACCCAGGAAACGTCTCAGCTGGGTAGAGTCTGTCGGGCTTGGAAAGGCGTCGATCGCCTCGATCTTTGGGCGCGGGGGCCTGAACCCCTCTTTCGAGACTCGATACCCAGCGAATGTAACTTCCTGGGCACCGAGTTGGCATTGGTCCAAGTTGATGAGTAGGTTCGCCGCTCTCAGCGTCTCCAACAATTGGCTCAAATGATGCAGGTGCTCGTCATGCGTCTCGGATGCGATGAGCAGGTCGTCTACGTAGCCCTTCACGAAGGAGAGTTTCCTCAGTAGGTGATTAATTACCCGCTGAAGCGTTTGCGCGGAGTTACGCAGGCCTAATGGCATACCCACGAACTTGAAGAGGCCGAAAGGTGTTGTGACTGCCGTTTTCGGGATGTCAGCTTTGGCAACCGGGATTTGGTAGAAGGCTTTCTGCAGATCGATTACAGAGAATACTTTTCCCCGGCTCTCCTGGATCAGGTCCTCGATGATCGGTAGAGGATATCGGTCTGGCAAGGTACACGCGTTGAGGCGGCGGTAGTCGCCAGTGGCTCGCCAGCTTCCATTCGGCTTTGGTACCATATGTAGCGGACTGGCCCATGGGCTCGATGATGGGCGTACCACCCCCTTGTCGAGGAGGTCGGCGAACTCTTCTTTGGCAGCAGCGAGTCGTTCACCGACGAGTCTACGGGGGCGCTCGAAAACGGGAGGGCCCTCCGTGACGATGAAGTGTTGTACCGGCAAGTCTGGTACAGTGGCCATGACCCCTGCTGGTGAAGCGAGTTGCAGGAAGCGCTGGACGAGCTCTCTATACCGGTCGCCATGTGGTCCCACAGGTGCATCAATGCGAGCCACTGTGGAGATGCCGTAGATTCGAGCCGGGTCCATGCGGCTCGTTGCCGCGATGTTGGTAAGGGGGTCTACGATGCGTCGTCCCCTCAAGTCTACCAGGAGCCCATAGTATGCCAGGAAGTCCGCCCCGAGAATGGCAGTTTGCACATCGGCCACAGTGAACGCCCAAGTAAAATCCCGACGCAGGGCGAGGTTCAGCTTCAGCGTGAGCTGCCCGTATGTGGCTATCGGCGACGAGTTGGCGGCGTACAGCGTGAGGCTGTTTCGCTGTAGTTTGCGGGCGACCGTTCCCCTCGGCAGTAAGGAGACCACTGAACCCGAGTCCACGAGAAAGCGAGTGGATGTCGTTCGATCCATTACGTGTACGCGTTTTTCGGTTGGTGGTCGGCCGGCGTCGTTCGCCCAAGTCGGCGTCGGCAGCGCTAGTTTCCCGACGGCGTCGAGGCGGCGGCCACGGCGGCGGCAAAGATACACGGTGGTCGGCACTGCTGTGCTGTCGCCCCGTACTTCAGGTGGTACCAACATTGGCCAGGCGCTGTAGAGCGATCTCGATGCCGGCTGGGGCTGCGGGTTTCAGCGCGACCCCTATGAAGTGGGGGCGTTATTTTACGCAGCAGCTCCTGATTCTCCCGCGTTAGTGCCACGAGCTGTGCCACTAACTGGCGCAGTGCGGCAAGCTCTGCGTGCACGGAGTTACCCGTTGAATCGTGCGACGATCTGTTCGCGAGTGGAGAGCGGGGTCTCGGAGACGAGAGTGGAGGTGACGTAGCTGCCACTGTAGGTCCGTTGTCGACCAGCTCGTCAGCTGCTTCTGCGAGCTCCTCCAGACTGGTGCCTTTCAGGATTTTGAGTAGCCGTCGCGTTGACGGCGGCATAAGGTCGAGCCACTTCACGCGGATGATGTCATTCGTGGCCCGGTCACCTGCTAGGGAGCGCATCTGTCGCAGGAGTTGGGACGGCTTCCTGTCCCCCAGCTCGAGTTGGGTGAGTAATCTGTGGAGCTGTCGATCCGCCGAGTCGGTGAGGCGATTTAATATAGCCGCCTTCAGCACCTCATACTTGCCCACGGGCGGCACTGTGCGGAGTACATCCGCAACCTCGGAAATAGTCTCCGGGTCGAGCGCCGCAACTACTAGATTGTAGCGGCTGTTGCCGTTGCGCACATGGTGTACTTGGAACGCGGCCTCGATCTGGTAAAACCACAGATCGGGGTTACTCCTCCAGAAAGGTGGGAGCCGACAGCTGCTCACCGCCTCGATCGCGGGCGGCGACGAAAAGGAGGCGTGTCCCCCAGGTTCCCCTGCACGGTGTGGCGGCAGGTGGTGTGTCGGTATCAGCAATGGCGTGGGCATGTCCAGCTGTGCCTGCGCATGCACGTGCGGTGGTTGTGGCTGCTGGTGTGGAGCGTACGTTGCTCGAGTCGGCGGCTGCTCCGGTGGTGCCGGCAGCGCCGGTCCTGAGGCTGTTGGCGAGTGGAGCATCCTAGGCGTGTTTTATACCCCTGTATGGGGCGCGTGTTTTTCGATCACGTCGGGGTCACCAATTTGGGTTACGCTCGGGTGTAGCGTATCCAATAAAAAGAGAAAGAAATAAAATTGAATGCTTATTTTAATTTAATAAATTTAAAATATACTATGACGTATTTGTTATATCGTATACATAATATAAAATTCGTTTCTGCAAATTTCTAGAAATTTTGTTAAGTCCAGTATTTAATATAAATTTTAATTTCACAAAACGCTCTATAACACTCCACACTAGCTTCAGCACAGAAAATGAGAACGTGTGCACGGCTCCGGCGCTGCGAACGGAAACAACGAATCGACGGCCGGAAACACGAAGTGTGTTGCTCAGCAGCCAACACAGGCCAGTTCCGGCCCTCCCATAAACACGCTTGCGCTGGCGTACCCGACAACTGGGTTGGGGTAGTGGTGTCGCCACATATATATATATATATATATATATATATATATATATATATATATATATATATATATATATATATATATATATATATATATATATATATATATATATATATATATATATATATATATATATATATATATATATATATATATATATATATATATATATATATATATATATATATATATATATATATATATATATATATATATATATATATATATATATATATATATATATATATATATATATATATATATATATATATATATATATATATATATATATATATATATATATATATATATATATATATATATATATATATATATATATATATATATATATATATATATATATATATATATATATATATATATATATATATATATATATATATATATATATATATATATATATATATATATATATATATATATATTTATATACTCTATTTATATGAACAAGTCCTTTGTGGAGCCACTCATTCTCTTTAATCTTCCCCAGGTCACTTTCAATTCGGTACTCGCACATAATTTGTATTCACTTTACCTTAAATTTCACTACCACACAAATATGCAAACCCACTCCTACAGCTTAACTCAATATCCTTGCAATTTAATAGAGTATCCTTTCAATACGCTTCCTCACATTTAGCAGAGTGTTACCAGCGACCAACAGCAGAGCCTCCGTGCAACTCTCTCCTACAACAACCGCAATTACCGCTTCAGTTCCGGTGTAAAGCCACCAATAACAACAACAACAAGAATTTCACACATTTATACCTACAGCAAGTCTCGCCCTATTAGGCGCACTGCTCCATTGGCATTTTGTAATAATTCCCGCATTCAAACACTCATATCAACCATGTGCGCCTATTGCAGGCATGCTGCCATATTTTTTCATCATCCTCGGGAGAGGCTCGGCGTCAAGGAAACGAAATTGCAAAATGAAATAATTCAATGAGAGTTGATTAAATTATTACGTTGTTTCATGTTGTTGATGGAACTGCAATGTGATGCGATGGCATGGACATGAAGTTGTTGTTGTTGTTGTTGTTGTTGCTGTTCCTGTTGTTGTTGGCGTTTGTTGGTGCTCACAATGCTGATGGAGTTGAGGCCTCACCTGACTGGCGGACTGTCTGCTTGCGTTGTGCTGTTTACAAAAGTTGCTACTGACATCGTTGTTGTGATTTATGTTGCTGCTGTTTTTATTATTGTTGTCTGATATTGTTTTTCTTAATGATTTTAAAGAGTGCATAAATCCACACTCAGACACACACACACCCATACTACATGCACATGCACACTAATGTGAGTGAGTATTCGCGATAGTGCAGCTTCGGCAGAGCTTCCTGTGTGCCTGCTCAGCAGCACTGCATGCTGTTGTTATTGTTATTATTTTTGTTGTTGTTCGTACTGCTAATATTGTTGTAGTAGTTGTTGTTGATATCTGATGAAATAACAAACCGGCATTAATTTGATTTTAAGCTCGGCATTATTCATTTTCCTCTCGTCTCTTATACGCAGAGATGGCTCATATTTTGTTGTTGTTGTTGGTGTTAGTGTTGTTGTTGTTGTTGTTTCTGTTGCAGTGGGTTATCTATTGTTGTTGTATGAGTATGAGCTTACTAAAGCAAACAGTATTCATTCAGTTGGCAGCACTGCCCAGCGACTCGGTCTGTATTATTTACATTTACTGGTAATGAAGGGTGTATGAGAGTGTGTGGGAGGGTGTCCTAAAGCAAACTTAAATTACGTAATTATTAAATAACGTCGTTGGAGCTGATTTGAATTTTAGTCTGTTCGAAAATTTGTCTAAAATATGTCTAAAGCAGAGAGAGAGGAAGATGAAAGGATGCTTCTGCCACTTACAAATCGCATACATTGCATGGTACAAATTAGGGACACATCTCCAGATGGCGTTGATAAATACAGAATCAACTGATTATACATATATATGTATATATTTGGCTATTTGCTCGACGATAGCGGTGCCAATAATAAAACAATAGAAAAACAGAATTAAGTTTGATTTAATAAAGATAAAATTAAATACGATAGATCAAAAAAGATGCGAGTGCAGTACTCGAGCGTCCGTCCGGTTCCAGCGCAGCGAAAAGAGAGAAAGAAATGAAAAGGCCGGAAACACAAAGTCCGACATTCGGGAGCCAACAGAACCTAGTTCCGCTTGCCATGAACACAATGTGCAGCAGCGACAGTGCTTCAATAGATAGCGCGTGGAACTAGCGCCTGCTTGCGGTGCCGTACCCGACAACTAATTGGGGGTAGTGATGTCGCCACATATATATCATATATATATATATATATATATATATATATATATATATATATATATATATATAAATATATATATATATATATATATATATATATATATATATTTATATATATATATATATATATATATATATATATATATCATATATATATATATATATATATATATATATATATATATATATATATATATATTCTTGAGCTTATAAAATAAATAAGTGGCAAATCGTTTAGAAGGGGATCTAAAATACAAATTTATAAGACCCTCATAATCCTTGCTCTACGGTGAAGAGTCTTTTCAACTTAGACTGTGAACTTGGGGACGATCAGTTAAAAATCGAGCTGTATGGTGACGTGTAGTGGTTTAGCCTCAGGTCTACTACTGGCTTAACGACATACAATGATCATAATGATTGATTAATGATGGTCTCTCCGTCAAGACTTGTGTTACGTCAACTGAGTCGAACCAAATTGTCACTTCATCTCATGCGTACCATGCGTACTCATTTAGTACCATTTCTCATCAGCTCGTTTCTAAGCTCCAATCAACCAACAATTCAGGCTCATTTGGCCTTTGATTGAATGAGCGGAGGACTCGCAATTGACTGATTTGAATGAAGGTTGATATAAGTGTGTGGCTACCAATAAAATCCAGGCTTTAACAATTTATGTGAACAAGTTCTACTATAACCCGTCCATATGTTCTTTGCCCATAATGAGTGCGTTACAGCTTCTCATGAACTGGTCTTTATTTATTTTGGTTACTTTCGAGGCTATTCGTCTTGTTAGAATACTAAGTTCATTAGGGAGAATGAGATCATCAGCACATTTTATGACTCATCTTTTATGTGTCTTTGTATGAGAGAACCATACAACATCACTAACAACTTTCCTCTACCGACTATTTATTAATTACTTGTCACTAATCAGATTTTACTAATGATTTGATACTAATTATTTGCCACTAATGACATATCACTAATGATTTATCACTAATGATTTATCACTAATGACTTATCACTAATAACTTTAAGTATTTAATGTTTATTCATGTTTAGTCATGAGTGTTGAACATACTATTCCGTGACACTAGCTTACAGTTCGGTTCGGTTTTACATGTTCCAATTTTGTCTTCAAGAATTTTTAGTATTAACAGCAAGGAGAGAGAGGAGTGATTATTCACCGCAAAAGGGAATAGAAGCCGAACTTAACATGCCAGCCTTCAAATCGGGTCTGGTCCAAGCGATTAAGTTCGTTCCAGCAACGAGTTCTAGAGCAACACTTTCATTGCACCCTTGTCCGGGTGAAAAGTGAAACTTCATCCAACTGTTGTCCTTCGTTGTCTGCTGCTATTGTTGTTGTTCTCTTTGTTGTCGTAGTTGTTCTTGTGCAAATATTAACTTTTATTACGATTTTTTAATCTTATGCAGAATGGTTCAAAAGCGTAATAGCAAATAATATTCGCATTCGCATATAAGTGACCAAATTAGATTATCTTCCACAACATTTAACCGATTTGTAGAACGTTAAATGTTGATCACATGATAGCAACAACAGCAACAACAAGAACAACAGGACAATAACAACAACTGTTACAATGCCAGGCGGTCGGTCGTCGGTCGTCCGTGTTTGCCGCTGTGTGGCAAAAAAGTACTCCACAACTACATTCAATGGTGCACTTAATATATAAAAAAGCAAACACAAAAACAACAACAGCAAAGAGGCAGCTAGAATCAACCCACACACAGAATGTAAAAAAGGATTTAACGAAATCCGCTGAGCATCCCTCGCCACACATACACACACACACACACACAGGCACACACAAAGGCGCACAGAAACCCACTCTCGCAGAGCAAACAAATATAGAAATAAATGCAGACAGCCGTGGTGGAGTCATTCGCCAAGAAAGAAGTCATCATTTTTCTGGTCCATCAAATCGTTTAGTTCTGCTATTAGTTATGAAAAAGGCACTCTCATCCTTGCAACTCCTTTGGCACACTCACACAAACACACACACAGGCAAACAGACAGGCTCTCAACTAAATGTAAATATGTATGGGAAAAATACATTTTAATACACGGCCATCACGCTCGCTCAGCGGGTTTCGGTGTAGGAAATCGGTTGAGAGGAAATTTAAGGGGTGGGGGAAAGAAGACATTTTTCGCATTGCTTTGCCAAGCATTTGAAAATGGAAAATCGTAGCGAAAAGTCAAAAGTGACAATAAGGCGGGGGCGGGGTGGTGCCGGTGCTGGTACGCTGGAAGAAAAAATTTGCATAATTTGTTAAAGGACATTCTTCATACGCCTTTGACTCGACTTGACGCTCATACAGATTGTCAAAAAGCGAAAAGAAATGATAAATTTGCATTTAATGTCAAGTGGAAGTCGCTTATATTTATTGTGTATGCATGGGATGATTTTTCTTTGGTTTGGTTCGGATTGGTCGGGTTTGGTTTGGTTTGGTTGGATTTAGTTTGGTTGGGTTTGGCTGGGTTCGGTGTAGACGTCAAAGCCGCAAAAATGATTGCAAATTAAACAAAAAAAATGGGTGAAATATTGGTATGAAAGTACATAGAAGGAAGATGAGCTGATTTGCCCATTAAGTAAGTAAGTAAGACTGAAAGTAAGGGAAAATTTATTCAGTGAGTAACAATCTAAAAGTAAAATTATATTAGAGGAAAAAAGTAAGAATCAAATAGTGAAAATTATTAGTAAAACTATCCGGAAGCATAGAAAAATGTTCAATAAGGATATATGTAAACGTATTTAAAATATTAGTAAGAAACTTTTCTTCTACAAGGAACACAAATAATACGTAACTACAATAAGGTTTGGGAAATCAAAGCAAAAATTTCGATATTCTTCATTTCGTCTCTAAATAAACCTCAAGTATATTGAGTAGGAGATCTTTCTTTATGGGATTAAAGCGCTACATAATTTTTTATGTATTTCTAAGCAATTTTTACACATATTTTCTCGTGGTCAAACCAGAACCAAAGGAGATTATTGGGCATAATGGTTGATATTCAATATGTAAGCTCACTTTCATTTAAGTGGCATTCAGGCACTTTTAACGTACTATTAATTGTCCTTTATCGATGAAAGTGTGATTACCACGTAAAAGCTGCTAAACTCAAGGATTGAAAATTTGTTTTATTTTTGAAAAGCACTAAATTTGTTCTTTTCTCCATTAATTTTACAGGTTTGGTTTCAAAATCGTCGCGCCAAATGGCGCAAAACAGAAAAATGTTGGGGTCGCAGCACCATCATGGCGGAGTATGGTCTTTATGGAGCAATGGTACGACATTCGCTGCCACTGCCGGAGACCATTATCAAATCGGCCAAGGAGAACGATTCAGTGGCACCGTGGCTACTAGGTATGGAGAACAAAAGTAAATGCAACAATTTATCAATTTTTTCGTACTAAGTTTTCATTTTTAAGTTATTATTACCAAATTGTTTTTATATAAAGAATCAATCTGTACAGAACACAACAGATACGGCAGGTTAGGCAATACAGCTCCTTTTCTTCACACAGTCAATTAACGTCCGCCGAGAGAAAACCTCACCAACAGTTTCATTAATAATATAAAAAAGAGACGTCCATGAATTTTTTGTCATTTTGCCCCAGTGTGTCCTGACATAAATCTAAATCTAAATGCAGTAAAAATAGAATTGCCTACTTCTAGGGGCTGCGTGAAAAGTATGTATCCAACGTTTATATTTTTACAGAGTAAATTCTTCTGCAACATATCAAAATCTATCATTTATTTTAATTAGATCGTAAAAATTCACTAAAATTGTGAGCATATTTTGAGAGCTGGTCTAATGCGTTGGACTCAGGCTTTGCGTCACATGCTGTAAACTGTGTAGGATGAAACCAGTAAATAAACACATACACAAACACACGTGTATATTCATATGAGAAACAAAGCAAACAACCCTAGAAACAAGGGGAACGGAACGCAAGCAAAGGAAAGAGCTACCACAAACGACTTACATGAAAATGACTTTGCGGATTAGCAGCAACAGCCACAACAACTACAACAACTACAACAAATACATTACCTACAAAAACTACACCAAGGGCTACAGCAAAAGTGAGAGACAGCAAAAATATTTCTGGGTTCCCGTGCCACCCCTTTGATTTGTCAATTTTGCTCATCCGTTTATTGTTAATAATCGCTTAATAAACGAGAGCCTGAGACTGCATGCGTTGTTGTTGTAGCTGCAGCTGATGATTATTTTTGTTGTTATTGTTGTTTGTTGTTTATTTCTGTTGTATTAATGTTGTTTTATTATTATTCGCTTTGCACTTCTAATGAAGTGAATTTATCAATTTTGTGATTTTTTTATGTGACGTGCAAATTAAATTTACAATAGCACCACTCCCTTCCATACTATTTCTTCACCGTAGTCGCCCGCCTATTGTGATGGTTCCTTTGTTGGCCTTTGATAATTTTAAGTGGCTTAAAGCGGATTAGGACACAAACGCTCTCAACGAAATTAACTGCGTCCAATCGCTTTTGTCCTCGGCTATGAACCTGATTAATGTGTGCTCAAATTAAATTTTGAAATGTATATTCATAATTATTGTTTTCCGCTGGACAGTGGGCGAGGGGAGCAGTCTGACGACTTCAGTTGGCATTGTGGGCATATGGCAACGCTACCTAATTTGAGTGAATCGGCACATTTGGTTGGGAGACTAGAGCGCATTCCATTAAGAGCTCAGAACTGTATTTTTATCATGTTGCTCAGAACTGTATTTTTATCATGTTTTAATAATTTTGCATTATGTTATATAATTCTTTCTATCTCTTTATTTGAACTAAGTGCGAGATTATAAAAATTGATATTTCATTATTGGAAAGAATGATATAAATGCAGCAAGTAAGTAGCGGTCTCAGGCAATATGTAAATACACCTATTAAGAGGATGTTAGCTCCTGAGTATGCCCTGAGAAAGACCTTGCGATATTTCAGACCGACTGCTTCCTAAAATGAAGTCCTTTTGACTTCTTGAACTCTCGCACAGAGTATTTTAGTATTCATTTAGAAAATATTCCAATATTTTTAATTGTAATTCACATTTGCCTCATTTGCAGGCATGCACCGCAAATCTCTCGAGGCTCAGGAAGCACTCAAAGACGATTCCGGCGTGAGCGATCATGAAGACTCGGGCGGCTCCAAATCCAATGACGACTTGCGTCGCCTCAGCTCCTCAACAGAGTCGTTGAACGTGGTCAGTCCCACACCTCGGAGCGCTCACCAGCACTCATCAGCTGGCACCATGCCCACGGCCACTTCATCCTCTTCACCACATATCGATCTCAGCAGTCCCTCGCCGACTGCTCAGCAAATGCAGCAGCAACAACAACATTTTTTACAAGTGCAACTCTCACCGTTGCAACAGCAACATCAGCAGCAGCAATACGGACACGCAGCACTTGCACCTCCTGCACACCCCTCCTATCATCCGCTGCTGGATGCCGCCAATGCCAGCGCCACCGCTGCTCAGTCCAACAAGGACTTCCACATGATCATGAATACGGCGGTGGCCGCAGCGGCTGCTGCAGCCGCCAACAACATGCCACATAGCGGCGGCGCATATGCGCCCACGCTCGCCCAAGATCCGGACGCGTTCAGGTGGGTGCCGACATTAGCCAGCCAGCAGAACAAGCAACCAATTGAATACTTTTCTCGTTCTCTTCCTTGCAGGAACAACTCCATTGCATGTCTGCGTGCCAAAGCGCAGGAGCACCAGGCGCGCCTATTGAATGGCGGCCTCTTTCTGCAAGTGCGTTCCTTTGCTGGCCTGCAGCACCCACACGGATCCATGCCTCTCCAAGCGGGCAATGGTATTAAAGCGGCCATCACAACATCAGGCGCAACAAGTGCAGCGATCGACATAAATTGTGATATGCAGGAGGGAGCAGCTGGAATGGAGGAGCGCGACAGACTGGCCGAAATGGGGAATGGCTGCAATAACAACAACAACGACATTTGCTTTGCCAGCCAAGCACAGCTGAAAATGGAGCCCATGTCCTGTGACATTTGATACTAAAACAGCGAACCAAGCACTCAGCAGCAAACGAATTTATAACATTTTAAATTTTATTAAAATAAATTAAAAATAATATTAAAATTCATTAAAAAGTTTAGTTTTAAGAATATATTTGACTTAAGATCTCTCACAAACGAAACCAAATCGGGACATAAAATGTCGTCAGGACAGCAGCGCACTGTAAAATAATATTTTATTATTGCATTTAAAAACATCAACCAAATAAAAGTAAATAAATAAATAAATAAATAAAAATATAATTAGTGTGTAAGCAGTAAAACCAAAAATATACATTTAAACTTATCTTCCTCATTTCATTAAGATGCTAACTTTATGTTAATTTATTTAACGAATTTTTCTTGAATTATATAAATTTTAAATTCAGATTATTTAATAAAAGCACAAACAAAGAAAAATAAACAAAAATATGCTAAACCAAAAAGATTTTTGAAATAATTTCCAGGCGCAATTAAAATGTCGGTAAGAGGGTGCAGTCCGAAAATGCTATGAATTTCAATGATTTCGAACATAGCCTATTCACAATAACCAGGTTATGACAGCTACTTGAGCGAAGAACAAACATGAATTTTTCTGCACGATTTTTAAAGTGTTGTAAAAAATGCAAATATTTAATTTACTTTTGTCGGCGAATATGGTTTTAAAGTAAAAAAATATGTTTGTATATCAGTGCATATGCTTCTTCTTATTAAAACAAAAACTAGAATAAATTTCATGGATGTTTGCGTAGTAAGATTAAAAGATTAAAGCTTTATTTTTTAAAATTATTTTATTTTTAATTATAAACGTAAAGAATTACAGATATAATGAGATACTATACTCAGTGGTTCTAATCGTAAATCGTAATGTTACAAGAAAAACAAGTGTACTAAAAAAATCCTTATCCCATTGAAGGCAGATAGCGGCTTTGACTTGTTCTCTTACCCTCCGTCTCCACGGGCAATTTTTGATGGCATAACATCTGTCAAATTCGATTGCAATGGTTGGCAATATTTTAATGGTGGGCATTGCGATGTTATGCCATTGTCATTTTGAAAATGCCGTCAAGCAATCTATTTCACTGTGCCCACGCTTGAAAAAATTTTTTATTTAACGATGAAGAGGAAAAAAGAAGGTAACCGAAATTCTGGGTGAATCCTTTATTACAAAGAATGCAAATGCACAGTCTCCATTCATTTTAGCGTTTTTATTAATTTAATAGATGCGGTAAAACGAAAATGTCCGACGATGCTTCCACTGTGACCGTCACGAAAAAATGAAAAATGGCTGTCAAACAAACAAAATGACAACTGATTGCAACACAGCACGTTGGCAATTTATGGCATAACATATTTCATAACATAAATTGCCAACTTGAAGCAATTTGGAGTCTCCATTGGCAATTTGCTTGAAATTGCCAATGGCATACCATCAAAAATTGCCCGTGGAGACGTAGGGTAACCCTACGTCTCCACGGGCAATTTTTGATGGCATAACATCTGTCAAATTTGATTGCAATGGTTGGCAATATTTTAATGGTGGGTATTGCGATGTTATGCCATTGTCATTTTGAAAATGCCGTCAAGCAATCTAGTTAGAGAAAAAAGAAGGAAACCGAAATTCTGGGTGAATCCTTTATTACAAAGAATGCAAATGCACAGTCTCCATTCATTTTAGCGTTTTTATTAATTTAATAGATGCGGTAAAACGAAAATGTCCGACGATGCTTCCACTGTGAGCGTCACGAAAAAATGAAAAAAGGCTGTCAAACAAACCAAATGACAACTGATTGCAACACAGCACGTTGGCAATTTATGGCATAACATATTTCATAACATAAATTGCCAACATGAAGCAATTTGGAGTCTCCATTGGCAATTTGCTTGAAATTGCCAATGGCATACCATCAAAAATTGCCCGTGGAGACGTAGGGTAACATAATTTGAATGGCGAACCAGAATTTCACTGTTTGTCAGTTACCTTCTTTTACAAAATAAAGACATGTCACTGCATCCATTTTGCTCTATCGAATCTTCTTCTTCTCGCGGTGAGAGCAACCATTTGCAATAGTTTTCGCACATACCTGGGGAACATATTGTTGAATACAAGCAATATTTATTAAATTATTAGCAAATTGAATTAAACAAATATGCTGCGGCATTTCTTGCCAATATTGGCATTAATTGCTTTGGCTGCCGGCGGACCAGAGGAAGAGCAGGGTGTCCGCTATGCCAACCGCTGCGAAGCTTGCAAAATTCTGGCCACAGAATTACAGGAGCGTCTGAAGGAAACCGGCAAGACGCATGAAATCCTAGAAACTGGGTGAGTTGCGCACAAGCACATAATCCGTACACGTTAATAATTAATATATATGCTAACGGTGTAAATTTATTTGACAGCTATTCACTGGATGACGTTAAACCGAAGAAGCGGACGCAATACCGTCGCAGTGAATTGCGTCTGCTGGAGTCAATGGAGAAGCTGTGCGAGCGCATCCTAGACTATAATTTGCACAAGGAGCGCACCGATAGCACACGCTTTGCCAAAGGCATGTCGCAAACCTTCCAGACACTGCACGGACTCGTAGATAAGGGCGTGAAAGTGGACTTGGGCATTCCGTTGGAGCTGTGGGACACGCCGTCCGTCGAAGTGACGCAGATGAAAGCGCAATGCGAAAATATGCTCGAAGAATACGAGGACGTTATATCCGATTGGTATTTTAAGAAACAGGAAGACAAACCACTGATTGAGCATTTGTGCGTCGACCAAGTACTGAAGCCGGAGGAGCGCAAATGTTTGACGGAGCAGTTGGCTAGCGAGGAACCAGCTGTTAATGTTGATGTTGATGATGATAATGATGATGATGATGTCAAAAAAGGAGATAAGGAGGGAAATAAAAAGAAAAATACGAACAAATCGAAAGGGAAGAAAGTGAATGGCGAACGAGAGGAACTTTAAGGCTGAAACTGTCAAGAATTCCTTCAATAGGACCTCTCAATTTAATATTCCTAAGTTTTAAGTATTGAAGTTAAATGTTAATGTCAAGTGATAAATTGCCAAGAGATTAAGTCAATTCCATTTTAAATCAGAATTATATTTATTTAGTCTTCTATTCTCCCAGGTTTATTATATATACAGGCATTTTGATAAATCCTTTAAATAAAACATTGATATCTACATATTTAGACAAACATTACACTATAAAACAATAACTTAAAACGAGGAACACGCATGTCCAATAAAAACGAAGAGACAAACACAACTTATAAAATATAAACGAAGGTCCAGAAGAATACGTTAAATACCAGGAAGGCCAACGGAAAGACACAACGCGACTTACGATCGATATACATAGAAATCTCTTGAGGTGTCAGCGTGGTCCATTGTTGCTTTTCCATATCGTCGTTGGTGTGTTGACTGCAGCTGATTGAGGTGGCAATTGATTGTGTGTCCACGTTCGCTGCCGCTTTACTCTCCGTACTTTCTTCCTCGAAGATAGTCGTAATCAGTGGTATGCTGTGCACGGTGAAGTAATTGTTGTATTTCGGCGGCCCATCTGAAAGTGGAGTAGGTTGATTGCCCGCCCCGACCCCGCCAGAAAAGGATCGGGAACGGGCAGCGGCGCGTCGACGAGACAGATGCGGGGATAATGTCGATTTAAGTATATGTTTGCTGTTGATCTTCTTTACATCGATGTTGTGCTTGCGCCGCCAGATGGTATTGACAAATGCAAACTCAACCAAGCTGCCAAAGATGAACAGTGTGCAGCCAAGAAACCATACCTCCGAAATTTTTATATAACTCACCTTGGGCAGAGTTTTACCTGCAGTAGCGAATTTTCATATTTAATTTATTTGTATCACTCAAAAACAACCAGTCAGATTCTGGGAGATAAATTTAGTATGTAGTCAATGGTACAAAATAGGGACGTAGGATGATAAAGCGAAGCTTAGGCAAGGATTTAGAACATGCCCTGAATTTGAAACGGGACAATTGCTTTTGACTCAAAGCTCTCAATAAAAATTATATCTATGCCATATATCATCTTGTCATATACTACTGTAGTGCCTTCTATTCGCACGCCCATGTTATCTACCATTCACTCCATTTATGTTAAGTATAAAGGAATAAAATATGTAATTTTCTTGCTTCTAACCTCCGCGGTAATCACCTCTTACCTTGCGCTGAAGCCAACGTAATAAATGTTAACATTGTGGCCGTTCCAAGCATAATGCGCGGTGGTGCTTGATCTGCCTGCAGCCAGAAAGACACCCAGGAAATGCTCACAATCAACATGGAAGGCAGAAAGTAGTCCATTAGATAGAAGCCGACCTCACGCGTCAAATGCACGGTGAAACTCAGCGAGCTGTAATTGCCGGTGAAAGCTCCGTGCCGCAGATCATTCATATCGGCATTGATAACCGTCTCATTGGACCACGCTCTCTGTATTACATATTCTGTGAGATGCAACGCTGGATCGAATGTAATCGGACGCTTCTGCTCCCAGTGCAGAACCAGTTCGGAAGTGTTGAACATCCAACTCTCGAGTATGGTCGAACACTCCTGCTCATCGAATGGGAACTTGTGCAGATTCATCCAGCAGTAGAGCGTGGCTTTAATACGGGTCAACACAATAACTGTGCCATCGGGAGAAATGGAGGTGAGTATATCCTTTTCAGTTGTGCCTGTGACAAATAGCATAAAAACTCCGTTTTTCATTTAACTGTGAAAACGTCAACTTACCCAAAATGCTTGAATCGCGCTCATTCGCAAGGAATATGTGCGGCATCCACAGCGTGTCCCTTAGTTGCTTCTCACCCAACATGGGCTGCTTGCGCTTGGGTGCCACATCACGAAAAGTGAGCCGCGGATCAAAGAACCGCAATTGCAGCAGAGCGTAAATTTTGAACTGCAAGTCGTGCGCCTCCAAATTTTGCATGAAGTAAATGTACGCTCGCACGTACACGTCTACAGGCAAGCGCACGCCCCTCGCTGACTGCGTTACGGGCCGCTCCAAACGGTCGTAACGGCAGACATGGGTCAAACGCTGGAGCAGCTGCGTCTGCGACAAGTTGTCAGCATCGACCAGCGATGGACACTCGCAGATCACAGTTTGCGCAAATTGTATGATGAAGAGAAAAACTAGACCCTTCAATTTTAGTGAAAACATTTTGAATCTAAATTTCTAAAGTATTTGAAGAAATACCACATGATTCGCAAACTGACTTGCGAATTATTTTGCCGTAATGTTAACGGCTTTTCAAATTTAACCTGCCTGCAACTCGCTACTCATATAAGTCTATTTATTTGTGAGGTGTGTGGGTGGGTGTGTGTGTGTGTACGAGAATTAAGCGCGGTGAACAGCAAAATTATTACTGGGTAAAAGCAGTGAGTGATAATTGGGTAATTCATACTTCAAAAATACCAAAAAAATAATGAACCCATTGACACCTTTTCAATTAGTTTGTTGTAATTTTTAGTGTATTTGTTGTGTTCAAAATTATTTTCTCTTTAAGAGGTGCTTTGGCAGGCATTCGCCTGGCAATTATTGTGCCTTGATTCTAATATACAGATTATTGAGCTAGGTTGTAGGGATGGTAATCAGGTGTAGGAAAGAAGCGCTCGCCCCACCTGTCACCATCGATTCTGTCATGTGTCCCCAATATGTTTGCTTTTATAAATTTTAGCAATATTTAGAGCCTAAATTAAGGTTCGCTATGAAGCAAAGCTAAATTGCTAAAATAGGACACCACCGTTTTTTTGGAGGTGCTCTTTCCATCTAAATTTGAAGCGTTTCTCGCCTCTCCTAAAAATATTGTAATTTGGTATCCGCCCATGCTCCACCCGGAATGAACAATTGCTTTATATCAGTGCTATACAATATGATTTCTATATAGAATGATTTTAGTGTCATATTCCAATTTAAATTTTCCGTGAATTTTCACAATTTTTCTGAAGTCAAAAATATTCTGATTAATTTGTTAAAGCAAATTTTTCTGCGTTTTTTTTTTTTGTTCTTTGGTTTCTCATCGTTGGACGCGGGTCTATCTCAGACAAACATATGGGTCCAGCCGTCATTAACAGCATACAAAAATCTCTGATTAAAAATGTGAACATGCGGAGTCCCGAGGCAAATTTGGTTCAGAAGGTCATCCACGCCAATAAAGTATTGATCTTCTCCAAAAGTTACTGCCCCTATTGCGCTTTGGCCAAAGAGCAATTCCGCAAGCTGCGGGTGCCAGCACATGTCATCGAACTGGACAAACGTAACGATTGTACCGCCATTCAAAATATTCTCGCTGTGATCACTGGTGCTCGGACGGTGCCACGTTGCTTCATTGACGGGAAATTTATTGGCGGTGGAACAGATGTGAAGCGAATGTACGAGCTGGGCAGTCTTCAGAAATATTTTCCTAAATAGATAGAATCTCCCCAGAGAAACGGATTATATAGTCTCGAAATGTGCAAAAAAAAAAATTCGAATGGTATTTCAATAAAGCAGAACTTTATATTTTGTGGAATGTAGATCAAATATAATGAAATTTATTCGCAAGCCGCTTATTTTTTGTAGTACACCGCAGCCTGAAGTATAAAAACAACAATGCAATAAGCAGACACCAGAAACATAGATGATAGAGACCAAATACTCTATAATAAGAATATGCGACCAAATACTCTATAATAAGAATGTGCGACATCCTCTCTTCTGTACTAAATCGTGTTGCTGGCGATGGACTGTTTTCACTTTGATGTTGCAGAACTTTTTTCCTTCTGTGGATCGAATTTTGCAAGTATCTATTTAGAATTTCGTTGTTCTTTGACGTGGCAGGTTCTGCGTCACTCCGTATTAAATAAGGGGCACGAAAATAATGGAAGAATGCGATTATTTAAAGATGGTCGTGTTAGCGCAATGCGAGGATTACCTATTTGCAATGTGTGTATGCTTTTGATAAACAAATACATATGAAATCTCTCAAAAAAAATTGCTATCCCATAATTTAAGCATTTCATGATTTTGTACTAACTGGAAGTTTGTCGCATATTCTTAATAAAGAGTATTTGATAAAGACATCCAATTTCCCTTTTTGACATATCTTCCAGCGAAATTGCAGGGAGGGAAACATTTTGAGGTTTCTGATACATGTTCCTTGGAACGTAAATCAAAATTTTCCGTATACATTTATGGTTCAGTTTAACAGTATGAGCAAGCTCACCACTAATTTAACTACATACGTTAGCGAAAAGCTTTCGTAGAAAATATTTGGCAGTAGCTTTCATAAATCGAGGTTAAAAAGCTTTTCGTGTAAAATGGGAAAAGTTCGAATTCGATAGCTTTTCAGAAACTGGCCCATTGACAGCTTCGAGCTGAACTGTCAAGTAGGTTTTTGGAAAAGAACATGTATCGTGTCAGGATGGCCGAGTGGTCTAAGGCGCTGCGTTCAGGTCGCAGTCCACTTCATGTGGGCGTGGGTTCGAATCCCACTTCTGACAATACATCTTTTTTTATTAGTTTTTCTGTTTTTTTAATGTGCAATTTGTGTGGGGAGATTCTTGTAATTTTTTAAATTACTTTCAGGACGGAAAAAATGCTATGCAGGCAAGACACGTGCTTGAGTGCATGTAAAGACATCGGTGCTCATATCGTATTCAAGCATGTAACAGCTATAAAAACATTTAATTTTATAATTTGTGTATATGTACTATATTATATGTATATTACAAAGTAGTATTATATACCACAGATGCATACGGCTACTTTCATCCAATGCATACTAATTTTATGGATTTTTATGTCGCTATACAATATTTGTAATCTGGCTCAGTCAATACGATATGTAATCGACTATATATCGTATTTGGGCTTAGTACGTTCATCCACGTATCGTACAATATTTATTGCATTATACCAAATACGATATATATCGTATTTGATTATACGAGATATATCTATATATATATATATTTAGTATATATTAGTACATATATATCGTATTTGATTATACGGTACCCTGCAATACCGACTATTCCGTAATTGCTGGTAAAAGCAGCTTTATCCAAGGCGCACTCCGACAGCAACAGACTCGTGTCAAAAACATAAATGATCATTTGTTTTGGGGATCCATCATATCACAACAAACTGACGGACGATCACTGGTTTGGTCAAATACTCTCTATTATCTTATTATGGAGTATCTTATCTTGTGTCCTGCTGAAAGCAAAATAAGCTGAGCTCAGATGTAGATATTTCGCATTTATCTATTACACAATTCGACAGTCAACAATTTTACTATAATTCGCTCCTAACATTTGTTCAGATTGCTGGTGCCGCTATTCAAATTCGACTCTGATATCAAAAAAGGAAGAGAAAGATGTCATTCCTTGACTGAATTATAATTTCCCACCCTGCCACCTTTAATGAAATACTCGGTGCATTGCCATTGTAAATCCTGTATTTTAAATATTTTCGGTAAGTTGATATTATTTTTAAATAAACATAAAAAACTGTGAAAGATCTTCTCTTACGCTACACAAAACATTGTTACAGTCAGAATGTGTGTCTCCTTATACATAGGTATTTATATATAGAATATGTTTAGGTTTCCACATGGTAGTCATGGGCGTACATAGAAAAGCGTGTATGTACCATAATCGGCTGCATTTTGAGGCATCTTCTCCAATTTGAATCCATACACAAAAATAGATTAGATAATTCTTCGATCTTAACTCCATTTCAGTGGTGGTGAATTAACAAACTTATATAAATATTTAAATAAAATAAGAGGGGGAAAAAGTTAATAAAGAGAAAAAAATTTCATGCTAAGGAAATATACATGAGAAATCTCATGCGAATTAGTTTTTTACACAAGCTTCATTAATGAGTATTTGAACTGAATTCTTCAAGTATGCTCGTTGCAGGAATTCAAACGTATCCAAACTTACTTAAATGAAACTGGGGGATTAGAGAAATGCGCCTGGGGAAGTAAGCCACTAGAAGCGCTGAAGTGTATGGACACAAAAGGGGGCTTACGGCACTACCTTCTCGGAAAATGAATTTACAGTGGTCTACTCCACTAGCTGTTGCTTGCAGGTGACGTGGTACGGCACCTTTACGATTGTGAACTTAGTCTGGGGCAGATTGTCCGCCAATATGGACTCAACTTTATCCAGTGGCAGTATCTCGATTTGCGGCACATCGCTTGCCTTTGCTTCCTCTTCCACGCGTTTCGCTGGGGCACTCTCATCGGTGTCGTCGGCGGGCGGCGCCCCTGGCACGGGCTTTAGCACCGGTATGCATTCGTCAAAATGATGTTTCTCCTTCTTGGTGGACTCCTCACACTGATCCACGTATAGGGCCGTGACGCGCAGCAGCTCCACTGTGACACCCCAAGTAAACACCTTAAGCGTCGCAGCCACTTGCTGCACAGCATTCAGGACTATGTTGTTGGTGGTCGCCGACTGTGAAATGTATGTGGGAATGATGAGCAGTTTGCGTATGTTCGCGCAATGTTGGAGCTTTTCATCGAAGCCGGGTTTGATGTCGAAATTGACGAGCTCCAATTGCGATAGTTGTTCCAAGCAAGCGATTACTTCCAGTATCTTCAGCGTACAGCAGGCCGTTTCCTGGCCATTCTCCAGACGCAATCGTTGTAAATTCACCAACTTGGGCAAGACCACCTCTGCAAATGTCGAATCAAAATCGCCGCACTCACCCATCTCCAGCGAACGCAACTGTGTCAATGTGCCTAATACGTGCACGCCCTTTAAGCCTAAGCCGCGTATGGCGGTAAGAGACATGTGCGTAAGATTCGTAAGCGCCGCTAATGGCTGCAAGTCGCCCTCGAGGCCACAAGGCTCGCAAGTACGTAGGCGCAGCTCCTGCAGCTCGCTCAACATGCTAATATGCTCTAGATTAAGCGCTGTATCGGCGTTGATAGGCACGGCTATGGCTATAGCGTTCAACACTCGCAAATTTGTATTACTCTGAAATAGGTTTTCGACCACCTGCGCCGAGCAGCGACACAAATCGATGGATTCTAGCGAGCAGACTGTGCCAATGTGCTTCGAAAACTCAATCCACATTTCCTCCAAGCGAGCGCTAGCCAACAACATTTTTCGCAAATCCAGATGCTTCGTTTCTCCCCGACGCAAAGCAGCTGCAAAACCGGCCCAGTTGCAAACCTTCGAATTCTTCATGCGTACAGTTTGCCATAAGGACGTGTCCTTGGCAGCGAGGTGCCACAGCTTACACACTGCAGCAGCGCGTGGACGTTCCTAAGCGGGCAAAAAATTTTGAGCTAAAAACCATCTGTTCAATTTAAGCCACTAATCGAATCATGCTTACGTGTATTTTCAAGTACTTCAATATGCAAAGCAGCGCATCGTATGCGAATGAGACGTTTGCAAAGAAATTTGTTGCAAAGAGACGATTGGACTGCTCCACGGCAGCCACCACAACATTGTTTGGCGGTTGATTGGCAGCCTCCACTGCGGCTATCGCCTGTTGCCGAGTATTGCGCATGCTGTCATTGATCTGCTTGAGATCATTTTCAATGTCGTTGGAGTATCTAAAGCGAAACATGCAAAAGTTGAGAAAGAAACCAAATAAGGAATTAGAAATTTTGAACTCGTTCTCCCATATTCTCTCTCGTTTTCAATAGTAAATGTATGAATTGATTGTATTATGTTCATGTATAAATTATACACGGAAGAAGGATACAATACTGCACTCACTCAGCTAGAGGGGCAGCAACTGGCTTGGTTACTACGACGTACTTCTTTCCTTTTACCACCACAATCGTCTGTGGGAACTTGTTTTCAGTGTATGCAGCTCGCGGCAATGCAGTCGGTGCGGACACTTTAGTCGCTCCATCTCCAGGCGGCATACATGCCTACAAGGAAGATGATGTGAGTTTGTTGTATTTGTGTTAAACAAGATTAACAGCTCAAAGCTACGCAATTCACCTCGCACATATAATCGCGGCCAAGGTCGTCATCGCCCGCGGCGCGAAATTCACAGTTGATGCGGTTCAGGCCAACGCAATCGTGGTGGAACAATCGCACACATTTGACACACTGAAGCTGGGGCACTTGACCCACTGCCCGTGGACACGTAATCGTGCAATGCTTGAGTGCCGAGCTGGATACACTGGCGACAGGAGACTCCGCGTTGCTGGCAGGCCTTTAAAATGACAGAAATCAAACGAAAGGGCACACGAAATGGAAAATAACACAACACAAAACGAGAGCGAGAACTAGAAATGGGACTTATATATAATGATACTAGTCGGTACTTACTTCTTCCCCTTGCTGACTTTGCTGACACCGCTGTTGACTATGCTTCGGCTACTAGTTGGGGTGACGGGAGGAGTGGTAATACTTCCAACATGTTTACTAGAGCTCGCCCCGCTAAGTAGAGCTGCGTTGTTGACTTTCAGAGCGCGAGTAGGAGTCCAGCCCTGCGGCGGGGGGCTCGCGCCTTTTGGACCCTTCGGCTTTGATATGCGTTTGCCCATGTTGGTGGTAGTAGGCGCAGCCGCCAATGTAGCAGCTGTAACGGAAATGCGTGAAGAAGGCTTGGCGTGCCGTACAGTTTCGTAGTCGGAGCTCACGCCGAGAGGCTCGCGAGCAAAACTAAAGTGTTCTATTGTTAAATCGCCTTCTAATAATGGAACAATGTCGCTGCGGGTGCGCAACTTCTTTCCAGTGGGCGTAATGAAATATACATCTGCTTTATCCTTGCTTGTTTCCAAGTTAGCACGCCATACCAGCTCTCGCTTCCAGCCAAACTCAAATGGTTTCTTGTAGAATTCATTCTGTGTGGTGGCCTTCTTGGATATTGACGCAGCAGCTGGAGCGGGTGTGGAGCTCGCGTTCACATCTGCATCTATTGGGGGTGAGCCATTTAACTCCTCATTGTCGGCCACTATATGTGTTTTGAGCGGCTCTGGTGGTTGTGCTTGTGCTTGTACCGGTGTCTGCGCCTTCGGTGATGCTGAGCTCTGTAAGCGAAGGTGATTTTACATATTTGCAGTCTAATTAGTATTTCGTTCTTACCTGTTTCAATTTTTTGACTGCCCTTGTAGGCGATGAATGCGGACTTTTCACTGTCTCCTCGCGGTCCACTTTTATTTGTGAACTTTTCGGTTTTTCCTTTACAAACACAGCTTCACCACTGGTCTCATCAAACCCCAACAACCACTCTCCGGAGTTAGAACGCTCCAAATCGTAACGTTTACGTTTTACTGCAGCGTTCCCTTTTTTTTTATTTTTATTTTGCTTACGACTCAATTCGCGCCTCATTGGACGACGTTCAGTTTGTTTCGGTGTCGTGTCACTGACGACGCTTTGACTCTGTTCCAATTCATCCTCAGTTGTTGAGACCACCAATTTAAAAGAAGTGTTGGAGAAAGTTGAGTCCTGTGAGTGTTTTCTAATTCCACTCATTTCGTCGTTCTCCGCCGTTTTGGGCGGCGGCGGCTCCAGCAACTCGGGCGGATGCTCGTTTGCTCCGCCTTTGCTCACAACCCGCTTCTTGGCGAGACGGCGCCCTAAATGACGTGCCTTGCGCCCGTTCTCTGCCGCCAAGCCAGACGATTCAGATTCCTCCGCGGGGGGCGAAGTGACCGAATCGTCGACTTCCATTCTAATGTAGTGGAAACTCTGCTTCCGTTTTGGTGAAATTTTCGTAATTTTTGCGGCGCAAGTCCGAACGTGATGATGGAAAAATTTAAATTGATATTTTTCAACCTTTCTCCGTCGCTGTACTGCTGCTCAAAATATACGCGCGTTTTGACGTTCAGTTTCGCTTCGACCTTTTTTGGCTCTGGAAAAGTGAGGTTAGTTTTCACTATTTTGCTTTTATATTTATGGCGTTCGAGGAAAATTAAACTTCAACGAAAAAACGATCCGCTGCTTTGAATCAATGCTCTTCTATCGGAATTTCAAATTACTCTAGCTCGGTGATATTTGCTTTTTAAAGCTTACAATTTATATTTGTGTGCGAATATATTTTAACTTGAATATTTTAAATCGTATCAATCAACAACACAACACAATTTTTAGTGATGAGAGCAGGGCTAACAAATTTTTTCAACAAATTTCCCAATGCAACAAATATTTCCCTATTGAAATCTTCCTCGACCACTCGCCACCAACTTCACTCGTTTGTTTACTAACTTCGATATCGAATATGAAAGTGGTAAGCAACGAAAACGGCGAAGAATAAAAACGAAATATAAAATAATAACAAAATACATTAAATTATGAAGAACACCCCAAAGGTGGAGTTCGATGAGGACTTGTCGTCGATATGTGAATCCACGGTAAGTTGATGCGAACGAAACTTAAGTACTTTGTAGTGACAATTCACTTTGCAGGCTGCTCTGTCCGAGGGCTGTCGCCTGCCAGTGCGCATGCACAAAACAGAAGACTGGCCGCTGGCGGAGATTGTTAGTATTAAGGACCAGGATGGCAAGCGCCAGTTTTATGTGCACTATGTTGATTGTGAGTAGCAACACCTTTTTCCGTACTCCAATTACTAAATATTTGTAATGCAGTCAACAAACGACTTGACGAATGGGTGGAGGAGGAGGACTTAGATACAAGAAAAGTACAGTTTCCAAGGCGTGATGGGTCACAAACTGCTGCCAGCACAGGTGTTACGACACCTAAGAAACACCACTCGTTCGCGGGTAGTGTGTCCCGCCCAGCATCACCGCAACCTGCCAGTGAAGAAATAGTAAATGGAAATGCGGTACTGGCGGCAGCACTACAGAAGAAAATTAATAGAAAAAGAAAGGTATGTTATCACCCACACGCATATATACCAAGATACTCCAAACATCTATTAACATTTTCAGCTCAACGCCGCGCCAGCTCCACCTACACCCGTTCCAGAAATTCCCATTCCTATCACAACGACCGCACCAAGTGAAGAAGTTTCATTAGATGGCAAAAGTGCGACTCCACGCCAATCGGGCAGCATGGTCATACATCAGGATGATGTAGTCACACGCATGAAGAATGTGGAAATGATAGAGTTGGGCAAGCACCGCATTAAACCGTGGTATTTTTCTCCTTATCCTCAGGTAAAAGATACTCACGATACGTTTTTATAAGTTTCCTTTTGTTAGAAATTGTTGTTTTCAACTTAGGAGCTCTGTCAAATGTCCTGCATTTATATCTGCGAATTCTGTCTAAAATACCGCAAGAGCCGCAAGTGTCTCGAGCGGCATATAATCAAGTGCAATTTACGTCATCCGCCCGGCAACGAAATATACCGCAAACATACAATTTCATTCTTTGAAATAGATGGGCGCAAGAACAAAGTGTACGCCCAGAACCTTTGTTTGCTGGCGAAATTGTTTCTGGACCATAAAACCTTGTATTACGACACAGATCCGTTTCTCTTCTACATTATGACTGAATATGATTCCCGCGGCTTCCATATTGTGGGCTATTTTTCGAAGGAGAAAGAAAGCACCGAAGACTACAACGTAGCTTGCATCCTGACCATGCCACCGTATCAGCGCAAAGGCTACGGCAAATTGCTAATTGAGTTCAGTTACGAATTATCCAAATTTGAGGGCAAAACTGGCTCCCCCGAAAAGCCGCTTTCAGATTTGGGTCTTTTGTCGTATCGGTCTTACTGGGCACAAACTATTTTGGAGATATTCATTAGCCAAAAACCCACCAGTGATGGCGAAAAACCCACTATCACCATCAAGTACGTAACTTAATTATATTTTTTGCCAAGTATTCATTATTGATATATTTCCAGTGACATCTGCGAATGTACTTCAATCAAAAAAGAAGACGTCATTTCTACTTTGCAAAATCTAAATCTGATAAACTACTATAAAGGACAATATATAGTGTGCATCAACCGTGATACCATCGATCAGCATAAGAAGGCCATGGACAAGCGCAAAATACGCATAGACTCAAAATGCTTACACTGGACGCCGAAAGACTGGTCCAAACGCTCCAAGTGGTAAACTTACCAAATATTAGGCGAATAGTTTTAATTAAGGACGTGCATTTTATGTCATATTTATTTATTT
This sequence comes from Clusia tigrina, assembly GCA_920105625.2. Lineage (NCBI taxonomy): Eukaryota > Metazoa > Arthropoda > Insecta > Diptera > Clusiidae > Clusia > Clusia tigrina. The sequence continues at coordinate 121,965,274 of OV050033.1, forward strand.
TTCTTTTTTTTCTTTTCTTTTTTCTCGGGGAAAACAGAACTCAACCCTTGCATGTAATCCCAAAGCACGGAGCAGTAGAAATTAAGAAAAATCATGTGAACGATTTATATTTATTTGTATAAAAACTTAAAAATAATCTTATACAATTCAGTCTCCATCCATTTTATTGAAATCCGTAATAACCAAGTCATTCACAAAGTAGTCCAAGTCCTGCATTGTGGCCGTTTCAACTGCTGACTGTATGGATTCGATAGCGTACTGAATAGCTTTGACCGACGCTTTATTCTCGGCTAGCTCTTGTTGGATTTGCTGCAATTTGGCATGATTTTTGAAGCACCGCAGCTTTTCTGTACATTGTGCAAGCTCGTTGGGATTCAGATAGTCTGATGCATTGGCACAGATCCTTTGCAGTATTTTAGCTATGTCGTCCTTGGTTGTCTCGGTTTGAGAATCATCCAAAAACGTATTCTGCCTCAATGCTGCACGTGTGGTTGCGAGCTTAATCAATGAGACATATTTGGAGTATAATTGATTGTATTCTGCTTTGATTTCCTGATATTGGCGTGACTTTTCTTCAACTTGTCGCCGTATGTTGGCCTCATCTTCTTTGAAGCGTTTTAAAGCTTCCAAATATAAAAGATATTCTATATCTTCCAGACCATTGGAGGCTAAGCTGTCGCTGGAATTGGGAGTCGAGCAGTTAGAAGCGGAAAGTGACATCGTTGTCTATGTACTAAGTTAACCAGTGGATGCAGATTTAAATTGGCAGAAGTATTTCTCCTTTAAATTAATTCTTGAATTGCGCTCTCTACAAAAGTCAGCTCTGATGATCAGTGTTGCACTTTTATTCAAACTGCTTATACAACCACACGGACCTGTACAGTACGAATGAAAATTAGATAATTCCAAAATGAAAATTATCATAATTTCTGCATAACGAAATTTTTAATATGGTTATTAAAATTTTTCTAAAAACAATGCAGGTGTTTTTAATTAAGATTTAAGTAGAAACAAGAACAGAGAACCGAACCTTAAACGTAAAATTTTTTTACGTTTAAAAAAATTGTCTTTGTTTACCCTACGTCTCCACGGGCAATTGGCATGCAATTAGCAATTTCAAGCAGAAACAGCCAATTGCCAACATGCTATGTTGCAATCAGTTGTCATTTTGTGTGTTTAACAGCCATTTTTAATTTTTTCGTGACGCTCAGTGGCAGCATCGTCGAACATTTTAGTTTTACCGCGTCTATTAAATTAATTTAAACACTAAAATGGATGGAGACTGCATTTTCTTTCTTTGTAAAAAATGATTCAAACAGAATCTCTGCTTCCTTCTTTTTACGGCTTCATTATATAATTCAAACAAGTTTTTTAATGAATCAAGAGCGCGGCCACAGCAAACTAGTTGGCGTGACGACATTTTCAAAATGACGATGACATAACATGGCAATGTCCACCAGAGAACACAGAGAAGGGAAAGTCTTTTTCGCTGCCAGGGACCGTAGCGAACACACCACGATTTTGAGTGGATTCACCACGATTCTGAGTCCATTCACCACGATTCTGAGTGCATTCACCACGATTCTGAGTGCATTCACCACGATTTTTAGTGGATTCGTGTACAATGTCCGTCTGCTTTATTTCGCTGCTTTGCCGTTTGACGTTCAAGTTTCTTTTCTCTGTGTTCTCTGATGCCCACCATTAAAATATTGCCATCCTTTGCAATGAAATTTGACAGTTGTTATGCCATCAAAAATCGCCCATTGAGACGGGGTTATCATCACATAGTGTCTCGACTAGCTATAATTCACTGCAATGTTCATGATCATGTTAGAGTAGCTGATGGCTGTCAGAATATGAAGTGGGCAGATTATGTTAAAGCATTTCATTTTATCCAATGGCTTTGAACAGTAAACACCAGATGCGTTCTCCCATTGAATGCTTTAAGAGAGTTAAAAAAACTGCAATCAGGAATTGAAGAGTTTGTAATTGCACAAACACTAACATTCTCGATAAATAATTATTAAATTAATTATTTCGCTTTTATTAAATTTAATTTGTGGCATTTTTAAATAGACAAATTTTAAAATCGAGTGAAACTTCAAATTTATGTAAGGGTTTGTAGCAGCACTGCTGTCGATATAATTTTTAATTTTTGATACAATGTTTAATTTTTTTGGTGTGACATTAACATATGGAGTCTCCACTCAACATTTTAATGTTAAGACATGAACATTGCCATGAATTATAGCTAGTCGAGACACTATGTGAAGAAAATCAGCCACACTAGTATAGTTTTGCACATATTCAAGTGTGCGCAAAACGAGAGTCATTTAAGTGTCACGTCTCTATGGTCTCTGGCAAGAGTTTCAAATACTTGACAATTGTGTGAAAAAAGATAAGTTATTTTGATAAAATTCAACCCTGCTCTAAAATGGAAAGAAATTTGGGAGTGGAATTGCTCTTCTGTGAACTGTCAAAATCGAAACACTCCTTTGCACAGAAGATCATTCTATCAGTTCACATTTTTTTAGTGTAAAATCTAATAAAATCGAATAAAATGTAAGTTTGTACATTATTTAACAATTTTGTGTTGAAAAAGTGTTTCGAGTGTGTTTAAGGTCTGAAATTGGAGTAATTATGTAAAGAAAACTCCAGTCTCAATTTATAGACAAATTCATTTCGGCCGAACTGACAGAAGCGCCATGTTGGCGTCTAGCAACTTAACCCCAACACCTAATAAATTTCGAATGAACTTGCATATTAAATGTGTATTTTAAGGTTTATTCGTAATAACTAGAGTTATTATTTTCAGATGCCTGGCGTTGATACCATAAAATCCTCTTGGGCCGATGAGGTGGAACTCGATTATGGTGGTTTACCACCCTCTACAGAATCGGTGGAGAACGGCTTCAAATATGTCACGGAATACAAGTACAATAAGGACGACAAGAAGACGAAAGTTATGCGCACTTATAAAATATCGAAACAGGTAGTACCCAAAACAGTGGCGAAGCGTCGTACGTGGGCAAAATTCGGTGAATCAAAGAGCGATAAACCAGGACCAAATTCACAGACAACCATGGTGTCGGAAGAAATCTTTATGCAATTCCTCAATTCCAAGGAGGAAGAGAAGGCAAATGATCCACTACTAGATCCTACCAAGAACATTGCCAAGTGCCGTATTTGCAATGGTGAGCATTGGTCTGTGAATTGTCCGTACAAGGGCACCGCTATGGATACCAATATGATGGAAAAGAAGGCAGCTGCAGCTGCCGCTTCTGCCGTAGATGCACCCAAATCTGGTAAATATGTGCCGCCCTTCCTTAAAGACAGCAAAGGTGGCATGGGTATGCGTGGTCGTGACGATACTGCCGCCATACGTATTTCCAATTTACCCGAGTCAATGACAGAGGCAGATCTGGAGGAGCTGGTAAAGAAAATTGGCCCACACAGCAAAATGTATCTGGCGAGGGACAAAAACACCGGCCTCTGCAAAGGTTTCGCCTATGTGCATTTCAAACAGCGCAAGGATGCTGCTGCAGCAATTGAGATTTTGAATGGTTTCGGTTATGATCATTTGATCCTAAATGTGGAGTGGTCGAAGCCCCAGACCAACTGATCCACAGAGGAAAGTGCTGCGGAAGTTGAGGAGGAGCAGCAATGACATTTACTGTAAATTACAATATATTTGCTAGTTTTTTTACTGTTCTTGTCGGACATTGGAAGAAGAGTATTTAAATTAAGAAAATTTCAGTACATTAATCACGAAAATTTTAAATAATCTTGTAAAATTCCCATTTTCAATCAATCGTTGGTCGTTTATAAACTGTTATTTTTATACGAATGTCAGAGCTCATGTGCGGGAAGACCTGCATTTTTGCTTATGTCCTTTGACGAAAATTTAAATAATCTTGTAAAATAAACATTTTCAATTGATAGTCGTTTATAAGCTGTTGTTTTTATACGGATGTCAGAGTTCGTGTGGGGGAAGGCGCTGCATTTTTGCTTGTGGCTTTGGAATGAAAGGGTGTGAATTTGTCTAATAAAGGACCTATTACACTATGTTGCTTTTATGCCAATAATAAAGATTTTGTGTAAAAGAACCGCGCTTGACTCGTGGCGGGGTAGAAAAATGGACGTTTTTTCATTGGTCCAAATATGCAATAAATAAGATATATTATATAATAATAATATATCGTATTTGATATGCATACTATGACCCTTCATGATAATTGCAAAACTTTTCTGTAAAACAATGTATTTTTGCTTCCACCTTGCAGCAAAAGGGTGAGAATTCGCCTCTGGTCATTCGCACACTATGTTGCTTTCATGTTAATGGCAAAGTTTTTGTGTCAAACAACTGCAATTTTGCTCGTATTTGCGAAGCGACGAAAAGTTGCAAAGTTCTCCACAACTTTGCATTAAATAAGAATGGCAAAGTTCCTCCTCGAACCTAGAAACTGGTGAACTGGTAAAAATAAAGCAATGGAGTGGCTTCACTTTGGGCGATGGAGTGGCTAGTACCCTTCGCCGCGCTTTACATGATAATGGATTAGATAGTATAGTTCCCAGAGAGATGCCGTTGATATCCTAGACAAATTAAAAGCGTCGATTGGAGTTCGCTGAATAGCATGAAAAATTGGATTTTTCTTTTTGGAAAAATGTGGTTTTTAGCTATGAAAGTAAGTTTGAAAGTATTTAGCCCAAAAAAACTATATAAAATCTATTGACTGACAAACCAAGCATTCGCTAAACAAAATATCGCGGCAACAGTAAATCACGGGTTGGGTCTTTTATGGTGTGGGGGTGTATGGCGGCCAGTGGAGTAGGAAACCTGGTGTTCATTGAGTCAACAATGAACAAAATTTAATATTTGAACATACTCAGAGTAAATTTGCCATCGAGCGTTGAAAATTTATGCTTGGACTCGAGGTGGATATTCCAGCAAGACAACGATCCCAAGAATACAGCCAAGATCGTCAAAGAATGGCTGCTTTATAAAACGCCAAAACAGCTGGACCACCCTCGACAATCGCCAGACCTGAATCCAATTGAACATTCATGGGGACATCTAGACAGACAGATAAGGAAGCGGGCTATAACCAGCCAAGAGGCCTTAAAAGCACCTTTGATCGAAGTATGACATCAAATTCCTCTGGACGTGACAGCCAATTTAAAAAAATCAATGGCAAAGAGGTTAAAAGCAGTTGTTAAAGGCAAGGGCAAGCAAATCAAGTAATAATTTTAACTAACACTTAATTTCAGACTTAGAATTTATCATTTATTTGAAACTGTATACTTTATTTTACGCGTGAATTTTTGAGTTTTTACCTTTTTATTTGACTTTATGTGTATTTATGTAAATATTTTTTATTCATATTAGTATTAAAAAATAAGTAATAAAGTAAGTTTTCCAAAAATAGAAATATTTTCATTATGAACAAGGATATGATCTTTCATCTGTATACTATATATATATATATATATATATATATATATATATATATATATATATATATATATACTATATATATATATATATATATATATATATATATATATATATATATATATATATATGTATATATATATATATATATATATATATATATATATATATATATATATATATATATATACTATATATATATATATATATATATATATATATATATATATATATATATATATATATATATATTTACTTGATATATATATACTATATATTTATATATATTTCCACTTCCCTGGATTGATTGCAATGCTATGTCACATTTTTTGTCTCAACGTAAATAGTAACAAGGGGAATCCCCTAATTTTTTCGTACATGAGTCTGGAGAATTTTGGTGTTTCATTTTATCAGTTTTGTTGTGTCTGTCGTGGTGTTTGCAGAGCATTATTTAACTAGGGGTAAAGTTCAAAATTTTTTTTTTGAGAATCAAAAAAATGCTTCATAAGTGGATTTTAAAACAAATGGAGAACAATGTCCCAATATCTGCAGAGATTTTGCGATAAAAAGACATTCAGTTGCATTCCAAAATTGATCAAACCAATTCAAGTTTCACAGCTAGTGACGGATGGTATAAGAAGTTTAAGCGTCGACATGTAATTAGATTTTTAAAAATAACCGGCATCTTTTTGATCCATTTGTGCAAGTGTTTGAAAATTACGTTGATAAGGATGGGTTGACCCTTGTTCAAATCTACAACGCCGACGAATCCGGTTTATATTTTCGGATGCTTCCAAATCACACTCTTGTCACATGTAGTGAGACAACGGTTTTGCCCTGTTCAAATGCGAATAGCACAAACAATCCGAAATTGTTGATGGTTGGAAAATCGAAAAATCCACGCGCTCTTAAAGGTGTTTTCAATAATCCAGTAAGAACGCGTGGATGACATCATTTATTTTCAAGGACTGGTTTCATTGCGAATTTATTCCCCATGTATGCTAACTTTATTAGATTTGATAAAAAATTTTTTTTAGGTCAGAGAATTTTTGGCTTCAAAAGGATTGCCCCAAAAAGAACTAACAAGCGATGACGGTTTAATAGTAACAATCTACCACCCAATTGCACTGCGCTTAGCCGTTAGATCAAAACGTTATCAACTTGATCAAATTTCACTACAAAAAACAACTACTCACCCATTTGATAAGCGAGAAGGGGACAAATTTGGAGTTAAAACTAAAAAATTTCAATTTAAAAAAAGCTATTTAGATTCTATTAACATCCTCGTCAAATATTAAAAAATTTTGGAATTCCTTGCTGAAATTCAATACTTTTACAAACTAAAATTCGGGAAGAAAACGCAGAGCTTTAAACCATTGCCGCATTTATAGCTGAGATTAGTCCTGAAACATAACTTCACAGAGGTTGACATAAACAACTAGATTCAAGAGGAATTTCCCATAGAAAATAATGAGGAGCAAATAGAATTATCAGAAACGGAAGCGGAGGATTTATATAAGAGTGTTCATGAAGAAAACCAAATTAAAGTAGACGATGCATTACATCGATTAACATATGCATACAATGGGGCTTTGGAAAATGACAAGCCGACAACAGCATTATATGAACTACGTGATTCAGCCTTTATTTAAAAAAATAATTTGCCAAAAAAAAAACTTCAAATCTCCAACTTTTTTCAAAATATTTAAAATGTAAATTCTTCACAAATATATGAAGAAAAAAGTTTTTGTTTGTAATAATTCTATTTTTTCAATGAAATTTAGGGTTCGGTTATCGCGAAAATTCAGTTCCGGCAACAGCTCTGGTTTTTAATTAGTCACGAATACCGAGCGTATATATATATATATATATATATATATATATATATATATATATATATATACGTGTATATATATATATATATATATATATATATATATATATATATATATATATATACGTGTATATATATATATATATATATATATATATATATATATATACGTATATATGTATATATATATATATATATATATATATATATATATATATATATATATATATATATATATATATGTGTGGCGACACCACTACCCCCACCCAGTTGTCGGGTACGCCAACGCAAGCAGGCGTTAGTTCCGCGCGCCATCAACCATCGTGTTTATGGGAAAACCGGAACTAGCCTGTGTTGGCTGCTGAGCAACACACTTCGTGTTTCCGGCCTTCGACTCGTTCCTTTCCGTTCGCAGCGCTGGAGCCGTGCACACGCACTGGCATCTGTATCTATTCCAGACATCATAGTATATTTTAAATATATTAAATTGAAATTGGCATATTTTTTTTCTTTCTTTTTTTATTGGATACGCTACTCCGGAGCGTAACCCAAATTGGTGACCCCGACGTGATCGAAAAACACGCGCCCCATACAGGGGTATAAAACACGCATAGGATGCTCCACTCGCCAACAGCCTCAGGACCGGCGCTGCCGGCACCACCGGAGCAGCCGCCGACTCGAGCAACGTACGCTCCACACCAGCAGCCACAACCACCGCTCGTGCATGCGCAGGCACAGCTGGCCATGCCCACGCCATTGCTGATACCGACACACCACCTGCCGCCACACCGTGCAGGGGAACCTGGGGGACACGCCTCCTTTTCGTCGCCGCCCGCGATCGAGGCGGTGAGCAGCTGTCGGCTCCCACCTTTCTGGAGGAGTAACCCCGATCTGTGGTTTTACCAGATCGAGGCCATGTTCCAAGTACACCATGTGCGCAACGACAACAGCCGCTACAATCTAGTAGTTGCGGCGCTCGACCCGGAGACTATTTCCGAGGTCGCGGATGTACTCCGCACAGTGCCGCCCGTGGGCAAGTATGAGGTGCTGAAGACAGCAATATTAAATCGCCTCACCGACTCGGCGGATCGACAGCTCCACAGATTACTCACCCAACTCGAGCTGGGGGACAGGAAGCCGTCCCAACTCCTGCGACAGATGCGCTCCCTAGCAGGTGACCGGGCCACGGATGACATCATCCGCGTGAAGTGGCTCGACCTGATGCCGCCGTCAACGCGACGGCTACTCAAAATCCTGAAAGGCACCAGTCTGGAGGAGCTCGCAGAGGCAGCTGACGAGCTGGTCGACAACGGACCTACAGTGGCAGCTACGTCACCTCCACTCTCGTCTCCGAGACCCCGCTCTCCACTCGCGAATAGATCGTCGCACGATTCAACGGGTAACTCCGTGCACGCAGAGCTTGCCGCACTGCGCCAGTCAGTGGCACAGCTCGTGGCACTAACGCGGGAATAAAATAACGCCCCCACTTCATAGGGGTCGCGCTGAAACCCGCAGCCACAGCCGGCATCGAGATCGCTCTACAGCGCCTGGCCAATGTTGGTACCACCTGAAGTACGGGGCGACAGCACAGCAGTGCCGACCACCGTGTATCTTTGCCGCCGCCGTGGCCGCCACCTCGACGCCGTCGGGAAACTAGCGCTGCCGACGCCGACTTGGGCGAACGACGCCGGCCGACCACCAACCGAAAAACGCCTACACGTAATGGATCGAACGACATCCACTCGCTTTCTCGTGGACTCGGGTTCAGTGGTCTCCTTACTGCCGAGGGAAACGGTCGCCCGCAAACTACAGCGAAACAGCCTCACGCTGTACGCCGCCAACTCGTCGCCGATAGCCACATACGGGCAGCTCACGCTGAAGCTGAACCTCGCCCTGCGTCGGGATTTTACTTGGGCGTTCACTGTGGCCGATGTGCAAACTGCCATTCTCGGGGCGGACTTCCTGGCATACTATGGGCTCCTGGTAGACTTGAGGGGACGACGCATCGTAGACCCCCTTACCAACATCGCGGCAACGGGCCGCATGGACCCGGCTCGAATCTACGGCATCTCCACAGTGGCTCGCATTGATGCACCTGTGGGACCACATGGCGACCGTATAGAGAGCTCGTCCAGCGCTTCCTGCAACTCGCTTCACCAGCAGGGGTCATGGCCACTGTACCAGACTTGCCGGTACAACACTTCATCGTCACGGAGGGCCCTCCCGTTTTCGAGCGCCCCCGTAGACTCGTCGGTGAACGACTCGCTGCTGCCAAAGAAGAGTTCGCCGACCTCCTCGACAAGGGGGTGGTACGCCCATCATCGAGCCCATGGGCCAGTCCGCTACATATGGTACCAAAGCCGAATGGAAGCTGGCGAGCCACTGGCGACTACCGCCGCCTAAACGCGTGTACCTTGCCAGACCGATATCCTCTACCGATCATCGAGGACCTGATCCAGGAGAGCCGGGGAAAAGTATTCTCTGTAATCGATCTGCAGAAAGCCTTCTACCAAATCCCGGTTGCCAAAGCTGATATCCCGAATACGGCAGTCACAACACCTTTCGGCCTCTTCGAGTTCGTGGGTATGCCATTAGGCCTGCGTAACTCCGCGCAAACGCTTCAGCGGGTAATTAATCACCTACTGAGGAAACTCTCCTTCGTGAAGGGCTACGTAGACGACCTGCTCATCGCATGTGCAGTCCAGACACACCATGGCCAGACGCCTTGCCAACAGTGCTATTGGGGATGCGGACGGCGTACAAAGAGGACCTCAAAGCAACTCCAGCCGAGATGCTCTTCGGCACCCAACTACGCCTGCCGGGGGAATTCTTCGGACAACAAAACGACCCTACCATCCAACCGGTTTTCATCGAGCAGTTGCGCAAGCTGGTAAAAGCGATCAAGCCAGTACCAGCGTCCAACCACTCGAGACAGAAGCCGCTCGTCTTCAAAGAATTGCGCACCTGCACGCACGTATTCTGCAAGCTGGACAAAATCCGGAGGCCATTCGAGCCGCCATATACGGGCCCCCATAAGGTAATTCGCCGGGTCAACGACAAGAGTTTCATCATCGACTTGAACGGCGTCGAGAAAGCCATCTCTACGGACTGCTTGAAGCCGGCCCACCTCGAAATGAGTGACTCAACATCGTCGCCATCGCTGCAGGCATCCCGATCATCGTCGCCATCGCTGCAGGCATCCCGATCATCGTCGCCATCGCTGCAGGCATCCCGATCATCGTCGCCATCGCTGCAGGTATCCCGATCATCGTCGCCATCGCTGCAGGCATCCCGATCATCATCGCCATCCCGATCACCATCGCCAACCCGATCGCCATCGCCGCAATCGTCGTCTTCGTCAGCGACAAATGACCCGCTAGCGATCCATCCAAGGAGTCATCTGAGGAGTCAACCACCGCCCCGCTCAGGGGACCAACCTACACCACAGCCGGGGAGTCGACCGACGAAACGGGTATCGTTCTCCGCGCCGATCACTGGGGGAGGAATACCTGTGGCGACACCACTACCCCCACCCAGTTGTCGGGTACGCCAACGCAAGCAGGCGTTAGTTCCGCGCGCCATCTATTAACACGCTGTCGCTGTCGCACAGCGTGTTTATGGGAAAACCGGAACTAGCCTGTGTTGGCTGCTGAGCAACACACTTCGTGTTTCCGGCCTTCGATTCGTTCCTTTCCGTTCGCAGCGCTGGAGCCGTGCACACGCACTGGCATCTGTATCTATTCCAGACATCATAGTATATTTTAAATATATTAAATTGAAATTGACATATTTTATTTCTTTCTTTTTTTATTGGATACGCTACTCCCGAGCGTAACCCAAATATATATATATATATATATATATATATATATATATATATATATAAATATATATATATATATATATATATATATTTATTATATATAGTACACCTCTTGTTTCGTTAAACTGATCCATTACACCCAAAAATATCTCTATGATTCTTGCATTACACCCCACTTCGCTCCTTACTCAGAAAGGAAGTTTCGATATCGGCAATAAAATACCACAGTGTGCTAAGTCAAGTTATTTGGCAAAAGCCCAAGAGCTGAAATAGATTTTCACACCACCCTGTATATCAGCTGCTTCGTTTTGCGTCGTGCATGCAAAAAAAGAGAAAATCCGAATACGCAATGTGAAAAGGCAGAGCGTGTTTTTGTTGATGTTTTCGTCTATTTCGATAAAATATTAAAATAGATGTTTATTGTTGGCGTAAACAATATTAAAAATAAACTTTGGAAAACAAACGTACTGCTTAGGGGCTTGGCCAAGCATTTTGGAACCACTGCAATCAGAAGGTATCTGCTTGTGTTACCTGAGGTAAATCCTCCCATTTCAATAGAAGACAAAAAATCTCTTCTCTATTTCATCATAATTGAAAGCAATTGAAAGCAGTCTGCTTAGTTGCTGATTTATCTTTTGCCGGCAAACAAGCGCCAGTTCTTCTCGTCAACGCGTAAAATTTTGATAGAATGACACAGGTGTCCGGGCAGGTGACCACATCGAGCGAAATGAAGCCGTGCCAGAAGAAGCTGATCAGGCGGGGCGATCGTCTGCTCACTGAAAAGCCGTTTGTGTTTGTGCTGAGTTCAAATTACCGCAAGGACCGTTGCGAAAATTGTCTCGCAAAGTATGCGTCTGAGTAATTGAAGCAGTGGCAAACTTTCCAATCTTCCTTTCCTCTTCCAGTACCAAAGTTTTGAAGTGTGCCAATTGCCAGTACGTTTACTACTGCAATCGGCAGTGCCAGCGTCAATCCTGGCCCATGCATAAAGTCGAATGTCCCTTCCTGAAACACATCTACCCACGGACGGTTCCAGATGCTGCTCGCATGCTTTGCAAATTGATTATCAAACTAGACAAGGGTGGAGATTTGGAGCGTGGCTACTACACGGAAACATGCTCTCGAAAGTTTCGAGATTTGATGTCACGTCAGTTGTCTTTCCTGCCTCTAATTCCCGTGTCCGAAACTGATTTATTAACCATCTCCTTTGCAGACTACGCTGAGATAAAGGTGGATCCAAAGCGCTTGGAACACTTGGAGTCGCTGCATGCAGTACTCTGCGATATGATGCAGGGCAGTGCCATCGTGCCCAACCAAACGGAACTTCTGAGCATTTATGGGCGAGTAAGGCGTTCATTATTTAAAGCGTCAATTATTTAAATATAAAACGCTTTAAGACATTTTATACGCTAAACAGAAATAGAAAATGGTATTTTTTAAATTAATGCAGTTCTTACGCGTTGGCACTGTGCCAATTATTTAAAAAATGCTCGTAAAATCCGTGCCGCTTGCAGAAAATACCGTCCGAATCTTGTTTCTAATTTAAGCGCGTGCCTCTCGTCGTGGTGGACGACAGGCGGCAAAGGCCTAAACCAAAGGTCAGGCCCTGTGCTAACCTCGGAAATAGCGAAGCGGCGCTAGTGCCATGCTCATTTTTTATTGTTTTTCATTAAATTTTAACATTAACAATTGTTTTAATGTAGTTGCATGATATCTTTCAAGCTCATTACTAATGGATTCAGCATTCTCGACGCTGAAATGCATTCGATAGCCACAGCCATTTATTTGGGTGTTTCCGTTACTGATCACAGCTGCAAACCGAATGCCGTTGCCACTTTCGAAGGGACCACTCTGCATGTGCACGCTATTGAGGATATGGAGAGCCTGGATTGGTCAAGGGTGAGCTATGTTTCAGTGCCTATTGCAGTTGTCTGACGTGTATATAAGGCCTCTGCAGCTTCTAGCTAGGTTTAGTGGTTAGGGCCTTTCCTCTATTATTTTTGTCGGTTGATGTTATGGTCTTCTCATGGTAATCTCCCTCGGCGCACTTTCGTTAACTTCATTCGTTCGCTTTTTGGAATGCGACCTCTCCGCCATATTGTACAGTACTTGTTTTTGTTAACCCGAAGCAACATTTTTGAGGAAATTTCTTTAACTTCGCTGAGAGTTGTTGTGTACTCCATTGATTGGTTGGTAACAGAATATTGTTGAATTGTTCTCCAGGAATTCTATATCCTTTTTTTTATTGAATTTACTAATATTTTTTTCCGTTCCAGATTTGTATCAGTTACATTGACATACTAAATTCAGCAGATCAACGCCGCAGAGAGCTTCAGGAAAATTACTATTTTTTCTGCACTTGTCCCAAATGTGTTGATCCACAGGAAACCCTCGAGATGAATGCGGCTGCATGTCCCAACAAGAAATGCAATGAATTTGTGGACATCTCCTTTAACAATTGTCCACATTGCGGTTCTTGCATTAGTCCCAAGCACCGCAACGGCTTCAAAGAGGCTATGAGTCTGACCAAAGGTCACTTGGACAACATGAAGGACACGGCTTGTAAGAAAACTTCCGTCACTTAATAACTTCCTTCACAACTCACTATATTTTTTTTCCAGCAGATCTCGATATCTGTAAAATGTGTCTAGCCAGACAGGAGCCCTACGTGCATCCTCTCAATTTGTGGTATGTCAAAACCGTAGATTCTGCTTTTGAGGCTGCCATAGCAGTTGAGAAGTGGTCAGACGCTTTGGAATATGGCAAACAGCTTTTGAATGGATTCAGGTAAGTGTTGGCTCTTTATTTGTTAGCGCTATGTTCAACCAACTTCTTCAACAGAAAATATTACGGGCAGTGGAGTCCCCTACTGGGCGTGCATTATTTGAAAATTGCCAAAATTCAGATTTACCTAGGCAACCTGAACGAGGCGGTCTACAATCTCAAAGAATCTCGCAAAATATTAGAAATAACACACGGACGGGACAACAGCCTTGTCCGTGACCAACTGATGCCCATGCTAATACAGACTACAGCCGAGATATCTGCGTAAATTCATATAATTATATCCAATGCATTCTTTAGTCATAAGTTCTTCTTCTTTAAATATAATCATGTGTATAATAAACAAAAAAATCCAAAATGAATTTAAATAATTTTAGTTAAAGCAATGGCGCGCCGATCGGTGTTCTGGAAGAGCGCTCGAATCATGTGCTTCACTTCGTCTGCTTTGTAGTTGGCGGTTAAAATACCAGCGCCATTGCACCACAATTCAGTAATCTCGCACAACGACGCGTTCAGGAGTGTCTGCAACTGTTGCAGTTTCATCCACATTTTAATGTGTACCACTTCGTGTGGTTCCTAGAACAAAAAAAAGCATTATACTTCAGAAAAACCCACCAATTCGTCGTTGTTAATTTACCTTAAACAGCGTAGGCGCTTTGTCCAATACCACTTTAATTAGTTCGCTCAATTCAGTCGCAAGGGTGGCTGATATGTCTTCCATGGCCAGTACACGTCTAATGAGTTCACCGCACAGGTCATTCAGTAACTCGCAAAATATTTTGGTGTACAGATTGTAGGGCAGCACGCTCTGCCACACGTTTTTGAGCAGATCCAATTGGCGCAGACATTGGCGGATCAACCGAAGTGGTGTGGAGCCAAGGGAATGAGCATCAGACAGATCTGAAACGGTTTCAATTGATCAATTCTGATTCTAACTTAATTTTAAATGCAATACTACTTACCAAATCCTTTCAAAATGTCCATGATGATCTTCTTCTGATACGCTATTTGCACATTTAAATACTTTAAACCGGTTGCTTGCAACGACTTCACCAGCGCTGGGAAGTTGGGTGTGCCCTGTTCGGAGTTCTTGGCTATCCAATGGGCTAGGAACATGCAATTGTTGTAGAACAACACCGACTGCTGCGGAATGCTTTCCAGCAGCATCTCGTGAACTTTTGGCACTTCACTCCAATAGAAATTCAGTATTTCAGTGATGATGTTCAGATTGCTATCATCGCCTTGGCCTTCGCTTTTGTCCATTTGTCGCAGTATGCGTTCCATGAGTTTAACCAGCTCCAATGTGCTCTTGGATATCATGCAACAGGGGAAGAGGAATGGGTTGTTGGCTACATCTTCGGGTGTATTTTTCTCCGCAATCAGGGTCATGTCTTGCAGGTCTTTGTTAACTATTTCCTTGGCAGAGTCCAGTACCTTTTGGAAGAAACGATGACGGAAAAACGTTTCGAATTGCTCTGTAAACTCCCTTAAAGCACAGTCGGTTTCGTTGTTTATGAGAAAAGCATTATCTAAGAGGGTTTCAAATTCCAACACATCTCCGACCAGAGTAGACTCGTGCAGTTCGTCCATAGTCTCTGGCACCGCATACATGAGACATTCATTTACGATCAGAGGAAGCAGGCGTTCTTTGATGTGATCGCCAATTATGGAAAATACATGCTGATCAGGCGCCACAGACACATTGATGCTTCCCAGGCAATGCAGCAGGAGTTTTATGTGCTCGAAAACCTGTATATAGGATGGCCGTAAGCTAGTTTTTCCGTCCTTGAGAGAGTAGGACAGTTTCAATTGCACATATTCGGGGTTGTTTTCGGTGCATTCAACCGAAACTGGCTTCAAAATCAAAGGTTCAAAGCAATTTTCGAACAGGAAGTCACATATTTTTATGGGATTATAACGAGCCTGTAAGAGAGAAGTGTTGGCAATTGACTTATTGTAAAAAAAAAATTCTCAAATTTCCTAGTGGACACATCATTCTACTCCTCCCACCGGTGCTAAAGTTGTATACGAGCGGGGCAAGGGTCGAAGTATAGTGTGCCAACAAAGGTGCTTGTCAGATCGTTCTAACAACTTTCTGCTTAAATCTAGAAACCTACCTGGAAGAGCGCCATCACCGTGTCTTGCACCTGGCCGACATCCTTGGACACCTGCAACGTTATGCATTTGGCGTTCGGAAAACGTTTTTCATTTAATTGGACCAACATTTCGAAGCGTTGAAGCAAATTTTGCACCAGGATATCGTTCTGTATAAGGAATTTAACTTTGATCTTGTGGAAGCATTCGCATTTTTGCAGCAAGCGATCGACATCGTTGTCCCCTTCACCATAGATGAGACCTTTCAGTTTGCTGAGCAAATCTAGCACTAACAAATACTCCTTGGTAGCATTCCCCTCCTCCACACACTGAAACATATCGTCGATCTTTAATATGCGGTTGGTGACACGTAGTCCCAATAATGTTTCATGCAAATCCTCCACATACGCTTCCAGATCGGCGTTTGTTTGTCGCAAGGCGGTATTTACATCGCTGTCTACGTTTTGCAGCAGCTGTTCCGCTTCTCGCACCAGCGTCTCAGCGTCACTCAAGTAATTTTCCGCGGTACTATGATTTGGTATAAAGTTCACATAATTCTCCTCGATGTGTTTCCGCACCCGCTCCTTGTATCGCTTAATCTCACTCACAACTTTCGATACCGCCCTTGTGGCATCCACTGCGCCGGATCCGTTGTCCAGCAGCATTTTCAAATTGTCCGTAGATGCCATGTCGCCGTGAAAATTCAATTTATTGCTTTGTTCTCACCGAAATTGTTTGGTTTGTATGGTTTTTTGTCAAATCAGTTGTCAACATAGTGGCGTTTGCTATATTGGCTGCGTTCAAGCACAATCCCTTTCCTCTCAAACTGACTGTGTGTTGCGTACACTGTAGTCAGTGAGTTTTGTGTTCATTCCGGATTATGTGATGAAGAAAGAACGAGCACAATTCCATAGTAGTCACCACAAGTAAAAATGAATCAATTAAAAGCTGTCAGAAATCACAAACTTGTACGTATTTTCCATACACGATGTATCAAGCTGTCTAAATGCAGGTATGCATTTACATGGCCAAAGTGTAATAGTAAAAACTACAAAAATTAATAAAATTAATTTGTATATTTTTAAAAATTTATTTTATTTATTGGACTAAATAATTTTGCACATATTAACTAAATTTAAGATAGGTAATTTTTTATTTTTTTACAATCATTGTGATTTCATACTGTGCGGATGTGTTTTTAAAATGTTCCACATAGTTTCATAAAATATAAAAATTAAAATAATAAAAATAATACAAGTTGTAAACACCTAAAGTGATCACGCAAATCGCCGAGATAGTGACTCTACCACTGGTTTGAGATTGCACCTTTGTTTAAATTAATGTGTAAACCAAAAATCAAAATTAATAATAGGCAAAAGTCCAAATAGTGGTAATAACGAAACAAAAAACAAAAACAAATTATACATGAGCATTTTGCGCTCTCCACCTCTAGCAAGAGATCGACGTCTCACCCCCGCGCGTCCGTCTGCATCACCAATAAGCAGTATACCAAAAACTTCACTGAAACCAACGGAGCAAATACTATCTATAAAGTATTATAGAGAGTATTTGCCCAAACACACAAATGCATTCTCATGCAAATACAGCTAACAAACGCTTGCTAAGCTCAATATCGTCTGATAAACATTCAAAAACAACAAATATAACAAATACAACAATTTCCGCTCAGTCTGCAACTATACAAACAGGCATGGACCGGTATATTTTATTAAACGGAAACTAAGCCCCCAAAAAATAATAAATCAACAAAAATATATAAAAGAAATGAAATTGATCAACCTACTAACTCAATGTAACACAACAGGTTTGCCGCACTTAATGATGAGCCAACCAAAGAAAATGAAATAATTTCAAGAAAAATAAATTCATTTGAAAAAATCATTAAACCGCCGCCAATCTACTTGCAAGAAAAAAGTTCAAACGTTCTGGTTGAAAATATTGCTCGCCAATAGGCAAGAATAATTTTCATATAATCTCGCTCAAAAAAGGTAACATACAAGAGACTATTATTATTATTGTTATTATTATACCTTACACAATAATTAATTATGAGTGCAAGGTGTTGGGGGAATGAGTACTAGCTACAGAGGCTTTCGACTCGAAGAGAAAAAGATTTTTTATAGAAAGAAGCATTTTGGAGACCAAGCCCGTGGCAGGAATTGAACCTGCGACCCTCGGGGAGTGAGTCTAGCATGCTTACCACTAGACCACAGAGGGTGGCTACAAGAGACTAAAATCCAAATATATAACGAAAAAAAAAAATTATAGCTCTATTGCTAATTACCTCGACGATAACAAAAAAAACTATTACACGTACCAATTGAAAAGTAGCAAAGGCCTAACTTTTGTAATAAAAGGAATAGAACCAGAAGTTGAACCAGATGAAATAATGGAAGCGCTGGCAGACGCCGGATTCAATGCAAAAACAATATTTAACATAAAAAACAGGGATAAAATACCTCATCCATTATTTAAGGTGGAGCTCGTTCCAGAGACGAGAAATCTGAAAAAAATGAAACCCACCCTGTTCATAGCCTACGTTACTTAAAACATCGTAGAATTTCAATTGCGGAGCCCCACAAGCGCAAAGGTCCGGTACAATGCTCAAATTGCCAGGAATATGGGCACACGAAATCCTACTGCACTCTACGCACAATATGTGTCGCTTGCGGCGATTTTTACCCCTCCGTTGAATGTAAATTTGACAAATTTGATAAAAATAAAAAAATGCAGCAACTGCGGTGGTAACCACACGGCCAACTATAGAGGGTGTCCAGTTCACACAGACCTGAAGATGAAGGCGCGTACAACACAAAAGCTAGTTCGCTGTGAACATAGCAATATTGCACCTAACTATCCTAGCATAAATCCAGCCAATGCTGTGCCCTCGTCCTCCTCAATGACGTACGCAAACGTATTGAAAAAAGCACATACTGAAAGTCTAGCTAGTTCTCCACCCGTTCAAAATGTAGAAGCAATGATTTGTAACCTAACGCATTGTATGACCCAATTTATGTCAACCATGCAAACAATGATTCATGAACTTATACAAAATCAGAATCTACTGCGGAAAACACTGCTCTCTCAAAAATAAATGAATCAATTAAAGTTATGCTACTGGAATGCCAACGGTATTATCCAACACAAAATAGAAATCAAGAATTTTTTGTACAACAGCGAAATTGACATAATGCTTATCTCAGAAACCCATTTAACAGATAAGTACAACTTCAGTATTGCCGGTTTCAATTTCTACAAAACCAATCATCCAGACGGTAAAGCGCATGGAGGCACAGGAATTCTAATTAATGCCCGTATAAAACATTTCCTACGTGGCAAATATGCGGAAAAACACATCCAAGCCACTTCAATCTCCCTTCAGTGCTGGGGCGAAATTATAACAATTTCTGCAGTATACTGTCCACCTAGATTCCAAGTAACGTCAGAAAAATTCCTGCAGTTCTTTCAAACACTTGGAATAAAATTTATAGCAGCTGGAGACCATAATTCTAAGCATACCTACTGGGGCTCTCGTCTGGTAAACCCTAAAGACAAATAGTTGTACGATGTGTTAATTGATCCACGAAATCATCTAGATTTTGTCTCAGGTGGCCAACCCACGTACTGGCCAGCGGACCAGCGTAAAATCCCTGATCTTGTTGATTTCGCTGTGATCAAAAATATAAACAGGGCACTTGTCCACCGATCACTCACCTGTCATCATATACTTTAACAAAACTCCTGAACTTGTACATAAATCGCCCAAATTGACCACCAACAAAACGAACTGGCTCAAATATAAGAAATACGTGAGTACACATATTTGCCAGGAATCTCCTCCTTATGACTTAGAGAGAGCGCTCCACGAGTTTAATTCCTTGTTAGCATCAGCGGCTGCGTGCGCAACACCAACAGAAAAAACGATGCAGGTTGCTACCGGTTATATAAATTCAACCCATGTGCAGTGCCTCGTTAAGGAGAAAAGACGCCTAAGACGAGAATGGCAGAAATATAGGTCACCTGCCCTAAAGAGGAAATTAAAATTGTCACAAAATCACCTTGGAGATGTACTTCAAAAGGAAGCTGAAGCAAGTATTGACACCTATATTAAAGTTCTGGGCTCGCTTAAATACACCAATTACTCACTTCGGTGAGCTACAAAGGTTGCAAAAAGCCCAAAGGAAAGTGAGCCACCAGTAAGGCTTGGAAATGGAGGTTGGGCCAAAAGCGACGAAGAAAAAGTTGCAGCGTTTGCTGCACATCTACAAACAGTTTTTTGCCCTAATGCTCCGTGCAATAACTTCGAGGTCCCTACTTTACCTAGAACCAAAGTGACTCAGCCGCTTCAACTAAAAATCAAAGACTTAGAGTGTGTCATTAAAACAGGTCTTAATGCAAAAAAGTCCCCTGGATATGACCTAATCACAAATAAAATGGTCATGGAATTACCACACATAGCGTTAATACACCTAACGAAATTGTTCAATGCTATCCTTCTCTTGGGTCATTTCCCGCATATTTGGAAGATATCGCAAATTACAATGATTCCTAAACCAGGAAAAGATCCAACGCAGGTGTCCTCATATCGGCCCATAAGCCTTCTACCCACCCTCTCAAAAATATTTGAAAAATTGCTACATGGGAGAATTATGCCGTATCTAAATCAAAATGGCAACATTCCTACCAGTGCCGGATTAGCCACGTAGCAAGAGTAGCAAATGCTACGGGCCCCGCGAATTTGGGGGCCCCGCGCTCCAACGCCTGTCTGACCGTAATAAAAAAATATTTATTTAGATAGGAGCGTAAAATATCTTGCATGACTTAAACGCGAAGCGCTTAGGCTATGTTTCACTTCCACTTGAAAATCTAAAACTCGATTTCGTCACGTTAAATCGTTAAAATAAGTAGGTATTTTACGAACTTTTTAACGTTAATGTTCTAATGTTTAATTATAATCGATATATTTAGACTAGCATCTATACCACGTTTCTACCCTTCAAGCGGCCAGATTTTTATTTTTTTTATATAGGTATACATTTATTTTGCGACTTTACTTAGCTGAGATTGTACTTTTTTAATCGATTTTAATATAATATCGACGATTATAAGTATTTCGAGAAAACAGGCGAACTATTTAAATTTTATTAACTCAGTCACGATCCAATCTACTGTGGTTGGTTGATTTATTATAAAATATAGATTCATTTTATGAGTGAATATTGCTGACTTTTTTTTGAATCGATTATCATATCGATCATGTTTCGAGATTATTGAAAGCTAGTGACGGTAGATTAAGAGCAAGGTGTTTCAGAGTCTCAAGTAATAAGGCGGGTAATTTAAAAAAGAATTATTCAAATTATAAACAAAAAGATATTCAATTAAAAATTACACATTTTATGTGTTCGTCGACATTTAATTTACTTGAATATCTTTACTATAAAATAAGTGCTTAAGGTATGCACATTTGGATATTTTGGATTTTAAACTTTTTTCAATTACTATAGGTAGGTGTAGGCATAGAATATACCAAGAAGGTAAACGAACCAAAAATTGCTGCTTGTACGTATTAGTCTGACAGCAGCTAAGCCATTATCAGTTTGTGTTTTTATATGCAAATATCAATTCGCCCCCATTGTCTGCCATATTGCGGCGAATTCATGTTTGTATGAGCGTTTACCTTCTTGGTGTTATTCTATGGGTGTAGGTATAATACCTACCACGAGAAACGTTGGTATCAAAATCTACAACAATAATTTTAAATTGCACCACATTTCTAAAATTGGGCGCTGGCCACACCACAAGAATAAATAAAATAGGATTCTATTGACTATCAAACAATAAGAAATTGCTATACATTTACCTTTGGCACAACGTAAAAAACTTTTAAAAGCACTTTAGATGTGAGCCATTCTTGAGAAAAGTTGTTTTGACATTGCTTCGAGTACTGTTTTCGTGCGTGACGTAGCGCTGTGTGCAACTCATTCAATTATCTTTTTTAAAACACAATAGAAGAGTTTTTGTATGTACAAAGGCAAAAATATCAACGAGAATAACTTCACTTAAGATAAGATATTTGTCTGACTATAGGTAACATGAGCAGCAGATCTAGAAATACGGGTCGGCACTACGCTTCTGGAAATGCTAAGCGTAAAGCAAAAGATGAAGAGGAAAAAATTAACGAAGCTGTTCTATCAAAAACACGTAAGCTGATCGAGTATTTTAATGTTCAGAGTGATGTTGCTGAAGTGATGCTGTAGGTGAAGAGACAGCAATTCCTCCTAATTTAGCTATATCATGTTCTAACCAAAGAGAAGTTAAAAGCACAGCCAGTCCTCTCGATCTAGAGTCGTCGTATTCTAACCAAAAAGTAGTCGATGGCATATTATTACTTGATTCTAATGTCACTACAGTTTCAAGTCAAAAACAAAACGAAAGTAAAATATACTCCAACGATATTGGTGAATGGCCGAGCAACTTTGATAGAGATTATTGGATTGAAAAAGGAAGCAGCGAACTGCAACATATGAATAGTGATTTTTTGTCTTCAAAGAAAATTTACGAAAACGAAAATAAGCCACGATTCTGCCATAAGTCATTTTTCACCTATAAACATAAACTAATGAATAAAACTCACGTCAGAGACTGGTTGTGTTATTCGGAAACCAAAGGACGACTTTTCTGTTTTGTTTGCAAAGTTACGAATTCAGATAGTTCGTCACCACGGTTTACAAAAGACGGATTAGATGACTGGAAGAATGCGCACAATTTGTTGGCAGGACATGAAGAAAGCACTCCGCATAGACAAGCCATAATTTCGCTGCTAAACCTCAAAAACAAGAATACGCGTGTTGATTCTCAACTTGTGAGCCAAATTGAGACTGAGCAAAAGTATTGGAGGCTACTCTTAAAACGAATCATTGCAGTAATAAAGTTCTTAGCAGAACGAGGTCTTGCGTTTCGGGGTAGTGACGAAATTGTTGGTTCACCTCACAATGGAAATTATTTAGGCTTGTTAGAATTAATAGCCCAATTTGACGCTTTTATTGCTCAACATATACAAAATCATGCTAATAAAGGAAAGGGACATACGTCATAATTTATCAAAAATAACTTGTGAGGATTTTATTCATCTAATTGCATCAAGCATACTGGATCAAATTATTTGCGAAATTAAGAAATGCACATACTACTCAGTTTCATTGGATTCTACTCCAGATACATCGCATGTAGATCAACTGACTCTGATAGTGCGCTATGTTCTGCCATCTGGACCAGTGGAAAGATTTGTTAAGTTCTTGGACATGGAAGGTCATACTGCTGAACAACTCGCTCAAAGTTTACTAGATTTCTTAAGTGAGAGTGGCATTGATATCAAAGATTGTCGTGGGTAAAGCTACGATAATGCCAGCAACATGAGTGGGAAATACACCGGCTTACAAGCCCGAATTGAGGAAATAAATAAGTATGCCGAATACATTCCCTGTCTTGCACATTCATTAAATTTGGTTGCTAAGTGCGCTGCAGACTGCTGTACAGAAGGATTACTTTTCTTCGATTTCATTGAAAACCTCTATACATTTTTTTCCGCTTCTACCTATCGATGGGGTCGTCTTACGAATGCACTTAAAGATTCTACTTCAAAAATTCCGATTTTGAAACGCTTATCGGACACTAGGTGGTCAGCCCGAGCTGATGCTACGAAGGCACTTTTATGTGGTTTTATCACTATTAAGCAAGTTTTGGAAGACATTTTCAATAACGTGGATCAAAAAGCGGAGTGCCGTAATAAAGCTTACGGACTAGTTTCAACGTTGAATAAGTTAGAAACGGGAATAATGACAATTACGTGGAACGCTTGCAAGCGACTAGTGCTTCGCTGCAGTCGTCTGATCAACACCTTAATACGGGATACGCCCTTTATGAATAATTATATGGCTACTGTGAAGAATACCAGCAACAGACATCAAGACGAATCAAGCGAAATACAAAGTACGACCATTTCAGCGGCTCTACTACAATCGACGACTTTGTTGAAAATCAAACACCTGGACAACGTTTCGAAGTTCAGGTGTTTATTGTCATTATTGATAACGTACTGTCTGCTTTAACTAAACGTATGAA
Organism: Clusia tigrina; assembly: GCA_920105625.2. NCBI lineage: Eukaryota > Metazoa > Arthropoda > Insecta > Diptera > Clusiidae > Clusia > Clusia tigrina. The sequence goes on from OV050033.1 coordinate 121,989,403, forward strand.
AGCATATCATAAGATTACTAGTGTTTTTGAAGTATTTCGACAGCTAAAATCTCTTACAACAGAAGAGATTTTGGAAGTGCTTACGAAGATGATTTGGAGAACAGCCTAGGTGGCGAATTAGTGCAGTTCGCAGAGCTGCTGAAAACAGATGTGGCTACTGTTATTGACAGCAAGAAACAGGAGCCTCTGGAACAGCAGTTTTATAAACTTTTATTAAATAATTCTTTAGAATCGTGTTTCCCAAACTTAGAAATTGCATTGCGCATTTACTTGTCTCTCAAGATCACTAACTGCAGTGGCGAACGTTCTTTTTCAACATTAAAACGTATTAAAAATGAATTAAGGAACACGATGGGCCAAGAACGTCTTAATCATCTCACTTTGTTGAATATAGAGCATGATTTGCTTAGAGAAGTCGATATTGAAAGTGTTATCTCTAAATTTGCCCATATTAAATCTAGAAAAGTTTATTGTAACAGTTTTGTTTTATTTAATACCCTAAACTTGAGAACCTAAAGCAAACCAAGGGCCCCTTGACAGATTTTGCTACAGGCCTCGTGCTGGCTTAATCCGGCACTGGTTCCTACACATCAATTCGGATTTAGAAAAGAGCACGGTACAATAGAGCAGGTGCACCGCATAACTAGCGAAATTAGAAGAGCTTTCGAAAAGAAGAAATACTGTTCAGCAATATTTCTAGGCATTGCCCAAGCCTTCGATAAAGTCTGGCATGAGGGGCTAGTGCACAAGATTAAAAAGTTTCTTCCATACAACATACACAGAGTGCTGGAATCTTACTTAGCGTATAGAAGTATAAAGCGAAATACAAGCAATTTGTAACCCCCGAATTTTAAATATTTGCTGGAGTACCACAAGGGAGTGTGCTGGGTCCTATTCTCAACCTTATATATACGTCTGAGCTACCAATAAATAACAGCCCAGTTAATTCCACATTTGCTGACGACACAGCTATTTTAAGTACCCATCAAAATCCGCATATCGCCTCACGAACAAGATGTAGAAATTTGACTGGCAAACTGGCGTATTAAAGTTAATGAAGCGAAATGTACTCACATAACGTTCTCCCTCAGAACCAGCACCTGTCCAGCTGTGTCACTAAATGACATAAAAATACCGCAAGCAACAGAAGTGAAGTATCTAGGAATCCATCTTGACCGTAGATTAACTTGGAGGAAGCACATAGAAGCGAAAAGAACTCAAATGAGACTAAAAGCTAACTCTCTTGGTTAATCAACAAAAAATCAAAGATGCGCTTGGAATACAAAGTCCTTCTATACAAAGCTATAACAAAGCCCAAATGGACATATGGGGTGCAACTTTGGGGTAGTGTGAGCACCTCAAATCTAGGACTTATCCAAAGGGCACAGTCGAAAATCCTAAGAACAATTACCGGCGCACCATGGTTTATCAAGAATAAAAACATTCACAACGATATACATATATCCACTATAAAAGAATAAATCGTAGAATTAAGGCAGAAATACCTGAATCGCCTACAAAATCATCCATAACATACTTGCAAGAAGTCTACTCCAGCAGAATTCTGCTTCACGTCTAAAGAAACCATGTTTCTAAACTTATTTACAAACTAATCTGTAATATGTATTTATATAAAATTTTGTTTCCCTCTTCTTTTTAAAATTATAATTAATTAATATATATGAACTAGTAGAACCCAAATAGCTCCAAGCAATAGGCAAAGAGCATATTTAATACATTAGTTTTAAGATTTGATAACTTATTGTTAGTTTCCAATGGAGTAAGATACAATAACAAATAAATGGTTTAATAAAAAAAAAATATATATATATATATTTTTTATTAACAGGGTTGAAATCGATGACAAGTCAATTCAAAGCATATAATAACGAATGCACATTAGCTTAGAATGACATTTAAGATTCGTAATTGGTGACTGTGACCATAGCGTTATAACTGAGTATATGCGTTAGTAATATATGGGTTTTTCAGATCCCTGCTTAGCTGTCATTTTATTGAAGTTACGTGTATTATGTGTAATTTACCATACTTACAGCTTTAACTTAGCCACAGCTACCGAAAGGGGTTAGCTGATGCAAACTAAAGATGGTGTCACCACCGCAGTTACAAGTAAAACAGCTCCATTCAAATTAGTCCTATTTGCCAACTGTTACTTGGAAGACATGAAATTCAATTCTCTAATGATGGCATACTAATCAGGTAGCAGTATTTCAATAGGCACTTTAATTCTTGGCTCTAAAATAATACAAAGATACGGACATTCTTTTTTCTCGTAAGTGTCAATAGTACAGCTTCTCGTAGTTTATTTGACGAAACCTCCTCAAAATAGTATCTCATGCTTGCTTGAATAAATTGTTCAGTTGATCATGATTTAAATCAATATCTTGCACTTTTATTTCCATTATGAATCTCTAAAACTAAATATACAATTTGTTGGTATATATAAATGTATGCATGTATATAATTCAATGTTTGATTAGCATATGTATTTTATATACTTTACTATATGTTAGGTTTTTTTTCTGAATACAAATCAAGTAACTCACAAATGACTGCTTTAAAACTTAGGATTCAAATACAATGCAATAAAGTCATATCGAGGAATCTTGATATGATTGGAACGAAAAGAAGATAATGTCGACGTGGAAATTAACAAAAAATGATCTCTCACTAATTTTATTTATTGTAATTATAATTTTAGTATTTTCCGCTATAAAAGCATTAGCAAATATTTTTTCATATATAAAAAACTGAAAAATGTGCTTACATATGCTAATATCACTATTTCTACCAGCAACTTTATAATTTGGTTTTCTTTTTTGTTTTTTTAGTATATATATTTGGTGAATATTATCGCAATAAAAAAGTTATTTAATTGCAAAATTTTTCTTTATTTTAGACACATGTAAAATCAGTAAAAATTAAAATGATCTGAATAAGAACGAAAACTAAATAGTTATCATAGGAGAATTATTTTAAATGAACAGGAAGGCATTCCGGATATTCATATTGGAATCACTTTATATAGAAAAATAACTTCACTGTCCATCAATTATTATTATTTGTGCTCTCCAAGGTGAATTTATTCTAAAGGTGCATCCAAGAATCCATTTGAATTAATTTTCCCTGGTGAATTGCTGAACTCGAATTGGCAAATAAATGGATCAAATATTGCTATTGCATGGTTGAGAATTTTAGTTTTATCTGAAGTCATTTATTTTAACCAGTTGCATTATTGCGCTTTGCTTATGTTTGACAATTCACAAGGGAAGAATTTCACCTCGCATCCACCTTTAAGACAAACTCACCATGGTTCTTTCTCAAAACACAAATTCACTGGAAACAAAGCTCATCAAAACTCATTCTCCGTTTGGTTTAACACCTGCCCTGCTCAGCTGTCTGAATCGGGTTTCCGATGTAAAATTAACATATTAGCATAACATGGTGGGACGCGTTCATTGACAATTGATGGATGAACTTTTATCTAAACAGCTGATAACTCTCAAAACTAATGAAAAGTAACAGCTGATAACTCTCAAAACTAATGAAAACAGCGTATTTTATTGAACTAAACTTTGAAAATTTAACTAAAACCTATTCAAAACAGTGGTGGATGGAAAATTTACCCTTTCTTTGATGAAAAACAAATTGAAATAAAATAAAATAAAATAAATACTTAACAAGAGAGTCACTAAATTTTGGCACAAAATTTTCTAATATTGCACAAAAGTTAATTTGAATTAATTATGCTATGTATAATTAAATATTTATATATATAAAAACAAATCAACAAAATTATATATGTATATGAAAAAAACCCATGCATGTTGTGAATAAAACTTCTGCAAGTAAACATTAAAGTAATTGCTCTTTGAGAGGCCTTTTTTTTTAGTATACTTAAATTTAATCGTTAATTGCAATTATTTTATGTTTTTTGCATATGCATCTTCAAATTAAAATTAATTAACAAATTGTATGCTCTTCTAATTATTTTCTTTTTTTAATTTTAAATTTAAAATAGTTTGGAGTATATGCGTAGATCTATGCGTATTCTATACGAAACGTATATGTTAGTAGTGTTCAAAGAAGATAGTAAGAGTAGTGATAATTTTCTCTTGCTCGGTGTTAATCTAAACATTATTTCAAAAAGTGCTTTCTTTGCTTTAACTTTTTTGACTAAAAATAGCAACATTGACGCATGTTCCATTATTAAAAGGTGCTTGTTTTAAGGTGCATTTTACTGTTGAACCTAAAACGATATTGTCTGAAAGTACTACGAACACATTCATGCTTAGCTGTGTCATGGTAAAATAACTGAAGTAGCTGCCAAGGCACACTAAGGAGGTAAAAGCACCCTAATACGTACAGTCACTTTTCCATCGCCATAACTACCTAGTTGGTAATGTATTAAAGAGTAGAAGAATCACTCATTACTCGTCCACTCACTACTTAAGAAGGAAAACATCACATTTTCTCCCGCGATTTCAGTGACTTCATTAAAAACGAATAGTTAAAAAATCAACTTTCTGATTTCATGTTAATAACGAAATTTATGCTGAAGGCGTATGTAATGTTTTCTGGGAAGCTATTACCTTTAGAGCCCGGGTCACAGCAACCCGAAAAACCTTCTCATATTTCCTTGACATTAAATACCCAGTCGGAAATGGATGAAAGTTTGCCAAGAATTTACCTAAACAGCATAACAACTGATTTTCTCTTGAGATTTCACGGATTCCCTTAAAGACGAAAACGTCGTAAACCATATTTCCTACTAGGAACTGTCCTATTTCCGTGTGGATTCTGAGGTTTATGGCGAAGGCCTATGCAATGTTCCCCGGGAAGCTGCTACCTTTTTTGAGCCCAGATAACAGCAGCTCGAAAAACCTTCTCATATTTCCTTCACCATAATTCGCAGTCGGAAATGGATTGAAGCGTAGCTGCTTCTCTCTTTTTCTATCTGCATCTGGGTTTCTCTTGCGATTTCACTGAGTATACTAAAGACCAATTCTGCATAAAACTACGTTCCTATTGGGATGTTTTGTCACTTCCTTTATCTCTCTTAAATTATGACAATGGAATATGCAATGTTCTCTGGCAAGGTGCTACCTCATTTGTGAGCCCGGATATCATCGACTCGAAGAGAGTTCACATATTTCCTTTGCTACAATTATCCATCGGGAGAGAGATTAAATGCATTTTTTCCGTTGGTCGAAGTTTTTCTTCTGCTTCTTTCTCCTTTTATTAATTTCGAATACCAAATACCTTCGGATATTTTCCCATTGGTTCCCTCATTTCCCATATAATTTTGATATCTATGGCGCAGACTAAGTGAATCTTACTCGGAAAGTGACCACCTCTTTATTGCACCCGGGCTATGTCAAATTTTTAAGTATATGTCTCTGTCTGTGTGCAGCGTGAGTATACTCTCCTTCCCTAGACTACTTGGAGGTTGAATTTGGAGTTGTGATTTGCAGCTGCTGATCTTAGAGTATCTGGACTATAACCGGTTCTATTAAGCACATGTGTTCGGCGCCGCGCACCGGCAGACGGTTCAAGCAGAAGTGACGTATCATATCGGGCACCGTTTCAAATGGACGACTAAATTGCCCGAGGATATACTGACCGCCTTCATTGCGTTGTATTCGCATATGCATGAATCCTTTGGCACCCCTAAAGTAGAAGAAGTTTTAATTAAGTTTTAGTTTCCAGTTCAGAATCGCAAACAGAGTTCTTACTTCAAAGAGAGCGAGTAATCCTGCTTGGTGGATTCACAGTTGCGCACCAGGAAACTGCCTTCGGTCAAGGGGCGCAAAGTGGTTTCGGCTTCTATGCGTGTGATGGCGCCATGATACCAACTGTAAGTACAAAATTCCATTGGTTAACTTATTCTGTCAACTACTGCATAACTTACCCTTGACGCTCCAACGGTATAGAAACGTCAATCATGTCCACGGCTGTTGTGAAGCCTTGCGTAAGATTCAGATTAAGTTCTTTATTGGAGGACAGGCCGCGCAGATCCAGACTGCCGAATTTATTGGCTGGACGCGGTTCGTTAAGGTTCAATGTTAGATTTTGACGGAAAATCGCAGTTTCTAAAATGAGGCACAATTAGCAAACTAGTGAGAATAGTGATAGGCCATTGGATTATAAGGAGATGAAATCTGTGGGTTTGCTGTGAATTTTTGAAAATATGGACCTGTTCTTACTACCCAAATCCGAGGTTCAGCTTGTGTCGTTGAAGTGTTGAGTGGTAGAGACAGAAATTAGAACCAAGGGCATATGTGTCTCTGTCGCTTCTTCTGGACACAGAATTAGCTGCCACCGTCGTCCATATTTTGTATGATTCATTTCTCACAATTTGTATTGGGAATAAGAAGAGTTACTTCTCTTCTTTGTCTCTAACATGCTTGACCACGTCCTTTTACTTACCTAACTTCATAGAAGATTTGTTGTCGTCGCGCATGGAATGACTGGAGGAAGCTTGTGATATGCCACTGGATTCAGTGCTGTGTACCATTAGATTATTGATTTCGACCTGGTTCGCTCGTAAGCGTCTGCGCAGCTTAGGCATGTCAAACGGCAGATCACCCAAGTCCACAGATGTGGCACTGCCAGAAGTGCAAGTATCCTGAAAATATAAGTTCGCATTATCAGAAAATTTCGAGATTTCTCTTGGTAGGTTCAAGTCAACCTGTTGTAAAGTTTTCCTGCGTCTTAATTTGGGCATATCGAACGGCAAGTCCCGCAAGTCCTGCGGAAGTCCGGTGCTGCTGATTATGCCGCCGGCGGCACAGTTGCTGCTGTCATTCGCCTTGTCTGTGGGTGGAAACTTCAGTTTTGGTAGCGTGAACTTGTGCAGACCGAGCGCCGGTTTGCCATCTTCACGCGAGTGCAATGAGATGCCGCTGTCGGAGCCGAGAATTTCGTCGGCCAGATGCAAGAGCGTCTTATTTGTTGGCGGTTTTCTTTTCTTCAACGCATCGATTTGCAATTGTGGTGTTGGACGTGCATTATCTGCATTGGGCGGCAGTGTTTGCCCGTGTTGTTGTTGAATTTGTGTTGCATCTTCGGGAGATGCGTTCTGTGTTTTATTTTGTTCGGACAACTCGGAGCCCGGCTCCTGCGAGGATTTGTCTGAGATCGGGCTTAGGATATGCAATTTGGGATGTATGACAATGGGCGCTCTAAGTGGGAATGCGACGCTTGAGCTGCCAGATTCAGAGCTATGTGAACTCAACGAGGTTGAGTGCCTTGACTCTGAGCTGGAAGTGCTGCGATTGCCTTCGCTGGTGCTCGAGCGCAGCGATTCCATGCTGCCACCACTACTTGAAGTGGCGATGCTTTCGGTCGAGGAGTAATTATGCTGCCTGCGACCGCCATTTCCGCCATGGTGGTGGTGAGAAGCGTGGCTTTTGCGCAATTCCAGCACTCGCCCTGACTCGAGTACAAACGAGCGTGGTCTGTTGCGAGTTCTGGAATTGCCCGCTGAAAGATGATGTGCATGATGGGAGGTGGAAGATGGTGGATTTACGTAAGCACTATCGGTGAGACTGTTCTCATTACTGGTACCTAGTGAAGAGCCCTGATGTTGCTGTTGCCGCAGCGACGATTGCATTGGAAGACGCAAATCACGAAGTCGTGGATGGGCCGGATTGGATGATGGCAGATTGGGGGCGCTTTTAATGCTATTCATGAAGAAACGATCATGTTTTGCTGGAAACTTCATGGGTAGAGGTGCCGTTGACGGTGGTGATGGGGTGTAACCGCGTATAGGCAGTTGCGACGTAGATGCCGTTGTGTTGTTCTGCTGATCAACGTCTTGATCACGTATATGTACGTTCCCCAATTCAGCTGAGAGGCCAGATACACTTGCAGAGGGGTCGACGGCACTGGTAGTACTTATACTGGCGCCACTGGCTCGATGTGGAGAGCCGTTACTACCAGAATTACCACCCGAGTTGCCGGCCTGCTCCTGTATGGCTTGGTTCTTTGAGTTTTTTAAACGCTTTCCCTCAATACGGCTTTTACTGTAGCCTGACTTTGAGGATTTCGCCTCTGCCTTGGCCGCGACATTGTTGCCATTATTGAGCTGCAACATTACCGAATGGTTTGTAACACGATCTACTTCGTCCAAATCATCATCGGACTTGGCTATCTTGCAGTCGAAAGCGGTCTCGTATATCTGTCGTGTACGGCCAGACATTTCGTCTTCGTCTGGTGCGTTCTCGGATTGAGCAACACTGCTAGAGTCAAGCACGTTACGCGATGTGGTGGAAGTTAAATTTTTGCTGTTCGATGCGCAGTCGGTACATTCGTGAACGCCATGTGGATGCACGTAGAATATGCTGCGAGGTCGAAAGTATTCTTCTATATCGTCGCCAATAGTGGGTGCAATACAGGCGCAAACTGCTGGGCCTAACAGTCTATGTGGCGGCATCGGCGGAGACTCTTTATCTAATAGAGCGCACTTCGAAGTTTCTGAGTCGTGTTTGGAATCGGCCGAAGCCGGATTCAGTGGCAGCACGTTGCACGTTTTGCGGACCAGCGCCAAAGCTCTGGCATGCCACTCACGCCGCTTCAAGCACTCGCTGCAATCGGACTCCTCAGATGTTGATGTGGACGGCGAATCACAGCGTATAATGTGAACGCCTTCCTCTGTGAATGAGTAACGTTTGGGCGTGTCATTCACACCAAAAACGGTACTATTCGACGGTTCAGTTTCGTCAAATTCGTCCTCGTCTTCTTCGCGCTCGTCGCGCTCGGGTGCGTCAAGACTGGTGCTCTTGCGGTAAGGGCCAACGTTAACGGGTTGTTGAGTTAATTGTGGTGGTTCAGAGGCAGTGGACTGACGGCTTTTGCTCTTCGAGTCTTTGTCCGCAGCACTGGTAGGGTCCTTGGGTTTAATAAGTAAATCAGAATAATAATATGGCGACGGATTACGTTTACTGGTTTCAGAGGGCGCAACTGTTAGTTTACGAGGACTTCGATGTAGCTGGGGTGGCAACGGACGCACAAGGTCATCCGAAATGCTGTCAGGCGAATTGAGCTCAGGAACTTTTATGGATTGATTGTCTTCATCGTCCGACGACTTGGGCGCCGAAGAATCTATATACCAAGAAGAGAATGAGAAAAATTTCATGAAGTGAACAGAGCATAGTTGAAATCACAACTTAAAGTCGCCAGTTAAAGTTCGCAATAGGACGACTAACTTTGTTGGGCCTACAACGGGGCTTAGTTAAGTAAAATATTTATATGTTGTTCTGTATACTGCAGCGAAGGCAATGGAAAATCTGCTTAAATTAGTAAATAAATTTGGAAAACTTTGTTAATCAACGGCGGCGAAACTTCAGGCGACTGCCGCAGTGGATTCTAAATTGCATTTTTTATCCTTGAAGGGTGTTCCAAGCAGCAAAGGGTTGCTGCAACACATTTAGGGATGATGATGCCCTGTTTCCAAGATAAATCCCTGGCAATTTATATGGAAAAAACAAATAAAAATGTGGGTGAAGTGTATGGGAGGCAATGCAAGTGGTGCGGTGTCGCCAGCAAGGCTTAAATAAGCCGTTTCACGAAAGTTTCTCTAATCAAGGACACTCCCAAAGTTGTGTATACGTAAGGAATTGTGCCTTCGTACTTAGTTTTGTTTGGATCACTGATTTTCTTTATATTCGTAGTAAGGAAGAGGTTAATCAGTGCTGTGAACAGCCCAAGACAATTTGGAATTGCCTCGCTTCTCTTTCAGTCGGTTGATACTATGTCGAATGGAAGGAGTCTCTGAGACTTGCTTATATGGAGAGATGAGTATAGTTGCTGTGAATTGTTCCGTATGCGTCTTCAGAGTTTGTGAGACTTGCCGGATTCAGAATCTACTGTTGTAATCTTCAGATGACTGGGGAATTGAGAAGCATTTACTTGGCAATTAATCTGCGGCCATGTTAAGCTACTAATTACACGCCCACTTTGTGTGGGTACCGAGTGCAAGTTGTGCACATAAATATAAAAACTAGACATAAAATGTTGTACTCTTCACAGCATGTGCTGCTAATAGCCTCAATGGACTATGCTTTAGTGGTTTTTGTTATTTTGCTTACCTGAGCTATAATTGCTGTGTTTATCCTTCTTATGGCCTTTGAGTTGTCCCTGTTGTAGTTGTGGTGGTTGCTGTTGTTGTTGTTTCTTATTAACGCGTCTCTTGGCTTTCTTACGATATACCTTCTTATGATGCTTTGTGTCTTTTGGGTCGGAGTAACCTTCGATTATTTTGACGGACGCTTGCTTGATAGTGTTGGGCAACGGCGGATGCGGTGGTAGCGGAATGTGCTGCTGCAGCTGCTGCTGTGGGTTTCTACTGTTGTGCGACTTGAGTTGTATGGAATGCTGATGGTGTTGTAGCAGGGCTGGGTGAGGTTGTTGCTGCAATTGCTGATTTGGCAGCGTATTTATAGCAGGGCCGGCGCCTGGTAGGTTGCCTAGAGCAGCATTGAGCGACGGCAACGTTGAGAGGGGAGCTGGTGGCGGTGGTGGGGGTGGTATCGGATGATTCTGGTGTTGGTGTTGAGCTTCAGAAAAAGGTATCTGCAATTACATACAAAAATGGGGGGCGCTTGAATGGAGTGGTATATTAAGTTGCTAGAATAAGATTAACTACTACAGTGCTCAACTTTTCAGTAATGACGAAAACTCTTATAATCACTGAGCTGTGCTTAAAGCCAAGTATCCACCGCAGCCCGCAAGGAAAGCAAGAATGATTCGTGAGGTCCTCGCAGCACACTCGAGCCTAGTGCCGGTTGGGTCGGGCTCCCTGGCTATTCACAGTTAACTCGCGGGCCAAGCTGGAAATATGGCTTACAAATTGCTTTCGGACTTGTTACCAATTAGAAGGCAGTGAGAAATAAAGGCAACAGAAGATGTGGACCTGGGGTCACAGTAAGTCCTGCATTTACTTTGTTCAATTAAATGAAATTAATTTGAAAATGCTTTGGGCAATTTTCATTTCAAATATCGGCAAGGGAGGAAAAAAAAAAATTTAAAAATTTGTTTTTGCGTTCAATTCAGTGCAATTCAATAAATTGTGGCTTTGGTGTAATATGCGCTCAACACGGAACTTTGTCTTCTTCAAGGGCCGCTCACGTTAATGCCAGACGTAGAGAAATGCCTTTTTGTGGCCCCCGTAGTCAAAAAGCGCAACAATACACAATAAATATCACTGACAAAGCCTACTCAGACCAGCGACTAAGCAGGCAAGTCATCGGCACTCGTCATCATTGGCACTCGCAACAGCAGCTCGCCGTGGATACGGCTGCCACAGCAGCCGGGAACAGCACACAACGTATGCGCGCCGCATGAGCGTGTAGCGCTGGTATGCAGCCAACCGCAGCAAGGCAAATTCATTATTTATGGCAACTGTTTGGTTCGGTTGCTCAGAGGTGGTTTTGCACGCGCTTCCACAAAAATGGCGACGACACTTGTGAGGGTGCTTCCAAAATAGAAAAAGGCCTTAACAACAATAGGCAAGCAACATGACTGCAGCACTGACAACAACTGCGTACCGACAGCCCAGGGAATGGAAATGGATTCTGCTAAACACTGGCAGTGAAGCTAGGCGAGTAGTGTTCAAAAAGTATTCGTATGACGAGACAACGGGGTGAAATGATTTCATTTTCCACTAAACTCAAAGTTGGTGCCTGGATATCAGCACTGCAGCGGAATGGCTAGAAATAGCTCTATATGAGATCCTTTGAGACCACATTATGCAATCTAAACTACTGCAGAGCAAATTCGGTTGGACAGGTCTGTCATGGGAACCGTCGTGACTTTTGTCACTGAACCACAATTCTATATGATTACGCTGAGTGTTGTCCTCAAATTGCTTGGATAGAAGCTTCTGCTACGAAGCTGAGGAATATGTTACAAAGAGGAGGAACATCTTTGGTTTCTATCTATTCACTAATTTCGAATCTCCCATATTCAAGACCCTGGCGAAGTTCTGGAGGGATAAACTACCATATTTGCGAATCCCCAGGGTACGCAGAGGGATAAACGCTGATGATTTCTTTGATTCATACATTAAAATGTGCTCGACTGGTCTAAGTTTAAGAAGTAGTCCACAACCCCTCGGGGAAACCCCACACTTCCAATATGTGTACTAAATTGTCAGCAGAACAAGCTCTAAAGTAATATCTATTGGTGGCCCAGTGTAGGGCAAGAATTACACCTTATTTTTGACTATATCTACGTAACAAAAAATACCAAGAGACCGTTCCTATCACTATTTCAGATTCTATATTCTTCCAAAGCCTCACCATGTTTCTAAACTCCCTCGCTCAGGACTAGCTTTCGTTACAGACAACATCGTAGTCCTTCGCAATCTTACTCTCAACTACTAGATACACCAGAGATTTGAACAATTTATATGTGGATTTCTTGAAGATTTTATTTGTTCCGCTGAAGTCAGTTTTTTTACTTCATAGACAGTTTAATATGGTTCCGGAAATATGGACCATCGATTTTTTTACTGAAGAAGAATCCTCTGAGCTTGAAACATCAACTTGACTTAAATTAATATTTATTACTTTTCGTTGTAAATCCAGATACAAATGTATGCACTCTCACGTATATTTAAGCATTTTTGCGACTCCTTTGTATCCCTTTTGTTACATAGCAATGCGTCTTTCATTTGACATGGCCAAATATAAGACGTTCATTAATACCCAAATACAATGGGAGAAGACAACCTAACAAAGGCATGTCACTCACCTCGTCGAGCACTCAACGAGAACAGACACAAAAACATCAGTTGTGTTCTGCCACAAATAGATATAAAATAACACCTCCGCCTCCTTCCACACCATCCCCAAGCTCCGAACCAACTCCTACCCATCCTATGCGCTCCAACCATGTCAATTCATATGAGAGGGCCTCTCATTTACCTGTTTTGCACACTCAGCCGCATGTGTTTCCTGGCTGTATCGCAATATTGCAGCATACTTGCAGCCGCTCGTGCATAGTGCACAATGCAGGTATGCAGTGGCGAGCGGGGCATGAGGTTCATTATATTAAACAATTTATGACATTGATTGTGTCTTCTGCTAACATTGAACGAAAAATAGCTGCATAGCTGCATGGCGACAACTGTTGCAATGGGCCGCTTTTAATTAAAACACGTAAATCAACTCAAAAGCATGGCAGCATAATTCCTGCAACAAGGTGTGAGCGGCCCATTAAACAGCCACGACGCTGGTTACATGCAGTTAAAGCCAAACTCTGCTGTCTGGGGAAGGAAAATAATTATTTTTGAAACATGTTCTAAGGCCACCATTACACCAGTATATTTAGTGTGGAATCATTGCGTCCTCAGATTCGAGGTGTTATTGATGGTCATACAAAATGAATCACCCTTTAATTCCCTTGGAACATAATAAAATCCACAATTGAAAATTAATAATTTTCGGTGATAAGTCCAGTGGAATTGATCCTCTAGAACACCAGAATATGAACTACAATATGTTAGTATACCGATTTAGACAAGAGGAACTGTTCAGTTCTCAGTTCTCGGAAGAATAATATTCCATTTCTCATCGAAGCATAAATCTTCATCATGTATTTGTATGCTTTAAAGATTATAATGGTGTAGAGGTCGTAAGTCATGTTGGGAGTGTGACTTCAAATCATTTTAAACAGCCCGAATGCTATTGTGGCTTTAAACAAAATTTTGGTGACTAAATTTTGGTCTCTGTCGAGCGCAGGTTGGAGTACTCTAGAAGCATACCTTGAAAATCCATAAGACCTACGCCTATTTTTATACATTTAAGTAAAGGTTTCTCTCGGCTGTCTTCTCTTATAATTAGTTTGGAACCACTTGAAAAGCAGATTTCAATATGGCACTAATGAATTCCCTATTCCTAATACTCCTTACTCAACAACTCTTCCGGAAAAAAATAGCTAGTAATGGATTACCTGGATATCCAAAGGCTTTATAATCGCGAATGCCCGAGGCTTCTAATAGCGATGAGAAACTCTTAAAAGTTGTGTATGTGATTTAAAAGGTGAGAGAGCGAGAGAGAGCGCCACAGTGCTTTATACAAAAACTCTGCCAGGTTGAGTATATTATAATAGGAAATGAGGGAAAGATTCTTTTCGAAAAGAGCAAACAGACTTCATCTCTGCTGTAATTTTTCTCTAAGAGTACGCCAACATGGAACCAAAGAAATCAAGCAAGGGAAATATTTCCTTCACAAAGAAGTCGACATGTGTTTCATTTACAGCATATTATTCGATCTAAGTTTGCATTCTTATATTTGGATCTTTCAATCAAAAAGTGTGGTACCCTCCACGGCATAGGTACATGCGCATTATAAGGCATATCTACTTAAGTCTCTGATGGCGCTTATTTCAATATTTTATTAGGAGTATATACAACGAATCTGAGTGAAGTTACTTAAGGTGCAGAGTGACATAAAGCTAAAACGGCCACAGAAACACAATCCAGTACATTTGCAACAGAAACTATAAAATTTAACGAGAGAATATGAGCGTTTGGCGACTGAACAGAAACAACTCATCGTGACTAGTTTCTGTTTTGTCGCCAAACGCTCACTTTTTATGGTTAAATTCTGCAATTTCTGTTGCAAATGCATTCTGTTGTCGTATCTCTTTTATGTCACTTTGTACTTTTCTTAACGCCAGGAATGGACCCCTTTCGGCTTTAGCTACTCCAATGATGTGGGGACAGAATATAAATCTTGACAGATATATATATATATATATATATATATATATATATATATATATATATATATATATATATATATATATATATATATATATATATTAAGTTCTTATTTATTAAGTTTTTTTATATTTTTATTAGAAGTAAATTAATCTGAATCCAGCCTAAAGTTAATAGGGTAACTGTAGCCTGGGCCGTAAACATTTTTAATAATACACAAACAACTGAAAAGTAGTCCTGCATAACACAAACATCCGGCGAATCTCCCAAATCCCCACTGCAAACCTACTCCAAGTAAAAGTTCCACCAAAGCAAATAAAATTAAAACGAGAGAAAAGGAGGCGGGGAGAGGGAGACTGAGTTAGAACATTTTATTGAAGAGGATAATCCCCCATTTTTATTTATAATCTGCCGCCTGAAGCAGTAGACAAACTGAAACCAGCCAGAGAGTGAGTGCACTTCAGCAGAGACAGCGGGGGGCGGGGCGGTGAGAAGTTGTGTTGTGAGTGAATGTGAAGAAATCCGCTCCGGGCAGCGCTGCGGCAGTTCGTAAATTGTTGCTGCTAAAATATTTATTTTTGATTATCAGATGCAAATAACAGAGCGTGATTTTCTGTTCCAAACAAGGAGAAAATTGTGAAATTTCAAAAGTTTGAAATACATTCAAGCAGGACGCAATTCAGCAATGGAGAAAAGTTCTCCTTGAAAAATAAGCCAAACTATTATAAAATCCCTGAAAGTTTATTACGAAATTTTCCACTGTGTATCCACAACAATGCGCCAGCAAGAGGGCACCATGCTCCACTCCACACTCCACTAGCTGCTTGCAGCTGTTGCAAGAAATTAGCAAGGCGGAATACGTGTAAAATTGCACATAACTCACTTGCAATGCCCCACATATGCTGCGAGTACTGCCCTCTGACAGACAGAACTCGCAGAGGTTGTCCATGGGGACACGCGACAGCGATAACAGGACACTCTTGCTCACACACATCCGCCAGCACAGCCCCGAAAAAACGTGCGTCATACGCAAACAATGACAAAAGATACAATTACACGAAATAAAGGACAAATGAAATGGAGTGCTCTGACGAGTATTGCGGAAATAGTCGCTCGAGCAACTGACGCGAAATGTTTCGCAATGACGGGTTAAAATTACAACACACTCCGAAGTGGAGTGGCGAACTTAATACAAGGAGAAATGGGCAGGATTCGGGGATATCAGACAGAGCGAGTGGTGACATTGACAGACAGAGCGCTGCAGAAGGAAACTGAAGGTTTAGATGGGGATGGAGGATTGTGGAACAAGGACATCAGCTTAAATCTGTAGTGTCAACGATCTTCATTATAAAATTCTATGAAAGGTTATTGGGCGGAATGGCCACGCTAGAACAACTTCCTTTCCGTTATTTGTTTTTTGAACAGAAATATGCCAGCTTTTTTTTACACTTTATATTTTTCACCAGGATTTGGGAATATTGTCTTTAATTTCTGCCAAACAGACTGGTTCCGCAAATTTCTGACAATTCCTGAGCCGGGCTTCTAAATAGCAAAACTCCTTATGAGTTGCATCCTTGCTGTGGTTAGCTTTTTCCCAACAAATTGGTTACAACAATCTCCGATAAATAGGATCCCAAGGTGAATTTATCATTCCCCTTGGTTCTGCCTGTAAATCTCAGAATTCAGCGCGAGTTGGCTTATCCTCTGAATATTATAAGAAAGTTGATGTCTGATGACAGGGCTCTCATAATTGTCCACACTTAAATTTGTAATAGAAATTGGGTTTAGGGGAAGTGCTAGAGTCACTGTGATAGCCTCAAGCACAGACACTGACATCGAATGGGATTATTATCTAAACTGTCATCCCTTCATTCATTCCATCTGATAGTCGTCTCAATCAAAATTGCGAGGGATATTAAAGTAATGCTTCATTTGGCAGCTTGTAACTCTCCGCACGCATACTGGAACAATACAATATTATTAATATGATACTTATACGCCCCCAATGCCCTGCTATCGATGGCCGCAACATTATTTCGCTTTTGTTTTCGCTTTACAAAGTGTCCTCCGCCGGAAGCAAAGCTCATATTTCGCTCTTTTGACAATAGGCAAAATATGCGCACACAGTCCAAACAAACACACACACAAATACACTCCAATACAAACAGACTCGAGCCCTCACGCGTGTGGTTCCTCACACACATGTGGCACACAACAATTTTGGCATAATCTCATCACATGAAATGATTTTCCCTAACCACAGCGTTTAGCGTCATAATAGCCGGCATTGTTGTAATATCCTTTGTTGTTGTTGCTGTTGTTCGAATCTGCACACTTCGAATCTGCTGCGGGTTTGATTTCGTCGCTGTTTTATTTTGGCTGCCGTTGTTGTTGCCATTGTGTTTTCAGCTAAAGGCATGCGGCCATGGCAACCAGCAAGAAAAAGCCGAAATAGAAGAGCAGGAAATAACGAAAAACACAACCGAAAAAAGTCCTTCAACGCACATTTCGCCATCCTGGCAGCCTTATGGCGCACAAGCTTTATTTAAAATTTTATGTTTAATCAAGGCGGAGAACTTTTTCCAAATATTTCAGATAGGAATTTCTTTATTGAAATCATATAGGAAAGTAATGGAGGAGTGGTGGTTGATTTTTGGGAATTTGCCTTCAAGCGTAATTAATCAACGCAATTCTGAACAAATATGTAGAAGGGCTTTAAGAGTCCTTGCTAGGAATGATTACAGACAAATTACTCCTCTCTGCAATAATTGTAAGGAAACTCTTTAAGGAATTATTTGTTTAAAAACAAATACAAATACAATTAAAATTAAGTAAATATTTTCAATAAATTGTCAAGTAATCATATATTTGTTTAAATAAAATTTAGTAATCATTTTTAATTGATACTGTATTTTTCATTAAAATTAAGTAAATATTTTCAAAACATTTACCGAGTTTAATTACTCAAGTAATCATTTATTTGTTAAAATATTATTGAGTAACCCCTTTTAATAGAGAGTTTATTTCCAATTAAAAAATAAGCCAATATTTTCATTAAATTGTTTGAATATAATTACTCAAGTAATCATTTATTTGTTTAAATAAATTCTAGTAATCATTTTTAATGAATAGTGTATTTACAATTAAAATTAAGTAAATATTTTTCAATAAATTGTTTGAATATAATTACTCAAGTAATCATTGCAAGCACCCAATTTGTACAATTACACCGAATTAAGTAATCATTTGGAAAAAAGTTTAAATTTCAATTAGTCTAGTAATCATTTGTAACAGATTATAATAATTAGATTAGAATCTAGCAATGATTTTGGAAAAAATTACTAATTACTTTACCAAAGCTCACAGTGATTCTTTATAAGATACTTGCTGAAAATACTCAACGAAACAAAATATTAGTATGATTATTGGAAGTATTTCTTGGATCACAAATATCATTACAAATATTATTACAATAATCAATAAAAAGGACACCATAAGCTTCCAAGTATTCTTTGTTTAACACTGGAAAACTCATGATTTGTCAATATGTAATCATATAATCAGTACTGGTACTTACAAATTCCGTTTGTGGGCTTGGTACACTCCAATTTTCTAGATTCGTTGGTAGAGCATCGGCTAAGCATGGATCAAAGCTGGACGGCCGCTTTTTAACAAAGTCAACAGGCAGGCTGTAATCATCACAGATGGCAATCTGAAAAGGCAACAACAACAACAAAAATAAGATAAATTATGCTATCATTCGTGAAACGCAACAAAGGAAATTCCATATTAAAATAATAAATTACGCTGGTCAATGTAAAAAACTTCTGCCAGCTTAGATTGGAAGCCTTTGTAATAAAAGGCATAAAAAACGACGCCTCTTCCTTCTCATAGGTTCATAGCATTACTGCGCGGAGGAGGAATGGTGATGAAAGTGAGAGTCGGAAAATGAATGCGCTGCTATAGAAATTTTCATTTTTAACCAGCTTTTTTGCTGACTCAGCCAGCTTTGCTATTGAAGCAACATTTTAAAGGAGCTGCTGCAAAATGGTGCTTATGCTGGAGTGTTTAATTGCAGACGCGAGACTAGTTCCACAGCAGGTTTCCAGAGCGTTCAATCTCAACAATGCCATCGTAGCGTAGTTGAACTGAAATTATTGTAATTATTATAATGGGAACGCATTATCACGCCGTTTTAGTCAGAGGTATGCATCAATGATTACTTCGGAGTAATGTTGGCAGAAGGTTTGCAGACAGGCAGAATACTGACAGAAGACTATCAGAAGTGTGGCAGAGAACTGTTAGTAGACTGGCAGAAGACTGATTTTAGTAATCATTGTTACGAAATTGTTTGTTTATAATTAATCAGGTAACAATTTTCAACAGATTTAGCATTTAATATATCAGGGTGTACTACACCGCAGCCCGGAGCTGTTGAAGTTTCCAAATTGTGGGAGAGTCTCTGAAGAGCTCCACCAGAAATTTTAATCTTCTTACTTTTGATCGTTCGTACTCATGTAGGGTGTGTTCTGATGTTTCAGAGGTGTGTCCACATAATCTGCAGTCAAATATGTCTGACGGGCTATCTGGATAAGTTGGTATATTAGGCAACAGTGTCCTGTCAGATACCCCACTAGAGCCCCAAGACTTTCAGGGATAGTATCCTTTTGGCGACACTTCTGTTTGGGGTAAGATATCTCTTTGTCTGTCTTTGGCTAGAAGCATGCTGCCATTGAGAATACAGAGTGGCCTTGTTTCTTTTTAATCATTCAGGTAAGAATTTCTAACAGGTATTTCAATTCGAAGTATCAAGTAATCAGTAGAAATCGATTGTGTAATTATGAAGTAATTATTTAATAAAGTTTGATGAGTAGTAAGTTGACTAATAACTAAACTCAACTGACAATTAACCGAAATAGGGAAATGACAAGTAAAGTCCCCTCTCTCAGGCTTATTAACTTTGATTCATTATTGATACTATGAACCTTTAATATTATTGTCATATTCCCCTATAAGACATAGAGACTAAAGACTTGAATGAGAAGTAGATTCCTCACACATACTGTGATGATGAAATTTGTCCACTGACAAATTTCACTCACACAAACCTTTTACTTGCTCCAAATTTGAAAAAGAAAGAAGTAGGCGACAAAAAGCTATAAAGTCGAGAAAATGCGCAGAAAAAGGGGGAGCTGAAATATATTATAACAGTCCACAATCAGCATTCTAAATAAATACACCGAAACAAATTTAACTCGCAGGATTTTTTTTATATTTTCTGTGTACGACCCCTGGAAGCCGCTGAGTTTTTACCCCAGCTCTGAAAAGTTCGTTACAGGACATAGTAAAGTTCGTTACATAGGAAATAAAATCAGAGATAACGCAGAGAAATTATCAAATCGAAGGACTAAATAATATCCATGGATAATTCAAGGACTTATTGTAACTAAGGACTTTCAAGGACCCACAAAGAATTTCAAGGATCCTTGAGGCTTCTGGATATATTTCTGTATACGAAATCTGGCTATCCGGCGAGCTTACACCGGCGGAAATTTGAGTCGTTACAGTGGCGCCCGAGCAGGGACCTCAAGTTAAAAAGGATACTGGAACAAGGAAGGATCGTCGAAGAAATTCGTTCGACGAACACCGAGGACTATCGAGTGATCCTTCAACCATGGTACACACAATGTGGGTGTACAGCTTACGGAAGGAGGGCCTAGTAGCTATCACTGATGAATTCGGCCTCGATAGCACAGGTTCGGTACAGCACCTACGACGTAGGCCCGTATCGTTCATCCAAGGACCTCAAGTTAAAGCTGAGACGGAACAAAGGCTACGAGAAATAGAAGCAGAATGTGCAAGGACCTCTTACCCTATCATGTAACCCAGTACAGCTGAACAGACACGACTATTCCTAGCGACACCATCGAATCAAACATCTGTCCCGCCAATGAACACGGCAGCGGACACAAGGCGTTCACAAATGTGGGAACTTGCTACATCATCGTATCCAGCCGTCATAGACCAGGTTCGGAAATGGTATGTCCGCTTCAACGGTGGAAAGGAACCACTCGCATTCATCGAACGGCTGGAAGAACTGGCAGAGGCATATACACTACCATTAGATTTCCTGCCCCGAACGATGCCTGAGTTGTTACATGAGAAGGCATTGATGTGGTTCCGCAACAACAACAAATACTGGGAAACATGGGCGGCATTTAAGTGGGATTTCATCCGTTTCTTGTTACCATCTCGTTATCTAGAAAGACTCGACGACGAAATACGACAACGACGGCAGAAAATAACCGAAACCTTCAAACAGTATGCCGTAGAAATGCAAAACCTGATGCGCCATGTGAATTATTCTGAGGAAGTTGGAGCGCATCTTTCGAAACAGCCTGGAAGAATATCAGTGGTATGTACGCCGGAAGGATTTTTCGACATTAGAAGAACTGATGGGAATGGCAGAAGACCTTGAAGACATACGGAGTTGTCAGGACACAGCACTTGCTCCACCAACCCGAACCAGATCTGATTATACACCATCACGACTAAGGCATGATCGTGCATCTCCAGCAGAGGCTCGAAATTGACAGCTAGCACCAGCAACGACGATAAGGACTGAAGCACCAATTGACACACGCACTGCGTGCAGGCGGTGCGGTCAATCAGGACATATAGCGCGATACTGCTGTAACGCACAAATCCTATTTTGCTGGGAGTGCGGAAAGAGAGGCAGTTGAATGCTGTAGGACGGTAGGGGGAAACGAGCGGGGCTGCCGCCAGCAACGAGGTATAGAGCAGCCCACCGACAACAAGCCTCAAACGCAGTAAGTGCACTACGCTACGATGGACAGCGTATCTGTGCCGCCGTCACCATTGGCACAGAAAACATCACGGCTACAATGGACACAGGCGCCACTAGGAGTTTTATAAGCGAGCGACTCATCTCCCATTTAGGTGCTACCACCGGTAGAGTAAACTCTACATACACTAGAGCACGGATGGCGGATGGTCGAACAAGAGATATTACTCAAGCGTTTGTGACGTGTGTCAAGCTTGGAGGAAAGGTAAGTCAGCTGGAGCTACTTAGCATGCCCGACTCCACCGACGACTTCTGCTCGGCCTGGACTTCATGACACAGCAAGGCGTGTCCCTGACATGTGGAAGCCACGAAATCCAGGTAGACCCCCAGACGGATGGTGTGCAATCACAAGTTACCGCATCGTGCACAACCATACGACAAGAAGCCGCTACGGACGAATCAAAAATAAAACTGTTTCTGGACACAGAGTTGGCTAAATTCACAGACGGGCCAAACGTGACCAATCTCACAAGCCACAAGATAGTGATGCGCGATGACCGACCCATCAAACAGCGATACTACCCGCGCAAAATCCAGCGCAGCAAGAAATCATTGGCGCGGAAGTGGACGACTTGATAGCTAAAGGCTGTATCGAACCCTCGCATAGCCCCTACAGCGCACCGATTGTGCTAGTAAGGAAACAGGATGGTAAATGGCGTCTGTGCATCGACTATCGGCAACTCAACGCCAGGTCCATACCCGACGCATACCCACTGCCGCGAATCCACCACATCTTAGACCGACTGCGTGAGGCTACATTCATCAGTAGTCTCGATCTGAAGAACGGGTATTGGCAGATACCAATGGAGGAGCACAGCAAGCAGTATACCGCATTCACGGTACCCGGCAGAGGTCTCTTCCAGTGGCGTGTTATGCCTTTCGGGCTACACTCCGCACCAGCAACGTTTCAAAGAGCACTGGACCTTGTTATTGGCCACGACATGGAGCCACATGCGTTTGCCTACTTTGATGACATTATTGTCACAGGGAGAGACCTAGAAGAACACATGAGAAACCTGCAAGAGGTGTTCCGACGGTTGAGGGAGGCAAATTTAAAACTAAATCTGGAGAAGTATGCATTCTTTCGGAAGGAGCTAAAATATCTGGGACACGTGGTCAGCGACAAGGGAATACATACTGACCCAGATAAAATCGCTGCCATACGGGGGCTGCAACCACCAGAGAACATAGGACAGCTACGCCGCTGCTTGGGCATCGCATCTTGGTACCGCCGTTTTGTACCCGACTTTGCAAAAGCAGTACACCCTTTAACGGTGCTGCTAAAGATGGGGTACCGAACAACAAGAGGCCTTTGAAAGACTGAAACAACGGTTGACGGAAGCTCCGATCCTCGCCCGCCCAGACTTTAATCAAAAGTTCACGCTCCAGACCGACGCCAATGACTACGGGTTGGGAGCACTGCTTACGCAGGAGATCGAGGGGGCAGAGCGAGTAGTAGCGTACGCTAGCAGACACCTGAATTGAGCTGAGCTAAACTACTCCCCAACGTGTGTTTAGCCATCGTCTGGGGAATACGGAAAATGAGGCCGTACTAACAAGGCTACCACTTTACCGTGATCACCGACCACCTATCGCTGAAGTGGCTAAATTCCATAGAGAGCCCTTCAAGACGCATAGCACGGTGGGCGGTAGAACTCCAGCAGCATTCATTCGAGGTACAGTATCGCAAGGGGAAACTAAATGTACTAGCGGACGCACTATCAAGGTAACCGGTCGAAGCTGCATGCACTGTCACTCTGCAGGACCAAGCAGAGCAAAATTGCAAGTGGTGGCTCAAGCGTAAAGGAGAAGTACTTGCCAACCCGGCTAAATTCTCTGACTACACACTGGAAAACGGGAAGCTGTAGCGCCATATACCAAATCGCACGGGTGATGAGGACTGTACACCATGGAAGCTATGCGTACCCAGGCCTCTGAGGGTACGCATTTTACAAGAGAACCACGACGCGCCAACCACAGGACACCTAGGCATCCGGAAAACGATAGCCCAAGTTGCAAACAGGTACTACTGGCCAGGACTGTTCCGGGACACCAGCCGCTACGTTCGCCAGTGCACACTATGCCAGAAGTACAAGCCCAGCCAACAACAACCTGCTGGAGAAATGCTGACGCAAATACCCCTGGAGCCGTGGGCCATATTGTGCGCGGATTTTGTTGGGCCCCTACCCCGTTCAAAGCATGGAAACACAATGGTACTAGTTTTCCATGACAAGTTTTCAGAATGGACAGAGATGGCGCTTCTTCGGAAGGCCACCACCGAGACTCTACAACGGGCCTTTCGGGAGCGCATCTTAGCCCGTTTCGGAGTTCAAAAAGTCAACGGTCCGCAGTTCACAAGCAAGTCCTTTCAGCGCTTTGTCGAAGACTACGGTATCAAGCACCAGTTTACCGCACCCTACACACCACAGGAAAATGCTGAAAATTGAACGCGCCAACCGCACAGTCAAGACAATGATCGCCCAATACGCCGGTAAACAGCAACAAAAATGGGATGACCTATTGCCGGAGTTAACCTTGGCCATCAATACCAGAGTATCAGAGACCACTGGCTATAGCCCCACGTTTCTAATACAAGGACGGGAGCCACGGCGCCCAGGAGCGTCGTATGATGAAACAACCCCAGGAACAGGACAACGGAAACAAACACCCAACGAAAGAGCCCAACTACTCAAGGAAGCATACACATTACTGACAAGGAATCTTGAGCGAGCGGCTCAAGATCAACGGCGTCATTATAACCTCAGACGGAGAGCATGGAAACCAACCATTGGGCAAATGGTACTCATAAAACAACATCACCTCTCCAAAGGTGCAGACCATTTCACTGCAAAGCTGGCCCCACGATACGATGG
The DNA here is from genome assembly GCA_920105625.2 of Clusia tigrina. Taxonomy (NCBI): domain Eukaryota; kingdom Metazoa; phylum Arthropoda; class Insecta; order Diptera; family Clusiidae; genus Clusia; species Clusia tigrina. Next base: position 122,013,890 of record OV050033.1, read on the forward strand.
ACCATACAGGGTGGAGAGCTTTGTTTCGCCCGTTATAGTCGAAGTGACACGGCAAGGGGATAAACAGAGGAGAACTGCTCACATCAGCGAACTGAAAGTGTATTGCAAATGTATCGCCTGATAACGAGTAAGGCCAGACCAGGACGGAGGATACAACACCGATCGAGACCCCCAATCAAGACCGCACCACAAGCATCGCTGGGTCTTTTCCACCGCGAAGTAAAGGGGGAGTGTGATGATGAAATTTGTCCACTGACAAATTTCACTCACACAAACCTTTTACTTGCTCCAAATTTGAAAAAGAAAGAAGTAGGCGACAAAAAGCTATAAAGTCGAGAAAATGCGCAGAAAAAGGGGGAGCTGAAATATATTATAACAGTCCACAATCAGCATTCTAAATAAATACACCGAAACAAATTTAACTCGCAGGATTTTTTTTATATTTTCTGTATACGACCCCTGGAAGCCGCTGAGTTTTTACCCCAGCTCTGAAAAGTTCGTTACAGGACATAGCAAAGTTCGTTACATAGGAAATAAAATCAGAGATAACGCAGAGAAATTATCAAATCGAAGGACTAAATAATATCCAAGGATAATTCAAGGACTTATTGTAACTAAGGACTTTCAAGGACCCACAAAGAATTTCAAGGATCCTTGAGCTTACCCCGGCGGAAATGTTAGTCGTTACAATACTACAATCATCTTTAAAGTTATCATAAATACACTACTCATATATTAATTGTTTATTTGTCAGTGAAACATAAACTTTATTCTTATTATTATACTTAAAATCATCCATCAATAACTTTTTCCGCAAGGTATGACTAATAATCAGCTAACTAGGCGGAGTAGTGCGGTTGTGACTCAATAGATGTAGATGACGACTTTGAAATATGTAACTAAAAGTGAAGTTATTGACGTGGTTGTATTAAAAAGGAATTGGGTAACTAACCTATTCCTAATTATTGTCAAATAGAGAAAGTTTCTTTCAAGCTATATTAAGGAATCCTTTCCATATGACCTGATAGAAGATACCAATAAAAACTACCATAACCCGATTTCAATGCAATATCCTTGATAGGACGGTAGAAAATATGCTTCATTAAGCAACAGCACCACACCACCTTGACAACAGATTGCACTGTATCCGCCACAACCGTCAATTCATATACCCTCCCAGTAATTCTCTGCCATCAAATAATTATAAAATTATAATGAAATTTTGTTTCATTAAACCAATCAATAAAAACTCCTATGAAAAGTTGAGGAAACTTGGTAACAGTGCATGTAATTAGTGCTGAAATTGGTGTGGCTGGAGTTTAATTATGCGCCGGAAATCAGCTCAGGTGAACTGTGTTGCTAGCTCTGAAGTTCCTCAGATTGTATCCACCTACGCTGCTGGCATAGACCCCCTCCCAATAGGTTGTGTTACAAAGCTTGTTACACATAATGTGAGAGCTCCAATTGCCATGCTCGGCATTATTAGCACTGACAATATCAACACTATCATTTTCACACCCTAATCATTAGCATTATCATCGTCATCATCATCATAATCACGTCTTTATTACAAACAGCATCCTCATCACTTCAATTTCAAGCTCTAAAATTACTTTATTATGTACCAAGTCGTTCGCTCGTCGCTTGTCTAATTAAGCATGTTGCCAAATGCACGGCCTGCCACACACGCGTGCAAGTGCTCCTGCTACTCGTACGCAAATAAGAGGCAGCCACATCAGCAGCAGTAGCAGCAGCAGCAGATGGAGCTGTCGAAAGGATAACAAAATAGTGCCGAAAAAGGATAACAAAATAGTGCCGAATGTTTGCTTTTGTGTTGTTGTTGTTGCTGCGTAATGCGTGTGTAGTGAGTATTTGTGCCATTAATAAATGAGCACGTTTGCTGGCAGGGGCCTCCACTGTCATGCGGCGTGAGTGTGTGTTTGTGTGAAAGCGTGCGTTTGTGTGTAATTTAAACCTCACAATCAGCGGGGATTCGCACACTCCAGCAAAGGCAAATGACAATTATCCCAGCTGGAAATGTCAGCACGAATACCAAAGTGCCTTGCTAATGTTATTATGTGAGTATCTTTATCAATATAAGATCTATAGATGAGACTATCCTCATCCTTAAAATAAATAAGGGCTTCACAATAGATCTTTCAGGTCGCACCCTTAAATAAATCAAATATAATAAAGCTAATCTTTATCAATGTGATGGGATGTGTTGTGGCTTTGGTCGATTATATCTATACTTGATATATTATATTTTAGGTATAATTGATTGCTGTTGGTCTGTCCACATAAAAGCTTACACATAGCTTCACTGACTGGTTGTGCATATGGTTAGCCCTCACTACGAACATTTTATAGCAATTCACTCAAACATTTTTTACCTAATAACAGCATGAACAAGCTTCACTTTAAATTCTATAAAACCCTTATCGCGCCTGTTCCTGGGGAAATCTTGATTATAGCTCTCTTACTCTGAAGGAAAGAGCACCCTAAAATCTGAAATAATTATTCGGTTAAGCGATGAACAAATGCTGGTGAAAACATAATATACATTTGATGGTCACTATGCGATTTGATCACCATATACCTCCGATTTCGGGAGGCTATCTGCAATAGCAAAGGGTCTGTCAGTAATTAAATTTTACTTGAGAGACCTGTTCACGAGAAGATAGAACTGCGACGAGGAGATGGCACTATTCTAAACTTTTTGTCAGAGATTTATTTACAACGAAAAAATGACTTTTTAGTTAAGGAGTTATTAGCTCACGGAAGAGTCCCCCAGCATAATTCACTGAGCAATTGTATTTTGCCATTCGCTGGTCTAGTTCCTACTGGGCCACACTTAGTTTCACATTCACAATTCATGCTTTTATTATGCTCACTTTTATGTGTCTATTTATTTTTATGTTGTATATTTTCGTTTGTACCCCGAGTAGCAGTGCCAACTGCGTAATAAACTGTTTGAAAGGCAAAACTTGTCAATGGTTTGAGTATCCTTTTGCATGTCCTATCAAGTCACGTTCTGCGTACCTTCGTTAAAGTGGTACCGAAATGGTAACTGCTAAGTGTCAATGTGACATTTTTGCCTTGTTTATTTTGATTTTTTTCCTGCTATTTTTAGAAGGGTTTCCATTGCGTTTTATTGTTTGGTCTTTGTATTTTGATTTCTAAATATGACCAGGCTAAGTGCTGCCGTCAGCACACTGCGAGTGGGTTGAGGCCCGAGTGTTGTGCACTATTTTCGTACGAAATCTTGGCGAAAGTGCTCTCTAGATTGAAGGTCGCTGGTGCACATAATTTGCAAGAAACAATTCAGCTCACCTCAAAATACAATTGCAGTCGATAGAGCTCTCGGCAGTTCTTGCAGTACCACTCCAGCTCCGGATTGCGCTGCAGTTCTCGCACCACCCGCTCACACACGGCAACGCACCGACCGTGAAAGCGCCACGCGCAGGGCCCCGAACACTGGATGGTTACGTCGCTGGCGGCAAAATCAATCCAACAGCGGCGACAAAACATTGTCCTCGATTTTTTGCCCACTAGACCGACGACTCGAAGGATGACACTTGAAAGTATGCGTGGCAGAGGTGCGTACAGGCGGGCTCAAGCCTCACAACTGTTTAGTGCTCGGACGCAGGCATGCCAGCCAGCCACAAACAAGTCTTGCATAACTCTCCGCATACTTATTATAATGCTCAGGATAAATGCGGCTCCTTGGCCGCCGGGCAAACACAGGGCCAACATGCCACACAATCTTTCGCCTTCCCTGCGCCTCGTCCAACAAAACCACCGCTGCCATTTCGCAACTTTGCCTCCATAACTTTGAGCAGCTTCCACGCTGCTGCCCAGCAAATGACATAAATTTTTAAGCATGCCGTAATGCCACCCTCGCGCGCCTCACGCAGTGCATTGGCAGCCGACTGCAGCGAACCGAGTGCGGCTTCGCTTGGATCTCAGCCAAAAAGCATCGCAGACATCGTAGCAGCAGTGATGATTGCATGAGGTGGAATCTGCACGGACGCAGGACGATAATTGCAGTTTGCTGTAGCGCCACGTCACTCGGGGCTATGCTGACACGCTTTCTAGACACTGGGCAGCAGTTGCACATAATAACTGCGATTGTGGCCAATAAAAAGGAGCTTCATTTAAAATTAATGAAAAAAATCTTTCAGCGCTTGCTTCGTGTGTGTCACGGTTGGAGCGGTGTTGCGGTGAGAGTGCAAGGAAGCACATGATGGCGAAGATGTCTTTATGTGAACGATGTCATTTATGGCCACAGGGGAAAATCACAGCGACCAAAGAAGCGAGAACATAAGCAAAATAAGCAAACAAATCCTGTGTGCAATACGAAGAATTTCTGAGCCGCTTGAGGTGAAGAGCCAAAAGGGAGGCAAGGCCAGTTTCAGTGCCAAAGGATTTCATATGAATTTAAAACGATGGATATTAAAGGTACGAATAGGAAGGCAAACAAGGATCTATTGTACGCGAACTTGATCTGATGTTATAAAATTACTACTCTTACACGGTGAAAAATTCGGTTATACTTGTGAACTGTTGTTGATTGTATATGAAATATGTATATCTGGGAATTGGTCTCAAAGGCAACGTGACTGAGGAATCTGAGTTGTTTTGGTCACTGATTTATGCATCGTTTTATTCCTGTTATAAAACCACAATTCCAAATAGAGTGATTTAAAATTGACCTATCAGGATGTTGTGTCTCAGAGTGGACTGCGATGCTGAGGCCTGCATACAGATTAACTGAGAATCGAAGCATAGGATCACCAAGAATTGAAAATGAATCATCAGGCTAACAATTTATTAGGGTGAAGAAGTTTAATGAGCGTCCAACACAGCTTCCAGACGTTTCGAAAGCATGATACTGTGGGACCAACAATTTATGGGGGAGAAATTCAGTGAAGGTCTAACACAACTTCGAGACATTACGGAAGCATTAATTGGAGTGGCTCAAGCTGCAGGAATAATTTTTAAGCATTTTTAAGTGTATTTTGACTTAAATTTGAAATCAAATTTATAAATGTTCCCAGGGTAGATCAAAATTTGTTTCATTTGATGCAGAGAAATGGTGGAGAAGTTCTATAAAACTGTTTGGGGTTTACCACTTGAACGTGTTTAATGCAATTTGCCACTGGATGAACTCGGAACTAATCAGAGTTTATGATAATTAGCATCCAATTTTGTTTAGGCATGTTTAAAAATGGATCCTTGCGTTTCCACTGCGGACCTGTCTTACCCCATGGAGATGATGCAGTCTTTCCCTTGTCTAAAGCTCCCTGGGGTTTAAAATTTGAACGTGTTTAATACATTTTCCACTCCATAAGACTGAACCAACTAAATTTAAAATCTATTTAACGATTATTAGCAATCAATTTCCTTAAATTCAGTTTTGTCGTTCAAAGATAGATTTAAAAATTGATCCATGCATTATCACTCTGTTCTGATATTCTTTTTTAAGCCCTGCTTTAAATCTTCACACAGAATTCCAAAGTTTATACAAACAAATTTCTATCAGTGTGCTCACAAACTCGGTATCCACACCCACGGCACCTCCTTTGTCAAGCAAAGTGCATGTTTTATTTGTTGCTCCTAGTTGCTTAGAGTCCGCGTGCTGATTGCACAAATCCGAACAGAATGCCAGCTGAGTTGGAGATGGGGAAAATAGTAATGAATAATAATATTCAGCAATAACAACAATAACAAAAGGACACAACACAAACATAAACAATAACAAGAACAAAGCCCGAACATTTGGCACATTTTGGCCTGACGCCAAGAGGTCCTTTCTCTCTAAACATGTTTATGATGAATAGCAATGAAAGGAGCACGGCCAACGCCAACGAAATCATAGAAAGTGGAATGGAATTGGAAACCTTTAAAGTTATTAATACGAAAAATTATTTACTGCAGTCATACAAAACTAGAGAGAAAGATAGAAAAAGGGAATGGGCAAGGGAAAGAAGAGGAGAGAATATCTTTTTATGTAATTTCAATAAAGAAACCAAAGTTTTTAGACAAATGCCATGAAATGTTTTCAAAGGAGGCACCCAAAAACATTTTTCGATATTTATGGCAATGATGCTGAATGCATGGACGCAGGACTTGTGCAGGCGGAAAGGAACATAAGTGCTTTAGAAAAGTTTGCAATGTTTATGAATAGAATATGTGAACATAATCCGACTTTGTCCCCGGAAGTGCATCGTAAACCAATGAAATGATACAGAAAATGCCTGCAATTGGAAATAATTGTGAAATAGGTGCTTAGGCTGACTACCGAATAATGAAAATGAAAGAAATCTGTAATAAAATTGTGACACATAAAATACAAATAAAAAAAAAGTCACAACTGATATTGGAGTATTCTGAACGAAAGAATGCGTTTTTTTGTATAGTAAAATTTTACTTAAAAAATATAAAATAATGTAAATAATCCTGACCCTCTGAGAGACAGGAAAATTAGGGCATTGAATATTGTGAAATATGTATGTAATATAGAATAAGTGTGTATGATGTTGTTGTAGTTAGTGTTACTGGGCGGCTATAGCTCGCGCTCGGATCTGTCCCCAACTCACATGGCGCCGGCGGCCAAGAGGCGCCAGACACAGACGCAGTCACAGCAGTCGCAAAATAAAGACAGTCTCTCGACCGTGTCTTCAACGGCCACCAGCACAAGGGAGCACTTTTCGGGCAGCAATGCTAGCGGCGCCATGACAGGTATGTGTGGACTACTTAGTGATGTAAGACTAACTAACAAACAATTCGGGAGACTGTAACTCAGGCCCTGTTGTTGTTGCAACCTTAGTTCTTCTCAGTTGGCGGTTAATATTATTCAAATTACCGATCTGCGTTTGAATATTATTTCTTTGCTTCTCTTTTGCGCTATATTCCTGCCACTTGTATGCACCCCGATCGTTCTGTCGTCGTCTCTTTTGCTCTCGCATTCTTTTCTTCGTGTTGTGGGCCCATAGACGATACATCATGATCATACTCATATATAATAGTATGTGTGAAAAAGAGAGAAAATATGCAGGTATGTGTCACACAGTCATAATCTCGCGGCGATCACTAACTGATCGTCGAAAATCTAAATCATTTTGATTTTGAAGGGGAAATTTTATTATGATTTTGAATATGATGTACGGATGATCGTCGTTTGTGGGTAATTTACATGCAAATTTTGTTCATATGAGTTTGACTGCCAATGTGGGAAGATGTGTGCAAATAAAAATAATAAAAATATGTTTCTACTGGAGTCCTTTGAATGCTATTGTACTATTTTTTTGTGCCTTTCTTTCATCCAAAATCGTTTTTTTCTTTTTTTTTGAAATTTTTCCTTGCACAGTACAAACGCTAGAGCACACAAAACTTCATCATCCGACAGAGACATGACGACGTCACTGAACGACTGCTATGGAAAATTGATGATTTTCGATTTTGATCACTCGTCTGTGGCGGAGCTTCATTCAACACGTACACGAATGAGTATGATCATGATGATCATGATGTCTATGGGCCGCATAATATTTGCCGATCTAACGTACTAGGTAAATTCTGCCGAGACTTGTTGTTGTTGTTCTATACAAGCGGCTGGCTTGGGTTTGCTAACGCTGTTGTTGTAATTCCGCTTGCATAGTTGTTAATATGATTTTTGTACTCTATAACATTATCGGCCAGTGATGCCAACGAGCTATTATCGGGGTACTTATTGCTTTGGGGGATGTTATTGTGTGAGCAAAATTAGTTAATAATTTTGCTCGTCACAATCTAAAGAGGAGGTTTTTTCGTAGTTTAACGTTCTTGGACGGATTGTCCCAAATGGATGCACATAAATTTTCATCCCAAATGAGGCCCGTGTAGTGTAACTTCAACAAATTTAGTTGGTGAGGAAACAGCGTAGCCTCATTTGAGATGGTTCATTGTAAGACTTCATATTGGAAAATTATTTATTCATCGAAATTAAGTAAAAATTGGTTTTCTTCCTCTATTTTCCAACCCACTCATTAGAGGTGCGTCATTGTAGTGCCTCCTCAAATTGCAAAATGAGCTATCCATACAAAGTCACTACAAAGAAGTTTTCAGCCCATATTCTTTCATTTTGCTCAACATAATTTTGAATTCGAGGTGTTTTATTTTACATTTGAGGTGCTTCATTGTTCTGCCTAACATTGGAAAATAAGTTATTCATACAAATTCACTACAAATTAATTTTTTATTTGCAAGAGTAATTTTGAGGTGCTGCATTGTAGTGCTTCAAAGTGAAAATTTTAACTCATATAAAATGACTCCAATTGAGTTTTTTGATATATTCTTGAATATTGTTCAGAACAACTTTAAATGACGTCTCATTTGAGGTGCTTCAAAGCTAAAAATTAGTTACTCATAATTAGTCAGTATAAATGAGTTTTCTCCCTATGTAAATTTGTCATCTCATTTGAGAGGGGTATCGTAGTGCCTCAAATGGATAAATAAGTTATTCATACAAAATCTTCACAAACGAGTTGCCCAGACAATTTTTTTTACCCGGAATCATTTTAAATGTCACCTTATTTGAGATGCTTCATTCTAGCGCCTCACATTGGAAAATTGGTTACTCATACAAAATCAGTACAAATGAGATTCTTTCCATCGCTAGTCAAGATGTTGGCTACAGACTATCAGAAGTTTTCCATATCCACTCAATAGTTACTAGTTTAATTTCGAGGATGGTTCTGTTTGATTGGAAGTTGATGCCACAAAACTGCTTTTATCCTCACTAATATGAATCGCTTCCTAAGCGCTTCCTGCACTACAAGTTATCTCCTCTAATCCAATGTGCGGGCAAACTTGCGAGTATGATTCTAATAAAATTAACAAAGTCATTAATAAGAAAACTTTTTCCCAATTTACGACGAAAACTGCAATTACCGGGAAACATGAACCGTTTGTTTTGTTGTTTGGAAGGACATTCGCACTCGCACTCACACTCACACTCACACTTACACTATCATCACACTGCCTCCCACCCACCCATAGTGACTTTTAATGGCAGCTTGCGAAATGACTTCCTGTCGTTTGATGCTTCTAAACTTGTGCACTGCATGCCCCATTATGTGATTACGCACCAAACATTAACTTTAACACTTGGGAAACTTAAATTTGTGGTTGTTTGGAGCTGCGCACGGGTTTAGAGGGCGGTTTCAACAGATGCGTGACTACGCTGAGTAAAATTGCGCCGCTGTAACTGCGGCGAAATTAGTGAAATTGCAGCGCGGCAAGAAGATTGCAGCACGAGCGCTCCCAGCCGCCGCTTGCAGTGAGTTTAAAGCTTAATTGGAGTTTCTGTAGCTGCAGGTGAAACTGAAGCTGGAGTTGGGGTGGGGGTTGGTGCTGTGGTTGGAGTTAGAGTTGGGGCTGAAGCTGTGTGGCTGCGTGGCCGTGTGGCCGCGTGGTGCACGTAATGCTGCAGGGGCTGAGTTGCAAGCTGACTGACAGCACACAGTCCGTTGGCTTAGGCAGCACTTGTTGTTCGCAGCAGTTTGGGGTGGCCGGGGAGATTTTTTGCTGCGGACGTCCATTGCATGCTCAGCGGCAATGTTGCTGCTCGCTTCCGCTCGATTTGCCGTTATGTGCTTAAAGTGGTTTTGTTTTTATTTGTTTTCTGCCGCGTCGTAGGCGGCGCAAGTGGCGTAAGTGCTTTAAAATTGATTTTTATTATGTGCTTGAACAGCCGTTTAGGGCGAAGTTCGAGCAACGAAGCAGCTGGTGGCCTGCTGGGCTGGTGAGGCGGCAGTGCTGACTGGCTTTTTCAATTATGCCGTGAATTGTTGTTGTGATTTGTGCAAATCTTCGCTTTGTCTGCATTCACATTTGTTGCACAAACGAATGTGCGTGCCTCGTGCCCCGTCCCTCTTGACTTTTATGCGCTTCATTGACCATTTTTAATCAAACTGTAATAATCGGTCCCTTCTGCAACATTGACAAAGGCAGCCGCAGATGGCAAACGGCAATCTCGCTTTCTGTGGAGAAATGTCCGCATTTGATCCTTGTGGCTTTCATTTGCCTTCACCTGCAGCCGGCGGAAAACATGTCTGCATTTCTACATCATCAGCTTTTAATTACACTCCTTGCTGGCAAAAAAGGACACAAACAAATAAAGCAACGGCTGCAACGAGGCAGGATTTCAATTACCCCTGTTGTGCACATAATAACTGCGTAGGCAACGCAGCTGCCCTCCAGCTCGGCATTTAAACGCTTTAATTGCACTACGTGCAAATTCAAATTAAAGCTCTGCCGCAAAGTCACTCCCGGGCCCGGCTCGGCGCGGCATAATAACGCAAGTAGTTCTTGCCCTTGGGGTATAATTTTCGCACGCCGGTGTCGCCTGCTACCAGAATAAAACTCGCACATTGTAAATAATTATTTCGGGCGTTTATGGGCGCAAATTGCTCTGAAAATGAACATTTTTATGTTTCGTTTGCTGCGGGCTTCTGCTCCTTGTGGGCCCACCGGAAGCCAGTAATTATGCTGAGCCACAGCGGCCTGGCCGGCTGCTGAGTGTGAATATGAGGCGCAGCCGGCGAAGAGTCACCGCAAAGCAATTACTTGTCAGCACAGCCGCAGGGTTATCACTACCCTCCTGAGTGCCAATCGGTGCGAATACGCATTCGTGATCGCGTACGTTTTCGGTCTTAGCCACCAACTAAATTGCAAGTCTGAGATTTGTCCTGGGCACACGTCGAGAGGAGGGGAGCAAGTGTAGTTCGAAATTAATTTGTTGACTTGTTTTTAGGGTTAAGCCGCATGGTCAAACTTTATCTCTGTGTGCGCCGGACAGGAAGTCAATCAATCAGTTAAATGCCCATAAATGACAATCAAGGACTTTGTGGTATTTGCCGACCCAGACATTAATTACAATTTATGGGAGAAAATTACGGCGGAGACAAACACAACAATTGCCATTTCCATTTCCCATAGAAGTATGGAGAGAGGAAGCAGCAAGTGGGTTTGTGTGAAGTTTCGCTTATTGTAGACTAGGTTGCAGTGTTACTCAAAAAAGCGCCAATCAGAACCTGAATGGCTGCAGAAACTATGTTGTCTTTCGAAGACATTTCCTTGATGCACTGCTTATGCACTCATGTTGTGTTAGGTTTCATTTGATATGCAAAGTTTTTGGATATTTTCAGGTGACAAACGTATGAACACCCACTCCTTTGGTGGAGTGGCAAGTTTCTGTTCCGAAATATAACATTGACCTTAGTTGATATACAGTGCTTTGATTCGACCCCATCTAAAGTTGTTAGTATTAAAATTGGACGCTTCGGAGCACATAATTAATTTTGAGGACACTTTCCGCCAACATCCTCGAATTCATTACTCTCAGTGGAAATCAATTAAAATTTATAACAAGCACCTGAGCACCGCTCTCACATTGTGACTGCCCCTAAGGACTCGTTCGCTTGAGAGAGGTAGAGTCTAAAGTAAATATGAATAAAAGGAAGAGAAAGAAGTTGAAGAAAAGTTTAAGAAAAGTTCTTTCTGGAGCTCTTATTCTAAAGCTTTGGAAATGGTATGGAAATGGATATCCAATCATGTCTGTCAGCTGGTTCAGGATTATGACACTCGTGATCGAATAATTTGTGACGTCATAAACTATTTTTTTTATACATCTTCAATAGAGAAGAGAGTTTCTTTCACTTCTGCTTGAAAGCTGCAATTGCTTCAAAAATACTAAACATTTTGGCAGAGAAAGAATAAAAGGAGAATTGCGATTTATAGGGATGAACAGAAACAGAGACCGAGAGACAGGGATGCAGAAAGGGAATACTTAATTTGGCAGCGGAAGAATAAATAAATGGAATTCTGAGACAGGGTGAAGGATAAAAAAGACAGAGAGACGAACAGAGACAAAGAGAGAGAAGGTTATAAAAAGGAAATACTGAGAGACAGAGAGAAGGATGTGAAAAGGGAATAGCGAGAGACAGAGAGAGCCGGAGTTAGCCAGAGACTCCGACTATCTAATATGAAGGTTTTCTGATCTATGAATATAGAAAGCGATAGAGAGAGATAATATAATCAGGAGAAAAATAGGGATCGATTCAGAAGCTTATACTAGGAGATATATATATATATATATATATATATATATATATATATATATATATATATATATAAGTTAATTTTTATATTATTATTTTTATTTAAAAAAAAAAACAACATCGGAGCAGGCCCCGATGTTTGACTTTATTGTTCACACCTTAACTTAGAACTAACTTAACATATTTTATATCTTAATTATGAACTGCAACTCGACCGGCTGTTCTTGTTGTTTTTCTATGGATTTTATTATGCTGCTGAATGTTGTTGTTTTTCTGTATTCACGAGTCCGTTGCTTTATCGCTGGTAGACGCAGTGTCAGCATATTCTTCTGGAGCGGATGCGCGTGTAACTTTGAAATGCACTTTGGAGTTTTTAATATATGTGACGTTAACTCCTCCCTTCCTTAATTCAAACGTCCTGGTTTGTTTTTTTTATCAAAAATTTGGTTGAGTCCTTCAATGGCTGATTCCGAAAGTTCGTGGTTTCGTCCCTTTAATAACTCTGGATGGGTTTCCTTAATTTTTGTTATTTTACGTTTGTGAATCATTAAAATTGCTGTTCCTAATGCTATTACTGAAAGTGTTACTGTTATGACGGCGGCTAGGGATATTTTGTTGCGTGCGTCCAGTAATTCGATGTATTCTGTATTTCTTGTGTTCAGCTCTTTCATCATTTCTAATGATAAGACTTATTCCATATTTCCTGATGTAGGTTTCGGTTGTAGCAAAGCAGGTAATGGTGCGTACATTTTTGTTTCGTTTGAGGAATAAGTTCTGTTGCCAATTTGTATCGTTTCGTTATGATATCTTATTAAGAAGGTTCCTTCTAAGATGACTGTTTCATTCCTTATATTGACGGGTCCTTTAAATTGATTTAAAAATAGGAGTCCAGGCGAGATTTCTTCTATTTCCGGTACCTGTTGGTTGTTGATCATTTGGCAAGTTGGCATACGGCTTTTGAGTAGGTTTGGAATGCATGAGGAGTTACTTATGTCTATTACATTTTTGTCTGGGCAAATTGATAAATTATTATAACTATTACAATTTTGTTTGATTCTAAAAAGTTTATTTTGACATTGAAGTACAGAGTTATAGTCGAATTTGGTAATTTGATTTTTGGTTTTTACTGGTTTAAGAATTAAAGTTTTACAATATTCATTATTTGTTTTTGGCAAACTTACAATGTAAATTATCGTATCATCATTCGAAGCTATCTTTATTTCAGAAAATTCGAATGCTTCGTCTATGCTTAGATACGGCATGTTTTCTTTACTAAAAATTTCTTTTACAATATCAATTTCTGAATTTGACAATATGTAGGAATTTATAACATTAGCTTTAGCCCAATGTATGGCATATTCGATATTTGTAATTTCTTCTTTTATGAGGTCTAGTTTGTATTTTAATTTCATATAAAATTGATCTTCAACATTATTTTCGGATCTAACAGCTTTTAAAATTGTATTTGTCATATTAGTTATTTCATTGATTCTATCAAGTGTCATCTTATTGATAACCACTTGTTGATTATTGTTTGCGAGAACATTGTTCATTTTTTCTGTAAGAATTATTTGATCTGAATGATCGGGACTACCGGCTTCCATGCGGTACCAATAAAATCCAGTGATCGTTTTGTTTTTCCCTTTGGCCTGAGTCTACCTAAATGGTTTTTAATTTTGGTGATTTCAAACGAAAGAAATGGGTAGAAGGAGTGTCCTGTGTTAACTTTAGTCCTGATTGTAGTCTCAAGGTCGTTGATTGCGTTTTCATATTGTCGTAAGTCCATAACGTGAATTATTTTGAACGTTCCAATTTGTAATTTTGCCATTCCCGTCTCTATTGTGACTAATTGTGAATTTGAGTAATCCAGTGTCTGCGAGTCGGCTCTGCATGTTGCCAGAAAAAATATTAACTGAAATGATTTAGTTTCTAATTAGACTTTTGTGAATTATTCGTCCGGTTTCTGTTACGAGTGTACTGGTTCTATCTTCTCTAACTATTTCTTTGGTGAATGATTTTGACAATTTTGTTCCTAACCGTCTATTTCTCTTGACATATATTACTTGGCCAGGTAAATATCGTTTAGGTTCCTGTTTGTACTTGTTATGGTATTCGAGATCCTTTTTTTGTTTCTTTTCTAATGCTTCAAAATTCGCAACTCTAGCTTTTGCGAAATCTTCTGGTGTAAAACCTACGTTTCTTCTGAAAAATAAATCAACTGGTTTCTTGCCAGTTACCGAGTGTATTGAATGATTGTACTCAGATACGGCGCGTTCTAAAAGTTCCTCGAAATTTCTATGTGCTCCACTTTCTTTTAGGCAACGCATTATTTCTACTAACGTTGAGTGGAATCGTTCTACTTGGCCGTTAGCCTGACTTTTATATGGGGGTGCTGTATAAATGTTAATGCCTAATTCGTCCTTCATCATAAATTCCATCGAATTAGAATTGAGAGATGGTTCGTTGTCAATGATTATTGCTTTCGGTACGCCAAATGAAAATATAATGTCCCTAAGGGGCCTTCTATCTTCTATTGATCTACTCTTAACTATTTTGGTCTGGGCGTATTTTGTGAATTTGTCAAGTGCCGTCATTACTACTTTATTTTCTGTCAAAAATAGGTCTATGTGAACTGTGTGTCCTGGAAAGGTCGGTAATGGTGTTTCGTTTAATTTGATTTGGTTCGGGTGTCTTTCATACTTATTTTCTTTGCAAGTCCTACAAAGTTTTGTTATGTTCTTGATCTTATTAAGCATTCCTGGGAAATAGTATTTATCAATAATTTGTGATTTGTTTTCGAGAGCGTTTCGGTGGGCACGATTATGCGTCTCCAGGATTATGTTTTCTTGTTCCTGTTCGTTTGTTACATCTTCAACGAGTTTTTGGGTATATCGTGTTTTTTAATTTGCAAAATGGAGTGGATAAATGTTTTGAATGCTACCCATAATTCTTTCCTCGGTTTGAATGCCGTTTATGACAGATGGGTTTAGATATGTTTTAAAATAGAGCTAAAAGTTTTTCTTCTGTATAGCGTTGTTCCTTTATTATGTGTCTATGATAGCCGGGAAATATTATTTTAAATTAATAAGAGGGCGTGTCATCGATTTTTAAGAAAATCTGATTTTTAAATACATTAATCGGAGTTTCAGTGCAAGGCACCAAATTATGGTTGGAGCTTTCGTCACTATGGATTGTGGGTGTTAATGAATTAATTTCGTTTGGTATCCGAGAAAGGGTATCAGCTACAACATTTGCTTTGCCAGGTTTGTAGATAAGCTGATAGTTATACTCCTCTAGGATAGCCTTCCATCTTTTCATTTTACTGTTCGCATTTTTTGTACTTAGAGCGTAAGTAAGTGGTTGATGGTCCGTATATATTTTTACTTTCCTAGAACCATAGAGATAACTTCTGAGTGAATTTAATGACCAAATGATTGCCAACATTTCTTTTTCATTTG
Source organism: Clusia tigrina (assembly GCA_920105625.2). Lineage (NCBI taxonomy): Eukaryota > Metazoa > Arthropoda > Insecta > Diptera > Clusiidae > Clusia > Clusia tigrina. The sequence goes on from OV050033.1 coordinate 122,029,452, forward strand.
TGGCATAATTCTCTTCGGTTTTTGATAACGATCTAGAGATAAAGGTTATTGGTTTGTCGTTGTGAGATAATACCGCTCCTATCGCGAAATTGGAGGCATCAGTGGTTAACTCAAATTCATTATTAAAATTGGGGTGAGAAAGGATTACTTCTTTTGAAGTTAATGAATTTTTAATTTTGTTAAAAGAGTCAATGGCGTCTTCGTCGAAAGTTATTATTTTATTTTTCGAGGCATGTTTGGACACGCGTCCATCTTCCCCTCGTAGAAGATTTGTTAGGGGCTTTGCAATCTTTGCATAGTCTCTAATAAATCGTCTATAGTACCCGGACATACCAAGAAACGACCGAAGTTCTTTTAGTGTTTTTGGTATTGGCATTTTTGCTATTGCTTCTACTTTCTTCCCATTAGTCTTTATTCCATTTATTCCAACTACGTAACCTAAAAACTCTACCTCTTTTTTCAAAAACTCACATTTATCTAGCTGCACTTTCATGTTTGCAGCTTCCAGTGTCTTTAATACGATTTCTAAATTTTTGAAATGCTCATCTAAATTTTTTCCAAAGATTATGATGTCATCGACGTAAACGTAGCATTTATTTCCAATGTGTTGACGAAGGATGTCGTCCAAAGTTCTTTGGAAGATAGCCGGGGCGTTTTTAAGTCCAAATGGAAGTCTTACGAATTCGTATTTTCCATTATTTATGGAAAATGCCGTTTTTTCTATATCAGATATCTTAAGAGGTATCTGACGAAATCCACTTTTTAAGTCAATGATCGAGAAAAATTGATTTCTGCCGAGGTTGGCGAGAACTTCCTGTATCTCCGGAATTGGATATCTATCCGGAATGGTAACCTCATTAAGCTTACGGTAATCAATTACCATACGATACTTTTTTTCGCCCGATGAATCAATTTTTTTCGGGACGATCCATACGGGTGCGTTATAGGGAGATCTCGATGGTCTTATTATGCCATTAGCTAAAAGTTCTTCGACTTGCCTTTCGACTTCTTCTTTTAAAGCCATTGGATACGGATAACTTTTGGAATAAATTGGAGTGTCGTTTGTAGTTCGTATTTCACCTTTTACAGAAGTTGAATATGTCAGTTTTTTATTAGGATCGCAAAGTAAATTAGGACATTCTTCGATTAATTTCTTAAGTCTTTCTGTTTGTTGCTCGGTCAAATGTGACGTACGTAGATTGAGGTTATTAACGTCCTGTGGTATGTATTGCTTTAATGGAACAATTAGGTCGGATAATATTGTCATAAAATTTCTATCTGTGTGAATTATGGCACCTAGTTGCTTCAAAGTATCATTACCAACAATTCCGTGGAATGATTTTAATCCAGGTAATATAAAGAATTTAAGTTCTGGCGTCTGTGGTCCAAAAATTTTTAAAAATGTATGATGGGATATTTCGATATTTCCTGCTACAGAGTTTACTGAAAATAACTCGTCGTTGGGTATAGGATACTGAATTCTTGTGGATTGAATGTAGTTCTTATTAGAACCGGTGTCTATCAAAAATTTTAGTACATCTCCACACCCGGTAATAAATTCAAAGTAGGGGAGTGAAGATGGTTTTATCCTAAAAAATGGATACTGTCGGTTTGCCGAGAGTTATCATTGGTCTCGATTGGATTAACATTAGTAGCTTGGAATGGGTTTGTTTCCTGTAAGTCTATTGGATTTTCTTCATTAGCTTCCCATTGTTCTATTTGGGAAGCGGATATGTCGTTGGGATCATAAGGATTGTTGGGTGATGAAAAAATATCTTGGAAGTTGCTTTCTTGATCAGCAAAACTTGTGTCAGGATTGTAAGGGTAATATGGAGTTAAAGGGGTATTCTGAAAGTTGACCTCTTGGTGAGCAAAATGTGTATAGGGATCGTAACATGGATATTGGTAATTGACTTCAGGATAAATTGGGTTATATGTATTCGTCAAAAAGGTTCTTTGTATCTTATTTGGGACGTAGTGTTGTTGAGTCAGAGGTCGCTTTTGGGTGAAATTGTTATTTTGAAAATTTGGCCTATTTTGAAAGTTTGGCCTATTCTGATAATTTACTTGACGTGATTGAACTGATGGGTCGACCTCCATTGGTTGGGGGGGGTTTTGGAGGGAAGTTTGGCCTGTTGTTAAATCCGTTTTGATTTGGTCTGTAAATATTGTTTGTAAATGGGTTTGTATGTCTATTTTGTGAAAAGGGATTTGTGTTCTGTGGGAAACTATTCGTATTTCGGAAAAAAGGATTATTATTGTTATTTCTAATGAAAGGATTGTGATTTTGTATTGGTGGCCAGTGAGCTAATTCTAGGTAAAAGTTCGTTTTCTGTGGGGGGAAAATTAAATTTCACTGGTCTTGGTGGTCTGGGTGGTGCATTTCTGAAACTGCTAGAATTGTTTGAGCATAATTCATTCTGAATAGCATATTGTCTAATTTTTGGCATAAATTTAGTGCTTGTGGCAATGAAGTAGGTTCTCGTATACTTAACAACCGTGGTAAATCCCCATTAAGTCCGCGTATGAAAGTATCTAACGCTTTCTCTCTGTACGAATTGGTCATTGCTCGCAGTGATTCTTCACCCAATTCTAGGCAAGCAATCTTGTCTAGGATTAAAGATAAATGCTGGTAAACTTTTTGGTAGAATTCATGTATTGTGGAGTTTCTCTGAGTCAGTGTTGTTAGTTGGTACTCTAAAGTTCCAATGTCTCTTCTGTCAGAGTAGTGCATCATAAGGCACTTCTTTATTTTACCCCATTCTAAGGGAGTTTTATATGACTCCAGTGCTGTGTCGGCTTCTCCGACAATTTTGTGTCTAACCATGTGAAGAATAGCATAGTATTTGGGGGTTCCTTTAATGTGGTCATATACCGTGAATATGCGGTCAACAGTTTTCCGCCATGAATTAAATTCTCCTGGAACTCCAGAGAACTCCCTGAGACATTTAACTATGTCTGGAATCTTGTCTAATTCGTTAGCGTTCGTTGAGTTTACTTGAATTGTGTAACCTTGGTCTGATTCGGTATCTGTTTCCAAAAATGGATTATTGATATTTCTAATAGTGGTAGTAACCAACTCGGTTATCTCCCTACCTAAATTTTCGTTCATTGTTTGGGTTTGAACTGTACCAGAGGTAGACGGTCCCATGCTAACGCTAAGCTTTGCTAATTTTTCAACTAAATTGTCTGGCATTTTTATTATTTTTTTTTTTTATGAACACAAAGGGAAAAACAATTTTCAATTTTTCTTATGCTTTTACTTGTTCTTTTCTTAATCACTTTAAACAAAAACAAAAAAAAATTTATAAATTTCACTGAAAATTATTAATGCTAGTTTTCTCTTATAGAATTTCTTGGTAATATTTCCCTTTAATTAATTTTTTCTTTCTTAGATTTCTTTTTAAATATTTTTCTTTAATTAATTTTTTCACTCTTAATTTTCTTAAAATTCTCTTTTTTATTTTTCGTTTAAATTTTTTCTTAATTTTTCTTTAAAATTCTTAACTTTCACTTTTTCACAAAAAAAATATATCTTAGATTTAACTTACAATAAACATTCCAACGATATCAATTAGATTTTGAATCTCGAGCTGTATCCTTTTCCTTTTGTACTGGGGAGCCGTTTGATCACTTTTTATCCTTGATGAATCCGTTGCAGTTTCCTCAATCTGATGCTTAAAAGATTTTTCCGTCCAAAGCAATCCAGTTGAGGCTTCCTCAATCTGATACTTAAAAGATTTTTCCGTCTAAAGTAATCCAGTTGAGATGTCCCCAAAGTTTGTTCAAAAGACTTTATTCATCTGGAACTATTCACTTTAGGGTTAATTTTTATATTATTATTTTTATTTTTTAAAAAAACAACATCGGAGCAGGCCCCGATGTTTGACTTTATTGTTCACACCTTAACTTAGAACTAACTTAACATATTTTATATCTTAATTATGAACTGCAACTCGACCGGCTGTTCTTGTTGTTTTTCTATGGATTTTATTATGCTGCTGAATGTTATTGTTTTTCTGTATTCACGAGTCCGTTGCTTTATCGCTGGTAGACGCAGTGTCAGCATATTCTTCCAGAGCGGATGCACGTGTAACTTTGAAATGCACTTTGGAGTTTTTAATATATGTGACGTTAACTTATATATATACATATATTTATTAAATGAGCCCCCAAATGTAAAAGTAAAAGGAATTATTTATTAAATGAGCCCCCAAATGTAAAAGTAAAAGGAATTCTTTATTAAATGAGGATAACTTTGGTGACCGACTGACAACTGATCGACTGCTTTGTTCGACTGCTCACGACTGACTGCCGTGCTTCACACGGCTGGAATGTTGATATGGCGGCTTTGGTAGTGTTGCCCTGTTTACATCCGGCCATCCTGTTCATCATCATCCGACCCCGATGACAAGTCATCTTGATTCGCTTCTACGTAGTGAGAAAAGCTTCATATTATCCACGCTGGTAGATGTGTTATTTGGGCCTTCTGCATCATCCACTTTGCGAACTTCGTACCGACTGCATCTCTTGACTTTAATGATCTCATAGGGACCCAAAAACTCACTTGCCAGCTTTCGTCCAGCGACAAATTGGGTTCGCTTTATTGCCACCAGATCACCGATTTTGTACACTAAGCCATGTTTGCGCTTCTTGTCATAGCTGCTTTTATAATTTGCTTGTGCTTTAGCGATTTCAACCCTAGCCTTTGTACGGAGTTCTTGACGACCCTCTTCAAACTCGTTCTGCATCTCGACTTGAAGCAGATTTGTTATTTGATTGTCAATACCATCCCTCATGCGTACGCCAAACATTAGCTCAAATGGTGTGTAATGCGTAGAGCTGTGAATAGAGATGTTAATTGCTTTTTGTACTTGCCCAACATACTTGAACCATTTGCTGGGATCATCTGCTGACAGCTTGGCGATAACATTTGAGATTGTCCTATTGACTCGCTCGATCTGACCGTTACCTCTTGGAACACCTGTAGTTGTCATCACGTGCTCTATGCCATTTGTCTTGTTGAATTCTTCAAACGCGTTGGAGACAAAATCCCGATTCTTGCGGGATTTCCAAAGACTTCAGACCATTCGTTGAGTTTTCGCAGCACTTCTTCATGTCCAGTTGACTTCGTTGGGTATAGCCACACTAATTTTGAGAATCCGTCAACCACTGCGAGTATGTGCTTGTATTGTTTTGAAGTGGCGTCCATGGGCCCAAGATGGTCTGCGTGCAACGTGTGCAGCGGGCAGTCGCCCTTTTCGATACAGCTTAAAAATCCTTCTTTTTTCCCCAGCTTTTTATTGAATATAATGCACCTGACACAGTTTTTGATGAGTTGGGTGACTTTTCGCTCTATATGTGGTATCCAATACTGCTGCTGTATAGCGTGTACGGTTTTTTGTACCGAAAAATGACCAACTTCATGAGCCCTCTGTATTATTTCTCGTTCCATAGCTTTCGGTACTACGGGTAGATCAAAACCATTAATATTTTTGAATAAGATGTTACCTTTTTCTTTGAAATTCTCGTAAGCTTGCGTCTTTAGAATTTCGAGGACAGCTTTACAGTGCTCGTCGTGAATCTGCGCCTTCCTTAAACATGCTGAAGCTTCGGACGACACGAACAATATGCTCGGATAGCGACTTAAAAAATCAACGTGCCTCAAACTGCTGCCGCTCCGGTGTTCGATTTGATAGTTAAAGTCCTGCAGGTGCATAATCCACTGCACTACTTCACGTGGTACATCAGCTTTGTTAACGCTTTGTTTAAAAGCTGCGCAGTCTGTTACTCACTTAAATTGTATCCCCAGTAAGTATGACCGGAATTTTTTCATGGCCAGATAGGCGGCTTTTACTTCGAGTAAATAGCTATGTTGTTTAGCTTCGCGCTCCAATGTTTTCTTACTCCAATATGCAACTGGATGTAGTCGTCCCTCAAATTCCTGAAAGAGTGCTGCTCCAAACCCATCTTTCGATGCATCTGTGTGCAGTTCTGTTGGTGCGGTTTGACAATAAATACAAAGTACTGGTTCTTGCGTAAGTATTTCCTTGAGGTGTTCTACAGCTTTGACTTGTTCAGCATTCATTACAAAGGGCGTGTCTTTTTTTAGCAAGCTTGTTAGAGGTCGGGCAATTTGGGCGTATCCCTTAACAAATTTTCTGAAATACCCTGTGAGACCCAACAGTGATTGAACCGCTTTAATACCCTTAGGCAAAGGGAATTTGATTATAGCGTTTATTTTTTCCGTGCCTGGCCAGATTTTGCCTCCTTCAACTTGGTAGCCCAAAAAATCATTTTTGTTTTTTAGAAAACTGCATTTTTTCCATTTAATATTCAGGCCCCATTCAGCACATGTTGGCAGTACTTTCTTTAACTTATCTAGACATGATTCCGCGGTCTCCCCGTATATGACGATATCATCGACGTACAGTTCCATAATTTCTTGATTTATCAACTCTTGGGAGATACACTTTACATACCGCGTAAAAACTGCTGGTGAATTGCAAAATCCGAAGGGTGCTCTATTAAACTCAAAGAGCCCCTCTTTGGTCGTAAAAGCTGTGAATTTTTTGCTAGATTCCTCTATGGACACGTGGAAAAACCCATTTTCAAGATCCATCACCGTGTAGAATTTTGCTGCTTGCAGCTTAACCAAAACATCTTCAATTATCGGCATCGGAAATCTATTCTTCAAGACCATGGCATTTAGTTTTCGAAAATCTATGTATACGCGATATGAACCGTCTTTTTTTTTAATTACAACTACTCTGCTTGCGAAGTTTGAATATGATTTTCGGACTATACCTTGTAGCATCCAGTCATTTATCTGCTTTCTGACTGTTTCTTCTTCGACTGACGACAACCTGCTCGGCGATTGGTGAAAGGGTTTGATATTGCTATCCGGCGTGATGATTAGCTGCACAGGACTCTCTTCTTTGGCTGCTGGTTGATACTCCTCTACCAGAGTCTTAATTGTGTTTTTGTATTTTAGCGGTACATCAATTTCTTGAGTCGTTTCCGTAATATTATAAAAAGATCGATGTGGTTTATCGACTCGCTGGCGTAGGAAGGTCTTATTCCCGTAAATCTGTACCCTTTTTCTCCTAATTCGGAATAAAACTTGCGCACGAAGTCATAACCAAGCAACATTTGAAATTTGACCGCACCGTCTGAGACTACAACAACGTTATGTTCCATTTTTAAATTGTCGACCGAAATATCACAATTAAATTCTCCAATTGGAAATGTCTTGGTGTTTCCTAACCCGATTAGCGTTGTGCCGCTTTTACTCAAACGAATATTGTTTAGTTTATTTAAAACACAATTTGCAATAATTGTAACGTCTGCACCAGTGTCTATCAAACAATTTATTTCTACACCATTTATGTGAATTTGTTTGATATGGTCCTCTTTGATAACACGATTAACATTTCGCGAACCTTCTATACAGTTTATCGCTATATGACCCGTTTTGTTACATTTAAAACACTTGGTTTCTGCACGACACTCTTTACGTTTGTGCTCCGTAGAGCCACAGTTATAACAATGAATGCTTTTTTCTCTATCAGTCTGAGTATTGCTTTGTACTTTATTCATTTTTTCTTTCGGCTTTTCGTATTTGTTTACCCGTTCATAAATTTCGTATTCGGCTTTTAATTCTTTAAATGTTTTGCAACGATATAAAAATAATTTATATTCTTGTTGAATTCTCAGACCGACCACAACATATCGAATAACTGATACTTCCTCTACACCACCATTAAATGCAATTTTTTTCATTTGCAAAATATATTCCGAAAAACTTTCGTCATCAAGCTTCTTCCTTTCAGCCAACGATTTATGTACGTCGAAACTGCTGTACTCTGATGTAAATTCTTCAACTAGCAAATTTTTCAATCCTTCATAATCGCTCACTATTTCTGATTCCAAGAACAACTTTGCTGCTGCTGTCATTATTCCTCGTGCCTGTACAAATTTCTGTTTGTTACTCAATCCATATGCTTCTGCGTTCTTTTCAAAATTTTCCAACCACTTTCCAATCGGTATCGACTTCCCATCAAAGTCTGGAACGATCTTCTCGAAATTTTCTGCTGTTATTCCTTCGCTGTTTTGTTGTTGTTCTTCCCTTTGGGCTTTCAAGGTTAACAACTTAATAAGTTGTGTCAATTCCGTTTCTTCACTTGCCATTTCACGCTTTTCACTTTCCCCTTCTGTTACGTCTTCGTACTCAGATGAACTGCTGCTGTCGTCCTCTTCTATGTTTGTTTTAATTTCTACGTTTGGTACTGCTTCAACAGCCGATGCGCTGCGTAACCCTGCTCTTGTTGGTTTCGTTTCTTTTCTCAGTTTTTTGTTTCTGCTTGCCTTTGCTGCAGCAATATCGGCCTCCGTTCCTTCCAATTGTTCTGCTTTATCTTCGTTCATGTATCAAATTCAGAACATAGTACGAATGACGAAAACCAACAAAAAAAATATACAAGCGATGCTCTAGTTTGTTTGGTTGTTTTTGCTGCAACTGCTGCTGCTCGCTTCACGGCACACAGAAATTCTTGTGTTTGTTTCTCCTGCGTACGCATCTTTACAAAAAAAGATGACAATCCCGGTTGAGCCCCCAAATGTAAAAGTAAAAGGAATTATTTATTAAATGAGCCCCCAAATGTAAAAGTAAAAGGAATTCTTTATTAAATGAGGATAACTTTGGTGACCGACTGACAACTGATCGACTGCTTTGTTCGACTGCTCACGACTGACTGCCGTGCTTCACACGGCTGGAATGTTGATATGGCGGCTTTGGTAGTGTTGCCCTGTTTACATATGTATATACATATGTATATATATATATATATATATATTATATATATATAAATATATATATATATATATATATATATATATATATATATGTATATATATATATATATATATATATATATATATATATATATATATATACATATGTATATATATATATATATATATATATATATATATATATATATATATATATATATATATATATATATATATGTATATATATATACAGTAAAACTCCCCATTGCGGACACTTCTTATAACCGGACACCTTCAATAACCGGACAAATTTCGTGGACACAACCATTTTATTAGTTTTTCCATACAAATATGACTCCAATAACCGGACACTCTAATAACCGGACGCGGACACATACTTCAAACCATTTTGACCAAAAAATCCCTCATAAACGGACAAAATTTAAAAAATCCCAAACAAGTTTTTTAAAAATCTGGTAATCCTTACAAAACAAATCGCATTTGTGCTGATAAAACCAAAATTGGTGATTCTCCTTTTCACATAGCATTGATAAACACGAATTTGGTGATTCCCCTTTTAACATGTGTGCACACATTGTGTCACTGCATATGTGTTAAATAGTATGCACATTTTAGTTCAGTTTGTTAAATACAAAAGGTAATTGTGAATTGTGTTTTAATAAACTCGTAATAACATGGTATCAAAAAAAAAAGTACTGTCCATTAAAGAAACAATGGAAATTATTAATGTGTTCGAAAAAGATAAATTGTCTGTGCGTGAAATTGCAAAAAGGTAAAGTTTAATTCCCATAAAAAATGAAATTGTGTTTTGTTTTTTGTTTTCAAAGGTTCAACATTGGCAAAACTCAAGCAGCAGAGATCAACAAAAATAAGGAGACAATTCGTTCTAAATGGGAGTCTGGAGTAAATGTACATCAAAAGCGAGGTTTTCTAAAGGAAGGTGGCTCTGAAATAGACAAAATGTGCTTTGATTGGTTCGCCAAGGCTAGAAGTCAACAAATTCCTATATCTGGCCCTATTGTAAAGGCAAAAGCAATGGAAATTGCAGTCAAATTGGGTGTACTTAATGTCAATGCTTCAAATGGATGGTTAAACAAATGGTGCATAAGGAATAATATTGCTTTCAAGTGCATATCTGGTGAAGCCGCAGATGTAAACCAAAAGGATGTCGAGCAGCTCAGGGCCAAGCTGCCATCTCTGTTGAGCGGATATAAGCCTCAGGACATTTATAACGCAGATGAAAGCGGGCTTTTCTTTCGCGCATTACCTGACAAAACACTCGCTCTGAAATCCGAAAAATGCATTGTCGGTAAATTATCTAAGGAAAGACTTACAATTTTGTTTTGTGCAAACATGGCTGGAGAGAAAGAGGAGCTTTTGGTTATAGGTAAAGCAGCCCGACCTCGAGCATTTAAACATGTTCCTACCACGGAACTGCCAGTGAATTGGAAATCTAATAAAAAAGCTTGGATAACTCGAGAAGTTATGACTGAATGGCTGCAGCAGTTCAATAGGAAAATGAGGTCCCAGAATCGAAAAATTCTCTTGTTTTTGGATAATGGTGCATCTCATCCAAGAAAATTAAACTTAACTAATATAAACATTGTTTTTTTGCCTCCAAACACAACGTCACTAAGCCAACCCATCGATCAAGGAATAATCCAAAATTTTAAAGTTTTTTATAGAAGCTTACTTTTAAAACACTTGCTACGTAAAATTGACACTCCAAGTTCAGCATCAGAGCTGTCAAAATCTATTAATGTGCTTGAAGCTGTTTATTTCATCAAAACATCTTGGAATAAAGTAGAAGCAACAACAATCCAAAACTGCTTCCGAAAATCAGGGTCTTCGGAAATTGATGATGTTCTTCCCGATTTTGATCCCGAAGATGACATTGCACTGGCAATCTATGCTAAATTTTACGAAGGACTCGACGTGGCAAATAATTTCGACGGTTTTCTCCAAATAGATAAAAATATCTGCACTGAAGACAACAATATAGAAATTCAATTTGATGAGCAAAACGATATTATGGATATAAATAATTCAGAAGAAGAATCTTACGAAGAAATAAGTGAGCCAATAACATCGTACGATGAGGCGTTAAAACTTGTTGCGCGTTTGAAACAATTTGCCAAAAATGATTTTGTAGCTTTTCAACACATTAAAAATATCGAGACTCATTTTGAAAATTAACATTTTAAATTAAAACAATCACTATTTAAGCAATCAACCATTAGAAAATTTTTCAACCAAAGTAGTAATGAAATGTAAAAACTTGTACAGTGCACATATGTATTATTAAATATTATTCATAAATTCGTACAAAATATGAAATAAACGACAACTTCTAATGATTTGGAAGCAATTAAAATAGAATTTTTCTGAGCCCCCTTCGATCACCCTCCATAAGCGGACACCTCCCATAACCGGACAAAAACACTGCGACGGTGAGTGTCCGGTTATGAGGAGTTTTACTGTATATATATATATATATATATATATATATATATATATATATATAGATATATATATATATAGATATATATATATATATATATATATATATATATATATATATATATATATATATATACCTATATATAGATATATATATATAGATATATATATATATATATATATATATATATATATATATATATATATATATATATATATATATATATTCAATAATTCTTCTTCTTCTTCTGAAAAATTATTACGGTGGCATAACCACATACGCAATTGCAACTACTGTTGTAACTTGTCTTGTCAATAAATTCGTTACAAAAATAATCTTCATTTATTTATTAATTTAAAAAAACTTTACGAGGGGTAACAAGTTCAATTTTATTTATTTTTAAATACTTAAATACGGACACAGTTGAATTCTATGTCTCCCTAAATATCTGTCACTTTAAATTTGACGAGAATGGCGATTGCACACCATATACTCGTTTAGATTTCCTCTTAGTTGTTCTGTAGCGTTTGTCAGTTTGGGATTCTAGCAGAGAATCGATTATAAATCATAATTTTTTTTAGATTCCCCCAGCTTCTACAGCGTTTGTCAGTTTGTATAACTCTGGAGTCCGAAAAATTGTGTGTCGGAAATGGTTTAGTGCGATGCGTCTTGTTTGCCTGATGCAGAAAGAAAGAGGCTGAGTTGTCAGTTGCTCCTGCTTTTATGCTCCAGCTTCAGTGTAGATCATCCAATAATTGTTGTTGTGCGCGAACTGTAGTTTGTTGTGGCACCTGTCTGCCATCTCGTGCTGTTGCATGTTGCTACTGTTTCCCGCATTGTTCCTCTTGTTTGAATTTGACCTTGGGCCACCTTCAGCACTTTGTTGTTGTTTTCTCGCTGTTGTTCTTGTAAATTTTTGTCCTTGGGCCACCTTCAATGTTGTGTAGTTGTTGTGATGATTCGCCTTGTTGTTGTTCCTTGTCTTGTTTGTTGTTGTTGCTATTTGTCCTTGGGCCACCTTTAGCACTTTGTTGATATATTTATCGCATAAAATATTTAAAAATATTAAATATTTAGGATATAATTTATTTCTGCTTCTCCTCTTTATGCTTTCTCCGCCCTGCTGGCGCGCTTAGCGATCGGTCTGTCGTGTTCCACTTTGTGCTTTGCCTTCGTTTTTTTGTGTGTTGTTAGTGGGTTATTTGTCGAAGTGACGAAGTCGGCAACTTCTGTCGCGATCTCCTGTAAATTCATATCAGTGCGTTACCCTACGTCTCCACGGGCAATTTTTGATGGTATGCCATTGGCAATTTCAAGCAAATTGCCAATGGAGACTCCAAATTGCTTCAAGTTGGCAATTTATGTTATGAAATATGTTATGCCATAAATTGCCAACGTGCTGTGTTGCAATCAGTTGTCATTTTGTTTGTTTGACAGCCATTTTTCATTTTTTCGTGACGCTCACAGTGGAAGCATCGTCGGACATTTTCGTTTTACCGCATCTATTAAATTAATAAAAACGCTAAAATGAATGGAGACTGTGCATTTGCATTCTTTGTAATAAAGGATTCACCCATAATTTCGGTTTCCTTCTTTTTTCCTCTTCATCGTTAAATAAAAAAAATTTTCAAGCGTGGGCACAGCGAACTAGATTGCTTGACGGCATTTTCAAAATGACAATGGCATAACATCGCAATGCCCACCATTAAAATATTGCCAACCATTGCAATCGAATTTGACAGATGTTATGCCATCAAAAATTGCCCGTGGAGACGTAGGGTTAGGCACTGTTGTTGTAAATTCATATTATTTTAACTGTCGTCGGCCGGTTGCACAATTGTTTGTGTAATATTTTCCTGTGTTATCTAGCGTTGTTGACTTCGTTGCATGTTCTTAGTCGCTTATCACAGGGTTCCACTGTCACACTTAGTTGTAGCCGTATCTTCTGTTCTCCCAACGCAGAGTATAACACTTGTTGTTGGTAGCATTAGCAAAGAATATACAAGAATAGACAGTTGATATGAATGTGTTTGTGCGAGTTCTGCTACTGAGAGGAGTTTTCAAAATTGATGTATGTAGTGGTAAAAATACAGTGCACCCCCCTTAACTCTAACTATCGTCATTCCTCCCCTACGCTGGGTAGTCACCTTGTTGCGGTGTAGGGGCTTACTGTGTGCTGGAACATGGCACATGAAAGACAGTGACATGGTCCAGTTACGCAAACTAAGAACTACCTTCAACGCACAGGTTGAAAGTAGTTTTCTACGATTCCTGCTCAGTCGTTAAGGCTAGTTAGTAGTCGTACTGGCCAATATCGAACGTCTCACTGAGACCGCCGGATCGCCTAGACACTAACAATTGGTCAGCCCTTCGGGGAAGTGCGGCAATTACTTTACAGACCAATGGCCCACTTTCAGTACGGGGGAGAGAGAAAACTCCCTGGGGCAGGGTTCACCAGACATATTGGCCCATAAAAAAAACACCCTAAATTCACGGTGGAACAGCTATGCCAGTGAGCTTGCTTGACGGGGTAGAGTCAAGCTTAATAGCGAACTCCGTACGAGGTCCGGCGAACCTACGGTTTTAATTAGCCTTACCACGGGGGCGCCCGTGGGTGACCAAAACGCAAAAGAAAACTAAAGAAAAATATATGGAAAACTTAAGCCTATATGAAAAAAAAAAAATGGACTGCACACCTTCAAATGTGCATATTGTGGCTACAATGAGCCAACAGCCATCATTGGCCGAGGGGGCATCTGGTCCCATCGACAATGAAAGCATGGAGCACGACCTGTTGGGGGGGGGCACCCGGTCCCTTAACCGACAGGCCGGAGGAGATGGACATCCCACTTAGCCAGGAATCGGCTGGGGTGTCTATCTCCTCGGAACAGGAGAGAAATCTTCTTGAACCTGCTCCAGAGAAGATTCCAAAACTTAGGGTGAAGCTGTCCGGAGCTGGACGTAAACGTTTTAAGGCTTTGCTTGCCAGGGGCATATCGCTGGAAACAGCTCGGTCCTTGGCGGCAAATCCAGCCAACGTGTCTGCGCGATGGACCCCTAAAAGATCCCGTTCAGATGGCTCCACGCCGACATCGAACTCCAGGCCGACAAAGCGGTTTGCACAAGAGGGCAACAAAAACATTGATAAAATATCAATAGTGCCCCCAGCGGACCCGCCGGTGTGTGGTGAGATGAAGGAGGCGGAGACCTTACTTGGGGGCGAACCTGGTCCCAGTAAGAGGGTGGCGAGTGTCTCTGAAAGACATGGCGTGCAGGGCGCCTCCTTGGGGGTCCCCTGCTCAAAGCCTACTCTAGCGGAGACAGTCTGCTCCAAAAAGATAGGGGTTATACCTAGCAATTTCCCGGAGGGCATATGATCCACTGAAGAAATTGGGAAGGTACAACGGTGCATTCTCGACAAGATGTTCGAGACTCGTGGGGGCCCAGTGAAGCCACACTTTGCAGGCTGTAGTTTCAAGCCTGGATGGTTGACGATCAACTGTCTGGACGACGAAACCGTAGCCTGGGTTGAAGAATGGATACCAGCCATGAAGCCATGGGAGGGGGCTGAGTTGAAGGTGGTGGACGAGGCAAAAGTGCCAAAGGCCAAGATCTTCGTTGGCTACTTTCCCGGCTCGGTATCTTGGCAAAATGACCGAATTCTGGGGCAAGTGGAGTCGCAGAATTCGGGCATTAGTGTCAGCGAGTGGCGGGTGCTCCATCGCCTACAAAAAGGTGACCAGGTCGAGCTGGCAATTGCTCTGGACCCCATCTCGTCTGAAAGGGTTGACACACTGGGTAACAAAGTCTACTATGGCTTTGGCAGTGCCCAGCTCCGACCTAGACTGAAGGGGAACAGGGCAAAATCTGCTGTTGGTGTTGAAGAGCAACCAACAACATCTGTTGCAGCGCGGGCAAAGCAGAGTAGCCAGAAGCCGAAAACGGGGCCCATTTTCACAAAGCCAGTACCGAGAGCGGAGAGAGGCAACACACGTGTCCAACGTCCAGGACCATCTGCTCTCTCTGGTAGGCTCAGGAAATGGGAGAGAAAAGACCCGGAGGCTGCGGAAACTTTGCGGAGCACAAAGGGTGGTAAGATCCGCAAGGATCGGTCTGGGAAATAATGTCCCAGGCCCCATCACGAACGCAAAACTCTTGGAAGCAGCTTCACTGTCTCCAAATAAATCTCCACAGGGCTATAGCAGCCTCTTACAGGCTCAGTGCCTTGGTGGAACACCAGAGTCTGGACTTCGTAGCCATTCAAGAACCATGGGCCACAAATGGGCGCATAAATGGTCTGCAGACAAAAACATGTAAGTTGATCTATGATAATAATGTTGACCGACCGAGGGCAGCGATCATGATCAACAAAAATATTAAATTCCTCCCAATTTCAGAGCTTCTACAACGCGATCTGGTGGCAGTACAGGCAGAAGTGCCTAGTGCCAAAGGGAGGAGAACGGTAGTCCTGGCCTCCATGTACTTACCTGGCGACACAGAGGACGCGGTATCGCGCGAGCTCCAGCAGCTTACGGAGTACTGTCGCACTCGCAGTCTACAGTGGGTGGTGTGCTGCGACGCAAACGCGCACCACACGGTATGGGGAAGCACGGACACGAACGGGCGAGGTGAGTCACTTCTTGATTTTATTACGACAAACAATCTGGTGGTGGTAAATAGGGGTGACGAGCCTACCTTTATGAATGCGATAAGGGGGGAGGTGTTAGATCTCACCCTAACTAGCGCATTCATATCAAATAACATTTCTAATTGGAGGGTGCTTAATGAGGTCTCCTTGTCGGACCATAGGTACATTTGCTTTGATCTGGGGGGGGGAGATTGGAGGCACCTGCGAAATGAGAAATGTTAGGAAGACCAACTGGTCGATATATAACTTTTACTTAGAGCAAAATATTGCGTGCCTTAGTGAAAAAATAAGTAACTCTCAGGAACTAGATCTTGAAGTTAACAAATTAAATAATATAATAATCGAGGCTTTTGAAAGTAGCTGCAATTTAGTTGTGAAGAAACGTTCTAGGAACGTACCCTGGTGGAGCGGGGAGCTAAATGTTTTGCGCAAAAAAGCCCGTCAACTCTTTAATAGGGCCAAGTCTAATGGTGACTGGGCATCTTATAGAAGTGCCTTAACGGCCTATAATAATGAGTTGAGAAGATCTAAGAGAGACTCATGGAAAAAGTACTGTGAGGAGATTGAAACCCTCCCAGCAGCTACCCGACTCCAGAAGTCACTCAATAAAGATCACTCAAACGGACTTTCTACACTCAAGAAGCCTGACGGAAATTTTACGGAGAGCCTGGAAGAGACGGGACAGCTTTTGTTGGACACTCACTTTCCAGGCTGTGCCACTAGCGGAGAGGATAGTGAAATCATCGAGAATACTCGTTTCTTGATGCCTACACGGAGGGAACTCTCACTGGCTCGCAGAATCTTCACCGTCAATAAAACCAAATGGGCTATCTCCACTTTTAGACCATTCAAATCGCCAGGTGTCGATAATATACAACCGTGCCTACTTCGGCAAGGTGTTGATGTATTAGCACCTGTGCTAACAAACATTTTCAGGATAAGCCTGGAGCTAGGCATAGTGCCTAAACCTTGGACGAAGGCTAGGGTGGCTTTCATACCGAAAGCAGGCAAAAAGGCGGACCACACGCCAAAAGCCTATCGGCCCATTAGCCTGACGTCATTCCTGCTAAAAGTTATGGAAAAAATTCTGGACCAATATATCAGGGAAACTTATCTTAAAGATTCTCCTCTTCATATTGAACAATACGCTTACCAATCAGGCAAATCGACTGAGACAGCCATACATAGCTTAACAAGCAAAATTGAAAAGGCGTTTGAGGGTAAAGAAATAGCTCTCTGTACATCGGTTGACATTACGGGGGCTTTTGACAATGCTACTTTCAGATCAATTGAGGAGGGGATGAACAGGAAAGGTATACAAAGACTGATCATAACATGGGTTCTCAATATGCTGAAAAACAGAACGACAATCTTTGAAACAGGGACAGCAAAGCAAATTGTCAGGTCAACCAAAGGATGTCCCCAGGGGGGCGTCCTATCGCCACTCCTATGGTTATTGGTTATCGACGAGCTCTTACAAACTCTCAATGACCTCGGATACGAAGTTCAGGGCTTTGCGGATGATTTGGTAATTATGGTCAGAGGCAAGTTTGACTCTACCATAACAGATCGCATGCAACTAGCTCTTGACATCACTCAAAACTGGTGTCAGGAGAAAGGCCTATCGATAAATCCGAATAAAACAAACGTGGTACCCTTCACCAAAAGAAGGAAACTGAATCTGGGGACCTTAAGTTTAGGGACCACAAACTTAACAATGTCCAATGAAATGAAATATCTGGGAGTAATCCTGGACAAAACTCTAACTTGGAAAAACCACTTATCATACATAACTAGTAAAGCCTTAAGAGCAACCTATGCTTGCCAGAGGTTGTACGGTAAAACATGGGGACTACGGCCAAAAATGATGGCGTGGTCATATAAAACAATAATAGTACCAATGATTACTTATGCGTCGTTGGTATGGTGGCCAAAAGTCAACCAAACAGGAGCTCAGAGGACTCTTAACAAGATTCACCGTATAGCCTGTTTGAGTGTGACGGGAGCAATGAGAACGTGCCCCACACTAGCTTTGGGAGTGATCACTGGACTGACTCCTCTACACCTTGTAGTTAAAAGGATGGCGGCCAGCGCGGCCCTAAGGCTACCTAATCTAGCCCATCTTAAAGAAGGCAACCTTTCGGGGCACGCAAAGATTCTGGACACTGTCTGGAATTCTCCGTGCCTCATGGTCTTCGACAAAATGGACAGAAAATTAGACTTCTCAAAGCAATTCAAAGTGGTCATCAGTGACCGTTCAGCTTGGAGAAACAAGGAAATAACAATAAAACAGGACTCTCAGTTGTGGTATACAGATGGGTCCAAAATGGAAGATGGCAGTGCAGGAGCTGGAATTGTAGGGCCAAATTTCCAAAAAGCAATTGCAATGGGAAAAACAGCTTCCATTTTTCAGGCGGAGGTCCACGCTTTAGAGTTATGTGCTAGAGAATGTCTACGCAGGGGTACACGCAACACCAAAATATGCATACTCTCAGATAGCCAGGCAGCTCTAAAATCATTAATAAACTTCTCATTCCAATCAAAGCTGGTCTGGGAATGCTGTAAACTTCTCAATACCCTAGCAGCGAGAAACTCTGTTACGCTAATGTGGGTACCGGGACACGAGGGACATGAGGGCAACGAAATGGCAGATTCTTTAGCAAAAAAGGGTGCAGACACTGCCTTTATAGGCCCAGAACCCTTCTGTGGGGTAAACAGTAGCTTCACAAATAACTTGTTGTGCGAACAGGAAAAACGAAGTCTGCTAAACTACTGGAGAGCCCAAAAAGGCATGCGGCAGTCGAGACTACTCATTGATCCTGAACACATCAGGGTAGATGCTTCTTTAAACCTCAGCAGAAATGACATCAAACTATACACTGAACTTTTAACAGGACACTGTAAACTAAATTACCACCTGAAGAAAATAGGCGTGGTAGAAGACGATTCTTGTCGACTCTGTCAAGAGGAGCAGGAAACGGCAGAACACATTCTATGCACTTGCCCAGCGGTGGCAAGACGCAGACATAAGTACCTAGGCAGTGGGTTCATATCTCCAAATCACCTAGTTAAAATTAAGCCCACAGCAGTTACGAGATTTATAAACAGTCTAGGACTGTTTTAGTTGGGTACGAGGCTGCACAATAGATCTTTTAGGTCGCGGTGTTCTTTCAGCCTGTCAATAATAATAATCGTCATTCCTTAATTCACTTAACTTCTCAAAATAACTGAAAACACCAAATTCTGTTGATAATTTCTCATTGTCAATGAACCCTCAAGATCCACAAGTCGAAATATCCAACTTGCGTTTAAGTAAAAAATTAATTCGACAAAATAAAAAATTGTTTTCGTCATTATTAAAGTAAGAAACACTACCTCTGTTTAATTAAAAGCATAAAGCCGTTTACTTAATTCGTTTAGCTGCATTTTGACCTATTTTGAAGATTTTTCTGAGATTATTGAAACTGTTGTTATTTGTGAGAATACTGTAAAAATGTTGAATTCTCTTTTGACCGTCAATTTCTTAATTTTTGTCTCCTTCTGTTCCAAATTCTAATATTTTTCCTGTCCCCTGTGCACTTTCATTCGTTCATGGCCATGCATATAAGCCACGCTTGGGGTACTACTGGGGCAGTCGGACCCCATTTTAATATAAATGAATTTTTATTAATTATTTTAGTTATTAGTAGTATAATATTATGTCAAAAAACCAAATAATTATTATTCTACATCTTATGATTACTATGGTGCGTTTACAGTGAACAGAAGTGTAAATGGAAAGCAATTGGATCAAATTTTACATTAAGAATAGTTATAATTTATGAAAAGAACTTGTTAAAATTTGAGTTTTCAATTCCAAATTAAATAATACAATTTTCTTTTATTTATTATTTTATTTTCTTTTTAGAAGTTTTGCAGTTCTTTTTAAAATACAAATGAAGTGACCCCCTAAAAGTTTAATTTAAACGTAGCCCTGATTTCTTCTGATTTTTTTCTCCGAATATTCGCTATTTTAGACAACATCCCAGCAGGGAAACCAACTAGTTAAAGTACTAGTAAAACTCAGACTATATGTAAGATTCATATATACATATTATAATAATGTGTACTCGACATGTAAAATACTAGTAAAACTCATAATTATATGTAAAATTCATATATATGTATGTATGTACATAATATAATAATGTGTACTCGACATTAATTCAGCATGTTAATTCATGGTGCCACATTTCCACTCTTCTTTGCGGATATTTTAAAACACGCGTTAACTTGAAGATTTATCTCTAAATTGAGGAATTACAAAAAGTGCTTGAAATTATAAAAATAACTGTTTTTCTTCAAATTCCAATGTTTGTCTTTACTTCCTTTTTTTATTAAATTGACAAGAAAGGAAAAATTTAGTATACACGGCAATGAAGTGCCGCAAAAGTCAGTAACTGGTTAACTTGTAGATAAGTTTTGAACTAGTAAATTAACCACTTGATTTTTTACTATTAAATTTAGTAGTACATTTTGAAGACTATAATTTTCACTACAGGGATATGGAATATTTTTACAACAAACACAATAAATTCACATACACTATACTTGTGACCAAAAAAAATGGTCGGAACGGTAAATAAATTTGGAGGGAATTGAATGTCTTTTCTTTGTCTTCTTTGGCATTAGTATGGTGGGAGGTGTCTTAGACTCATTTTTATCATGGCTGCTGCACTAAATATGGGGTTGGTTGTGTATGTGCTTTTTAGCAATGCAAGTGGGAGGTGCCAAAGTCTTAGGACTATTTACGTGTGTATTTTAGAGTTGATTGTTTAAGCACTTGGCCCCTATGTTAAATATACACTTTTGGGGGCGTTATGGCAAAAATAAATATGTAGGGGCAAATTTACGCCTAAAATTTGCTCCTCACAATATAAACTAAAACTATTGAAATTAATTAACTATTAACTATTGCCCCACAGCTGAATACCGTATGTCCAAACTGGTTTTAAAATTGCTGAGTACAAGAGCAATTTACTATCGATTGAGACTTTGGAGTTTCGATTCAAGAGCCAGTGTAGATTTCTGAGCTTTATACCGAGTGATTTTCGTTATGTGTTTCCAAGTTAATCTTCTGTCGAGGTGCATCCCAAGGTATCTAGCCTCATTACATTGGGGTATATTTATGCCGTTGAGTTTAACGGGTGGGCAGGTGTTTCGTTTCAGAGTGAATGAAACCAGGACTGATTTTGTTTCGTTCAACTTGATTTTCCATTTATTTAGCCAGGTAAGTCGTACGTGTGAAGTAGATAAAGTATTGGGCCCATGACACTTCCTTGGGGTACGCCAGCTGAGCTTTCATGGAGCTCAGATTGTTCCTCACCTTGCTTTACGAAAAAATATCTATGTGTAAGATAGGACTTGTTTAACACATAGTAGTTAATGGGGAGTGTAGTTTTTATTTTGTAAAGCAAGCCTTCGTGCCAAACGCGATCAAATGCTTGCGAGATGTCAAGAAACGCTGCTGTACAATATTTTTTCTGTTCGAATGCAGTGTGTATATACTCAACAATCCTATGAACCTGTTCGATTGTGCTGTGTTTTTTCCTGAATCCAAATTGATGATTTGGAATTAGCTTTCGCTCTTCTATAATTGGCAGTAGTCTTTTCAGGAAAAGGGTTTCCATGAGTTTAGAAGCAATCGGTAACAAGCTAATTGGGCGATACGATTCAACTTTATCAGCGCTTTTTCCGGGTTTGAGAATCATTTTTAATTGTGACACTTTCCATTGGGGAGGTATAAGGCCAGATGTTAGTACCGCGTTAAATAAGTAGGTAAGATATGTCACTCCTTCTTCTGGAAGTTGTTTTACTATTTTTCCAGCTTATCAATAGCTGCTTGCACTTCAGATTTGGAAAATTTACGTATGGGTAGGTCCATCTGATGGGTATTACTCAGAACACTTTTCACTTCTTTTTTACACATGCTGGGGGCTCGATTTCATGTGGGGTAAATACTTTTTTTAAGTGTCGGGCAAATGTGACTGCTCTTTCAAGGTCACTTTTAGCCCATTCGTTATTTTCCATTCGTAAAGCGGATTGGAACATTGTAGGTCTCTTTAGATTCCTAGTTGCTTTCCAGAGAGTATTCTGTAGCAGCTGTTGCATCGAGATTACTGGGGTAATGATGGAGTTGGGTGTTTCGTTCGTTATTAAGGATCTCTTTAAGTTCTTTTGTAAGCGCATTTAATTTTTTCTTGTCCTCAGGATGTCTAGTTTGTTGCCACTTTTTTCTTGCATATCGCTTTTCTCTCAGTTTTTCTTTTATAGGTTTGGAGATGTTCGTTGATTTTCGTTCATTCAGCGGGGGGGTGGAGTACCACGCAGCTTGTGGCAGGCAGTTGTTGAAGTGTTCAACAGCCGCAATGATGTCTTCTTCAGATTTCAGTGATAGTTTTAAACCAATTGTGGAAGATACCATATATCGGCTGCGATTCCAATCAGTTTTGTGATTATGTAAGCTACATTGACTGGGAAGAAGGGCAAGATTGTTGTTAAGCTCGATGAGAACTGGAGAGTCAGAAGACAGCTCAAAACATGGGCTACATTTAAGATCACTAAGCATGATACCTTTCGTCACACAGAAGTCAATCAAGTCGGGAATTTTTCTTACATCTGTTGGCCAGTATGTTGGTGTACCTGAAGAGACAGGGAGTAAATTTAATTTTCCAATGGCCGCATAAAGCTGTCGACCTTTTGGTGTAGTGAGACGGGAACCCCAGTATGTGTGCTTTGCATTATAGTCTCCTCCAGTTAGGAATCTATTGCCAAGGGTCTTAAAGAATTTCTCATACTCCTCCATTTTTATTGTGTTTAGGTGGGCTGTAGACAGCGGAAATTGTAATTGGCCCTTTACAGTCATCAATAATTATATTCGTGGTTTGTATAGCTTCTGTGCGATAAGATGTGCTCTCACAGTGTTTTATATTATTGCGTATTAATATTGCTGAACCTGCATGAGCCTTATTATCTGGGTGCAGGGTGTGATAAAACTTAAAGTTCGGAATCTGAAAATGGCTTTTGTTGGTGAAATGGGTTTCAGATATTAGTAGTATATCTACATATTTCGTATGCTTTAAGGAATTTTTTAATTTCTAATAAATGTTTTGACAGCCCATTCGCGTTCCATAGAATGATTTTTATGGGATTGAGGATGAGCAATTCTTAGTCGTGAGGGTCACTAATAAGTTCATCATTGTTTTGATTTGTTGCATGACTTGCCGGAGTAGCATTATCATTTCTCGCATTTCGTTCGGAGCTTGGGTTTCTGCAGGAACAGTATTAATTGGTAGGGCCGTTGTGTTTTCATTAGTTGCTTGTGTTGAGTGTTTCAGTGCCTGAGCGTATGAAAGTACATTTTGAGTTTGTTTTGATGTACTGGGATTTACCAGAACTTCCTGTTGTTGAGTAGGATTCATGGGTAAATTGTCGTTTTTCCTTAATTGTGGGTATTTCATTTTCAGAAGATTTTTATAAATTACACAACGTTTGTAATTTGCTGGGTGACTACCTTCACACAAGGCGCATTTGACTTCATCTGATCTGTTTTTACGTACACAATCTGAAGACGTGTGGCTTCCGGCGCATTTAATGCACATTGGTTTCCTGCGACAGTACGTGTTTGTATGCCCATACTGCTGACATTTAGCGCATTGGGGAATATCGCGAGTCGGTCGGGGGGGCTCAAAAACAATTTTTGTATGAAGCAGGCGTTTGATTTCATAAATTTCTTTATTGTTTGAGTTTGTTTGAAGTTCAATGATAAACATTGGCAGAGGTTTTTTTGCGTTTCTTCGCTTTATGTTCCAAATATTCGTGACAGAGTGACCGAGGTTTTGCAGGGATTGGGTTATTTCATCTGTGCCTATAGATGGGTGCATATTTTTCACTACTACTTTGAAGCCTCTTTCTTGTTTTGGCTTATAGGTGAAAAATTCGGTGTTTTTTAGCTCAAGCTGGTTGACTATTGTCTTGTAGGCTTCTGGAGAAAATGCCTGCATTTTAACTTGCTCATTGTTTATGAGTTTTACTTCGTATGAATTTGGAACAGCTTCAGACAATAGTTTCATTAGAGGAGCTCTATTGGTAACTCTGTCAACAAATATTGGTGGGGGCTTAGAGACTTTTTCTTTATGTTCTGTATTTTGGTCACATTCTTCAACTTCTTCTAGGGACGAAAATCGATTTTCGGTTCCTTTCGGATCTCCTAGCCAGTATTTTTCAAGTTTCGCTTGTTTTTGAGTGGTCTTTGTCTTACCTGGACTCTCTCTCTGCCTTTTCTTGTTTAGAACCGTTTTCCAGTCCTCGTCGTGGGAGGGTATACTTACTGTGACTTGGGGAGAGGCAACTGGTTGCTGTTGTTTGTATAGCATCTGAAGCTGTTCAATTTGTTGTTGGACAGTTTGTTGAGAGCTGTTTTTATTTTGAAAAGACGAGCTTGATTGGGGCGAGGGGCATTGAGGACTCCTGGAATTTTGAAGCGGATTCTGAAGAAGGTGTTTCTTTTGTGTTTGCAGTTGTTGCTGCTGCTGCTGTTGTTGTTGTTGCTGCTGCTGTTGTTTTTGTTGTTGTTGCTGTTGTTGTTGTTGTTGTTGCTCTCCTTGTTGTTGACCTTCCCCTCTAGGTGGGGTACGGTCTACACCCATTTTTTTCTTTATTATTTATTTTTGTTTAAAATTAACTTTGGCAACTCTACACTAGATACTTGCTAAGCCGCTTTTAATTTAACGTATTTGTGTACATACATAACCGTATAATAGCAGTGCTATTTTGCGGTTGTCTCACTTTGTGATTATTTGTTGTTTCTCACTTTATAATTTTGTTGTTTTTATTTTTGTATATTTTGTTTTTGTTTTTACACTTTATTTAAAAATTAAAGAATTTTAAGTTAGTTGTTTTCAGAATCACTGCACCCAGCACTCTTCCGACGCAGAAAATTTTGCACTTTCACGCTTGTGCGAAATTGTTATTATTTTCTCATTAAATACCTCGATTTTTGTTAAATTTTATTATCACTATCGGATTAGTTTTCCACTTTGTAAGAGTTGCCAACATTCTATGCTATGAGTTATACGTTTTATGCTATGAGTTATACAATTATTTGAAGTAGTTTCTTCTACTCACATGAAAATGAATCCTGTTTAGGTAATCCTTAACAAATCACACTCGTAGAAGGCACTAAAAATGAGGAGCTTCTGGGTTACTACCAACCCAAACAATCTCACAGTGTGTCTACCATAGGATCTTCATTGAAGGCAGCGAAGTGGTTAGCAGCAACCCCGCATCTCTAGTGTGAGCATTAATGGATTTCATTTGAACGAGAATCTGTCCTTTAGCAGCTCGGATCTACAAATTAATTGGTAATCCCCTGCACGAGTTGCTGCCCTGTCACGATACATTGGACCATTACGAGAGCTCAGGTGCTCCGGCATTTCACCACTTGCTGCATGTGCATTAAGAGTTTGCTTTCAGCTTGATGGAGTTTTGTGGACCACGCACACACACACACTACCACACCCACACACACACACACACACACACACACAACACACACACACATGTCACTACTCAGGCGGATGCGGATGGTTAGCTAAGCTGATTTGGCTTTAATGAGCGCCACAGGCCATGAGCTTGTTCAAATCCGCTTACTCTGTGGATCTAATATCAACCGCACGAAGGGTTGTTTCCTTTTCGGCTGCCAGCTCATTGACCTCTACCGCTCTCTCACTCAACCCACTTTCTCTCTCTCTCTATTTTACTTTCTCTCATTCTGTCGCTCGCCGACATGCAATCTAGGAAATATTACTTTGATGCTTATTTGTTTGTTTATTTTAACTGCAACCAGCCGCACAGACATCATTTCAGGATATTTTTATTCCCTGCAGGATTAGGGCAGCGGTAATTGTTGCTTTCACAAATGCGTAAATGCAGACATTTAAGGAATGCTTAAGGAAGTCATGTTGATGGATTCATTATTGACGCTGACATGAGCAAAGCCACTGTTGAGTTTGCGGTTGGTGTGTTACCGAAGAACAACTTCTTTTAAGGCTCTACGAGCCTTAGTCCTTTAATTTATAGCGTTGCTATTACTCGCTTAATGCGGGCTCAGTGCAGTTTCCCTTATTCCTGCCAGTAAACATTTGTTTTATAAGCTTTAGAGGGTTGCTCTGAATTTGTCTGCACGGGGCGTCGTTGGGACTTTTTTTAAATCGACCTTTTTAATCACACTTTGTCTTCTGGTGCAGCACAAAAATATGCATAAATATTCCTTATGCTGTGACGTTGAAATTATCATTATTACAATTTATTCACGCTATGATTTTTTGTGATTAATGGGCATCATTCTGTGAAACCAAACAATCCTGTATGAGTTCGCTCATTACATAATAGCACCCCCTAAAAGTATGTGATGTGGTGGACTCCTATTTTCTGCCATACAATTATGTAAAATGTAAACTCAATACATAAAACCATGGCATACTTTTAGGCTGCACCGTTATCCAGTTTCCTGTTGTAAGTGAATAAGTTTGAATAATTAAGAGAACTGAGCCAAATAAATGGCGCGATGTGAACTGAAGATTCTGTTCACTTGACTCAGTTTAGAAATATTAGGATTGTCAACTATTGGAGGAATGGTAAATCGTTCCAATTTCACTGTTTCAATGTCACCGTTTCATAAACAATCGTTCTATTTACAATCGTAGCATATAGGAACAAAAACATTTAAAAAAAGGCATCAGAAATGTATGAATTAAATGGTCTATTGTTATTATTATATGTCACGCCATAATTAATTATGACTGCAAGGGGTTGGGGAATGAGTACTAGCCACTGAGGCCCCTGACTAGAACAGAAAACGAATGCTTGAGACCAAGCCCGGAGCAGAATTTGATCCTGCGACCCTCTGAGTGTGAGTCTAGCATGCTTAATATGAACACTGAACCGATTAACCCACAACACTGATGAACCATCTTCTTCACCTATAGTCCAAGATTTATTATAGTCCTTCCAACACCATTTGCAGTCCTTTTCGCCACTTTCCTTTTTAACTGGATTCTCTTCCTTTCCTGCGTTAAGATTTTCTTATGCTCTCATTGTAGTTCTAAAGAAATGCTCGGAGCCATGTCTTCAGTTTCTTCTTTCACACCGACATTGTGGGAGTTCCAGATGGACCCCAGCAAACAAAAGTTAATCTCACTGAGGTTTGGGTTGACATGCCTGCACACAGCTGCACTCGGAGCAGCTGGCCGCGCCGGCTGGATTAGTTGCGTCAAACACAAAAGCCTTTAAAAATATTACGAAGCATATTCGAAGAAACATTAAAGCCAATTTCCGAAATGACTCGCAATTATGTTTTTACACGCTTTTGTGGCCACTTTTACGCAGCACCCCTTTAAACTAAAAATATTTACCAAGTTTTCCCTTTAGTGGAGACCCTTTTCAAACCCACTCACAATAGGAGGAAACTCCTGGCAAAGTGCTTAACAATAAGAAAGTTCTGCCACACATAAACTCACACAGTCTTAGACACACATGCACACTTCCACTCCCACTACCACCCAATTGCCGAGCGACTATTTATGAAATTTATTATGTTGTAATAAGTTTTGCCACCCTTCTGCCCCCGCACATTAAAGCGATACGCAATTTTTGCGTTTTGACAATTTACGAAATTGTCTCCGCGCTCCGTGCTTCGTGCTCGGTGGGTGCGTGGTGGCGCAGAGGGTGAAAATTGACATTGCCGAGTTGAGCGGTGAATGAGTGATGCTGGCTGCTGGCAGGGGTCTCAACACAGAGCACAGGAGACAAACCTTCCATCAGTCTGTCCTTCCGTCTGTCGCTACTGTTGTCTGTCCCGTTGTCATCAGTCGGTTTCAGATGCGTTTCATCGCCATGTGAAAAATGAGAAATTGCTGTCGCCGCCATGCAAAAACGCTGCCGCAGAAAAAAACATGTTCTGCATCGAAGTGTAAAGTCATAAGCGAGAACCTGGTTCAAAAAGAACAACAACAAAGGCCTCCAAATGTGCTTTGCAGCAGATACGCCGCGCAGGGAGCTGATTAAAATGTTTGTAGCACTTCAATTGTGAATATTCCATTCTCCAGACCAGAGTAGACACGGCGATACTTCTCGATGTGTCTGGTGTGGTCTGGGGGATTTAAGCAAATGGATTTTTTAAACAGCACTTAAAACTGCGATAATCCGGAATTTGTTAAAATAAATTTTTTTTAAAATTTTTTTTTATTAAAAACTATGACTAAACTTTGTGTTACAAGTAACCAACTGTAGGTTCTCTACATTTCTTATCCCTGGACATACTTCTGAGATTCATAAAAGAGTCAAAGAAGTTTCAAAAGATGTAACTTCCTTTCCAAAGTCTTCTAACTCCCTCTTCCCCATATGCATTTCCAGGCTTACAGTACAATGGGCTTCAATGCCTGAGTGAGTCCTTCTTCTTCGGCGGCTCTCCGTCATATCCCACTTCTATTCTATTCTATTCTATTCTAACCAACTGTAGGGAGACACTGAAGCAGTACTAAATAATGAGAGATTCTGTTTTGAACGCTTCGAAAGTGTTCGTATGAAAATCACTTTAAATAAGTGAATGGAAAGTGCAATGCCAGAGCAAGTTTCGATACCAAACGGCAGAGTGGGGGTCAACTAGGAGCACCTAGAAGGCATTGTAATGGTTCTTCATTAATTATGAACTTGAACACGAACCAAGAGCAATCCAAGTCATAAAAAGCTAAACATTCCTGAGTAGACTACAAGATAGTAAAACAGGATCGAATACAGGTGGCGATTCTTAGGAGTCCTGCCAATTATACTCCTGTAGGTGGTTAGGCTAGGTTTTCGTGGCAGTCAGTCTATAGGCCAACTCACTCAGACCACTAACGATACCACTGCGTAACACTGTACCTCTACTTTTACTCGTCAGTCAAACCATTTTGAAGCCCGTATAAAGCGCAGGATTGTTTGACCTTCGCGTCGGACACTTCCGTAAGAGAGCTGAAAGCATATTTGCCTAAAGAGCCCGCTCTGCTTCTGGCTAGAGAAGCAAGCGTTAAGCAATCCTGTAAGCCAAGGATGTTCTTAAAGACTTAAAGGGAAATCGTCCAAAAAGCTTCAATGGAAATGAGTCCAACCAGGAATACTTTCAGAATTTTTTGAATGGATTTTAAAATGTTTTCCAAATATTTCCAATCGTAAAATCTGTTGCAGAAAAAGGCAAATAATTCCACCAGTCTTTGGTGAAACATTTTAAAATTTTTTTTGCGCAAACATTTAATTTTTTGGCCGATTTTTCTTTATCATAAACTTTATTTGGTTATTTAAAATTGATATTTAAAAATTTTTGCAAACATGTTTGCAGAGGGAGGGCACGCGTGCTCTCTTTGTGTGTAACAGTTCCACCAAATTTAGTTCAGTTCTAGTGGGTGGGAATATGTGTGTTGGGGCATACAAAGTATCGGGCCAAAAAGGACACTTGAGCATACAAAAACTCGGCAACATGCCTGCCTGCGGAATGCAGCGTTCGGCGCTGCGGAGTGTTTATGATTTGTAGGGCTGTTGACTGTTGACATGACAACGTTCAGGCAAGTGGGAGGCAGTGGCTGCCATTGTGAGTTGCGCTGTGCAACATATAAATTTTAATTAAATATTTTAAAAGTCACAGATATCCTGCTGCGAGCGCTGTAGACCAACACACACACACACTGGTATACTTCCATACAGCCGCATCACCCTGCTCGGACATAAAATGCGGCGTGTCTACCTCGCCAGACCACACCAGACCGGAGCACATCCGCACAAACGTTTACGACGTTTGCGATTTCGCATGTTTTACAGTTGTTCAAATTGACGGCATGTGAGCATCCTGCCGCAGTTCGAGCCGGGATACGCATGCAAAATGTGCCAGGGATTCGTGGCTGTTGTTGCTTTGTGCTCTTGCATACCATTTGTGTTTTCATACTCGAGCGCTTTGGGGATGTTTCTGCTGCTGCGGCTCGACTCGGCTTGGCTTCTGTTTTTGTTTTTGTGTTGGCGTTTGTTTCGCTGAAGTTGAAGTTGAAGTGACAGAGACATAAGCTTTCGGTTGATATTGTCGCTTGGTTACGAGCACAATACCAATAACAACACCGCCAACAACAACACCGCAAATAACAACAACAATAATAATAGCCCATTGAGTAAAGCGTGAATCAAATACAAACTCGCTTTTTTTATCCTCGTAAAAATTTGACTTTATTTATTTATTGAGTTCTGTTTACGACTGATTTTATTTGTCCGCTTCCCTGGACTCCTCCCGATTTCCTCGCAAATTTCATTTTAAAAGTTTACACAAATATTGCACAGATTCGTGGCAGCTTTTGCTCGGCTGAGCAACAAGTTCGCTTATGCCGCTGAGAGACCACTCAAAACTTTCCGACTGTGAACTCGTTAAAAATATGTTTATCTTTCGCAATATTGAAAGCAGTTTTTCTGCACAGACACAGGTGGATCCTTGTGCCTTGTGGCATGCGAGCATACTTCCCGTTCTCGCCTTCACTGCATGCCGATATTTGCTCACGTTGTAAGTGGAGTGTCTTCCGAGCAGCTCCCATGCCCACTTCGATTCTCCGTGAGTGCTTCGTAATCTGTTTCTGCCGTATTTCAAGCATTTATTTTAAATGGGAAAGACACATGCAGCCAGCCGGTGCTTTGCTGCTGAAATAGCTGCTGCGGAAGTGGGGGTGGTGCGGGCGCATGCGGTGCAGTTATGCTGTGCAAATATTGACATGCGGTTCTAGCATCGAATCAAACAGACGCTTTGTAATTGCGCTCCCTCCAAATGAAATTCCCCAAATGCAGACTGCCGCTGAGGGTGCGGGGCTACCCCCCGCCAGCCGAGTAAATGATAAATGAAATTGATTTGATTTTTATGCAAACTACACATGGAATAAACAGACGGGTGCTGTAAATCACTTTCGGTTGATTTATCTTAAACACAGATTAGATTCAGCGAGAGTGGTGAAACATAAATAGAAAATTTGGAAGTGATGTTGCGGCATAGTCGAAGGTTCTCTGCGAAGGAGGAAGACCCATAGAGAAGGAACTAGCTTCCCGTTTTAACGGCTGACGGACTGATGATACTCTGTTAGGTTGATTGATGCCATTTTCGAGTATCGTCCAAAAAAACTAGTATTTGAAGGAAGAACGTACATAAAAATAAATCTTTTCTGAAACCCCTGCGAACCAAGACTTAAATATGGGTTCCATACCTTAGTTGATAACTTGTGCTTTATTATAAATTTCAGTAACTTGAACGAACGGACGATAGAAAGGGTTGATAATTGAAAAAGGATTTTATTGGAACGTTGGATGTATCAAAGGCTCAATTTGCTTCAACTCAAATATAATTGTGTAGGGTTTTCGTGGAGATAATTTCACAGTCCTGTGATATGTTGTCTGATAAATATTTCCCTCGTACTCATTTATATACATATGATCGCCGGATTAGTACCAGTAATGAAGGCAGAAATTACTTCGGTACTTTGTTGTTTTATTCAGAATCATGAAGTCTTCCTGGAGAAATATTGGATTCCAAGTCTTGTGGTTTGCAGGCACAATTAATTCCTTTGCACTTGATGTGATTAGAATGCAAATCTAAGGCTTTGAAGTCGCACTGAATTGTTTAGATCATTTGAATGCTGATCCTGTGAATTGAAGTTACAATAAATTCATTTGTTCTTGAACTTATTGGAAACCAAGTCTTGTAAGTGGAAGTCACAGTGCAATTATTTTGGACTTCAAATCATTGGAAAGCAGGTTTTGTAATTGAAAGCTACAATGAATTCCTTTGATATTGAAGTCATCGGAATGCAAGTCTTGTAACTGGAAGTCACAGTGCATTATTTTGGACTTCAAGTCATTGGAATGCAGTTACAATGAATTCCTTTGATATTGAAGTCATTGAAATGCAAGTCTTGTGATTTGAAGGCATAGTGAACTCCTCCGCACTTGAAGTCATTGGAATGCACCACGTGTCTTTTGAAGGCACACTGAATTTGCTTGCAGTTGAAGTCATTGTAATGCTGCACTTGAAGTCATTGGGATGGAAGAGTTGAAATTGGAAGTCACAATAAATTCCTGCACCCATGAAGTCATTGGAATTCAAATTCTGTCAAATGAAGTTATAATAAATTCATTTGCACTAGAAGTCTTGCTATTTCGAATCCCAATGAATTCCTTTCATATTTCAGTCACTGAAATGCCAGATTTGTAAAAGGAAGTCAGAATTAACTCCTTTGGTCTTGATGTCATTGAAAGAGCGCAAGTGTTGCTATTTGTAGTCATGAGACTTTGTATTCCTTTGGATTCACTTCGAAGTAATTTAAAGTCATTTCAATTCCCTGAATTCAAAGAAGGCATTTGAAGGCAAGGGTACACAAGTCAAAGTGGTATTTATACCACTGGAATTGGTGCTTGACTGAAAAAATGTACTCCTAAAGTCAGCAGTTGTTTGCTAAATGAAATTTATAATTTTTTCTGAACTGATTCCAATGATACCAGCAATTTTTTAGTTACGATTTTGCAGCTCCTGAAACTATGAGCATCTTCTTCAAACTCCCTGCCAAAGTTTCATGTGCGAATATTCCTGTCTCGAATTGAATCAAAAGCTACCCACAAATTGTGGATGAAAAATGGTTTGTGAAATAGGACCTCACTGATAGGTGTGATGGCCATAATGCTATTTTCACACCCAGAGTCCGCCCAAACCCTCCAAGGCGCATTAACGCACAGACAAGAAGGAGCACGAGGATGTGCGCTGGAGTGTGGACGACACATGCTCCCTGGGGTATCAATGAAACATGCATTGAATGTGATTTGGGCAAAAGTAAACGCTGCAAATATGAAAATTTGATTTCTCGCTTTCCGGTGTGAAATTCAGCTCACATTTGCGACGCATAAATCAGATTTATTTTTCGATTTAGATATTTTTTCCTGCACATTTTTTCCTGCTGTGTGTGTTCCGTCTTCGACGCCGGTGTTGTTGCGCGACCGGAAATGTAACCGCAAAACGAACACGGTTGCAATTTGTAGCCTCTGTTGCCGTTCCCGCCACCGCCGCTGCCACAGCCGCTTAAGTTCTCCAGCCGATTGGAGTGGTGTGAAGTGTGTGGAGTGGAGTTGGCACTCAAATAGCTCATGCATATTTCATAAACAAGTGCGTGGACACACACACACACACAGTCACTCACATGTGTGCTGGGTGCATGGGGGGCTTGTGCGAGGGTTGTACTTACATGTTGCATGAACAGTGTTGCACTTCGCTTGGCCTTACATGCAGCGTACAACAAAAAAGAGGAAAAATACCACTGACAGTGGCAGCAGCTGCAATTGAACGCTTGCTAAATTAGTTATGAATTACAACTGCCGCCGCTATTTGAGTGTGGATGGCAACAGTTTGTGGCAATTGCTTATTTATGAAAAGCAACAACAACAACGAAAATGTGACAACAAAATGCTGTTTGTTTGAAATTAATCGCCTAAAGTAGCGGTAGCGTGGTGTACATGGATTTGTTGCGGTTTGTTCCCTTGCTCGCAATATGCTGGGGATATGCCACCCATATGGAAAATTGGTGGCTGTTGTGTAAGGGTGAGGACTGGCTGAGGAGGATTATTCCTCACTTCTGCATATGGAATAAAAGTCACTTGGGCAGATTCATATACCACAAATAATTTCTCAAATGAACTAAGGCAAGCGGCAGAATTTCTTACTATGAAAGTACGCTCAGCAAAGGTAAAATACCGATCCTGCTAAAAGAAACCTCTAGGAAGGAAAAGGGATATCAAGGAATAGCAAACAAAAACTTTTTGAGAGCACGTGGTGGCTTCATTTCCTACTGGGTATTTTAAAAGTAAGTCAAATGTGGGAAAAGTACCTAGGCATCTGTTCTAGGACTGAAATGCTGGCTTTTATTTACCCCAAACGGCACCTTTCTGATTACAATCGGTGACTTCCTTTCCTACTGGGTATTTTTTAAAGTACGCTCTGCAGAGGTAAAATAATGCTCCTTATAATAAAGAGCTCTAGGAGTAAAGTGGTTATCTTCACTCATCTCAAACAGAACGTTTTTGAGACCCCGCTGTGGCTTACTTCTCTATTGGGTATTTTAAAAATAAGCTAAATGGAGACATAATACCGATCCTGACAAAACAGACCTCTAGGAGTGAAATGGTGATTTCCACTCATCTTCAATATAACCTTTTTGAGTGCCCATTGTGGCCTCCTTTCCTTCTAGGAATCTTAGAGCTAATTTGGGCGATCTATTAAAGACTTTCGCTGGTGAAAAACATTCTACAATCTACCTCAAAAGAGACCTGAGTGAATACAACTAGATGACTGTTATTCCTACTGAGTACCAACGGAGGCAAAAGGAATATTCCTTTATTTGAAACCTGTGAGAGTAAATACCCTTCCATAAAAGTAAATAACTACAATTACCCCATTAAGAGTGTTCTTCCTTCCTGATATGCCAAAAAGAGGCTTAACTAAGACAAATTTTCGAAATGCGTTCATTTCAATAGAGATCAGTGGGAGAGATACACATATTGCTTCTGTAAGTAGTCCTAGGCAGTAACTTTTCGTGTTAAGAACTTGAGAATGAAACCAGAGGGGATTGAAATAGAGTATATATCAAAAGATTATTCTGGGAATAAATGAGAGACTTACGTTTAACTCAAAACGCTTCTGCACCTGACCCTGGGAGGCTGACATTCTCTACTGAGTATGTTAAAAGGAGCTCAAATATAGTGCAAAAGGAGACCTTTAGGAATAAAAGGAAAGTCTGTGTTTATCTCCAAGTAGACTATTGAGTATGCTCCTAGATGACTAAAATTTACCATTGGGTAAGCTAAAATGAAGCCCAATTAAATTTGATCTTGCCGGCCTCTGTGGTCTAGTGATAACCATGCGAGACTCACACTAAGAGGGTCGCAGGTGGAAATCCTGCCCCGGGCATGGTCCCAAAAATACTTCTTTCTATAAAATGTCTTCCATCGGGTCGAAAGCCTCAGTAGATTGTACTCATTCCACAACCCCTTGCAGTCATAATTAGTTAGATGTAATAATATTAATAATAATAAATTTGATCTTATTTAGACCCTCATAGGGATAATTGAGAAATCCCTTCAATTCGAATGGGCGCTTCGTTAGCACCAAAGTTTGAAGAAATTCTTTGACACTTCAATGGATTTATTTCCTGTTGGGGAAATGCGATCACACTCACTTCGTATACAAACGCTACACTCTACACCCCAACCTCCCTCCAATAACCACACACATATGCGTTCTATTGTGAATGCCACTCCGTTTCAGAACGCCATTTTTCTTGTTGCTGGTTTAAATTTATTTTTTTTCCTGAATTTGTTCTTTGCTGTTGTTGCCGCACCAGCACAAATCCTTGGCAGGCTTTCTATTGGCATTAGCAACTCAAACGGAAGTGCGGGCTTAGCTCACAATTTGCATATTAAGTACATTGAACTTTAAATAAAATAATTGTGGCCGAGTGTGCGTGTGTGTGTGTGTGCCTGTGTATGTAAGTGCCTGGCCGTGGGAGAGTGTGCTCATAAATTACTCTGAATTTATAGTGAACTTTTTTGCAAGTATTTCAATAGAAATTCAAATTTTGCCAATACCAATTTGCAGGCATGCGAAAATAAATTGCGCAAAATCTCTGCCAATGATTTTTATGGCCAACAACAAATCACTCAGCTAAGCGGTAAGCTCGTTCATACTCGAACATCGTTGTTGTTGTTGTTGTTGTTGTTGTTGTCGCTGTTGTTGTTATTGCAGTTCTGGCATTAATTTGCCCAACAAAATGGCGAACGACAAAGGAGCTGCCTCTGCTAAGTGAATAGTGAGCGTTCTGTGTACCATCATTAGCGTTGCTGTATTGGCAAGTGGCACTTCTGCTGAACGCTGGTCCCTCCCCCGCCCCGTTCTACAGAACTCTTTATAGAATAGCTGCTTGGGTGGGGGTTTAATTGAATTATTTGCGCTAAAAATGCACAGCCATGCTCTAATTCTGCTCAAGCGGCAGTCACTCGAGGCTTCCCAGCTCTGGCGCAGGCGAATTCCAATTGAATCGAATTCCTATGCATCGGCGGCAGCAGCAGCGACTGCGCCGTTGTCAATTTGTCAATTCAGCAGTCTGCGCTGAGGTGTCTTCGCAAAAGATGTGTAAATGGATTACTTTGCTAATTAGACTGGAATTGACAAAGCACTTTGCTGAGGCCGGCCAAACCACATCGGCCAAGTGAGCAATTCGTGTTCTCACCAGCTCTGCCGCAGCGGAGAGGGTGCGAAAATTAATTTGTTCGAGGCCTGAATTGTCCACTTAACTAGCGAGCGGACGTAATACTCGTACTTAAGCAAGTCTGCTCCACATGATGATAAATTGTGTGTGATTTTCTCTGTGCTTAGCACTTTTGCAACTGGTCTTGGCATCAGCAATTGCCCACAACGTTGAAATAGAGGAGCTTGGCACTAAAAACTACAACAATAATTACAACAACTCAATTCAAGTATTACAACAAAATAAGCATAAAAAAGGCGTGTGCTGCAATTATAACGGAAAGAGTTCAAAGAACTCAGAAATGTGATAACGTGGGTCTCAGACAGAGACGGAAAAGTGCGATATTTTGAGTCTCCAAGTCTGTCCTGCGAAACTGCCAGAGACGATTTAGAGAAGGTGAGATTCTCTGTGAGTGTATCTTCAGTCATTCAGAGAGGTATTCTTGACAATATGTCTCTTCGGAGGAATTTTAATATGTAGGAAGTATGAGAGGAAAAAAACAATTAAGTCTCACAATCTGTGTTGAGGCCCTTCGAAGGAATTTGTATCTATAGGGAGTATGAGAGGAAAGTCCTTTTCGTCCTTTTCTACAAAGAGTCAAGTCTGAGACTTTGAGTCGAGACTCTTAGGGGAACTTTAAACTATAGGAAGTATCAGAGGAAAGTCCTTTTCTTCAAAGATTCCAGCCTCAGCATTTATGTTGAGAACACACACAAAAAAGACACGACCATTTTCTTTCAGTCCCATGCGAAAATATGACAGATTAATAGAATCTAATCCAGAGATATTGAAAGGCAGAACCATTTTTGCCTGGGTAATTCGAATTCCAGGGAAATCGTTCACCACAATCTTCCAACCAGAGCCAGGCCACAATCTTTATATCAGCTCTGCATCTAATAGGTAAATTGCTGCAAATGCCAATGACGTAATTCATCGGTGAGTGGTACAAAACCAGTTTCGAAGGAGTGATTCGGAATTTCCGAACATGTTTACATGAGAGTGATAAGAGAGCATCGGTCCAATCATTTTAGGAATAACTAACAATAGAAGACTTCTGGTTGCCGCTACCAAATCACAACTGATTTTTTACACAGTTTTTGCTTATATTTGCAGCACTCATCACTCTTCACTGTAAGTTGGTTGTCCCTTTTTTCCGTTCAATCTTCTAAAAGTTCTTTGTAAAAACCACCGACTGAATTCACGCCTCCTTCTGCCTCTTTTTCATCAACCTTATGTTAATGCGCCTCTTTCTTTTGTTAATGAAAGGGGTTTCGCCGCATTACCGCATCTTGCGAGCCAAACGCCCTTACCCATTTCACAACTGACAACACGCAAAGTTCAATACACGAGGAAAGAGTGCCAAAATGTCCCAAAAACTGAAATCAGCGAAGCGCGAATGTGTTCGAAACGTTTTCTGCATTGTAAATCGTCGCTGGTGCAAGTACTTAGCTCGGAAAAAGGAGCAATAACATTTTGGAAGCAGACGCCGACGACGATGATGGTGATGCACACATACAAATCACCCGTGCGCAAATCCCAAGCAACCGACTGCACAGGAAGCACCGCAATGACTGCTGCTGGTGGTGGTGCTGTTGTTCTGCCGTGCGTTTCCGTTCTGGCAGCAAATGTGTCAACAGAGTAACAGCGTCGCATGGAGTGCGGAGAGTGCCTGACGCAAAGTGCTGCTGAAAGTGCGGCAGTTGGCGGAAATGGTTTTCGTCCTACTGCCACCCGC
This sequence comes from Clusia tigrina, assembly GCA_920105625.2. Classification (NCBI taxonomy): domain Eukaryota; kingdom Metazoa; phylum Arthropoda; class Insecta; order Diptera; family Clusiidae; genus Clusia; species Clusia tigrina. The sequence continues at coordinate 122,067,491 of OV050033.1, forward strand.
CTATTCCTTGCTGGTAGCTGACCAGCAGCGCGTTTAAGTTTTTTAACTGCCAGTGTACCTTTTGTTTCCGTAATTTTCCAACTCGGGTAATTTGTCATTTTGCGGGAGTTTCCCCCACCAGCGAAAGGCAGCAAACAGCAAGCAACAAGGTCCCATCCTGCTCTGAGCCTCTGTGACTTGACAGATTTTTCTTTGTGTGTGTGCCTGCTTTGTATATATTAAATATGCACCCTTTTTATTGTGTGCCTCCTCCTTTGGCTTCTTTGAGCTTCTTTGTGTGCTTGCAGCGCTTGTGGAAGTTTCACTTTTGCGCCAATGTTGCGTCTCATGTACCACTCATGTTGCCCTTTGCTGCTCTGGTACGCGTACTCGTATGTGTGTTCATTATTTAGAAAACTGATGTTTACAAATTTGCTGTGCATATCAAAGTGTTTCTCATTTATTTTTGTTGTTTTCTCTTGTTGCAAAGTCATACACTGAGACGCCAGCAGCTCCGTAGGGACGTGCCAAGCACATTTACACACAATTCTCAGCAACCTCGCCACACATATTTCCCACTACGCGAACTTTTTCTTGTGGCTGTCAAGTGAAACAACAAAGCAACAATGTTTACAAATGTGTTACTCGGGATTCTAATCGCTCACTCTCTTTATACTCCCCCGACTCCCTCCCACTCATAATAGGTATGGCATTCTTTGTTGTTATGCATGAACGCTTCAAATTTCCCGTATACTTCTCTGATAATATGCCTGACCACACTGTGTTGCTTAGTTTGGAATAGGTTTCAGTCCGGCAATGACACCCACACTACACTACCTGGCTCTAACTTACTTTAAGTAAGTATGAGCTACATTTCAAGGCGTTATTATGGCAGGAAAATTTAATTTCTGTACTCGCAAAAAGGAGTATTTTAGTATCCCCAAAGAAATCCGTGCGTGTAATCACAATAATGGAATGAAATTATTGCTTACCAAACCGGTTTCAGTCGCACTAAATAGTGTAGTGTGCTCAAACGCAATAAAATGGATAAGGGAAATGTTATCAAATAGGGAACAGCTTCTAATGAATAAGGACATGCATACTCTCCCTAAAATTACCATTACCATAAACCATTTAGCCCGCCTATATTATTTTGTTGAGTTCATCTGACAATACATAAATTTATCTGGTCCAGTTGATGTCAATTCAACTAAGGAAACATAATTCAGATCCTTTAGTCACAAAAAGAACTCATAGTCCTCATGCCTGAGCCTTGTGGTACATTTTGTTAGTATACTGCCCTTGATTAAAGTTTCCTCCTGCTGCCGGTGTTCCTGCGAAGGTAGTTCCAAATATTTTGCTAATCTCTTTCCTCCTGTAAGTCCTTAATTTCACATTTGATTACCATAAAATAAGTCTTTTATGCTATAGACCGGTTGGGCAGCCGCATCACCCAGAAAACAGTGATGCCACTTGACTTGTTGGGTCCTGCTATAGATCGGAGTTCAATTCATTTTAGTATGGATCAATTTTTGATGGTAGGTTACCAAAGAACGAAAACATGACAAAAACACTTCTTCCTTGCAAGAATGATAGAGTACTCCGCTTTGCGCAATCTTTGTTTCTATTATTTGTATCTTCCTTGTATCTTCATGTATTCGAAACGGCCGAATTTGACACTACTTATATATAATAACGAATCTAAACGATGGCGAAAAAGGGCATAAAAAAGAATCAAGTGAAAAGAATCAAATGTGAACACCCCTAATAATGTTAACACTAAAGCAGTGATGTTCGAAGGAGCTGTGCTCTCTTTCGAACTCAATGCAAATCATGTAGTAAGTCGCAAGCTTTTTTAGAGTAGTCTAGAGACATTACGGGTATGTTCCTGAATAGAGCACACCGATAAGCTAATTGCCTCGCTATGTACTCTATTGCTTGGCCATAGATTCTAAACAAATAAGCAAACGGTTGCGTTCTCGCAATTTGAAATAGTGTAGCTTAAAGATATCATACCACATATTCAGTAAAATCCCTCTGCCTTAATGTTTTCTTAAATAAAATTCGTTCCTTTGTAATCCATTTATATACGAGGGCGGATTGATATTGAAGCTACCTAAGTAGGAAAAAAACATCTCGTAGTTGCTCAGTTATTGGAAAAATTGTTTTAAGACTTTAGTTCTGTGCATAAATTTCCAAAATTGCTGAGCTGCAAAGGAAGCATGGAATCCTTTGGAAACTGCATTTCAACTTTTACCATCTCAGCGCTTTTAAACTTTACGAGCTTCGATGCATAATTTCGTGCCTTTGTTGCCTTTTTCAAGTGATGGAGTGCGGAGTAAAGAGCAACAGATTTTATGTAAAGATGTGGTTTTATGCAAAATAGGGCAACACAAACGCAGTCAGTCTCCAACTCAAAGTGGGGAGGGTAGTGAACGCGCCATTTAGTGCATTTAATGCACGGAGAGAAATTTTGGATTACTTTTTGAAGCTTAAATAAAAAGATTTCTATTGAAAAACAAAATCAAAGTTATCTGTTTACACTGAATCGTTTTTTATTGTAACAACTTTGTCCTTCTTTATATCATCAAAAACACTATTGTTGCAGTTTGAAAGGATTCTCAATCAAAACTGCAAAAATTGGCTCTGTCATCTATTCAACTTTATGAATCCACCGGAGATAGCAGGCTCAATCCGGCTCATCAGCAAAACTATTTGGGAGCAATACTAAAACCCTTGTTCCAGCTAGTTTCAGTTGGGACTACATAAAACTTCCTTGAAGACAAGTGATTTCCAAACCAGACAATAGACTTCTGGAACTACCTGAATCTTACATTGCTCCACCAGAAGGGTAGCTGATCTTCCATATTAAATGCCCAGCTGGTGATTCCGGAACCACTTCATGGAACACATTTCGTATATTGTAGAGGCAAATTGCGCCACGTTACGGTGCAAGGAAGTTGACTTAAACTTCCTTTAATACTGAATAAAGTACCCAATGGTTCAATGTGCTCCGTTATAGATTGATTAAATTACCATTGGTTCATTCGTCGGTAGGAAATAGAACTTTGTTCTTTCTCATAGGTCAAAGTGGAGTAATAGCCTAGATCCCGATTACGTGAGCTTTGGTTCAATCTGATTCGAATACGTCATCAGAGAAATACGTCCCTCCAGGCCACATACTGGTGCCGCTTTCGAGAACTTGCGTTCAATCTGATTCGTGTTGGAATCCATGATTAGAGATTTATGCTTCTGCAGGAAATTCAACGTTGTTCTTTCAACAAAAATAAATCCACGAGGAGCGTTGCACTTTGTCATTACATTCGCCTAGTTTAGCATGTGAATGCTTTCCAGGCACTCCAAAAGAAGTTTCCCTTCCAAGAGAAACCGTTTTCGTTCCCCTCACTTGAAAACTTTTTCAAAATAATACGCAAATTTTTACCGTGTCCTGAAGTGGTGCGGCATTAAAAGCAAACTCTCAGGGAGTTTGCGTGAACACAAAATGTTTAAAATGTATTTTGTTGCATACATCAAAAGTGAACAAAGTACGCGTACCTCGGCGCGCTGATTTTGCACATTGCAAGCAACAACGTTGCACCCTCGAGCTCGTGATTACATTTCCACTGACTGCGAGCATTTCCAAGAGAGTGAATGCCGCAGTATGCGCTGCTTGGCATTTCACCGACACGTGTTTGCGGCAGCGTGCGGATTTGCAGCATCTACCCAACAGCCCAGCAACTGCTGAGCAGCCCTGCAAAGGTGTCCGTCAAGCGTCGATGTCGTCAAAATATTATCACGTCTTTGCACAAGGCGCGCCACATGCCACGATACGAAAATTCGCACCGTTCTCGGCCCCCCTCCACAGGCAGTTTCTGAAAACATCATTAATCATTAGCGAAATGTCTTTTGTGCTTGCCAGCCGCCCAGCTGCCACCTCGGCCCAATCCCACCCCACCACACTTGGGCTGTCCGTCAGCTTGCGTCACATTTTAAGCGGATTTTATGCGCTGTCTTCCATTCTTGTGTGTAACTTGGTCGCTTTTTACGTTACGGAAGCAGGAAGAATCAGCGTTTTGCTACTGGTGGCTGATGGCATGACAACGACGAAGAACGCACCCCGCTTCCCCTGGTGTTCACCTACACAGCCCAGCAAAGCGCTTTCAATTGTCATCTTAAAAATATAATTTTTTCATTTCCTGCAGTTTACAGCTGGAGCAGCAATTGTGAGAGGAATCGTCCTCAAAGGCTCTCAATTATATTACAATAACAACTGGGAAGGGTCCCAAAAATTGCCATTCATACTCGTACCATTTAATATGTTTTTAAGTTAATGGTGTTTCATTTCTCTTATTTCTGTGTATTTTATTTTATTTTTTTTTGTTGCTGTGGGTGTGGGTGTTCTGGCCCCCTCCTCCACCCCACAAAAAAGGACATTTCAAACCTTTTTCATAATAAATGTGAGATTAAATAATTCGATGTGCTTCGCAGCACATTTGAGTGCAGAGAAGTGGCGCTCTTCGTGAAATTGCTGCAAGTACGTGGCACAGCAACGTTTCCAAGCGACCCGAACCCACCAAACCCAACCCGAGGAACAAGCTTCAAATTGATGAGGGGCTATTTATAAAAATTATGCACCCACATAACAAGAGTGCACACAGCAAAGCAAAATAATAATAATAAAATTATAGGGTCCTTTTTGCGTTTCATGTTCGTCTTCTTCACTCAGCGCGACTTTGCCATGACATTTTTGTTTGCACGCTAATTTAGTGGAGAGTGGAAGAGTCAGTCACTTTATTTAAGCTAGGAATGGACTGATTTGATTTAAAAAAGAGTCCTTGTTACTAGGTGAATAGGGCCGAATTGGTTGAATTATAGTTGAGCTATGGGATGAAAAGGTGCAGATTACGCCTTCTGGCGACTGAAGAGAATCTAATAATAAAGAATAGCTGACAAATTTGGTTGTTTTTGGTGGGAAAAAATGTATGACTAACCATGAAGTAGCTTCACTGAGTTTCGGCGGCTCACTCAGATGGTAATGAGCAAAATACTCAAAGGTTGTGAGTTGATTTGAGTGACATATATTGCAACGTGAGATCAAAGACAATATACTATATCTGTATATTGTTTTTGATGAGATGAAGCAATGAACCACTTCAAATGAGGTGAAATATTATGAGGCGATTTACGTAACTGTGAGAAAATCATTGTGAAATGTGAGGTGATACAACCACTTCGAATGACTGAAAATATTCTGTGATGGTGCAGGTAACAGGGAGTAAATCATTACTCAATCTGAGGTAATACAATGAACCACTTCAAATGAGACGAAATGTGGTGTGATGGTTTCCGCAACTGTGAGCAAATTATTGTCCAATGTGAGGTAATACAATGAACCACTTCAAACTAGGCGAGATATTCTTTGACAGTTTCCGCAACCCTGAGAAATTCATTTTGAAATATGAGGTGATACAAAAAGCACTTCGAATGAGACGAAATATTATGTGACGGTTTATGCAACTGTGAGAAAATCATTGTGGAATGTGAGGCGAAGCAATGAACCACTTCAAATGAGGTAATATTTCATTGTTACCCTGAGCAACTTTCTATGATAGTACATGTGACTCTTACCATAGAACACTGTCACTATTGGTCATGATCTCAATTCACAGTTTCGCTCCAACTTCTTTTGATTGGTCAGCAGGGATTATGAGGCTAAGAGGACACATTCATTCTCTTAATAAATGAGTGAAGTTGTGAAGGTATTTTAAACGGCTTTATTATCAAAGAAATGTGTCGCCAAATCTCAGTTCATAGTCTCTCTCCAACTTCTTTTGAATACTCAGCACAGCTTAATTATATTCATTCCCTCCAAAAATTGGTTCAGTTGTTAATTGGGTAAGAAATCGTTTTGGAGGTGTTGGTGCACTCAATCGTAATACATATACTAATATAAGATCGTGCTGATTAGTGTGTTGAAGTCTTCTAGTAACTTGCTACTGTGGTAGAGTTGGAGTGTCCTTGCTTTGATATGCTCTCTGAATCGATTGTCGTAGGTCTTTATATCCTTAGTATATGTTTGCATAAAAATCTCATTATGAACGTAGCCTGACTTTATTAGAGTCCATAGTTTGAGTTACTTAGGTTCCTATGTATTAGCTATAGAATTTATTATTTAATTAAGAGAAATAATAAATTATATTTTAATTAAAACAAATAATGAATTATCATTTAGTTAAATTAATAATAAACTGGCAATGAAAGTTTCCACATTTCATATGTCATATTCAGCAGACAGACGAATAGGTTGGGCCAAAGAATACTTCCTTAAAAAATCTTTATTATGCTCTCTTAGTACCGATATTCGATTTATAGAGTAGGATTCTGACGAAAATATGAGAACTTTATGAACAATTTATGAGAACTGGTAGGAAGGTTCGCTTTTTTGTGGATTATTCTCTCATGTCAAAATTGTGAATCTCATTTGCTATGATCCTTCTAGCAACACATCTGAGCAGCTTTTCCGTAGTTTCTTCAATAATTCTGTGTTAAGACATAAAGCAGAAACGGCAACATAATCAGAATTTAATACATTACGCAAAATTTTGTTTAGATAAATTTTGTGGTTTCTGTTGCAAATGTACTGGAGTTTGTTTCTGTTGCCGTTCCTACTTTATGGCACTCTTCACCTTTAGACTGTGGACCTGATCGGCATCTGAGTGTGTTTCCTGTTACCAGATTCTGGTTACTAGGCAAACAATAATAAGATCCTCCTTTAACATTCATAATATTAGATTACATATTAGATTATAGTATTATAATTAGATTATATTATAGACTCCGACTATCTATTTCCCGCAGATATCAGAGGAGTCTCCTCCTTGCCTGGCCAACATAATAGTGTACTACCGACGTAAGAGTGACAAAAGTTTCAATGGCTTTAATTGTCTTTGACAAGGCAGCAATTTGGATCAATTGGAATGCCATCGCAGCACTGGTGTTGTCTGCTATTGAAGGGACGCTCCAATAAGCCACGTAATTTTAATAAACCTCCAATTCTCAATGCTCATTCCTGCAATTACGTCAATTTGGCAGCAGGCGACAAGTGCAAAGAAATGGGTGAAAAGTGTGGAAATATCCAACATAAAAAACAGAAAAATAATTTCATATATTTAATTTAAAAATTATGAAGCATGTTAATTAATAATTGCTACTCCGGCTCTCGCTGTCTCGCTCTGCCACTCTGTGGCCCGGTCGCTGTGCGCCCATAAACCAATTAGCAGAAGTGATTAACTGAAAGTATTTTTTAAAACGCATTTACTTAGCACGCAGCTCGAATCCGCAACCGAACCCAACCCCAACCCCGACGAAACGTGAAAAGTATTAAACGCAACTGTGCACTACCAAAGAACACGCATACACACACACACGGACACATAACGAGGAGGAGAGCAGCCAATCTAATCCCCCACGCAATGCTAGTGTAATAAAAACTTGACTCAACCGTCGGGAAACCCCTAACTAGGGGGCTGTGGGGTGCAGGCAGGCCCACCAAACAGCGAAGTCGACAACGATGACTCATGAAGGTCATGACGAAAGCAACACTCGCCCGCACACACGCTCGCACACAACTGCACCACTACCCAAACACAGAAGAGCAAAACAACACGAACTCGCTCAGAGCCGAGAGCTGCGTTGAGGCGAGAGCTGCTCCTTCTAACGGTAGATGAGTGAGCACTGCCGCCGCTGGCAGACAGTGTGGCGATTTTCTAGGCACGAATGGGTTTGTAGCGCGAGAGAATAAGAGAAATGTGGTAGAACGCAAGAGAGAGCACAATTAGAAAAATCAATTTCGCAACTCTGTTTGATGGCAGGTAGGAAAATGGCCCTTTCGCGTTAATTTGTTAAGAACTTCTATTAAAAATATTTCACATTCAAAGAGATAATAGAAAATGCACGTAAATTAAATTGTAAATAAAATTAAACTTTAATTATATGGGCGGAAATTATGTGGGCCAAAATTACTCGGCTAAAATTGCACTCAAAATAATTTGAAAATTTCTTTAAAGGGAAATTTTGTTCTCAAACATGTTTGACTAATTTTTTTTATTTTTTTATAGTTAGAAAATTAATAATTATGTTTAAAACTGGTGTTGAATTTAAAAAATACGCACCTCTTTCGAGTTATTTTTAAAAATTTGTTGTTTATGTCACGCTTGAAAAGTTCGCTATGTTGACGCTGAGTAATATTCAGGAGTAAATTTTAGCTTGTTTTTAAATACAATATGGATGGATTTACTTATTTGATTATTTATTGATTTAATTACTTTTATTATTTGATTATTTTGATAATTTATTTATTTTGTTTTTAGTGTTAAAGCATATAAACAAAGTTTACTGGCCACTGATATGTCGTTGCTCTGCATGCGTGTGTGTGAGTCTTGTTTATTTATACATTAAATGCCTCAACACACCCCTCAACATTGTAAACAAAATCTTTTGTAAATGTTCGTTGTTGCTTTTACTTTATATACTAAATTTTATTTATCTTTCACAATTTGCACGTTATATTAATAAATGTCTTGAGTAGATTTGGAGGGTTTTTCACTTGGTTAGAAAAAGAAATTGTTTTCTTCCGGCACAGAATTTCCACGTTTTATGCACTTCGGAGTCTGCTGCAGAACTGCTGAAAGTACGTGCTCGCACGGGACTTCGATTGCAATTCAACCCCCGTGCGGCTGAGGGTTGACAAATTGCTAAAAAGCGCCGCAATTTCCATGGAAAAATAAATAAATAAACCAACGAAAGCTTTCTCTCTCACGTGCGGTGCTGGGGACCGCACAAAGCACCTACGAAACCTGAAAGCTCTGCTCGCAATAAATGCCTGGGGTAGGCAAGTGTTGAGCATACAGTTGACCACTGAAGGATAGAGAAGCATCGCTGCGGCTCACAGGTGCGACTGGATAGAAACTCTTTGGATATATATGCATCTCTGTTCAACCACAATCGACTGCTTAAGCTTCCTTGTGTGGAACCGGCAAATCTTGCTGCCATTGCCGACACTTTCATGACTGTCAAAGCCAGGTTTAGAAGGTGGTAGAAGGGAATTTGTACCATATTCAAGTCAGAGTGTCATGGTACACAGTGAAATGAATATACTCAAGGTATGCAAAAGATCAAAAGACAGGAGTATATCAGACCCTTAGCCGAGATGGTGGAAATTTGGACATCATTTCTTATATCAGAACAAAGATTGAAGCGTGAGCTCCAAACTAATTTGGAAGAACAAAGATCCACATCAAATTAAGATAAAGAAAATCGCATGATAGGGAGTTAAAATGTAGATTGCTCCATGCCTGATAATTTTACAATTACTTGCAAGGACAGGGTTTACTGCGGATTGAAGAGGAGGCAGTAGATTTCTCAAATAAAATCATCCTCAACTTCGCTGTCAAAGCGAACCAAAGCGCCAAGAAAGTGCATCACTGGACTCAGCTACTATACTAGTAGTTATGCAAGAATATGAAAGCTTACGGAACAGAAAGGAAGAGAGAGAGAGGATGATAGTAGGGACAGAGAGAAAGAGATAGGGAAAGAAATGCGGAAAGATAGAGAGTGACACTTGGAGAGAGAGAGAGAGAGAGAGAGAGTGTGTGAGAGCGTAAGTTATAGAGAGAGACTGTAGCCAATTTTTATTCTTATTTTCACTACTTTTGCCTTATTCCGGAAATTAGTGCCTTTTCACGCTCTTACGCATTTTAACTGCTGGCTGAGTTGTAAATTTTCTATTTTTAAATCGCGTTGCAAGAGCACAACTTGCAATTATTACACACTAAAACACACGCCCACACTTGCCTACAAGTATATAGGATAATTTGTTTCAGTTACTATGACAAAATCACTCATAAATGCCAGAGCTATCCGCCTGTGTTGTGTCGATTCCCGGTAATTGATTTACGTCAAGAAATCAGTAAACTAAATTGTAACCAAGATATAAATTGTAATTAAAATAAATATTGTAAATATTAAATAATAAAAACTATAATTAATATCAATTATTATATACAAATAAATACCTGAAAGAATATATATATATATATATAGATATATATATATATATATATATATATATATATATATATATATAGAGATATATATATATATATATATATATATATATATATAAATATATATATATAGTTATATATATATATATATATATATATATATATATATATATATATATATATATATATAAAATTTAATAATATAAATAACCACAAAATTATAAACTAATTATTACAAATAAAAAATTATAAATAAAATTCTAAAATAATGAATATGAAAATCATATATATTATATATAAAATATTTTTCAAATAAATATAAGAAATATATGAATGCTTAAATATATATTTCTGCCAATTTTTATTCCGCTGGGTTCAACATGAGCATAGGTAGGCTAATTTTTATTTTAGACCCGAAAATTCCTTATATCAAAAGTGGGCGTGTCTTTTCTCTGATCAGCCCCACTTGTTGCAGATAGCTCCACTTGTTCCTTCCCGTAAAATTTCGTCCGTAAATCTCTACCAGATCTTAAGTTATTAATATTTATTAATAGTGGGCGTGGTAGTTAATATATACCGCACACTTTTTGCACAGAGTTAAGTAGGCCTCACATCTCCATAACTGCCAAATTGCGTCACGATTCCATCAATTGGCCCGAAGTTATAGTTAAAAAAGGTGAGAAAAGTTCCTTATATGGGAGGTAGGCGTGGTCTTTGTCCAAATCGGCCCATATAGAAATCTGGTTCTGTATCTTTGTCCAGACTATACTTTTGCAAAATTTCATTAAGATACCTCTAACGGTGTAGAAAATAAGTGGCCACAGACGGACAGACGGACGGACAAAAAAAACGATCTTAGAAAATGATTCTTATCATATCTGTATACTTAAGTCAATACCTACCACGCCTCCTTCTTAAAATTGCAACCCCTCTCAAAAGCATAAAATTAGTATAGTATAAAAAAATTAAAAACAAGAACAAATATAAAAAATATGAAATATAATATAAAACGTAATTTAATATAAATAAAAAATAATACAAATCTAAAAAATATGTATATTAAAAAAATGTATTTAATATATATAAAAACAATAAAAAAAATGTCAAATAAGATAAAGAAATAATAATAATAAAAAATAATAAAATGTCTTAATAGAGATTTCTGGCTATAGACATGGGGAGTACAGAGTAGGAAATGATATTAGGATTTTATATTTATAAGTTTTACTCCGTTCAAGGCTTTGTGGGATATGAGTACTAGAATACCTTAGACTTCAGGGTAGTATATGACTGGGAACCAATGGGTTCTTTCCCAAGCATTTTTCCAGTGCAGATTCACGTTATCAAAAGATGGGCCCAGCTTAACATTGACAGAAAGTATGGGAGAAAAACATCATGATACTATCCGATAGTCAAGCACCACTGAAAAGTCTGAGCTTACCTAAGCTAAGGAGGTCGAAGCTTGTATTGGACTGTATTGCAAACTGAACTCCCTAGGCAGTATTTCTAAAGTGGGTCTTGAATCCTTCTGGAGGTCTGCTGAAGAAGTGCGCAGATGTAAAAAGAAGCCAAGCTTGGAAAAATTTTCGGGGATTAAGGCAGTCCAAAGCTCTTCTGCACACTGTAGACTCAACCATCACATGAATAAATTAAGTCTATCTTCAGATGCCATCTGTAGATTCTGTAAAGAACCCTCATACAAAAGAAAAAACGTATTTTGGAGAATATACATACTCGTACACGAGTATTGTGTATATAGGTATATGAATCCACCATACCACAGAGTCTTCCTCAGAGATATCTCCATAGGCAGTAATTTCTTATATAAAGTGTCATTTATGTGAACAATTCGCGTAAGGATTGAATGTGGTTTCAGCTTACGACACGAGAGAAGGCGCTATCATAGCATATTCCGATTCTATAGTTTTAATTTTTTTTTATTCATCACCAGTTATTATCAATAATATCACAAATTTCCATTTTTCTATGTCACTAGGTAAAGAGGGAACTAACTCCCCAAGCAAGCAATTTGGCAGCGAGGAGCGGTGCAGCTCTACCTAGTTGGCGCTTCCAATTGGCATCGCGTATTTGCAGCTGGCGGTGATAATTTTAATTGACTGCTCTACAGCAGCCATAAAGAGTGATGAAGAGCAGTGAATCAGGGCAGGGACACATAGCTATCCATGGGCTCATACACACTTGGCTGGTGGTAAAGATAGAAGTGGGGTAGGCCGGAGAACCGCCGAAGAAGCATGTCTCTAAGAACTCAGTCATTGATACCCATTGTACTGGTGGCAACCAGCACCCCAACATCATCGGCATCATTGTTGACACATCTAGGAAAGGGAATGGAAATGGAATGTCAATTATGTTTGTTGCCATCAATAATGTGTGCATAGGCCTCACTAATGTCCCCAAACAAGGTATATTTTTTTAATGAGCGCCTTTGCAACCAGTCTGCTTGGTTCCCTTTGCAGCCTAATTATGCGAGCTCACAAATAAGGCTCCTGCACTCGTATTGACAGCCCAGCGCCCTCTCAAATCAAGGCGGCAACAAGCTTGTGTGCTAATTGCAAACGAAGAAGATGTTGCTGCACCCACTCGCAATGGAGCAATCATTTGTGCGGCAAATAAATCATTTCAGCGTTCAGTTCCATCTGCGTTTCTTTACAAGTTGCGTGCTTTCCGGTGGTAAATCGTGCGGAATTCTGACAGACACTTCCTTGCCAGTCCGCCGTCTGAGCGGTCCATTTGAGACGTCTTCATGAGCTGCGAATAAGATCGCTGGGTGGTTATAATCATTGCCCAAATACTCGTGTACGTGCCCGCATGGTCAGCTGGACACTGTGTGCTGGCTGCCGGACTGCCGCGATGGTCGTAGTTAATATTTATGGCAATTTAATCTGCTCACTGTGCCTGTAAGTCGAGCATGGTGTGAATGCTGCTGCTGTCTGACCTCTCCGCCCTTGTTGGGGGTGGAGCGTTTGCGTGTCCATTTAATTTCCTTTCAGAATTGCTTAATCATACACAATACGGATGGACGCATCCACCCCAGCTTTTGGTTTGTTCAGGAATCGCCTGCAGTGAATTAATAAAAGGGGAATCGCATGGAAGCCAAGTGCCGTCTCGAGTGGCTTAAGTGAATGTTTTTCCACTCGTTCGCTCGTTTGATACGCATAAAATTCGCTTGAGTTCTTTTATTTGCTATTTTTGATTTGTCTTCGTCATGATTGCTGGCAAGGGCGCCTAATTTTCCTCCGATTTCTAAAGTGCTAAGCATAAAAAAGGTACGAATGCTTCAAGAATGTGAAATTCAGAGGTGAGTGCAACCAGGGTTTGTCTGGGAAGTGTTCACAGAGTGCTTCGGGATGATTGGAAGTTCAATATTCAGAGCTTCTTGAGATATAGCGGTATTATACAGGTAGAAAACAGGAGTCGAATCGCCTCATATATGGTGGAAATGGGGATTGAAAACTTCTACAAAATTGTCGACCTTTCCATAGAGTTGACTTAGAGACAACTAAGTGAACACACCACAACTATTCTTCCAACTGGAACCCATATTTTGTCTGATGAAACTCCAAAGATCTTCTGCCTTCTTTTATTGGATTGTTTGCATTGTAAAAGGCAGCGTTTCATTCTGAAAGGAGGGGTTGCTCATGTCCTCTGTTCTGAATATTCTTAAATGCCTCCTTATGCACACTTTTTCTTCGTAGCGTTGACTTTCTCTACCGGAGCTGATGGTTTCATTGGATCCTTGCCATCAAAATGTAGTTACAGGCGTTCTTCGGAACTGATTCTTACTCCTTCAAAATTGGGAGCAACTGAATTGAACTTCGCTGCTTGGTTCCTCCAGCTCCTTTTTATACGCACATTCGATAGAAACCACATGGTTCCCAATGCAAATCAGCCTCTGCAACTTCAGCTGTGCTTGGAATATCCGATATGAAAGCAGCAAATGTTGCGAATCCTACTTGAATGCAAATTTCCACGAAATCGATGGGCATTCAGTGAATTGGTAAATCAACCCAGTGAAGCGTAAATGGGAATTTCAAAAGTCAACGCTTTTGGGTGGAAATTGGCTTAAAGTGGAAAGCAAACTTAGCAGTACATGAATTTAAATTATTGTTACAGGAATTTCGTCTGAATTTCGAAGTAGCTAGAGTATAAAATAGGAGGAACTGAGTTCCGAGTACCGTGAACAAATCAGTTTGTTCGTAAAGTATTCAAAGATTTATGCGGCATTGATTATACACAAGGAAGAATTTGTTGAAGATTATAAGCTTCAAGGATCTTTTACTGAACTTTTCAAAATTTCTTTGTGAGCGGTTATCAGGGTGGAAGATATTACTCGAAGGTACTACTAAAATATCGCCCCTTACTCTCGTTTCATTTGTGCTGTTGCTTGCATTCATTTTCCTCTCAATTCATTTGTGAGCAGAATGCCAAATGAATTAAGTGAGTGCTTCCGTCCACCACCTGTAATTCCACCATGAACATCGTGGTAACACCTCTTGAAGCATGATATTACATCTCAGAACTCTCATACTTTACTCATTCTACCAAGAGTTCGTGTAGTCCCCAGAACATGTTTGCGAATGCAAGTATTTAAAAAGGGTGCATTACAGGCTTGCAAAGGGATGCTCAGCATTCGCCGCAAACTGCCAGGAAACCTTTCATGTTTGAGAACAGCAGTATTGGAGAACAGCTTTAAAATGAAATTTGAGCTTCTGCTAACGAAGAAGAGTGAATTGATGTAATCACCTCGAAAGTCAACTTCATAAAGTAAACAAATGAATATTTTATCTTATCAGAAAACAGCTCAACAGTTCTTAGACAACCCTTCATATACGAGCGCATACACAGATTCTTGGCAATTCATTGTGTGACGTAAATCTCGCATTTCGTGATAAGCCTACAATGATTTGGCTGCTTTTGTGTCACTGTCGCTTCTCATCACATCTCACCCCGCCAGCTCAGAGCGAACCCACAAAGCCACCCTCTCTCTGGTCGATGGGAATCTGCACGAGTTTCCCATTTATGCCTTTTTAAATGATTGCTTAAGCAATTCAGACGGAAATTCGTTTCATTTCCTACCCCTGCCTCAGTGTGCAGCTGGCTCGGATGTAAAAACTCTCAATGATGAAGACATTAAATGGAAATTAGGCTGTCTAATTGAGCTCATTTGGCATTTAAAGTGCCAAAATATGTTTAAAACCAGCTGCCAATCAAATTAACTGGCAGCACGCCGCTGCTTTATTGGGAAGAGGATAAGCAAAAGAAAACATTTTGAAGTTGTTGGTTCCAAACAACGTGCGTTTGCTTTATTAGTCATGCATAAACAACGGAACAGTTCTTACAGTCCTTCTGAGTTGCGTCATTAATAAAGCCAAGAGTGTTATGTGATAGTGACGTGGCTGTTAAAGAGGCTGCAAAGAAGAGTCTTTGCTTAGTCTTCGGTTATGTGCAATTTCTGGAATTTCCCAGCAGGGAACTTGACTAACCAGAAGGTTATCGTCACTTACAGCAACGATCTTCACGGATTCCTTTTTGTATTATGGAATGCCTCAATTTAACAATGCCATGGGTTGAGAGGGAATGGTTAAACCACTCCTTTAATGCCGAGGTTTATTTAAAGTATGAAATTAGGTTGTTAGCTTCATTACCAGTAAGCTATGAAGTAATCGAGTGGCAAGTCTTTCTCCTCTCTTATTAGCGCTAGTAACAGAAGTATCATTTTGTTTGCCGGGTTCAGTGCTTCATTTGAAGCTCATTTTACAGACTTGGTCCAACTGTTTGATTGTCCAAGTACCCAATTGTCCAATTGATCGATTATCCATGAGTCCGGTGTCAAACTGTTTGGTTATAGATCTGTCCATCTGTCCGTGTGTCCAACTGCCTGGTTGTCCAGTGCCCGAGTCTCCGGTTGTCCAGCTGGTCGATTTTGTAACTCTCCAATTATCCAACTGTTTAGTTGTGGATCTGTCCATCTGTCCGGTTGTCCAACTGTCCATCTGTCCAATTGTCCAAGTGTATGTTTGTCCAACTGTTAGATTCTCCAACTATCCGGTTGTCCATGTGTCTAGTTGTCCAAATGTATGGTTCTTCAAGTGTCAGGTTGTCCAACTGTCCGTTTTTGTTGTACATCTGTTCTACTATCTGGTTGTCCAACTGTCTGGTTGTTCATCTGTTCATTTTCTTCAGTTGTCCAATGTCGAATTACTCTATTGGTCAACTGTCGGCTTGTCAATCTGTCCGTATGTCGAACTGTCCAATTGGCCACCTATCTAATGGTCCAACTGCCTGGTTTTTGCTCTGTCCGCTTGTCCATCTATTCGATTGGCCAACTGTCAGTGTCACGGCGTCCAACGCCAGAGTACACCAGGATAGTTCCGGAAGTAGTACCGCCACATTAGCAAATCTATCCGCGGTGCATTCGAAAAATATGCATAAATTGCAAACTCGCTGCTGTGACGGTCAAGACGCGCAACCAGTTAGCTCCACAGTTGGGTGAGCGGCGGTTTTTAGTTAATGGAACCTAATAAACTGTAATTAGACGCGTTTAAACTCAACAACAAAACAACGGAAAATGACGAGCCGAGAGTCAATGCTGATGTTACACTCGGCCACTGCAACTTGGACTTCCAAATGATACTAGAAGTGGCAGCAGGTTGAACCACGATGAATGAAATGCGGATCAAGTGAGAGGCTACGAGGTGGCTGTATTTGAGGGTAGAATCAGTAGATAGCTATGATTCTCTTATTAATGGGTTCTCCCTACTTTATCTGTATCAAAACATATCGGTCCATAATGTTTTATTGAGGTAAAGAAAGAGCGAGATGATGGTAAAGAAAGATATGAGATATACCTAGAAAAGCCAGACAAATATCCTTTACATCAAACAAATCCGTTCACAATGGTTTATTGAGGCTATTTTTCCAATGAAAAAGGTGAGATATGCCAGATATGCCAGACACATCCCCTTTTAATTGGACTGAACTCTTCTATGTAGTCAGCAGATGTGTCTGAAAACAGATTGCACTCTAACCCACTTCCTCCAAAATGAACAGATTTGTATCTAAGTCAGGAGGTATTCCTCGCAGGAGGTCATTTCTTCTGGAAGTCTTTAACAACACTCGAACATCACAATTGAATCTCAACTGAAGTAATCACAGAGCTATGAAAAGGTAGTTTGCCGGGAATTAGTTCTTTAATCAACCTGCTGGTAAGTTAAAATAATACCTGCGGATTGAAGATTTCGCCACAAAAGGATGAGATCTGCATTCAAATTCCAACAGACTCAAATGCTGAAATCCGCACAAGATAGCGTACAAAATATTTGTTTTAGGATCTCTACTTATAGACCCGTTTACCAACATTATCGCATCTCCAACAAAGAATCTTAAACAGGAATAAACATCCACTAAAGAGCTCCTAGTAAGGCACCCGTTTCCCAACATTATCACATCTCCAGGAAGTATCGAAGAATGAACTTAATGCACATTAATTAAAGAGCTTCCAGAATAGCATAAATTGGCCTGGAATACTATAAGTTGTAATAGTTCCGGAGCTGTTGCAGGTAAGAATTGACGATATCAAATGTAACCTCAGCATAGGGCAACTTGTGGCAAAAACACTTCATTACTGGAATAGGGCAGCGTACCGTGAAAACTAAAACGCTCATAAAGGCAGCGATGGAGTCTAATGAAGTTGCAGATAAAACATAATCATCGGCGAGGCATAATTTGCATATGACACCAGCAAGAAACGCTGAAAGTAACCGTGTCAAAAAAGCCGCCATCACTGGCACGGAACTCCAATTAAATAAGACAAAACGCCCGAACTAGGCAACCCAAATATCGCTGCAATGCCAGTGCAAGCGAAGCAAATCACAGCAATGCAAGCATTTCGCAGCAATGCTGAACTCGCTCAAACACAAACAGCGCCGCAGCCATCCTCGCCGCCACCGCCACAGTTGTCAACAGAAAAACAGAACCTTGAGGCATGCATCTGCAATAATTGTGAGTACAACGAGTCCACGCGCATATGGAACAACCAGAAAAACCAGCACAGTTGCATGAATGCAAGTGAAAATTCATTTAAAATATTCGTCCTCGCTCATCTTCATATGCTGCCATCCTGCCAAAGGATAATGGAATTCACAACAGCGCCTGCGGCGGGGACGAGTACGAAGAGCGAGTATTTGCTTCGGGCCAAGCAAATATTAGCCATGCATAATGAATGGAATTCTCATTATCCGCAATTATGCAGATGCAGTCGAATGAAATTTAAATACGAGTATGTTAACGAGCCTCATGCATAAAGTACGCGGCCTCTGACTTACACTGTCCGATATGCTGATACTCGCATTTCATATTATTTATGGATAGGGATGGGTTGTCAAGAAAGAACTCGCCACTAAAGCCGTTGGTGTAATTTAAATATGCTACCAAGGGGCATTCATAAAGTAAGTGGCTTCGATTTGTTGATACAGACGCCCATTTAATAAGGAAAGATTGAGCTCCATTCAAGATTTGGTCCCTTCAATAAACTTTGGCATAAGGACCCACAGGAGCGCCCTATAGTGGTGTGTTTGGGGGTTGCAAACCCGAACTCCTCGAAAAAAATACCCGACTTTGAGCGACATAAACTTTGTTTGAATCTGAGAATAAGTGCTGTAAGTAATCGAAGTGAAGACACTTATTGACACTAATGCTGAATATAGCTACTAAAATATTAACTGCCACGCCCAACCTTGATCTAAAAAAATTTTGGAAATTAGAAATGTTATTATAATATTCGTGCCTTACTTTATTTAATACTGTTGAACAAGTTGGCTCCATTCTTTTACACTTTAGGGTGTCTCATAGTCGGCCGAAGCAGGCTGTAGAATTCTATCTTACCAGACTGTAGTCAGTGTTTATTGATAAGTGGTTGTGTTCACTTATTATTGATTATGTGCTTGGATGGTGACAAGCGCAGCTTATTTCAAATACTTTCAGTTGCTAGTTGTTTTTTGAAAGAGGGCCCTGTTGTTTCCACATGGTTTCTTAATGTTCCAAGTATCCCTTCCCCCCTTGAACCCGTCACTAAACTAACCGAATCAAGCTAAATCAGAATAATTTCCGCATTTCAATTGATTTCCATGGCTGCCAATCTCTGCACTCTGGCGCGTCTGGTCGGCATGGGCGTCAAGTCCTGCTCCACAGCACGAGCAGCTGCTTATTTGGTAATTCCGGTTAACCAAGCGGAACCGCTGCTTCACGCTTACTTGTTAAACAATTACGACGCAGCACCGGACTCCGCACTTAATTGATGGACGCCTGCTTTGCTGTTCGTTTTTTTTTTGTTGCCGAAAATTCTTCAACCAAAAGTAGGCAATCTCAAATCTCTTCCAAGCTGCGAGTGCTTTGAATGCTCGTCACTCTTCTGTCGAGCTCGCATTAGAATCAGAAGAGTGGCTATAAAATAGGGTGCCATCGGCGGCATCAGCGTCAGTGTAGCAAACGCATCGCAGGTGAACAAAACAATTTCCATTTCAACGGAACCATGGAGATGAAGGTGCGTTGGCGTATTTGGCTTAGAAGCGAACTTATGTAAACGTGGTTTCTGCTAATCCCCTCAACCGAACTAATCGACTAGTGGCGTCCGTGTTCTTTCCAGCAAATTACGTGTATCATCGTGTTCACGGTGGGTTGCATCAGTTGGGTAGCCAGTGGGCAGTTGGCCGCCAACTATCTGCCACCAAGCCAGGCGTTTCCGGCAGGCAGCCTGGGAGCCAAGGCAGGCTCCCGCCACAATAGTGCCCAACCACAGCTGCTCTATCAAGCCGCGAGCTCTCACCACGCCGCTCAGTTTGTTGGCAGCAATTTGGCCGGTGCCGCCACGCGCTTTGCCCAGCACGGCATTAAACCAGCCACGCAAACGCAGGTGCCCATTCTGAGGAATGACTTCGTGAATTACGGGAATGGTAACTACAATTTCGGGTGTGTTCTCTAACTCTAAGTCGTCCCTCAATATTCGATTGAAATTTGTTTTGTGATCTTCTATCCAGCTACGAGACCCAGGACGGCATTCGTCGTGATGAGAAGGGGGAATTCAAGGGCGGCTGGCCGCATGGCTCGCAGAGCGTCACGGGATCCTATTCGTATGTAGGCGATGATGGGCGGGTCTACACCGTCAACTACAAGGCGGACAGCAATGGCTTCCATGCCGAGGGCGCCCATTTGCCGAAGCCTCCGAACGTGCGGGGAAATACGCCGGGGTAAGGAATTCAGTTTTGTTCAAAGAAAAGTTTTCGTTTGAAAGAATTTTCCTAACAATATTGTGTCCTCTTCCAGTGGGCGTTCAGCCGTTCACCATGGCGGCACCACCTACGGAGGTCACGTGGCCGCTGCGGGCAGCAATTACGCTCCAACAACGCAATATTTGCCACCACTGCAGAAGCCGCCTCACCAACAACAACAACAGCAACTGAAGGGGTACAACTACGCGCGGCTGCAAAAGAAGGCGGTTTACCACTGATTGAGCATTGAGGGCGTACTCACAGGCACTCGTATATATATATGCATATGTGTACGGGTATTTGTGTTTGTGTTAGTGTAGTGTAAATATAAAACTTTTCAGAGTGAACGCATTTCATTTGTTCTTTTATTTTTGTGGGAGAATGCAAAACAGAGTTTCCATAAAAATGTGAAATGTATTTAAGCGCTTCTTTGTGTTCGGAAGTCGCTCATTAAAATTCACTTTCGTCTTTTAAGCGGCTTAACTCAAACAAATACAGAGCGAACACACACATCGCTGCAACCAAATGACAGAGTTTCGAGAACTTCATCAACAGTGGCAGAGTTCATGTACGAGTTGAAAAGTTTTGCCTGAGCGGCGGAGAGTGCCGCGAGGAATTATGTTTCGAAAGTGGTGGCAATGTTCACAAATGAAAAGGTTCTGACAGCAAAAGTTCAATCGATGGTTAACAGAAAGCAGAGCAATTTTGGCGAGGAGTAATAAAATGGTTGAATAGTAATTCTACTACTAGGATGTTAAGTGTGTGGGTATGTAAGGTGGGTGCAGGAAGGAAGGGTTTATGTTCGGTTTATTGGGTTATTTAAATTTTGCTATTTAAATGTTGTTTAAATAATTATTTAAAAATTTTAAAGTCTGTTGGGGCAGTATTGACAATCAACTTCTTGTGTTTCAGACAATTTAGGCGATAATCTGGTTTATGAGAGAAGTATATAATTCTATATATACATGTTTAGTTTTACACATTCATGTATAATATGTATATAAAACATAAAAATTATTCGCGTTTCTATAGAACGTCAGAACTCTGGTGCAAATTTATGATTGAGTGGGTTGTTATATTTTTTGTTACATTTTCTACCTGGTGCTTAGCATAAAGCGTAGTAGTCTACATATATAGTATGGTGTAAATTAAATTTGAAAAAAATCGCAATAACTCTCGGTACAAAATCAGTAATTGCGAGGAATTTTCTACATGTTTTGTATATCGAAATATTCTACTTTGATTCTTACATGCATAAATTATAACTACTCAAAATGGTTTATATATTTCAAATGAAATATGCTACATATGAAAATTTAGATCGATAAATATTACCAACTCGGTTTTGAATCATTGAATAGACGGAATACTCTACATGGATTATATATTCTACATATACACATTTTGATATACGAGTATATGTATAAATGCAAATTTTGAACACTCAGTCAGAATAATATTCATATTTACATAAGTAATAAAACTTAATGAGTGGAATTTTCTACATGTATAATTTAATATATTTAGATAAGCAAATTTTACCCACTCAGTTTTCAATCATTGAATGGATGAAATACTCTACGTGGATTATATAGTCTTCATATACAAAATTTTATATTTATTAAAGTAAATTTTTAATACTTTCAGAATCAGTTAATGAGCGGAATTCTGTATATTTTACTTAATCTACATGGAATCTTCTGCATATAAAAATTTTGATATCTAGAAAAGTCAAATTTAACCAGTCAATGGGCGGAATTTTCTAAATGGTTTATATAATGTACATGGAATATTTCTCTGTGTTCTAATTCGAATATTTATATAAGGTAATTTCAGCCCATCGGTTCGGAATCAGTGAATGAGTGGAATTTTCTACATGTTGTTTATAATATACATGAAATATTCTACTTATATACATTTTCATATTAATAAAAGTAAATTTTGAATACACAGCTCAGAATCAGTGGACGGAAGAATATTTACGTGTTGAATATTTTTTTCAAGGACTATTTTACACATAAAAATTTTGTTATTTACATAAGTGGATTTTGAATACTCGGTTCAAAATTATTCAACGTCGGGAAAAGTGTCCATGTTTTATATATTCTACATTGATAAATTAAGTAATTTAGTATAGTATATATATTAAGTAATTTAGTATAGTATATTTTGAACTTTTGAACTTCAGAATCAGTGAATGAGCGGAATTTTCTACATTGAATAATCTACATATTCAATTTTTGATATTTATATAAGAAAATTTTAACCACTCGATTCAGAGTCGGAAGAGATCAATCAAAAGATTTGTCGACATGTTCTATATTATTTACCTGACATATTCTGACATATTTTCTACATGCTTTTTATTATTTCACTGACATATTCTTCATATACAAATTAAATTATTTACATACATTAAAGTTGAACGATTTCCGCGCTTTTATGCATTTGTTGTATTTTACAATCAATTTTCTACATGTAGGAATTCGTAAAATTCCCATAATCTCAGCTGTAGAAATACAGACTCTAAACTTGTCTCTTCCACTGAAGATGCGTCAAATGAATGAGAATTATGGAAAATTGTGAGGAATTTATGCGCAACATAAAAAAATGGCAAGAAATGTTACAAGAAGCACCTCGAATGCCGCCACCACATCAATTGGAAGCGACGGTGGGAGCACATTTAAATTTATATTGGCTGATTTCCCCATAACATGAACTGAGCACTTGCTCGTGGTTGCTACCCTTTGAGTGCGATTATTCAAAGCAGTCAATAATTTGAATCCTGGATGTGCAGCGCTGCAAACGGATATGGAATTAAGGCAATTCGTGGAGGCAGCGTTTTGATTTATTCGCTGATGCGAATTGAGGAAAGAATTTGTAAGACTACACAAGACGTCGCTCTGCGTGACTGGTGAGTTATCACCAGCAAACTAGCTTGCTGCAAGTGCCCGCGGGACAGAAGTTGCCACGCGGCGGCGGCGACACCAGGGGAATGCGCTCCAAGTGGAATTTCAATTCCACGCCATTGAATTCGCAGGCTGATCAGTGTGGAATTTCACAGTTGCGTGTGCAAATTGGTTTATTGAAATGCTGTTTACTGTTTGTGGCCGACAAAGTAGCTGCTGATGGCAGGGCGAGGGGGAGGGGGTGAGGTTAACAGGCATCTGTTGGTGTCTGGGAGAGCGTGAAGGGTTTAAGTAGAACGACGCTGGGGTCTCGATTGGTTGCTTTAAATGTAACTGCCCGCCATAAATTATTTAGTAGTCGACACTGTAATTTCTTTAGTTACAAGAGAGTGTTGCGTGTGCACTGGGGTTGGGTTGCAATGGGCTTAATGTAGGGCTCTAATTCCAGCAGCAAATGAAATGAATTTGCTTATTTTAGTTTGCAGCATTTCCTACTTCGAACACGCAACGGCATTAATCAGCAAATTAGCACATTTGCACAAACTAAAATAAATTTATTAACCTATTTACTTGTACAGTGGTGGTGCCCAGAATTTTATAAGGGGTGCTGACATATTTATGAGGAGACAAATTAAACTTCTTCTGAGATAGTTTTTAGCCTCAAACATATTTTTCAATTTCTAATGTTATTTTGCGTCTTTGCCGTTGGGAGCTAAACTTGCTCCTGGGCATAGTTGGTGTGATTTATTGTATACCCCTGTTTCACAACTAATTGGAGGTTGTTACGAGGGGTTTCGTACGCGTGACTCCGCCACTGTGTTTGAGCCAATTCAATCGAGTTTTTTATATTATTTTATTTTCCAATTTGATTTATTTTCTAAAAGCACAACTTCTTCGCTTCCCTAGTCCGTTCATTTCTGCAGAACTTTTTATGATTTTCCTGTTTATGTGATCTCACTCCTCACAGGTGTCCTGCGTATCCTTGCAAGCTGCTTTCTCTGCGTCAAATGCCACACAACGAACTGTTTTCGCTACTTCAGCTGACCTCAGCAGTTTTCTTGTTTATTTCACAGTTTACTTTTTCTCCTTGCACGGCACTCGCGGCTCGTACACTCGTGCACAGCTCCTTCCTGGCAAAGGCGGCAAAGTAAGTCAATTTGCATGTCGTACCGCTGCTTCTCTGCTTGTGTGTGCTTCTATTCCTATTGTGACATTTTCCACCGCACTGGCTGACAGGATATTATCTCCCGCTGTGCATGCACTTCTGTTAAACAAGGCGTGCTGTGCTGATGATGGTCCCTTGCCCTTAAGCTGGTGGAGGTGTCTCCGCTGAGATGGCAGTAAAAGGTGGCAAGGCTACGCAGTCATTCCATGCTTTCCTCAGTGTGGCAAAAGGTGGCTTTCTGAAATATTCTTCTAGAGCTAAGTTCCCAGTCTCCTTTTCTAAGGGAAGAATGCACAAATATGCGGCATCTCCTATAGAGCTGAGTTCCCAGTCTCTTGTTGTGATAGAAGAGGAGACAAATATGCGGCATATGGCAGCGAGACTACGCAAATAACCTAGAGAAGCAACTATGGGACAATGAGTTCATGGACAATTTTGCTTGTTACTCCTCCTTTCACTGATTTCGCTTATTTAGTCCTTCCATTATCATTTAGTATTTATTTACCCGTACATCTTTCAGACTCTCAAACAAGATGTTCCTTTGAAATGCTAATCAAATATTGCTGGCCATATCCTTTTCAATACTCGTGCTCCAAAATCCTTAAAATACTCCTACTAGTAACACAGTTTTTTATTAGAAGAAAGGACCAAGATTCAGCAAGAGAATTGTTCATTTTATGTCCTGGCTCGCTCATAACTTCGACCATTATTTTATCGCTTCAAATGTAAGACCGTGCTAACTAGACGCCATTACGCCAGGATGTCTTCGCGTTTCTTAGACTGTTGAGAATGTAGCCGAGCAATAAATTTTAATGGATATTTTCCTAAGAAAGCTATGCAAATTTTTCAAGGAGTGAGTTGCTGTTCACTTTTCGTAAATATTTAGTAAAACTTCAATGACTCTTTAAACTGATTATTTTACCACTAAAATGATGATGGTAAATATGTGGGAAGGGCACTTAGTAGGATGGTGTCTAGCGTTTATGCTAATAGTTCTGATCGCTGGATTGTGAGCAGCAATATTATTGTGGATAAGTTATTCAAGTTAATAAAAGGCTACTTGGTTGTGCGAAAAGTCCATAGTCAGCTGCCGAAAAGGAAAGGTACGAGTAAGTTAACCCTCTTTCGAAATATTGGAGAATTTACATCCCAGGATAACATTGAACAAAATCATTTCTTCAAATATTGATCCCCTTTGAAAGGCACATTCAATTTTTTATAGAAATAAAAGAATGCTCAACAGCCCATCAATAATTCGGTCACCGAAGTTCCATTCAGAATATTGAAGAGACCATCTTAAGAGGTAATTTTGAGAAGCGCAGCTTACAGTAGGGAAACCACTTTGGATGCTTGACTGACAATCGCACAATATCTTCAATGGAACGCAGCAGCAAAGAAGCCACAACAATGCTGTGAGTCTCATTTGTGCCAAAACAAAAAAGAGGCAAAAATTAAACCATTTCAATGGGGAGTGGGCTCATTCGGACGTGAAACAATGTGAAAAACCACAAAAAAGAGTGGCGACAACATTTCTCAGAAAACAAAAAGGAAAGTTTGATTTAAGCCACGTTTGCACCTGAACGGCCGAGGGAGATGGAGGTAGATACGGCGCTAGCGCCCCACCACTTTGTTCGGCCAGTCAACATTAAGGTGTGTTCACATCAAAAAGTTGGTGAGTGTGGGAGCAAAATAGTAGGTCCTCGAATTTAGAACGCTTCTAGCAGGGAAGTAGAGAAAGTGGAGCAGTAGATTCAGGCCAGTTTCACACTGTTGACGTTTGGTAGGACATTGAAGCAAGTGCTCTGAGGATGCTGTGAGTTATTGAGAAAATGCCCATTGAACATTTTCGTGTAAAATAAGACCCCAATTCTCACATCTTCCATTTAGGTAAGTAGGGTATCTAAGAAACTGACAATCAGAGTTTTATTTCATTCAAAAAATGTACACTTAAGGTGCAGAGTGACATAAAGCAGAAATGGTAACAGATACAACCATTTTCTGTCGTTAAATTTGGCAGTTTCTGTCGCAAATGTATTGGATTCTGTTTCTGTTTTCGTTTCTGCTTTATGTCACTCTGCAACTTTAGCATTTTGTCCCTTTTCTATAAAAGTTATCATATCAATTTTCATGACCTCATTATGAAAAACTGATGTGCCACAACTCTTAAAATAGTGCCAAGTGTTTCGTAAGACAGGGACCTGGTAATAGCTCAAAGGCCATAGCGGCAACAAACGCAAAGCCGTGGTCACCGCTGATGCCGCAGGAGAGAGAATAAATTGTAAGCCTATCGGGTAATTTTGACAGCCGAAGGACACAGGGATCTGCGTAACCGGCCGGATTTTGGCATCGTAGCAGGACACGTGAATAGAAAGTTTGTGGACACGGATTGAAAATGGGAAAATAAACGAATTTATGTGAAATAGCGGCCAGTTACCCAAACTGCAGAGCGAAAAATACAATCAATTCGATGGGCAGGGAGGGGAGCGGCATGCAATTTATTTTACACAATGGCAGGAACACAAATATCAACGTCGTTTCCCGGAGCCTCGCATACGGAAGAATATTAAATCAAATACGAAATAAGAAATAAAAAAATATTAGCATGCAGGTTGTAATGAGAAATTGCTCCTTTGCTTCCTCCCCCAGTGGAAGCGGTGAACGGCTTTTATCGAATTGATTTGTCCGTAGCCAGGCAGGCATAAATTGCGAGCAAATCTCATTTCTCCGCACTGGGGGCGAGGTGGGTGCAAATTGGATTTTCACTGAATTATTAGTTTCACTAAAAGTAATTTGCGCTTATTCTGTGCGGGAAAAATTCAATTCAGATCCTTGCAAATGGAAGGTGAGTGTTCGAGCGGCGGCTGGTAATACTTAATGAGCTTGGGAGGACGACACCGGTGGGCGGGTACGTGTTAATAAAGTATGTGTGGCAAAGTTATGCAACAATGGCAGACAACTTAAAGCGCTGATTACATGTGAGCAAAGAAACAGGCACACACACACCCACACACACAGAGACACAACCATACACAAAACAAACACACTCGCATGTATGGCAGCGGAAGCGGACTGACAGTGGCAAATTACCGAGAATATGTTGAACAAATTACAATGCTAAGTTCAAGATTTGTGACTGGAAGAGTGACTGTGCTTGGATGTGTGATTGTGTGGCTGTGTATCTCAGTGTGTTTGTGTGTGTGACTGTGAAGCCGGCTGCATGTTTGGTGCCAAGTCTACGCCGAGCACTGTGCAATTATGCTGCGGTAAGGAAAAACAGTTCTCTTTATTGAAGGAAAATTAGAAATTATAATATTAACGTTGCTCAGTAGGCGTGTGCATATCCGCCCACAGCATGCCAGTAGAGATTTCACCAGCACACAAAGCTGACAACTGGGCTTGCCGGTAGGATTTTTTCCCCATGAGGAGCATTATAGGAGAAAAGAGGAGCCCGTTGCGTATTGTGGCGGGGATCTGCTAGCAGTATTAGATTGAGTTTAGTATTCACCTCCACGGGACTTAAGACTGATATCTCTCTCATCTTTTCTTTTGAAGACTTTAGAGAGAGTGATAGAAATCCACTTAAGTTTAACTTTAGACAAAAATCTAATCTCATCGGCTCAACATGCCTATACAAAGGGGAAATCTGTGGAGACAGCTCTACATAACCTTATTTTCATTGCAGAAGGGTCATTCCACAAGCAGGAATTTACCCTGGCTGACTTTCTTGATATTGAGGGGGCCTTTAATAATGTCAAAGGGGAGGCTATCACTGCATCACTTACTGAACTTGGTGTGGAAACGGGCCTGGTAGGCCTCATTGGGAAAATGCTGAATAGCAGAATCATTGAGGCGAATCTAGGAGAATCGGTCCTACGTAAGTTGGTGAGCAGGGGTACACCTCAGGGCGGTGTACTCTCACCGTTTCTATGGAACACAGTTGTTAACAAACTCCTGATAAGATTAGAAGCGGTAGGATGTAAGGTGGTGGCTTATGCCGATGATGTTGTCGTTGCTGTCTTTGGAAAATTCACATCTACACTGAGAGATTTGTCGCAAAATGTTCTAGATATTCTTTCAAAGTGAACGGAGGACTGTGGTCTTGGAGTAAATCCGGATAAGACTGATGTCATGCTGTTTACTAGGAAACATAAAATCCCTCAATTAGACCCAATTACTCTTAAGGGAAAGCTCTAGGGATTTCAGAAGAGACGAAATTCTTGGGTCTTATAATCGATAGAAAGCTTACTTGGAAATCAAACACCATAGAAAGAGCTAGGAAAGCTGGGGTGGCTTTATATGCCTGCAAAAGAGCTATGGGTAAAACCTGGGGAATTAAGCCCAGGGTAGCTCACTGGCTTTACACTGCGGTTGTCAGGCCCATTCTCCTGTATGGAAATGTGGTCTGGTGGACTGCAATGCAGAAAAGGACCTACGCTTCTCATAAGGAGTAAGCTTCTCATAAGAGAGACACTAATTAACTCTACCAATCAAAGGTGGATCTGTGCCACTTCCTGTAAAATCGCCAGGCAAACATGGCCGAGGCTGAATCTGCGTCTATCTAGAAATATCATTAGACTCAATAGACTACAAATTAGGACTTTAATAGGAGCCCTCACGGGACATTGTCTAATAGGAAATCATGCAATAAGAATGGGAGCTTATACACATGATTTCTGCCGCAGCTGCAGGAACGAGGAGGAGCTGGAAACGGTCCAGCATCTCTTCTGTACATGTCCAGATTTTGCCAAAAATAAGGAGCGATGCTAGAATCCCACTTCTTAACAAGTATAGATGGTCTATGTCAGTCACGTGTTAACAACCTTCTTCGCTTTGTAAAAGGCTCAGGGTGGTTCAATCTAGAGGGGGAAGCGTAGCCATGCCTCGCATCCGCGGCTCACAAGGGACCCAACTGGTGGTCTAACTGGCATCACTGGTTATTGGTGATGCGGCTGCCCTACCTACCTACATACCTACCTAGTATTCACCTCCTCTATATGTGAAGCTAAAATGTGCGTTCTTAATTTCGGGCTCTTCAAATCGGGATGGCCCACTTGATGTTTTTTGAAGGTTTTCGGGCAAAGTGGGCAGTCTGCACAGTACTCAACGGAAGAAGCAAAGTGCTCAGTGAATATATACATTTAGAGAAGTTCAATCGGTTTGTTGCATTTTGTTTGGCAGCAGAATTTGAGAAGACTCTCAGGTTCTTTGCCATAGAACTGCAGCGATCAGTTTAAAATGATGGTTTATCCAGTATTTAAGTCTGGCTAAGAGTCCACAGTTACAAAATTAATCCATGATCTCTTTGACAATAGTTGTGTTCGTCTTCTGAAGAGAGAGCGGAAGAAAATAAGAACAATATAATTAATTCCTATGGTTCCGCGGGGGAGCAAATGGCCACAACAAGTTTTCTCCATTCACTTCTATCAAGCGCCAACCTGTTGAGAAAATGCTTGAACTGTATTCGCTTTTATTGCTATATTCTGCTCTAGGTTGAGATAGAGCAGTTAAGGACCGCCCTCTTTACCTCTTAGAAGGTATCTTAGAACTTGGTCTAAATCTACAACTTATTCTGTATAAATCGCAGCGTGAAATTTCCACATTGCACTCATGTCTCACTTAAAATATATAAAAGAATGTCTTTAGACTCCTGCTTTTATAAGTCATCTAAAGGCAGTCTGAAATCGAAGTAAAAAGTCCAACGAATAATTTCAGCTGAGTTTAATAGGACATTCGTCTATAAACAATCTGTTTACTCAAAGAATCGTGAAGGTATCATTCATTAAAAGCGACTCTTCAGGGACAGAATTGAGTGCAGTATTCCAAACAATCGTTTGAGTTTTATAGATGAATGCTTTATCAGAACGTATCAATAATCAAATATCAATTTATCAAGCTTTCAAGTCGGCAACTGTGTTGTTTTATTATATTGGGGGCAGTGGCGGACAAATGCTAAAGCGGGCCCTAGGCAACCTTGTAATTTGGGGCCTTTTTTTCAGTCATGACACATACATACTTTGCGTTTGGTAGTTTGGTTTTAAAGAAAAAATTTTTAAAAATAATATACATGTGCAAAAACTAAATAAACATAATTTATTAAAACAAACAAACATAAACATAATTCTTTAAAACAAACAAACTTAAACATAATTTATTAAAAAAAAACAAACATAAACATAATTCATTAAAACAAACAAACATAAACATAATTTATTAAAAAAAACAATAATACTTAAACAAATGTACTCAGATTTTAGTTATATTGCCTTTTTTCTCACTTTTTTACAAAGACAATATACAGAAAGACCTTTCATTGCTCTCTTGAGTGAGAATCAACATTGAAATTGCTGGCAACCACATTGGAATTCAGATCGGCAATTTCACGAAGCAGTCGTGAACATGTATTCATCGGCAGTCACACACATGGCTATTGTTATTATTATTATTATTATTATTATTATTATTATTATACCTTACACCATAATTAATTATGAGTGCAATGTGTTGGGGGAATGAGTACTAGCTACAGAGGCTTTCGACTCGACGAGAAAAAGATTTTTTTATAGAAAGAAGCATTTTGGAGACCAAGCCCGTGGCAGGATTTGAACCTGCGACCCTCGGGGAGTGAGTCTAGCATGCTTACCACTAGACCACAGAGGGTGGCTATGTCTATTGTTGTTCGCACATTCGTATGAATAATTTAGTGTGTGTATTTTTGTGTGCTCACAGCAGAAGCGACTAATTTGAAATCAAATTTTTATTTTCTGTTCTGTGTGGCTGGGGTAAAATACACAAGAATGAACTTTCTGTATGGCAAAGGTTTCTTATTCGGAAAGTGGGGCTTAAAACAAAGCATTTGTGGTTTTGCGTATAAGAAAGATTTGCCATGTCATAACGAAGCATAATGCGTGCATATTAGAACACTTGACAATATAAAAAAAAATATGCATGCATAGGATCTTTTATAAAGATCGAAAAGGGAAAATATACCTTGAAATTGACGCAATTCCAGATCGAGCACGTTCTTCTATACAAACAGTTATTAATAACTTAAAAAAGTTAGGCATTCGAAATCACCATATTTCCTTTTAATAAAATATGGTTGTAGGATTTCAAGCGGTTCTGACAAAGTAATACAGACTTTTAAACAAGTTGACTTTGTTGACTTTACACTTAATTTAAAAATATTTTAGATACATATACTAATAAAATAGGCAACAGACGAACATATTGTTACGATTTTGCCCTCCTGACAATTCCTCTAACTCTCTGTACTCGGACTCGTACCACTGGATTGTGTAGTAATCAAACAAGCGCTGGTTAAATTCAAATAATTAGCTTTATTTAATTAAATTTAACATAGCGAATAACGACGGTCAGCTGATCTACGTGAGATATATCAGGCGTTGAATCAATAACTAGAGAGTAAAATATGGCTTCCTTTATTTCGTTCACTATTGTGAGTTGGAAATCTTTCGATATAATAGAAATAAATTCATCACATATTGTAGACGACAAAGAGTTTATAGTACCGGTGCCGCAGTTTGCATATTTTTTCATGTGTTCCCGTAAAAATGGATCGAACTCGGATAAATATGCCAAAGCACCTATATAATTACTATTATTTTCACTAAAAAACACTTCATTTTTACCACGAAACGCTAAAGAGTATGAAGAAATAAATTTGATTGTCGCTACCACACGTTTAAGTACTTCCCTCCAATATTTTTTTTCATTTATAATTTGTTTTTCCAGTTCAGTGTCAATACGTCCGGTAATTTTATATCTTGTTATAAAAATTAAAATGGAGTCAATGTGGTCACTGGAGTTTTCATGCTCTGACAATTTTTTATGTACATTTTTCCATTCGTCCCTTTTGTCATTAGCGTTGTTTCCTTGGAAAATAATTTACCGACGTAACAGTGCAATAAGTTGTTGGTTTCAGTATAACCAACTGTTAATTGCATTAACAGTTGATGTGCAAACCTCATTGGGAGGTATGTAACATTCAAACTTTTAATGCATAACATCTTCTTTTGCATACAATTAGGCTTGTGTTAAGCAAACCTTGCCAGCTTAACGATGGAATTTGCATTGTTGACAAAAACTCCAATATATACTACATCAGCGAAGGCATTGCACTGGATGAAACATGATATCAAGTGCAATACGCTGAGAAACTCAATTCAAGGCCAGCTTGCAAATTTGTCAATAATGCACATTTCATGGTTATGCTGTCAATTCAATAATATCTAATATGTATAGCCAAATTATATGTAATATATGTATATAGAAAATGAATAAATACCCACGATTGGCACATCCAAAAGTCAGTCAATCAGTAAGAGTTAACTGTGAGTCTTTTCATTTTAACTTAACATTGATTGATTCTCCTTCTCCGACACCAAGGTTTATGTGCCTGTTGTCAAACCCACCATCAACTCGGTACAAGCACCGCTGTTGACATTAGGTCCTTTTTCAACGATACCAAGGTTTACGTGCTTGGTATCAACTTTATAATCAACTCGGTACAAGAACCGTTGTTGAAATTCAGCTGTTAATTTTAGTTTAACATTTTGGTGACCCCGACGTTTGCAACCTTCTGAGTATCAGACGGAAAGGATAACTGGTTCAAGTGCCAAGTATCCATCGATCCACTGATCATTGAAACATCCTTTAGTAGGCAGCAAACAGCTACCAGGTAGTATCCACATTCATCAATCAAGTCCTAAGCTAGTAACCTGCAGAAGACTTCAGACATCATATACATCATCAAGCTATCAAGTGTCCTGTACCCAGCAGACGACAACAATCAAGTCAGCATTAGCCGGTAACCAGCAGAAGACAACAACGAATCCTGCACATAGCATTCAAAAACACGATACGTCAGCATCATGGGAATGGATGAACTATCATTGAGGCAAGATGAACTTGCACTGGCTCTACAAAAAGCTATAGCCAATTACAAGAAGGCGCCACAAGAGCGCAGAACAATATATGTCATAACAACAAAAGCCAAGGAGCTGGATGAATTGTGGGTACAGTTTGACAAACTCGACAATACCATCCGCGACCAACATGGCAAGGAAGTCGACCACCCATATTTCGTGAAGGATTTACACACTGCCATTCGCACGAAATACCGAGAATCACGCGATGAGATGGACAGAGCAGTACAGGCCATCAAACGTCTCCAGGCAGCATCAACCTCAAAGGCTGCACCGGAGGTACTCAAAACAGTACGGTCGCCGCAGCCAGCCACCAGACAAAGCGAATCAAGCACCGTGATAGCTGCCCCCAGAAGTCCGTCAAGATAGCTATGCTCACTAATTGACAAACAAAAGAAGTCAATAGACACAGCTAGCAAACTACTTAGCCAAGTGCTTAATAGTGTGACACAACTAACGTCGCACTATTATGCAATGCAGGCGAAGACAGTAGAAACGCATTGGAAATCTGCCCAGGACCTGCACCAAAGGATCTGGTTATCTGATGAGCCCAGCTCATACGACTACGAGGGTTTTGCCCAGATTGAGCAAGCAATCACTGCACAGATTGTGCAGCTTCAAGATATGGCTCGAGAATCAGCGGCATCAATTATGCAAGCCTCTCCAACAGCAGTCAACAGGCAAACAGCCAATATGACGACATCAGGTCTAAAACTTCCCAAGGTTGAACTACCAAAATTCGATGGCAGCTACCACAAGTGGAGGCAGTTCCACGATCTATTTATGGAGTTGGTCGACAAACAACCAATTCCAGCTTGCCAAAAGATGTGGTTCTTGAAGTCCAGTTTATCCGGTCAGGCGGAAGGACTAATTCGGCACTTCACAGCATCGGCAAATGATTACGAGGCTGCATGGGCGGTGGTCAAGGATCGATATGAAAACCCTCGGCTGCTAATAAACGCAACGTTAAGCAGACTGCTCTCCCAACCGACAATCAACAACGATCAGGCATCAGCGATTAAATTCCTCCACGACACTACCAAGGAGTGCATCATGACTCTACAAGGTCTAGGAGTGAGCACCGACAGCTGGGACTCCATTCTGCTGTACATATTAACCCAAAACCTGCACAAAACCACTCACGCATTATGGGAGCAATCCTTAAAACAGCCGAAGGAGATACCATCTGTAAACGAATTCCTGAAATTCCTTGAACTTAGATTCCAGTCATTGGAAGCTTTAGGAGGAAGACTCAACAAGGATGCGGCAGAACAAGGGCGACCAAGGGCCTACCAGGCGTTAAGTGTTTCAGTGCCAACAGGTCCAGCATGCATCACATGCAACCAACATCATGCGCTATTTCAATGTCAAGATTTTCTCAAAATGACGCCAAGTCAGCGGTTAAACACAGTCCAAAAAGCAAACTACTGTGTAAACTGTCTGAAAGGTGGGCACAATGCCAAATCTTGTTTGTCAGGCAACTGCACCAAATGCAATAGAAAACACAACACGTTGTTGCATCTAGAAGCACGGGAGCAGACCACAATAGGAAGCCGATCAACAGCAATCAATTTAAAATCAACTACAACTCTGTCCAATACCGCAGTGGCATCAGCAGCCACCGACATCATGCCTACACATCGAAGCTGTTATGTCTTGTTGGGAACAGCTAAAATCAGAATAACAGCTGCGAATGGACGATCTGGTGAATTCAGAGCCATTCTCGACTCAGGATCACAAATCAACATCGTCTCCGAGCGTGTCATTAAAAGACTAGGCATATATCCAATCGAGGCTTCGTTGTGCATTGAAGGTATTGGGAATGCCCAAAGAAGAGCTACGCACCGCGCTAACATGAAACTGGAATCTCGAACAAGCAACTTTGCATCCGACTTCGAGGCATTTGTGCTGCCAAGCATTGTTCCAACTCAACCAGCTCAGCAGCTAAACGTTACAAAATGGCCGATTCCTAAGGGTCTCCAACTGGCTGATCCGGACTTTCATCAACCAGGAAAAATCGATGTTCTCTTGGGCGCAGAGCTGTATTACGACCTCATAGAAATGGGCCAAATCAAACTTTCCTCTGAGCTCCCAGTCATGCAAAACACAACGCTTGGTTGGGTGATAAGTGGAAAAATTGGCCAAAGCTCAACAAAAACAGCAACATGTGCAGTCTACACTGGTCAGGAGAATGGTTCCCTCAAACGACACTCTTGAAAAATTCTGGCAACTTGAAGGATGTGATTCACCGAGCTGTAAGTTTACAAACGCCGAGCGTCGCTGTGAAGAACATTTTCTGCAGAATTATCAGCGTGATATCAATGGGCGCTTCATAGTGAAATTGCCGTTCCAAACCACTCCAAACCAACTGGGAGAATCGCAGAAGTTAGCTCTGCAACGGTTCATGACAATTGAACGAAAAATGATAAAGATTCCTGAATTCAAGGCACAATATGTAGCCTTCATGCAAGAATACGAGAAGCTTGGTCATATGGAAGAGATTGATATAACTAGCATCAAGAGTTCCCACTACTTTCTTCCACATCATGCCGTTTTGAAGCCAGACAGCTCAACGACAAAGCTAAGAGTCGTATTCGATGCTTCAGCCAAAACATCAACAAATGTCTCTTTAAACAATCTTCTGGCAACAGGACCAACTATCCAGGAAGATGTGTTCACTATTCTTTTGCGTTTCCGGCTCCCTCGATTTGTCTTTACAGCCGACATTGAAAAGATGTATCGACAAGTGCGAGTAGATAAAGACGATCAAAAGTTCCAACTTATCTGGTGGAGAGAGGATCCCTCACATCCCATGAAGTGTTATCAGCTCACGACAGTCACCTACGGTACAACATCTGCACCGTATTTGGCTATCCGCACACTTCAGGCTCTGGCTGACGATCAAGCCAACAAATATCAACTAGGAGCAGAAGTCGTAAAATCCAATTTTTATGTCGATGATGTGTTGAGCGGATCTGATCATCTCTCCACTGCATGTGAAATACAGCGGCAACTTCGACTCATGCTTAGTTCCGCGGGTTTCAATTTACGGAAATGGTGCGCGAATCACCCAAGGTTACTAGAAGAAATTCCAGTCACAGACCATGAAGTAAATATGGAATTCGGTGACATACTGGACGACAACATCAAAACAATGGGATTGATTTGGAGCCCTTCTAATGATGACTTTAAGGTCAAGGTTGGTGTAGTAGAATCCGGTAGGATAACAAAGCGTTCAGCCTTAGCAGATATTTCACGTATTTTCGATCCCCTTCGCTTCGTCGCGCCAGTTACGACCACAGCAAAAGTATTCCTTCAACAACTATGGAAACTTAAAATAGACTGGGACACAGACCTTCCAGCACCACTTCACAAAACATGGCTAACCTTCAAAAAGGACTTGCAGAAGTTAGAAACCATCAGCGTGCCACGCCACGTCTTCGGTCGCACAGTACCCAAGGACCCCCAAGTACACATTTTCGCTGACGCATCAGAACGTGCCTATGGAGCGGTAGCATACATGCGAACACAAGATTCCCAAAACCAGATAATCATTCGCTTCCTCTGCGCGAAATCACGAGTAGCTCCAACAAAGCAAGTAACATTACCAAGACTGGAATTGTGCGCTGCTAAGGTCGCCGTGGAATTGATGCAGAAGCTCCATGAAAGCCCATTCTTCAAAAGCGTTACAACGCATTTTTGGTCTGATTCCACAGCGGTGCTGGGATGGATAAATGCAGAATCAGCACACTACCACACATTCGTGGCAAACCGAATTTCGGCTATTCAGCAAGCAACTAATCCACAACAATGGCGTCACGTGCCGTCCCAAGACAATCCCGCAGATCTGGTATCAAGAGGCGTGACAGCAGCTAAATTGGTAGACAACCTGTTTTGGCTATATGGAAGTAAGTTCCTGCACGGATCTATGACAATTTGGCCACTTCAACCTCCACGAGAACAATGTGCCTTGGAACTCAGGCGGCAGACGAGTGCAGCTCTAACACTCAATTCGAAAGAGACAACAACTTTTTGGGAAGAAATCAATCACAGGAACTCATTTCGACGCCTGCAAAGAATTGTAGCATATGTCATTCGGTATGTGAAAGTATTAAGAAACAAGGTATCCCACCCTACAATAGCACCAACAGCTGAAGAAATGGAGGCATCATTGACATTGATTGTCAAGGGTACCCAAGGAAGAGCCCTTTACGATGACATTAAAAACTTAGAGCGTCACTCAACTGTCAATAACACTAGCGATATCAGTAATTTGTCACCGTTTATTGATGACCAAGGTATCCTAAGAGTTGGAGGACGGCTAGAAGCATCTAACTTGAGCTATGACGCAAAACATCCCATGTTGCTGCCATACAATGACCATATCTCCAGAATGATTCTCGTCATGATGCATGATAATAATTTGCATTGTGGTCCACAAGGTTTGCTATCAGCGTCAAGGCAACGATTTTGGATAATAAAAGGAAAAATAATGGCCCGAAACGTTGTACAAAATTGCGTGCGCTGCACCAGATCCAAGCCTAAGTTATTCACTCAAGTGATGGGAAATTTGCCAGCAACCAGAGTCACTCCAGCTCGCCCGTTTGTCCATAGTGGAGTGGATTATTGCGGACCATTTTGGGTGCACTATAAAATTCGTGGAAAGAAGCCACACAAGGCTTGCATCGCAGTATTTTCCTGTTTCGCAACAAAGGCAGTTCACCTAGAGGTTGTAACCGAATTGACGACCGAAGCATTTATCGGAGCGCTGAAACGCTTCACGTCTCGCCACGGACGGTGTGACACTATCTATTGTGACAACGCAACCAATTTCGTCGGCACAAGTAACAATCTGAAGGAGCTAAACGATGTTATCTTCTCAAACACCTCACGAGAAAATATCACGAGATCATGCAGCGACCGTGGAATAAACTTTAAATTTATTCCTCCTAGAGCTCCAATTTTGGAGGCTTATGGGAAGCAGCTGTTAAATCCGCCAAGCATTTCCTACTACGAAGTGTATCGACGGCATCACTGACCTACGAAGAACTCGAAACCATCGTCGTGGAGATCGAGGGAATTTTGAATTCTCGACCGCTTACCCCAATGTCAACAGATCCAGATGACCTAACAGCGCTAACTCCGGGACACTTCTTGATAGGCGAACCGTTAACTTCACAGATAGATAGGAACATGTCAGAATCCAAGGTATCCCTACAAACTAGATGGAAATTGGTGACACACCTTAAATACGAGTTCTGGAAACGTTGGTCACACGAGTACCTTCACCAACTTCAGCAACGACACAAATGGAAGGGTCCAACTAGCACCATAGAGCCAAATACTATGGTAATCGTCAAAGAAGATAACTTACCAGTGCTCCAATGGCCTCTAGGGCGAATTGTTAAGGTGTACAAGGGTGACGATGGCTTAGTAAGAGTGTGCGACGTAAAAACACAAAGGGGCATATTTAAAAGAGCAATTCAAAGACTGGCACCATTATTCTCGGCAGATCATGACGACATCGAAGTAGATCCAGAAGAGCAACCAGTGCCAAAAAGGAGAAGAATAATACCTGCAATCACTAATGGTTTGGCATTGCTACTCACAATAATGATGTTACCAATAATATTGGGATCTCCAGTGCAAGTTAATCGTTTTGGTTCAAAACTTGGCATCCACTTCGAAAATATAGGATCAGTTGCTATTTCATCTACGGAATGGAACTTGCTCGTATACTACGATCAGAAACCATATTGGACAGAAGCATCAACGCTGTTCAACGGTACCAGCACCCTACGTCAACTTTGCCGAAAGATTAAACAAAACTACACTTGTAGTCATCTAACTGACAGCTTCGATCGACTTGAAGGAGAATTGCGTGTAGATAATAATCTGATAAGAAGCAGTCGCAACAGGAGAGGGGCAGTAAATCTCGTTGGAAACCTTGCACATACACTATTTGGCGTGTTAGATTCAGAGTATTCCAAAAAGATGTCAAGGACAATATTAAACGTCAAAGAAAACGAGTCCAATCTGCTACATCTGCTGAAGAATCAAACATCCATCATTGATTCCACCGTCAACATCATAAAGCAGGATCAGATAGCGGTTAAGACAAAATTTGATGAATTTGACCAACAAGTGAATCAAATGTGGAATCAATTGCAGAAAGAAGACGAAGAGCTGCAACAATCGAAATTGTTGGAACTATTCAACGCTCTGTCAATTCAACTAACTCTAATCGCAACCGATTTACAACGTACACAGTCAGCTATACTGGATGTTCTCACAGACACTCACCATGGTAAATTCAATCCGCTACTTTTAACTCCCGAGCAATTGCACACCGAAGTTGACAAAATTAAACTCCACCTGCCATCATCATTAGAACTACCTGCAAATCAAGAGGACTTAATACAACTGTATAGGATAATGAAGGTCAAGGGCGGTCTCACTCAGGACCATGTTGTGTTTAAGATTACATTACCGTTGGTGGAACATGACCGATTTGAACTCTTTCTGCTCATTTCGGTACCAAATTGGATCAACAACACTATGGTGGCAATTGATACATGCACCACCTTTCTGGCCACAAATGCTGCTCGCGATCAATACCTCCGAATTAGCTCCGACGACTTTGCATCATGTGAGCGAATCAATCAAATTGAATACGTATGTTCAAATGTGCCAATCCGGTACAGCTATGAGGCTGAGATGTGTTCCTGCGAAATCAATTTGTTTAACAACAACACTCAACCAAATTGTAAACTAAAACCTGTGGCCAATAACATTACGTGGCTACCATTGAAGAAAAAAAATCAATGGATTTGTGCAATTCCGTCAACTTCACGAGCCACTGCAGTCTGCGGCAAGGAAATCATCCCGTTGACACTGAAAGGCTCAGGACTACTGACACTTCAACCAGAATGTGTGCTGAAACACAATGCAATCTCAATACAAGGGCAAGAATCCGTGTCCAGTGCGTTAACAGCATCACGCACAAGCCTAGGAAAAATTACAGAATTATCTAATAGTGAACAAATAACCCCACTATTGCAGAAAATCAACGCGATCACTTACACAACACAACTGAAGAATCTCACAGAATTACACAATGCTCTGGCCAAGGAAAAACTGATGACACTGCACAAAATTCAACCACCAGACTATTACCACCATGCAGTCAGTTATACCGCACTGTTCCTGTCCGTGATACTTTTAATTACTGGGCTCATATGGAAAATACGAAGTCAACGTGGCGTCAATGTACCAGAAATCATCACGCCAACAGATACGGTGCCTCAGCCTCGCCCTCGCCACCAACCAATAGAGAATCTTATATAGGTTGAACTGTGCTCAACGCGCGGGAGAAATGTTAATTGCATTAACAGTTGATGTGCAAACCTCATTGGGAGGTATGTAACATTCAAACTTTTAATGCATAACATCTTCTTTTGCATACAATTAGGCTTGTGTTAAGCAAACCTTGCCAGCTTAACGATGGAATTTGCATTGTTGACAAAAACTCCAATATATACTACATCAGCGAAGGCATTGCACTGGATGAAACATGATATCAAGTGCAATACGCTGAGAAACTCAATTCAAGGCCAGCTTGCAAATTTGTCAATAATGCACATTTCATGGTTATGCTGTCAATTCAATAATATCTAATATGTATAGCCAAATTATATGTAATATATGTATATAGAAAATGAATAAATACCCACGATTGGCACATCCAAAAGTCAGTCAATCAGTAAGAGTTAACTGTGAGTCTTTTCATTTTAACTTAACATTGATTGATTCTCCTTCTCCGACACCAAGGTTTATGTGCCTGTTGTCAAACCCACCATCAACTCGGTACAAGCACCGCTGTTGACATTAGGTCCTTTTTCAACGATACCAAGGTTCACGTGCCTGGTATCAACTTTATAATCAACTCGGTACAAGAACCGTTGTTGAAATTCAGCTGTTAATTTTAGTTTAACACCAACCAATCTCTTTTAACTTTTTCCCGGCTATTAATTGTTCTGAAGAAGGAGGCAATAGTTAATTTTCTTGTTGTTTGCTTTGACCCATCGTTGCATCGAATAAAAGCTGATTCCAAAGATCCATTTATTGATTTTGGTGGATTTTTTATATAATACTAAGTGGATTTTTTATATAAATAGAGCATTGTGTAATTCTGTGAGATTCTTCAGTTGTGTTGTGTAAGTGATCGCGTTGATTTTCTGCAATAGTGGGGTTATTTGTTCACTATTAGATAATTCTGTAATTTTTCCTAGGCTTGTGCGTGATGCTGTTAACGCACTGGACACGGATTCTTGCCCTTGTATTGAGATTGCATTGTGTTTCAGCACACATTCTGGTTGAAGTGTCAGTAGTCCTGAGCCTTTCAGTGTCAACGGGATGATTTCCTTGCCGCAGACTGCAGTGGCTCGTGAAGTTGACGGAATTGCATAAATCCATTGATTTTTTTTCTTCAATGGTAGCCACGTAATGTTATTGGCCACAGGTTTTAGTTTACAATTTGGTTGAGTGTTGTTGTTAAACAAATTGATTTCGCAGGAACACATCTCAGCCTCATAGCTGTACCGGATTGGCACATTTGAACATACGTATTCAATTTGATTGATTCGCTCACATGATGCAAAGTCGTCGGAGCTAATTCGGAGGTATTGATCGCGAGCAGCATTTGTGGCCAGAAAGGTGGTGCATGTATCAATTGCCACCATAGTGTTGTTGATCCAATTTGGTACCGAAATGAGCAGAAAGAGTTCAAATCGGTCATGTTCCACCAACGGTAATGTAATCTTAAACACAACATGGTCCTGAGTGAGACCGCCCTTGAC
Source organism: Clusia tigrina (assembly GCA_920105625.2). Lineage (NCBI taxonomy): Eukaryota > Metazoa > Arthropoda > Insecta > Diptera > Clusiidae > Clusia > Clusia tigrina. Next base: position 122,109,697 of record OV050033.1, read on the forward strand.
CTTCATTATCCTATACAGTTGTATTAAGTCCTCTTGATTTGCAGGTAGTTCTAATGATGATGGCAGGTGGAGTTTAATTTTGTCAACTTCGGTGTGCAATTGCTCGGGAGTTAAAAGTAGCGGATTGAATTTACCATGGTGAGTGTCTGTGAGAACATCCAGTATAGCTGACTGTGTACGTTGTAAATCGGTTGCGATTAGAGTTAGTTGAATTGACAGAGCGTTGAATAGTTCCAACAATTTCGATTGTTGCAGCTCTTCGTCTTCTTTCTGCAATTGATTCCACATTTGATTCACTTGTTGGTCAAATTCATCAAATTTTGTCTTAACCGCTATCTGATCCTGCTTTATGATGTTGACGGTGGAATCAATGATGGATGTTTGATTCTTCAGCAGATGTAGCAGATTGGACTCGTTTTCTTTGACGTTTAATATTGTCCTTGACATCTTTTTGGAATACTCTGAATCTAACACGCCAAATAGTGTATGTGCAAGGTTTCCAACGAGATTTACTGCCCCTCTCCTGTTGCGACTGCTTCTTATCAGATTATTATCTACACGCAATTCTCCTTCAAGTCGATCGAAGCTGTCAGTTAGATGACTACAAGTGTAGTTTTGTTTAATCTTTCGGCAAAGTTGACGTAGGGTGCTGGTACCGTTGAACAGCGTTGATGCTTCTGTCCAATATGGTTTCTGATCGTAGTATACGAGCAAGTTCCATTCCGTAGATGAAATAGCAACTGATCCTATATTTTCGAAGTGGATGCCAAGTTTTGAACCAAAACGATTAACTTGCACTGGAGATCCCAATATTATTGGTAACATCATTATTGTGAGTAGCAATGCCAAACCATTAGTGATTGCAGGTATTATTCTTCTCCTTTTTGGCACTGGTTGCTCTTCTGGATCTACTTCGATGTCGTCATGATCTGCCGAGAATAATGGTGCCAGTCTTTGAATTGCTCTTTTAAATATGCCCCTTTGTGTTTTTACGTCGCACACTCTTACTAAGCCATCGTCACCCTTGTACACCTTAACAATTCGCCCTAGAGGCCATTGGAGCACTGGTAAGTTATCTTCTTTGACGATTACCATAGTATTTGGCTCTATGGTGCTAGTTGGACCCTTCCATTTGTGTCGTTGCTGAAGTTGGTGAAGGTACTCGTGTGACCAACGTTTCCAGAACTCGTATTTAAGGTGTGTCACCAATTTCCATCTAGTTTGTAGGGATACCTTGGATTCTGACATGTTCCTATCTATCTGTGAAGTTAACGGTTCGCCTATCAAGAAGTGTCCCGGAGTTAGCGCTGTTAGGTCATCTGGATCTGTTGACATTGGGGTAAGCGGTCGAGAATTCAAAATTCCCTCGATCTCCACGACGATGGTTTCGAGTTCTTCGTAGGTCAGTGATGCCGTCGATACACTTCGTAGTAGGAAATGCTTGGCGGATTTAACAGCTGCTTCCCATAAGCCTCCAAAATTGGAGCTCTAGGAGGAATAAATTTAAAGTTTATTCCACGGTCGCTGCATGATCTCGTGATATTTTCTCGTGAGGTGTTTGAGAAGATAACATCGTTTAGCTCCTTCAGATTGTTACTTGTGCCGACGAAATTGGTTGCGTTGTCACAATAGATAGTGTCACACCGTCCGTGGCGAGACGTGAAGCGTTTCAGCGCTCCGATAAATGCTTCGGTCGTCAATTCGGTTACAACCTCTAGGTGAACTGCCTTTGTTGCGAAACAGGAAAATACTGCGATGTAAGCCTTGTGTGGTTTCTTTCCACGAATTTTATAGTGCACCCAAAATGGTCCGCAATAATCCACTCCACTATGGACAAACGGGCGAGCTGGAGTGACTCTGGTTGCTGGCAAATTTCCCATCACTTGAGTGAATAACTTAGGTTTGGATCTGGTGCAGCGCACGCAATTTTGTACAACGTTTCGGGCCATTATTTTTCCTTTTATTATCCAAAATCGTTGCCTTGACGCTGATAGCAAACCTTGTGGACCACAATGCAAATTATTATCATGCATCATGACGAGAATCATTCTGGAGATATGGTCATTGTATGGCAGCAACATGGGATGTTTTGCGTCATAGCTCAAGTTAGATGCTTCTAGCCGTCCTCCAACTCTTAGGATACCTTGGTCATCAATAAACGGTGACAAATTACTGATATCGCTAGTGTTATTGACAGTTGAGTGACGCTCTAAGTTTTTAATGTCATCGTAAAGGGCTCTTCCTTGGGTACCCTTGACAATCAATGTCAATGATGCCTCCATTTCTTCAGCTGTTGGTGCTATTGTAGGGTGGGATACCTTGTTTCTTAATACTTTCACATACCGAATGACATATGCTACAATTCTTTGCAGGCGTCGAAATGAGTTCCTGTGATTGATTTCTTCCCAGAAAGTTGTTGTCTCTTTCGAATTGAGTGTTAGAGCTGCACTCGTCTGCCGCCTGAGTTCCAAGGCACATTGTTCACGTGGAGGTTGAAGTGGCCAAATTGTCATAGATCCGTGCAGGAACTTAGATTTATATAGCCAAAACAGGTTGTCTACCAATTTAGCTGCTGTCACGCCTCTTGATACCAGATCTGCGGGATTGTCTTGGGACGACACGTGACGCCATTGTTGTGGATTAGTTGCTTGCTGAATAGCCGAAATTCGGTTTGCCACGAATGTGTGGTAGTGTGCTGATTCTGCATTTATCCATATCAGCACCGCTGTGGAATCAGACCAAAAATGCGTTGTAACGCTTTTGAAGAATGGGCTTTCATGGAGCTTCTGCATCAATTCCACGGCGACCTTAGCAGCGCACAATTCCAGTCTTGGTAATGTTACTTGCTTTGTTGGAGCTACTCGTGATTTCGCGCATAGGAAGCGAACGATTATCTGGTTTTGGGAATCTTGTGTTCGCATGTATGCTACCGCTCCATAGGCACGTTCTGATGCGTCAGCGAAAATGTGTACTTGGGGGTCCTTGGGTACTGTGCGACCGAAGACGTGGCGTGGCACGCTGATGGTTTCTAACTTCTGCAAGTCCTTTTTGAAGGTTAGCCATGTTTTGTGAAGTGGTGCTGGAAGGTCTGTGTCCCTAGTCTATTTTAAGTTTCCATAGTTGTTGAAGGAATACTTTTGCTGTGGTCGTAACTGGCGCGACGAAGCGAAGGGGATCGAAAATACGTGAAATATCTGCTAAGGCTGAACGCTTTGTTATCCTACCGGATTCTACTACACCAACCTTGACCTTAAAGTCATCATTAGAAGGGCTCCAAATCAATCCCATTGTTTTGATGTTGTCGTCCAGTATGTCACCGAATTCCATATTTACTTCATGGTCCGTGACTGGAATTTCTTCTAGTAACCTTGGGTGATTCGCGCACCATTTCCGTAAATTGAAACCCGCGGAACTAAGCATGAGTCGAAGTTGCCGCTGTATTTCACATGCAGTGGAGAGATGATCAGATCCGCTCAACACATCATCGACATAAAAATTGGATTTTACGACTTCTGCTCCTAGTTGATATTTGTTGGCTTGATCGTCAGCCAGAGCCTGAAGTGTGCGGATAGCCAAATACGGTGCAGATGCTGTACCGTAGGTGACTGTCGTGAGCTGATAACACTTCATGGGATGTGAGGGATCCTCTCTCCACCAGATAAGTTGGAACTTTTGATCGTCTTTATCTACTCGCACTTGTCGATACATCTTTTCAATGTCGGCTGTAAAGACAAATCGAGGGAGCCGGAAACGCAAAAGAATAGTGAACACATCTTCCTGGATAGTTGGTCCTGTTGCCAGAAGATTGTTTAAAGAGACATTTGTTGATGTTTTGGCTGAAGCATCGAATACGACTCTTAGCTTTGTCGTTGAGCTGTCTGGCTTCAAAATGGCATGATGTGGAACAAAGTAGTGGGAACTCTTGTAAGAACCAAAATCTTCTGAGGGAAATTTTGGCCCACACCACAGGTGACAGAGTCACTAAATACACACAAACACCATGAAGATCAGATCGAATAATTGCAGCTTGGAAACGCCCACAATGCCAACCGAAACAACTGCAGTGAGAACCTAACGAAAAGAACTACAAGCATTGTAACCAATTAGCGCGGCCGTGGTAGGAGCGCAGATCAGTAGCAGCATATTAGACCAGTTGGAATAATAGCAATTATAACAAAAAACCCGACCACCACAGCCAGCGATCTTGCCAATCAGCGCTATGCTTACGAAGAGCGAGGAAAAACACAGCGACGAGGAATGCAACAAATACATGCAGGACAAGAGAAGGTGAGTGCACGAACTCAGCGGTGGAATTTGCCGAGTGCGCTCGCTCGGAAATCTTACATCAACAACACGAAGAAACGAGAGCGAAGCACAAGAGGGACAACGACAGAACAACCACCACGCCAACGACCAGCAAGCAGAAGGAGAAATACAAACGAAATGCTGGTTGTCAGTTAAATTAAATATTTAACAACAACACGAAGAAACGAGAGCGAAGCACAAGAGGGAAATGCTGATTGTCAGTTAAATTAAATATTTAACAACAACAACACTACAGGATTCCGGACAGCGCTGCTGGCAGGCAACAATACTGCAGGCTAACCAGGGACCGTTGGAGTGAGGTGGCTGACCGCCAGAAGTTGAAGGTGGCCCAAGGGCAAAAGACGGCAACACCAACAAGCCTGACGGCAACAAAAACAAGCCTGCCACAACAACAACAATCGACTACTGGCCAACGGAAGTAAAATCACACAACGGTGGCCTGCGAACAACAACATGTGTCAGCCGCTGCGACCTGGGACTATATAAACCACGTATCCCAGGCAGTAGGTCTCTTCGTCGATCACCAGCATCCTGACTAGCAACAGCTCTACAAAGTACAATACGAACATAGAAAGCTTAGCAAGAACCTCTGGTTTTTAATCGTTTTCTTGCTAAGCCATACACAGACAGAGACTACAGGGATTCAGTGAGAGCCTCTGGTTTTTAATCGTTCTCCCACTGAATCACTGAGACACATACGCCACCGAGACTTAGGGACTTAGAGGGAACCTCTGGTTTTTAATCGTTTTCCCACTAAGTCATACGCCGTACAGAGACCATAGGAACTCAGTGAGAGCTTCTGGTTTTTAATCGTTCTCCCACTGAGTCACAGAGACACACACTTACCGGGACGTAGATACATGGAAACAAGTACACATTGAATAAGTTATTTATACAAACATAGAGTTAAGGAAGTAGAATTGTTTTGAGCAAGGACTGACAAGAGTCCATAATCAATACACTAAATAAATACGTTGAAATTAATTTAAATCACAGGATTTTTATATTTTTCTGTATACGACCCCTGGAGCCGCTGAGTTTTACCCCAGCTATAAAAAAGAGTCGTTACACTCTTGATGCTAGTTATATCAATCTCTTCCATATGACCAAGCTTCTCGTATTCTTGCATGAAGGCTACATATTGTGCCTTGAATTCAGGAATCTTTATCATTTTTCGTTCAATTGTCATGAACCGTTGCAGAGCTAACTTCTGCGATTCTCCCAGTTGGTTTGGAGTGGTTTGGAACGGCAATTTCACTATGAAGCGCCCATTGATATCACGTTGATAATTTTGCAGAAAATGTTCTTCACAGCGACGCTCGGCGTTTGTAAACTTACAGCTCGGTGAATCACATCCTTCAAGTTGCCAGAATTTTTCAAGAGTGTTGTTGAGGGAACCATTCTCCTGACCAGTGTAGACTGCACATGTTGCTGTTTTTGTTGAGCTTTGGCCAATTTTTCCACTTATCACCCAACCAAGCGTTGTGTTTTGCATGACTGGGAGCTCAGAGGAAAGCCTGCATTGCATAATAGTACGACGTTAGTTGTGTCACACTATTAAGCACTTGGCTAAGTAGTTTGCTAGCTGTGTCTATTGACTTCTTTTGTTTGTCAATTAGTGAGCATAGCTGGCTTGACGGACTTCTGGGGGCAGCTATCACGGTGCTTGATTCGCTTTGTCTGGTGGCTGGCTGCGGCGACCGTACTGTTTTGAGTACCTCCGGTGCAGCCTTTGAGGTTGATGCTGCCTGGAGACGTTTGATGGCCTGTACTGCTCTGTCCATCTCATCGCGTGCTTCTCGGTATTTCGTGCGAATGGCAATGTGTAAATCCTTCACGAAATATGGGTGGTCGACTTCCTTGCCATGTTGGTCGCGTATGGTATTGTCGAGTTTGTCAAACTGTACCCACAATTCATCCAGCTCCTTGGCTTTTGTTGTTATGACATATATTGTTCTGCGCTCTTGTGGCGCCTTCTTGTAATTGGCTATAGCTTTTTGTAGAGCCAGTGCAAGTTCATCTTGCCTGAATAATAGTTCATCCATTCCCATGATGCTGACGTATCGTGTTTTTGAATGCTATGTGCAGGATTCGTTGTTGTCGTCTGCTGGTTACCGGCTAATGCTGACTTGATTGTTGTCGTCTGCTGGGTACAGGACACTTGATAGCTTGATGATGTATATGATGTCTGAAGTCTTCTGCAGGTTACTAGCTTAGGACTTGATTGATGAATGTGGATACTACCTGGTAGCTGTTTGCTGCCTACTAAAGGATGTTTCAATGATCAGTGGATTGATGGATACTTGGCACTTGAACCAGTTATCCTTTCCGTCTGATACTCAGAAGGTTGCAAACGTCGGGGTCACCAAAACGTTAAACTAAAATTAACAGCTGAATTTCAACAACGGTTCTTGTACCGAGTTGATTATAAAGTTGTTACCAGGCACGTGGACCTTGGTATCGTTGAAAAAGGACCTAATGTCAACAGCGGTGCTTGTACCGAGTTGATGGTGGGTTTGACAACAGGCACATAAACCTTGGTGTCGGAGAAGGAGAATCAATCAATGTTAAGTTAAAATGAAAAGACTCACAGTTAACTCTTACTGATTGACTGACTTTTGGATGTGCCAATCGTGGGTATTTATTCATTTTCTATATAACAAATTATGCATTAAAAGTTTGAATGTTACATACCTCCCAATGAGGTTTGCACATCAACTGTTAATGCAATTAACACCAACATTTGTATCCCTGTCACAGTTGTATAAACTAAAAGCACACACATTGTTATGCTCTTTCATTTAGTCGTCAATAAGAGAGCGAGAGACAGCAACTTTTTTTTTCAAATTCACTAAAAAAAATTAGAATGTTAGTGACGCAAATTGCAGTTCTCTCTCTTGCTCAACTACACAAATGCAAATCATTTTTGTGCACCTCTACTCTTGATGCATAATCGGAGTCGAAAAACATAACGCTCGATATATATTTCCATGCAAAATGTATGAAAATAAATATATTTACAAATGTAATGTAATATCAGGGTTAAATAAAAATAAAAATTAATTATAAAAATTACAAAATTTAAAACCTACTTTTCGGGACCCAAACATTACGGGCCCTAGTTACGTGCCTAGGATGCCTAGGCCTTAGTCCGCCCCTGATGGGGGGGTAGCTTTGAAATTAATGTCGAACCCTGAACAAACCCCGTATTCAATGTGCTTGCAGAATCTTCCAGACTCTTTATAGTGATGTCTTTAACGTGATGTCTCTAATGTGATGTCTCGAATGTGATGTCTCGTAGTTGCAGAAAATTACCTCTGTGATCAGGCTATCTCCGAGTGTCTTCCAAAATTGATCACTTGTTTCTCTGTGATTTTAATTTTAAATTCTGAGGAACCTTTGTGGTATCTCTTAGGATTTGTGTCTCACAAAGGGTCAATCACGGCCTAATTGTGCCTTTCTGGCGATCGGTGAACCTACCTATCTTGTGGTACCGCCACAAACGAAACCGTTGCAAGGCAACCAACTTACAGTGAACAATATTTTCGATATATTTATACATATCTATTACGTATATATATATACGTGGAATTTTTGAATGAACCAGTTCCGGATTGGAGTACTGTTATCCTAGCCGATATTCTTAGGATCATAAATGAAAGAATAAAGTTCAAAGAAGAGTGGCCTTTACCTTTTTCTGCTTCCCATTCCCCCTCCCGAAACCTTTCCTATCTATCTACTTGTTCTGCCGCATCTAACCAGGGTATAGTACAATTGTCTATGTGACTGAGTCCATCCAACCGCATATCTTTCTATCCTAGCCTGACTATTCAATGATGTTTGGCTACTCCGCATATTAGCTGACCACTCGCCTTCCGGCCAATCCGCCGCTGTTCTCAGTTCAATTGCCAGCAGTACATTTTTTGATTTGATATCATTTTATTCGGTTTCTTCTTTTGTTTTTTCTTGGCCACCGGAAAAGTTCGAAAAGTGCTGTTTGAGAGCTTGCGGTTTAAGTTTCCCCGTACCGCGTCAATGACGGAAGCAAGTGTCAAACATCACATTTAGCAGCACATAAATTGCAGGAGACGTCTTAAGTTGTGCCACCCAATGCACTTAAGCCAAATTTAATATGAGCAAAGACGGTTCCTTGCCACACCAACATGTCAGACGAACTCAGCCACACAATAAATTTAACAAAATCCTCAATAACAACTAACGGGGTGGGGGAGTGGGTGAAACAAACATAGGAAAAGGGGAATGTCAGTTGGCAAAACAACAATTCTACTGATACGAGCAACCTCACAACTCCGGCAGCTGATAATCCAATCAGGGATCGCTGGGTTCGAATTGCGTTGCCATAAATACGCAAACACCACAAATAAAGCAAAATGAAATAAAACACGAGTAGCAGGAAAATAAAATACAAGGAAGGAAGGACTCCACCTGAAGCTAATTGAAAGCGAAAGCAGAGCAACAACAAGAATTCCATCACTTTCGCAAGGCATACGTGAGTGGCACAAAAAAACAACTCACAAATGCCGTTGCAACTTGCGAGTTGGTACGTGAAGCGCGTTGATGAACTGCTGCAGATATGGAACCTGACGGCAGTCAGCATCAGAGCAGCACCGTCACAACCACAGACGGACCGATGGACAGACAAACACCTCAACTACTGATGCTGCTGCTGCTGCTGCTACTGATGATAAATGGATTCCCTGTCACTTTGAGCGTAATGGAGTTGAAACGGCACTCACAGCCTGCGGTGGCTGCATCCCTGCCGAGTATCCAGGGAAGTGGCGTCCGCTAAAAACACCGCCATTACGTAGATTACCTCTGAAAAAGAATTGCCATGACCGGGCAAACGTCAGATATCACGAGCGAGCCTCCTTTGCGGGTGAATGCAAAATGAAAGTGGCGGTACCGGAGCCTGTGCCTGTGCCTGATTGATTGAGTGCTAACTTAATGACTCGAAAGTGCGAACGACTCTGGAACTATTAAAACACTTTTAATATGCAAGGATAGCGATGAAGGAAGAACAGCGAAATGCAATTGACATTGGCACAAAAATAACAGTCAGCGCATTGCCACAAAGCGAAGGAGGGCCTAGCGCAAGGATAATAAACTGGGCAAAAGGCCACACTTCCATGACCTTAACGAACTGCCTCAATGAAGTTAGCTGACTATTCAATTAATTTTCCAATTTTCAGAGTGGTTTTTATGAGGTTCTCATAAAACGACACCGTCCTCACCGGTTGATCATGTTTTCAATTAATCAAGTGTAATTAAATGTGCTGTGGTATATTAGAAAAAATCAATGATAACTCATTCAGAGGGATCCAGCTAAAGGAGGGTTCGCCTGGGATTTAAAAAATTTCCCTTATTTGGAAGCCTGAATTGTAGGAGTACCACAGCGATAGCCAAGGAACCCAGAATTGATGATGATGTCAGCCGAATAACACAGGGAAGCTTGGAACTCACTAGAAGTGTCCTCACGCATTCATTTTTAAAGTCCTCAATCGATTGCGATAATAACACTTAATTCCCTAACAAATCCTTAAAGAAATGAATATGAAATACTATGAAGAAAATACTATACTATGGATGTATTATCTTATATTGTTATATGTATGGTGACATATTATAAGGAGGAGGACCAACATTTTGTGACTGTCAGGTTGAATCTTGGCAAACTCTCGCAGTATGACTTCTGACTCAATAAGGCTACGATGCTCCTTATGGACTCAGTGCCCCGTGAGAACATATATTGTTGTGCTGATGAAGTTTCTGCTGAGGTTGAGTATTGAACCAGTCCGCTCCTTGTTTATCGCAGTTCAAGTTTATCTGGCAACACCACAGTGGTGCTCTTCCACCTAGGATCATTTCGCTTCCTTACTAAGACACGAATCTCACTACTCCTACCGGAATTACTTGAATGTCCCACAACACTTTAATGCTTCAGAAGACAACATGAGGCACAACTTCGTTGAGTTCATTTGATTTTATTCACATACCGAAAGCCCTCCGACATCTCTAGACCCTACTTGGATTGACTTTACATTTTCCAGAAGTACGCATGAATCGTGTATTCCACTTACTCTTCATATCACAGACCTACGAGTACCATCACTGAATTTATGAAGGAACAATCATTTGATTACTTTCCAGAAACTAAAGGGATATCTTGCGAATATTGCAGACAGGTTCCCTTTAACTATCCATACCTGCGGCGCAGATGGACTCAGTTGTTTCACTTTATTCATTTATTTTTGAGAGAGCAGTGTTTTCATCAGTAGATTCTGATTTTGTATAAGTTCATGAATCATCTTGTCTTGTACTCTCCCTTACGGTGCGGTCTGGTTTCTTTTCACTCTGCTTGCAAATCTAAAAAACTTTCAAAAAAAAGTGTCAAAGTGCGACAGGACGTTTAATTGGCATTTTTTTGATAAACACTGTTTAGTGGTGGTTGCAGTCTGCCATTTAATAAAAACAAATAGTGACAAAAAGTTAAAACAAAATTGCCACAAAAAAAAGAATAATAATAAACATACATACATATATATAGGTAAGTGCGCCAAAATGAGTGTTTTACGCTCGCCACAGAGCGAGCGTAGGAATACACACAAAAATGAGACAGTTATGGAAAATCAAAGAGCCGGCTCTCCTATGAGTGCGTTCCCTATGATAGTCAATAGCGGTCCATCTATGCCGGACACTCTCAGAGAGCGATCTTCTCCACAAAAAAATCAAAAGGTTGATGGTATAAACATGCAAGGTGCCCTGTCCTCCTCAAACAATTTCTCCGATGCCCTAACGACCACTAACAAAATAATTACAACTCTAGCCTCATCAAATGCAACAACAAATACAACCGTTTCGTACACAAATTCAATATGTGCAAGCAAACTCACTACAGCTTCGGCTCCACCTCTAATTACTGAATCTTGCTCAGCAGCAATTGCCCGTTCAGCACATAACAGCATTAACACACTGTCAATTAAGCACCCACTAGGAAATACACAAAATGAATCACCATATAAAAGCTGTGTACTTACTCCTAAAACTCACTCAACAACAATAACCCACTCATCAGATAAATATATTGATTAACTCACAATAAAACACCCAGTAGGAAATATTCAAACCGATCCACAATCAAAATGTCGTGTAAAAATTCCTGTAGTGAAAACAAACCAAACCCCTAAACGCGCTAGATCAAGCCCAGAAAACACAACACAAAATAAACAAAAACAGTCAAAACTAGGGGACTACTGGCTTGATTTGCCAACTAGTTCAAATAGATTCGCGATACTATCAGAAGTTGAAATCGACGGTACCAGTCCACAAGAAAGAGACCAAAGAGTCCCGAAACCTCCTCCAATCTACGTTCTCTGGAGTAAATAATGCTCAACCGTTACTAGATCTGCTAAAAAACACTGCCAAGAATGAATACCAGCTCAAATTCCTCAAAGATAGCGAGGTTAAAATTCAACCAAAGTCAGGAGAAGGGTACAAAACTATTACAAAAGCTCTGGCTGAAAAGAACACAGAATTCCATACATATAAACCCAAACAGGAAAAAGACTTTAGCGTAGTATTAAAAGGGCTACACCACACAATATCAACAGAAGAAATAAAAGAGGAAATAACTAGGTTGGGATTCGATGTTACAAACGTTTCAAATATAAAACAAAGAATTACAAAGCATCCGTTGTCGATGTTTTATGTCAACTTAAAACAAAACAAAAATAATACAGACATTTATAAAGTTGAAGCAATTATGCACACAAAAATAAAATTCGCTCAGTGCACAAAATGTCAGAGGTATGGCCACACTAGAAAATATTGCAACCATACTCCTCGATGCGTTAAATGCGTTGGCAATCATGCAACGTCAGACTGCCCTAGTAAAGAAAAATCACAGGATGTGAAATGTGTGCTATGCGGAGGAAACCACCCGGCTAACTACAGAGGCTGTAATGTGTACAAAGAATTACAGCAAAAAACATTCCCCACGCTAAGGCAGAAAGTGTTTGAAAACACTAATTTTAACAAGGCCCCAGATTCCGAAAGACAACCAGGTTGCACATATGCGCAAATCGCCAAACAGAGCACGCAACAAGAGCAAACTCTAGACCAGCAAAGTGAAAATCAATTCGCCTCACATCGATCAAATGACATGACTGAATTAAAGAGTATGCTGAAAACCCTTATGGAACAAATGGGAGCAATGCTCAATTTATTAACAACAGTGATCTCTAAACTGACATAATGGAACAAAAACTTATAATTGCAGTATGGAATGCGAACGGGCTTTCTCGTCATAGTAATGAAGTCAAAACATTTATGGAACAGAACAACATTGACATAATGCTAATATCTGAGACACACTTCACAAGCAAAAGCTTCTTAAAAATAAATCAGTACAACATATATCACACAAATCATCCAGCCGGCACAGCACGCGGTGGTACTGCTATCATCATTAAAAACCAAATAAAACATACAGTACAAGACAATTATGAAAAATCTCACATTCAAGCAACAAGCATAACAATACAGGACCAATATGGACCGCTAACCATAACATCAGTGAATTGCCCTCCGAGGTATTCCATTAAAAAAGAGCAATATTACCATTTTTTTCAAACACTTGGTGTGCGATTTTTGGCTGGTGGTGATTACAACGCTAAACACCAATTTTGGGGTTCTCGGACAATCAATCCGAAAGGAAGAGAGCTACTAAAAACAATGCAAGACCACAACCTTATACACGTATCAACAGGTCAACCCACATACTGGCCATCTGATAGAAACAAAATTCCAGATGTCATTGACTTCTGCGTGATGAAAGGTGTTCTCAGAAACTGTGTTGAGATATCCCCGTCGCTGGATCTGTCATCAGACCACTCTCCTATTATTGCAACACTGAACTCGGAGGTAGAATGCACAATAGAACCACTCACACTACATACGAAATAAACAAACTGGTTCCATTTCAAGGAAATTGTAGATGACATTCTGTGCCTCAATATTTGTCTGAAGAGTGCTGAGGATATTGAGTTTGCCGTTGAAAATTTTAACAAAACTGTCCAATACGCTGCATGGAACTCTACTCCGGAGCCAAAAAATCAACTGAACAAGCATCCTTCCCATCCTGTTATTAGGGAGATGGTTGATAAAAAACGCAAACTAAGAAGGGCGTGGCAAAGTTCCAGGCATCCGAAAGACAAAAATAATTTTAATAGAGCTACAAAAAACCTTAAGCGGTACTTGGCGCAGAAGCAAAATGATGAAATACAGCACTACTTGTCCACTTTATCAGCAAATGAGACCACAGATTACTCACTTTGGAAGGCGACAAAAAAGCTGAAGCAACCCACCACCCGTGCTCCTCCTATCAAAAGCTCAAATGGCTCCTGGGCAAAAACTGATAAGGAGAAAGCAATTACATTCGCCAAACACCTTACTGGGGTCTTTAAGCCGTTTCCACCAACTTCACAGCAAGAGGAAGACGAGGTATTTAATCTTCTCAATAGTCCAGGACAATTAGAGTTACCTATCACGCCCTTTACAAAAAAGGAAATACATAACGCTATTCACAAAACACTGAATGTGAAAAAGGCACCTGGCTACGACCTGATAACAGGTAAAATATTAAAGGAACTACCAAATAAAGGAATAAAATACCTTACCTATCTCTTCAATGCAATAATTAGATGTGGATATTTTCCGCGTCAATGGAAAGTGGTCGAAATTATTGTCATCCCAAAACCCGGAAAGCCCTTGGAGGAAGTCATTTCTTATAGACCAATTAGCCTTTTGCCAATTGTTTCCAAAATGTTTGAAAAGCTCCTGTTAAACAAACTTAAACCAATTCTGCTCAAAAAGGAGATAATACCCAATCATCAATTTGGATTTAGGGAACACCACGCCACAACAGAACAAGTCCACCGAGTGTACAGCATAATAAGAAACGCTCTTGAGGAAAACCGTTATTGTACAACTGCTTTCCTAGATATAACACAGGCGTTCGATAAAGTATGGCACCCTGGCTTACTATTTAAACTGAAAAAGTTACTACCTCAGACATTTTATGATATCTTAAGATCATATCTGGAAGAGCGGCATTTCAGAGTAAAGACCAAAGAAGAAGTCACTGAACTGTTCTCTATAAAGGCGGGTGTACCACAAGGCAGTGTTCTAGGTCCTGTGCTCTACACTATCTACACGGCTGACCTTCCACTGACGGAGAATACAAATTTCGCAGCCTACGCGGATGATACAGTCATAATGGCTACAAGCAGCAACAACATAATCGCTGCAAATTATCTCCAAGAAAGCTTGGATAAGCTCCAAATCTGGCTAAATAAATGGAGGATTAAGGTGAATGCAACTAAGTCTGTGCAAGTAACCTTTAGCTTAAAAAAGAAGACTTGTCCTTCAGTAATATTAAATGATTGTCAACTGCCCCAATCCGAAGACGTTAAATATTTAGGGCTACATCTTGATCGACGTCTGACATGGCAGAAGCATATTCTTACGAAGAAAAAACAACTTGGAATAAAGATTACTTCCTTATATTGGCTCTTGGGATATAAATCCCAGTTATCGCTTGACAATAAACTGCTCGTTTATAACACAATTCTAAAACCCATATGGACATATGGTATACAGCTATGGGGTTCAGAGGCAAAAAATAATATAAAAATCATTGAGAGATTCCAATCAAAAGTATTACGCTTGATAGTAAAGGCTCCCTGGTTCGTCAGGAATGATATAATACGTCACGACCTAATCATCCCTACTGCCGATGAGGAAATATCAAGATACAGTAATAAATACCTGGAACGACTAAGTAAGCATCCTAACATACTAGCTTCAAATCTTCTGGAGAGGACAGGCACAACACGGCGACTGAAGCGAGCAACACCACTAAATTTATAATAATAATTTTTTCTAACGCAATAGTTCTGAACTAACCTTATGGGAGATTAGCACTGGCTACTCTTCCTCATGTTGATTTAAATAACTATTTTAAAAAATTACTTTGTGTATTGATTTATGTAGCTGTTTAATATTGTTATTTAATTTGATTATTGTCCCAAGGGGCAGAATGCAAATAAAACTGGAGTTAAAAAAAAAAAACTTTATTCATAGTCTATGGCTACCGTAGGACCTTCTTTCATAAACAATGGTTCAAACTTAAGTTTTCACGCTTATACACTCCACATCCAAAAAGCCTCATGTCTCTTGAGAGTTCATAGTATCAGGTGCTCTACGGAGCTAACGAAAGATCTTCAATATTAAAATGAACTCCTAAGTCCTTAGTTAGCTGTGAGACCTTACGGGATGATACATATTTTCTTGGAAGTACTTGTATGTGGGTAAAATACTCGTAATGAGATCTAACTTCCTGCAACAGGGTTATGTGAGAAATATGTGGTAAACATACTCATAGCTTCAAAGAGAATGATTGAATGAATTCGGTTTCAGTCTGCAAGCTTCCGATTTCGAGCCAAATGTTTTAATATACGTAGTGAAGCCTATACAGGTCTCTGCCCCTTCTAAGTCACATAGAATCCCAGATACCCAGGTCAAGGAAGCCACCAAACCGACCCTCCTTCAAGACATTCAACATATTGTTAGTGTTCTGAGAACACTCCTTAGAAAATTCCACCTTAAGAAAATTGCAATTCAATGCCAAAATTTCCATTATCAACGCTACAGGAAACAGGATACAACGAAAGGATGCTGAAGAATATTAAATTGGTAATAAGCAATTTCACTCTGCGCCTGGCTTAGCAGGGCAGTTCAACTCTGCCCTGATGGTGCCACCTTCCGGCAGAATTAGCAAGCTCTGCGAAAGCTGTGTCCACTCGCATTAAAGCTCATTTCTTATGCATGAAAGCTCGCAATTAATAACGTATTCACTTGAAAACAATCAATTTAAATATTTAAATGCCAACTTGCGCTGGTCACTTAGTAGCACAGGCTGAAAGCACCTCCCTAACCCCTCACTTACCTGCTTCTGCAGCGTGTCTGTGAGCTCTTCAATGCATTCCTTCCGTTCGAATCGTTCGAATTTGAAACTGTTGGAGCGATAAAGCTCATTGTCCTCGCGTCGCCGATTGCGGCACAGCCGGCGCGTGATGATGTTGCCGCTGCCACTGCCACCGATACGTGGCCTGCGTCCGGATGCACACCAAGAGCAGCGCAAAAATGTAAAAGAAAAGAGCAGAAATGTATTTATGAAGCGATTATTTCAGATTTGTTGGTGTGGGTGGAGGAGCGAGGGTATGCAGAGAAGGGTCAGCTGGGAGGATGGCGAGCTGGAGGGAGGGTGGTAGGCAGCCCGGACCCAGCCAGTGGCTCTTGCAGCTTTAAATCAAAAGCTAACAATTTAATTTGGGCAGCAGTGAGTGTGTAGCTAATATTGTAGCGACTTATCTGAAAGGGTGCGCAATTAATGCACAGCAACTTCATTTGAGCAAAATTCACGTTCATCATATGCCACAAAATTGCGGACTGTGTCACGTGCTCTGGCAAACATGAAAGTGTAATAATAATATTGTGGGGTGTGCGTTGGGGGTAAAACTTTTTTCATTAACTAAAAAGTGGGTGTGCACCCCAGTACCCAGCAACAAACCTCCTGCCTGCCCTCATTGGCATGTGAGCCAACGCCACAAAACACCTGCTGCTGCGCTTGTCTCTTGCGGGCCACCCCCACCTCCACTTGTGTTCACACCCTTCATTTGCAGGCTGCGTTAGCTGCCCATGTGTGCGCTCAATTTAAATGTGCACAGAGCCTGCATGTAAATATTTTCCATAGACACTCGCTCGCTTTTGTTTTCATTAAAAAACTTTTCACATTTTCTATGCGTTGATTTTGTTTGCTGTTGTTGCTGCTGCTGTTGTTGCAGATGTTCTTGTTGTTGTAGCCTGTATTTTTATGCATGCAACAGAGAGCCACAAAAAGTGGGACAAGCATACGTGATAAGGAGCAGAGCCTTCAAGTGTTGCGATGCGGTTTCTGTTGAGGGCGATTTAGTAAAGCGTCGCACAGTGGAACAGAGTTGTGATAAGTACCAACAAAAAAATGTTAAAAAAATTAAATATGGAGTTGCAAATATTTGCTTCAAATTATTATAATAAACTGCGTTTAATATTTTTAATTGCCAAAGGATATAACCACAAATGTTTTTAAGGGGGTTGTCAGAAGTCGGTAAAACTTTTACAGCCATTTTTGATATAAGTACTGAAAGAACTACTTCAGATAAAATCACCAAAGCATTCTGGTAAATTACAATGCATAGAAATTTTTCAGTCGGTAACAACGTGGAATATAGCAGCACAATTATGAATGGTAGAGAAACATCGCTATGAAGTTAACGACTTCCAATGCCAATTGATAGGAAACCATCGTCATCAACGCACGTTTCACCAGTGCAATACCAAAATGATTTATTCAAACAACGATTATTTTGTGCTCTCAGGGCTTGCCAGTGGTACCATTTTCTATACAGACAGCCTATCTGACTTTAGTAAGGTCTTCACTTTAGTATAGAAGGAGTAGTAGTTCACATCCTATATGAGGAAATTATTTGTTCAGTGTTTTTGTTGGGTTATCTAGGCCTTTTCTAAATAGAGGTCTATAGAGTACGGTCGTCACAGTAGTCTAAAAGGGACCTGATTTCATCTGAAAGGGAACAGTAGTTCACATTCTGTTTGTTGAAATGATTCTCTAAAGAAACAGAGTGATCTAAAGCAGAATCAGCAACAGAAACAGAATACAGTACATTTGCAACAGAAAGTACAATTTTTACAGACAGAAAATGAGCGTTTGCCGACAGAATAGAAACAACTCATCTGTCATTTCTGTCGCATTTTCTGTCATTCCTGTAATTAAATAGTAAGTAAAGTTTATGTTACAAATGTCCTTGATTCTGTTTCTGTGGCCGTTTTTGCTTTATGTCACTCCTTTATTATCACTCCGTTTCAAATGTAAGTGAGAATTGACACTGTCATAAAAATAGTGCATATCTCAGTCTGGATTCAGTATTGATCCACTAAGGAGCTTGGAACTAACTTTAGGAATCCTCACTCATTAATTCTTAAAGTCCTCAATCGACTGCGATAATGACACTTAAATCCTTAACAGATTCTTAAAGAAATGGTAATGAAATACTGTGAAGAAACCCCTATTTCAACAGTATTATCTTATATTGCTATATAGTGATATAGTGGAAGAAATAGTCTTTCCAATATCCATGACTGAACATGAATAACACTCATGTGTTAAGTCATTAGAGATAAGTTATTGATGTTAAATCATTAGTAAATCATTCCTGATAATTAATTGATAATAAAATATGCGAAGTCATTAGTTACTCCGATCCACTGTGCATCGCTGCCACAAGTTAATGGCATTAAAAAATTTATATAAAAAGTAAATAAATGATTTAATGCAGCGATATAATTAAAAGGAAAATTTAAAAAAAAAATTATAAGAAATCATTCAACTTCCGCCAGTAAGTCAAGCGTTCTGAGTTGGGTCTCTTTGCATATGAGCAGAAAGTGATATTGTGGCGCTTTGTATGCCACACACACTCACACACCATCTCGAGGCTGCCCCTAAACAGAACACCAAACAACCGCAACCCTAAATGATCTCCGCACTGAATGGCACAGCAGGGCATGGGAATCTCCGCAGACACCCACACGAACAGATTCTTTTCATGTCAGCCACAAGCGCCCACTGAACAAAGGCAGCCAACACGTCTGCAGGACACAGCAGATCCCAAGGCAGCGCGATTACATGCCACATTTGCATTCGCCATCTTCACCCCCACAGAAACACACACACACATACACACAAAGGCTCCTACACTCATTCACAAAAAATAACAAAAGGCAAACAAAAGTAAAAGTACGGAATAAGTGCAAGAAATGCAAAATGAACTCAAGGATCCTACAGACGAGGTTGAATATGCTTCCTCTCTGCTGGAGATGCATGTTTACATGCAGCCATACACAACATAGGCCAGCACACAGTTCACACACACCCATACACTATAACGCTTACTTACCCGCAAGGCTTGCACTGTGTGAGCTCCCAGTTCAAGTGGAAATTGAACAGACGCAGTTTGGCGACAGCCCGTTGTCGCAGCGAGATGTCGGGCGCAGCTGAGGTGGTCGTTTCGGTGCGGCCGGTGGCGGTGGCGGTTGTAGACGCGGAGACGGAGGCGGCAACAGCCGTCGAGATTTCGCGATTGGGATTTGGATACATCATGACGGTGCCACTGGGCGCTGAGCTGGCCATCATGCGGCTCGACGTTGACTGACGATGATGGCGATGATTGCTGCCAGCCACGCCACCGGACTCTTTAATGGTGTAGAAGCCGCCAGAGGAGCTGCAAGGAAATTGAAGAGGAATGAAAAAGAACACTTTAATAAAGGTTTATGAAGTCGGAGGTAGGAAGGTTGGCTTCAATGTAACAGGTTCGTTAGGGGAATGAATTTTTAGTTTAGTTAAAAGGACTCCAACACTGTTGTTGTGTGGGCACCTGATCTTGAAATATGGTTCTAACTGGAAGGCAATTAGTAAATCAAACCAAATTGGAGTCTCGATACATGGCATTATTACGTTCTAATGAGAGAAGGACCAACTAGGGTATATATCTTAATAATGTGGTTAAAATTAGATTAAGTGCTTAACGCGATTAAGTCATTCATAGCATTTTATCGTTCGAGTCTAACCCCACACTCTTTTAAGGTTTGCTATTACCTATAAAAAGGCATAAACCCAGATTAAAATATTATCCGTGATTAAAGGAGAAAATATTGATTATTTTGAAGAGATTATTAACATTTTTTAAAGCTGGTTTAATCTCAATGAGGAGGAGAGGTTTAAATGCGTTAATCCTATCCATATTCCATACCCGTATCCTGTCCATATAAATCATGTTAATTGATCACTTTAAATGAGGTTTTTAAAAGGAGATTACACATTTTGACCCGAAAATGGGATTAATCTTGTTGTGCCGTATGAGATTAACCACACAACTCTAGAAGATTATAACTAGTTTAAAGTTTTGACAAAATAATCTTCAAAATTTACATGAGTTTAATATTAAGAGTTATAATTATATGATTTTAATTTTTTTATATTAGGAACATAAAAGGATTACAAAGTCTTAAACGAAATTAACACCTTATAGACGATAATCATAGAAATATTCAAAATACGATAACATTAGCAGATTAAAGCGATAATATGGCATTATCATCACTTTGAAAAAAAAAATAATATTGAACGAGATTAAGCGATTAAAATTGACGATTTAAATGTGACTAACAACAGAAATATTCCTACTAACTTATTATTAGAAGATTACAATGAGATTATCTCATTAATCTTCTCAAAACGAGATAATCTCAGGCACGAGAATAAACTCCTGAACGATATTAAAGTCCTGAACGATATGAAAGTGCTGCACCCGATTCAAGTCTTGAACGTAATTTAGTTCCTGAACTAGTTTAAAGTTTTGACCGAGATTAAAATGCTGAGCGCGATTAAAGTCTTCAACGAGATTCAAGCCCTGAACCAAATTAAGATATTGAAAGAGTTTAGAGTCTTGAATGAGTTTATCTGGTTAAATAGGATAACCAACCCATTAGAGATTATCTTATTTATCCTTTAGATTTTTCTGAAATTAATCATAATGTTGCCCATTGCTATGTTTGGACGAGGATATGATAAATATATTAAAGTATTGTATGAGCAAAACTACACAAATATTTAGAGTAAACGAGATTAAAGTCTTAAATGAGTTTAAAGCATTGCCATAATGTGGGCTTTTAACTATCTTATCATTGAAAGCAGTTTGAAAACTTGAATGAGATTAACTGTTAATCTGCTGGACTTATAAAAAGTGAAGCGCACCAAGTATTTAAGTGAGGGAGACTTATGAGATTTACCCTGAAACTTCTGTAAGCTATTACACTATTACAGTGGACATAATTCATTAATCCTTGCACCTATTGCCACCTTCGGTTTTGGTAGCACTCCTCGGTCTATTTCCATCAATAACCTCAACTCAACTACCTGTGGAAATTATTTTTGTATCTGAAGAGTTAACGGTCCTCAAATAAAACGAGGCATTTTCGTAACCCATCTAGCCGGGTGAACACCCAAAGGGAGGAGTTGGAACATCCTTTTATTAGCTACGTGCATATTAGACCGCTTGGCAGCCTTATGCGAGTGTATTCACCCTAGCAAACCCACTCTGGGGTATGAAATGCATATGCAAAAGTTGGAGAGGATAGCTGATGGGTGCGGGAGGTGGATGGGGAGGGATAGATAAATGCTAATTTTTGTTTGCTTAGCTTGTCAAGCAAAACACGCACAAGCATAACAAAAGCAAAGCACGGCAAAGCAAACCCAAAATTTTGTGTCCCTTTGAAGTGCGGCCCGGAATTTGCTTATTGGATTTTGTAGTCCGTGTTTTACCACTTTGGAAGGGAAAACTGGAAAACTTTTACACACACACACGAACACACTCTGAACCTCACTCACAAACACACACACTTGGTGTACTTACGACATGTTGTCTCCGCCGCCGCCGCCTACGCAGCTGATACCGCTACGCCGGGGACGACTTTTCCGGCGCCGTCGCCTGCGTCGCTCAGACGAAGCAGTGCTGTTCAACAGCACGTGTTGACTCAGCGACTTCTGGCAGTTAGTCGCGTTGACTGGTTGTGTCGATGATAGTGCCTGCGTCTGGGTCGGCATGGGCAGTTGTCCGCTGGCGGCCAAACGGCGTCCCGTGATGGTGCTCGACGGCAGGTTGCTGGAAGTGTTGCCGCTGGGTGCCGCGATGCCGGCCACGGCCACCACAATTTGGCCGTCGCCGAAGCCACCTGCTGAACTCACGGTGTCCGTGGATTGGATGACGCTCTTCGCGGAGCTGCGGCTGCCGAAGCTGTGATTGACCTTACGCCACATGCGCTCCATGGTGACTAACTGCGATTTGTGACGGGGGTGTACGTGGATAAGTGAAGAACGATTTGCTAGCTAAGATAGTTAAGTCATTTGTGGGGCGGTGTGTGAGTGTGGAAGCTGACTCATTGCTGTGCGGGTATATATACTCAGGAACTTTTCATGTTGTTTTGGCGGTGGTGGTGATTGTGGCGGTTGTTGTTGTTGTTGTTGGTGTAAGTAGTTGTAGCAGGAACACAAAATTTAAGTATAGGAAGACACACACACACACACGCACTCACTGACTCACGAACAAAAACGTTCAGCAAACTGTCTGTCTTTTGTTGTGCACTTTTAGGTTAAACAGCCAAGCGGAATCCTTTAAGCCGGATAAGAGCATCACTTGAGTGAGGATACGGCTTTGTGTGCCGAGTGTGTCGTAGTTCGAGGCACAATGCAGTCAGGTAGTTTCGCAAATGGCTTGTTATGCGCTATTGTTGCAACACAAAACACCTCTCATTTACATGGGGTTGGCTACCCCCGAAAAGGACATGCACATTCAACGCACGCAGGCTCAAGCAAGCGCTCCACAGGCAGTGGTGAGAATTGACACACTGACAACAGCTGCAGTCCCCTGATCCGACGACGACTTTTTGAAGTTTCACCTCCTGATCTGCTGCGTGTATCCCTACTGGTGTCAGTGGAGGAAGCTGTGGGTTCAGCAGTGCTTGCGGCAGTTACCCGGGCATAGCTCGAAGGCAGTCAAATGTGCCTGTGACAACCATCCTCAAATTCACTAACTCAGTCGTAGTTCCAAATTATTCCAAAACCCAAAAAATAAAAGAAACACAGAGGAAGAAGTTGCTATGTGTACAACAAACGGAGCCCCAAGCAAGTTTTTGTCACGGTCCCCCGCAAAATATGCAATGGAATTTTCAATAGTCCTTTTATTGCCCAGAGCCTTGCACTGCAGCACTCGTCACGGTTTTTGTCTTCGATGGACGCCTCTTTAAATATTTCTGCCTCACTTCAGTTTAAAATGTTTCACAAAATTTACGACTTCACTTTTTCTGTTTCAGTGCAAACACAGAAATTTTTCACACATTTTTTCACAAATCCACATTCACGCTCCGTTCTCAGCCAGTTAACTGCTCAGTGAATTCTCCTGTGTCCTTTCACAGTGAATACGAGTGGAGTGTGGACCTTGTGGCACATGTTCGCTGATACGTTCCGCATGTCCTTCCTGTTTGACAGTTGTCATCCCTTGGACTGGCAGATGGTCGCAGGTGATGGCCAGGGTCTTCCATTGATGTGGCAAAAAAATTCAAAGAAAATTTGCAGCTACCTTCAGATGAGGAAATGAAAATAAGGACTTGAAGAATTCCGTTTTTGCTAAGAGTCTTAAATCATTTAAATTTCCAGTTTCCAATATTTCAATGGCCTTTTGTATTATATTTTAAGCCATGCGGTGGTGTGAAGAAACTACTTCCAATGGTTTGTGCATCGACTAAGCTAAGGAACACCGAAAGCTGCTGCGGTTGTTGTATTTGATAAAGAAGAGTGGTGAAAATTACGAAAAATATGCGAAACTTGTATTAATCTTAAGTAATTGGGCCAACAAGAATTATATTAGCATTTAATTAGAGAAATTATTTTGTTGTCGTACCGAGAAGAAGGGCACAATAGATCTCTAAGGTCCCCACTTAATAATAATACCGAGAAGAAGATACGAACAGACACATATAAAGGAATAACCTGTTCTACCATCATTCTCACCAGGTTGTCGTTTTTTCACCACTCTCAACAATACTCACCACAGCGGAGCACTGTATTATCAACATTAGGGAGGTTCTTTATAGTTCGTTTCACGTAAGTTTATCAATTGCCCCCAGCGCAGCGAGAAAAATTAAATTGAAATTATAATAAACCATTTCTGAGGGAGAGTGTTCCAGAGTCCCTGCTTGTGATCTTTTCATTCACTTTTTCATTCTGATTAGTTTCTAGAGTCTGTACTGACACATTTTTCGCATATATGTGCATAATCTTGTTATCAGTAGGAACTGACGTCTGGTGGCTAAATCCAACAAATGTGAACTCTCTTAAAGTACACCAAACAATAATACAAAACCAGTGAATAAGTTTGAGAAGTTTGGTGCAAAAGTAGTTCAGAATACCCTAGAGAAACTAATATCAACCTCTTTATCCCAAGAAATGGATATTTTCACTTAGATCAGATCTAGTTAATACCTCTCTGTATCCGGCTCCTGGCACCCGCCGAGCTTAGTCCAGCAACTTGAGTCGTTACACTTGATGGACACCAGGAAAACAAGAGGCCAAGATACTCGTACCCTCCCTGGGCAAACTTAAAATTGACCATAGTGTTCTAATATAAGATATTTGTAACAACGCTAAGCCGGCCTTTGTTTTAGTGGTAAGGATGCTAGAGTCACACTCCAGTGGGGGTGCGTTTGAATCATGCTCCGGGTATGGTCTGAAATATGCTTCTTTCTAAATGTTTTTCTCTTCGGGTCGAAGAGTTGAGTTGGTAGTACTCATTCCCAAAACTCATTGAAGACATAATTAATTATGCTGTAAGGTATAATATAATAAAAACTACGCTAAATTACTCGTAACTTATATTGTAAGACGCCTGATGAGGATGGCCATTGTTTAAGGATCTTTTTCCTTCAATGGTTGCCAGTTCGGTGCTTGTACCAAAATGGCTGATGAATTGTTATATGGTGCTTGTACCAGTATAACGTAGGTTAATAACAAATTGATTACTAGCTTGCAAAATTGTGCATACGTATGTGCAAATATAGCTAACTGCAATTTGATGGGCATATTCGTTCGTGGAGCAGTGGGATCACTACGCTCGGTTATATGTTAATATGGTTAAACATCCTCCCGGCCTTGAGCGGCAGTCGCTCTACCTGATCTATCGTAACTCGTAACGAACTCCAGGTCTGCTGATTCAGCTGCTCGTTTTGTTGAATTTTTTTTTGAATGGTTTCTGCGGCGTCTTTTTTTGCTTATTCTGAGTCAAGAACGCCAAACAGTGAGTGTGCAACATTACCTATGAAGTCAATTGCGCCTCGTTTCGTACGTGTATTATGACTGGCCTGCAATAATTGATTTCTGGCGTCCAATTCATTTGCCAATCGCTGTATTATTGTTATTGTGGTGGAGCATGCTTTCGGGTCATGGGTTGATTCACACGATCGCTGGAGTATTTGTGGATAACCCTTGAGTTTGTCAAACTCCTTGCAATATGATTGAATTTCCACATAGGTGATGATACTCCATTGACTGGTTACAATATCTGTCTTGCCAATGTTTTCGAAGTATATTCCGGGATCGGAGGAAAATGGTTTGTTTTGTATTGATGAAGGCGAACAAGCAGGCAAAAGGAGAGTCACCAACAATACTGCTACAATTGATGACGTGGCTGTGATTCGCGTACGTTTGTTAGGAGGCGCTCCATTGATTTGCGTTTCCTTCGAGGCTGGTTTTTTATCAGTGGAGTATGTCTGACTTGTCGTAGTTTCTGGTGAAGTGTCTTCCTCAGGTACAATGGGAAGTGGGGCTAATTTGGGAATTGGTCGCCTCAGAATGCTTGTGGCAGTTCTTACATCTGCCACTCTGATTAGGCCGTCATCTCCTCGTATCACCTTGGTAATTCTTCCTAATGTCCATTTCAGTGGTGGTGCATTTTCATCCTTAATTATCACCCTCATGCCAGGATTGACACTGTGACAGGCGCTCTTCCATCGGTATCGATGTTGCAAGGTGTTCAAATATTCATTTGTCCACCTCCTCCAGGGCTTGAGTGCTGCTAAGTCGTTTGGATCCGATGATAACGGAGTTATTGGCCGGGAATTTAGGATTGCCTCAGCTTCCACTATCACAGTCTCCATTTCTTCATACGTTAAAGCCGCTGCAGCTAATGTTGACTGTAGTAAATGTTTAGCGGATTTGACTGCTGCTTCCCATAAACCGCCAAAATGTGGGGCGCTTGTGGAATGAATGAAAATTCGATGTGCTGCTTACTACATTCGCTGATAATGTGCTGCT
The DNA here is from genome assembly GCA_920105625.2 of Clusia tigrina. Taxonomy (NCBI): domain Eukaryota; kingdom Metazoa; phylum Arthropoda; class Insecta; order Diptera; family Clusiidae; genus Clusia; species Clusia tigrina. The sequence goes on from OV050033.1 coordinate 122,136,077, forward strand.
TAGCGTCCTTAGCTAGGATAACTTGTTGTAATTCGTACATAAGATTTTTTATGCCAACAAAGTTAGTGGATTGTTGTTAAATCACTGACTATTTCCATATGTACGGCCTTGGTAGCGAAGCAACAGAATACAGCTACGTATGCCTTAAGCGGCCGCTTCCCGCGCAGCTTGAAGAGTGTGTATATTGGTCCAAAGAAGTCAACGCCGGAAATTATGAACGGTCTGGCCGGATGCACTCTGTCCTTAGGAAGGTTTCCCATTATTTGTTGTAGCATTACAGGTTTCGTTCTTACGCTTCTCACACAGCCCTGAATTACCGACCTGGCCAACACCTTTACCTTGATTGGCCACTATCTTTGCCTGACGATGGATATTAATGTCTGCGCGCCGGCGTGAAGATGTAGTTTATGTAGATCACTTAACAGGAGTTTGGTTAATGGATGACGGTAAGGCAAGAGCATGGGGTGTTTGGCGTCGTAGGTCAGCCTCGAGGAATGTTGCTCCTTATTTTAGCTTCTGCATTTATTCTACCGCAAGTTTAGCAGCGCAAAGTTCTAGTCTAGGCAGCGTAATTTGTTTTGTAGGAGCTACTCTAGATTTTGCGCAAATGAATCGTACTATCATGGTATCGTGGACATCTGATGATCGTATATATGCCACTGCACCATAGGCCCGCTCTGATGCATCTAAATATGTATCACACTGATGAACACTGATTTTTTGTAGTTCCCTTAATTCAGTGGGAAACTGTAGCCACGTTGTATGAAGATTTTGTGGCAAGGATGCATTCCAGTCTACGTTGAGCTTCCAGAGTTTTTGAAGAAATATTTTGGCTGTGACGGTGACTGGTGCAATGAATCCAAGAGGGTCAAAAAGCCTAGATATGTCAGACAGCGTACTGCGTTTTGTGATTTTTCTTGCTTCTGTAGTTACTATCTTGAGCGTAAATGTATCACTTATTGGTTGCCAGATAAGTCCCATTGTCTTAATGCTTTCCTTTCCGGGCTGACTACAGTTTAACGCTAGCTCTTGATCACTAGGTGGAACATTTTTTAACAGATGATGGTGGTTGGCGCATCACTTCCGTAACTTAAATCCGGCCGATCCAAGCATATTTTGCAACTGTGTTTGAATGTCGCCTGCTGCAGATAATGTATTGACTCCACTCAGTGCATCGTCTACGTAGAAATTAGAATTGATTGCTGCTGCTGCTAAGGGAAATTTGTGAGCTTGTTGGTTTGCTAGTGTCCGCAATATTTCATATGGCCACTGATGTGCCATATGTGACTATAGCTAGCTGGTAACATTTTAACGGCTGCGACGAGTCATCTCTCCACCAGATAAGCTGGTACTTCCGATCCTCCTTAGCACCCCAAATTTGCCGATACATTTTCTCAATGTCAGCGGTGAAGGCATATTGTGACAACCGAAACCGAAGTAGTATTTGAACCACATCATCTTGTATACTGGGGCCAATTAACAGAATGTCGTTGAGCGATATATTAGCTGATGTTTTGGCTGATGCATCAAATACGACACGTAATTTTGTTGTGGAACTGTCTGGTTTCATCACCGCATGGTGTGGCAGGAAATAGTGCGGTCCTCTGATGGTGTCAGTTGATACTTCCTGCATATGTTCCAGGGATTCATAATCTCTCATAAACGCGACCTACTGGTTCTTAAGCTCGGGATTTCTTTCTAATTTGCGTTCGACTGCGAAGAACCGTTGAAGGGCTATGTCTCTTGACTCACCCAAATGCGTAGGGTCTCCTTGGAAAGGAAGTTTTACAATGAAGCGGCCATCTGTGCCTCGTTGGGTATGATGGTTGTAGTGTTCTTCACATTGTCGTTCAGCTAATGTGAGAGTAGACTTGGTTGCATCACATTCTTCTAAGCGCCAGAATTTCTCCAATGATTCTTCAAGATTTTCATCGTCCGTGCAAACTCCACAAGTTGCAATTGCACTTGATGTATCCTGCCCGTTGTATGCACCACCAACTACTCATCCGAAGAGTGTGTTTTGTAAAATTGTTCCCCCTTCTCCTGGTGATAGTTGTCCGACACATAATGTTTGGTAAAACAACCCTGCGCCTATCAGCAAATCAATTCGTGCTGATTCATTGAATGATGGATCTGCTAGCTTAATGTTTTTCGGAATTGACCACTGTGGCTGATCAGACACGATTTTAGGGAGAATTTGTGCTTCTATGTGTGTCGTGAATCCAGTGGTCGTTGATTCCAATCCGACGATCACCGTCTCTGTGGTTCGCTTTTTACTATTGCCGACTCCTTCGATGGAAGTGTCGCCTTTTTGCTTACGCAATCCTAATTACCTTGCTAGGCTTTGTGCTATGAAATTCAACTGCGAGCCACTGTCGAGGAGCGCGCGACATTTGACTTCCTGTCCCCAATTGGATCTTAACGTTATGGACACGGTACTCAACAGTGCTGGTCCATGAAGAGTTGGTTGCATAGGCAACGCTGCTAACGAAGCTGCTGATGATGGCTTGGTTGTGTTGGCGATTTCCTGTTTTTCTTGGTCTGATGCTAGGTGCAAATGCAAAAGCGTATTGTGTTTCTTTGGACACTTGGTACATGTTCTTGATGAGCAATTCTTTGTACCATGACCAGTTTTCAAACAGTTGACGCATCGTTTTAGGCGTTGAATTGTGTTCAACCGTTGACTTGGAGTCATCTTCAGGAACCTTGGGCACAGGTAGAGTGCGTGTGACTGCTTACATATGTCACACGCTTGAGCTGATGTGGTGGCACTTAAGGCGCTGTAGTTGCCATGGTGCTTGCCCCTTTCGCTGTTAGGCTTGTTGCTCTTGATTCCCAACGCTTCCAGGGTTTGGAAACGTATCCTCAAAAAGGCCAGGAATTCCTCCAGTGATGGCATTGGGTCCTGGATGGATTGTTCCCATAAAACGTGCGTTGACTTGCTGAGCTGCTGAACTGGGATGAATAGCAGAATTGGGTCCCATGATGAAGTGTCAAGACCCAAATTCTAAATGCTTAAAATGCACTCTCGCATTGTATCATGCAGTAATTTGACGTTCGTAGCACTCTCGAGATTTGATGTAGTTTGTGTTAATAGTCGACACAATGCTGCGTTAACTAAATGCCTCGAGTTTTCGTACCGTTCGTTGATCACTTGCCATGCGGTCACGTAGTTGTCTGCAAATGTGAGATGACGAATGAGGGCATCTACTTCGCCTACAAGGCTGGATTTCAGGTACCACATTTTTTGGCACTGTGGTATGGGCTGCTTGTCCACCAGTTCCATGAATAAATCTCGGAATTGTCGCCACTGGAGATAATTACCGTCAAATTTTGGTAACTCCACCTTTGGCAATTGTAATTTTGGAGATGCATTTGTTGGCGTGCTTCTATCCACAGCATTGCAGCTGCTCGATTGTTGGCCCATGTCCAAGAGGAGGGCCAATTTGTTGTGAAACTGTTGTTCGCGTTGGAAGAAGTATTCAATGTCGTACGTGATGTCTCCAGCTTCACACAGTAATTTGTGCAGACCTTGTACTATCTGCCAATGTTGCTCTAGATTGCTTGCCTGACGCGTGTAGAAACTACCTGAGTGTATTGGCTGGTTGGCAAGCAATTGATCAATCGTCTTAAAGATGTTAGTGATGAGTTGTCCTTGTCGTTGAACATGCGACAGAACGGGTTGCGAACAGGACTGTTGTTGCATAGCCCCACCTTCCTGAGTTAGTGGTTGTAGCCGTAGTAGTTCAGGTGATTGCGCTCTTGGCACTGGTGTTGTTGTCTTCGGGAGTATCTTCGATGCCTTCAGCGTATTGGTAGTGCCTTGCATTTCCTCGCGAAGCTTGTAATATTTGGCACCCACCATTGCGTGTATGTCCTTCGCAAAGTATGGGTGAGAAGTGTCATCCCCATAGCTCTTCCGGATCACAACGTCAGATTGGTTGAATTGTTGCCATTGATTATCAAGTTATTGCAGCCCTTTTTCCACGAATTCTAATGTCCTTCGTTCGTGAGCTGTTTTATTATAGCTTGATATCAGTGTTTGAATGGTCAATGCTCGGTCGTCTTGTTGACGAACCAGCTCTTCCATTGACATGTTGTCGGAAGTCATGATAAATTATTGATGAGCTGTATTCAGCTGATGTCCTCAGGAATGGTAGATGTGCCGTGTCCTGTTGATCACGTCGGGGTCACCAAAAATGTTTAAGGATATTTTTCCTTAAATGGTTGCTATTTCGGTGCTTGTACCAATATAGCTGTTGCGATTGTTATATGGCGCATGAACCAGTATAACTTAAAAAGAACACAAATTCGTGTGGTTGAAGGAGTCAATTATTAAAACTGACTGCTTTATTTCATAAAGGTGTGAACTTATATACTAATTGATACACATATAATTACAATAACAATTAAGGAATTTAACTAATGCTTACGTACAAAATAAAACGGAAATATCATGTTACTTAAAATTAAAGAAGTTGAAAAATAAATTTTCACACACATAAAAATGCTAGCTTGCAAAATTGTGCATACGTACATATGTGCAAATATAGCTAACTACAATTTGATGGGCATATTCGTTCGTGGAGCAGTGGGATCGCTACGCTCGGCATATGGTTAAACAGCCATCATATCGGCGGAAATATCCCTTTTAAATACTGGATATATTCCGCCCACATAGTGAAACTTTTTGCCCATATTTAAGTTCTCTTAGTTTTGATTAATGTACTAATAGCGTTATCAATACTGGACGAGGTTATGCTATTTTACTGCCGGGTACTTCCCAACAAACTTGCGTTATCAGCGCTCGCAGAATCCAGGTATCAGCTTCAGTGCTTCAGTGCTTCAATGGAATATATTTTTAGTCTCATTGCGGAGAAAGTGTGATTAACTAAGGAATGGAAATTTCTTATCTACTATGGCAGCCAGCTCCTTATCTCTTGAGTGCGTGATTATCTCGAACGAATTGAAAAACATCGAAGATCAATACGGAAAAAGCTGCCACACTCCAAAGACAGATTCAGTCGTTCAAAATTATTGCGGGGAACGGTTACAATATGTCCCGTGTGTGTCTTTACCTCGGCCTCTTGGCCGCTGTGTCTGCGGCGGTGTCGCTCTGCGTGGAGCCTCCAGCCGCCTTATCCGATCAGGCCCGCTATGACTATTACCGAGTGTATCGCGTGGAGTTGACCACGGAACAACATGTGCAGCTCTTCCAGGAGCTGGAAGAGAAGAGCGACAGCTGCACTTTCTACGGTCATGCCCGCCATCCCAACCAAGATCTGACTATCATGGTGGCTTCCCATAAAGTGGCTGACTTCGCCGATTTGCTGAAGACCTACAAGGTCAAGCACCGCATACTGGTGAGTGCGGAAGTGCGATTATGTTCCTTTACTTTTTGACTTAAAAATGCTTTCAAAATTGTTTGTAGACGTACAACTTCCAAGAGAAAATCGATCAGAACTTCAGGGAAACTCGGGCCAAGGGCATCGACGTGACACAGTACGACTGGCAGCACTACTTCCACCTGGACACCATCTACGACTGGTTGGCTCACTTAACATTACAAGAACCCCAATCGCTCACTCTGCTGGATATGGGCGCCAGCGCTCAGGGGCTGCCTATTAAGGGCCTGAAGCTGGCCAGAAACGCCACCAACAAAGCCATCTTCATAGAGAGTGGCATACATGCCCGCGAGTGGATAGCGCCGGCCACTGCGACATACATACTCAACGAGCTACTCCATTCCACTGACCCTGAGGTCCAGCGGCTGGCACACCAGTACAACTGGATCGTATTCCCCGTGGTCAATCCGGACGGCTACGAGTACTCCTTCGAGAGCGACCGCATGTGGCGCAAAAATCGTGAACTCTTCGGCATTTGTCGCGGCGTCGATCTGAACCGCAATTACCCGAACCACTGGAACACCACGGGCACCAGCGGCGATCCCTGTCGCTACGATTACTCCGGCCCTGCTGCTGCCAGTGAAGCGGAAACCCAACGTTTGATACAGTACGTCAAGGAACACAAGGAAAGCGAGCATATTAGCACGTACTTGGCCCTGCACTCGTACTCGCAGATGATCATGTTCCCCTACGGTTACACCCCGGAGCGAGTGGAGAACTACGATGATCTGTCGGCCATAGGCAAAAAAGCCGCCGCTGTCATTAAAGCGACCTCGGGCCGCATTTACCAGAGCGGCAGCATTTACGAGACCATTTACCCGTCGAGTGGCGGCTCCAAGGACTGGGCCCATGGCGCTATGCACATACCCATCACCTTCACATTCGAACTAAGGGGTCCAGCGGACAGCGAGGACATGTTCATCTTGCCCGCCGCCGAGATACAACCCACCGCCCAGGAAGCCTTCGCCGCCATTGTGGCCATAGTAAAGGAGGCCGAGGCCCTCGACTATTACGCTTGAGTGAGAACAAAAACAATTCACCATGTTTATATATAGTAAAATATTTATATATATATATATATTTTTATATATGGAGTTCAATAAAAGCTCAAATTATTTACAATGCAGTTTGAAAAACCTTGCTGCGACTTTTCACAACACTTCCAATAGAATTGTCGATTTCGTTTTCACATTCGTTGATAATTAGGTTAAAAACTCCGTGCGACCAGCGGCCAGGAGGGGAGAATACATGTTGGATATGAATAGTAATAGGAATATAGAAGATAGTGGGAGAGCGAAGGGTGTGTCGTGGCGTAGGGTGTCCAATACACTCGCCAGTCTTTTCGAACACCGCCCTCATCTGGCACCCAGTTTAGGCGTTCTGCTGAATTAGACTCTCCCACTGAGCGATGAGGCGATGCGAAGATGGGGCCTCCTCCGGATCCAGATCACACAACAGAGCCAAAGACATTGCTGGCCGCATGTCACTGCCACGGCTGTGCTGCAAATTGGTGTCAAAGTAGGGACTAGGCGTGGTGCTGTGAAGGAAAACAGAAAATAAAGTATTGTAAAAAATTTATATTAAAAAATTTGGTTTAAATTAGGGTGGGTCCATAAGTGATGTTATGCTGGAAGGACTGAGAGGCGAGCTGCAGCTTAGCTATATCGAAAATCCTACCTCTAATCTCTGGCAGAGTACTCTAAATCGCTTTGCACACTTTGATTAGCACAAGCTGAGCTATTCATGGAGCACAAACGAACCTATTAATAGAGCTATTTCTGGTAACTTTTAACCTATTTGAGGTACACGGACAAGATTTCCAAGTCTCCAGTTGATAAAAACCATCAAAAGCCCCATGTAGAAAATGTAAAAATATTATGACATCCTTAATTCTCACTAAATGGGAGTTGAAAATGAAACAAAAACAAAATATGCAATTTTCTACATAAAGTAAATTATAGGTTAAATGTATAATACACCATGTAGAAAATGTAAAGAATTTGTAAAATTGCTCTTAACTATTTGAGTTACAGAAACAAGATTTCAAAGTCTCCAGTTGACAAAAAATATCGAAAGCCCCATGTGGGAATTGAATATGTTAGAAAAGCAAAATATGCAATTTTCTAAATGAAGTAAAATGAAAAAAACATACAAAACATGATGTAGAAAATGTAAACTGTTGCTGCAACACTCTGTAGCGATCAGCTGCGCTATTATTACTTTTATTATGCATTCCTTTTGTGCCTTTTTCTTATATTTTTTGTCTGTTCTTAACCTATTCTCTAATAAACTAGATCAAATGGAAGAACGTGTGATTTTCTGACCTCGCAGTGCAACCAAATAAATATTATTTATTTAAAATTCGGAAATTTGATGCGTGGAAAGCCCGCATCTATTCAACATTTGGTGCCTCCTGTGAGGATTTCCAGTTAAAGCTATTTGCGGACGCTTGGAGAAACGCCGAATATTAAAATGTAAGGCGATTCAATCCTACTTGGACAGTTTGAAGGGCAAGGAGCACAGGTGAGAGGAGTTTAAGTTTGTTGTTATTATTTGCTATTGGTAAATTTGTTTTGTTAATCTGGGTAAATGGCATACTGGAATACTGTATCGAAAGGCGCTGCAGCGGCAGAACAAAACTATCAGAAGCATCACTTAGAAGAATTGTACGAAATTTCAAGAAAGACTTAGTGGATCGCTATAGTGAAATATATTTTGACACGCGAATTGCATCCATACGCCTTTAGCAGCACGAATTTCGTGCAAATCATCGGCAGCTCATAAGTTTGGTGAATGAGCCAGAGGTGCAAAAGGATTACGTTAACTACAAGTTTGAGGAAGAGGATCTGCAAGCAATGTGCTTCCTTCGCGAAACCGCATCTTCGACATTTCCTGTAAATCCTGTTTCTGCAACTCCACAAATCAGCAGCATGCTTTCTCCGACATTTCCTACGGTTGTCAAGGAAACACCACTGCCAGAGGTTAAATTACCCACATTTAAGGGAGATTAAGTTGAATGTCCCACCTTTAAGGAGATTCTTGTTGCACGAATACACCAAAGCGCGCCTCATATGGACCTGCAACGATTTTACTACCCAAAGGGTGCATTGGCGGGTGAGGCAGAACAGGACATTCAACATCTCAGCTTAGTAGCGGAAAATTACACGATTGCATGGAATATGTAAATCGGCATTTATGAGAATAAACATTCTCTTCAACTACTATATGGACTTACTAGACCAGGAGGAACTTTCATCTCGGGATGATGCAGCCTCGCTGAAACATTTTGTGCAGACATGTTGGTCATGTGTAAGTGTCATTGAGAACTTGGGTGTTCAACTCGGTGAACACAAGGAAACTCTGGTATACTTTTTACTCCGAAAGTTAATCTATTCCACGCGGGTGGTTTGGAATTCTACGGAATTTTGTATTTTCTTGGAAGAACAATATCAAATGCGAATTACATCTTCATCCTTGCCTCTAGGTCAGAAGGTGCGACAGACGGAGCGTCGGATACAAGGGAAAGAGCAAAGTCATTTCATACGGTGAAGACCAAGGTTGACTGCGTCTTCTGCAAGCAGGTTTCCCAGTCGGTCAGAGATTGCTCGATATTTCTAAAAATGAGTTTAAAAAAGAGGCGCGAAGCAATTAAACAGCATAACTAATGCTTCAATTGTTTAGGTTATAACCATCTTGCTTCGAAATGTAATAGTCGTCATTCATGTTCTGTATGTAAAGGAAAACATCACACTCTCTTTCATCCAGATACCAACAAGGAATCGGAAGCACCCACTGAGGTAAGCAAGCACGGCTTCTATTGGGACAAAATTTAATGTTTTGTTGCCAACAGCTTTAGTTACAGTGGATTCTGCGTATGGGCAAAGGATTACTCTTAGAGCATTTCTGGATCAAGGTTTGCAAGCCTCATTCATACCTGAACGGTCAGCGCAATTGTTGCAACTCAAACATTGGGTCAGATGGAAATAGTAGCATCAGGTGAAACCGATTGCTCGTGTGAGCAATTTGGGCGTGGATGTATATTCATGCAGCTATCTTCCACATCATCCAATTATAAAGGAGTCAATTATGACTACCAAAGTGCGTATCGTATTTGATGCGTCAATAAAGACAATGAATGGGAACTCTTTAAATGATATTTTGGCAACTGGTCCGGTACTTCATAACGATATTGCAGGAGAAGTTTCAAATTCGCATTCATGTGTGACGTGGAAAAGGTGTATCGGTGTATTAATGTGCAAGAAGATGATGCTCAGTTTCAGCGAATTTTATGGGGAATAATCCATCTGAGGAAGTGCAGGAATTTTATTGCTCTACAGTAAAATTTGGTACACGTTCAGCTTGCGGAGGATGAAGCTACCAATTTCCCATTGGCCGGCAAAGTGTTAAAACAGCAAACGTATGTAGACGATTTATTATCTGGCGGGCACTCGATCAAGGCAGCAATCAACCGACAACGACAATTGATTGTGCTACTGAGCAGCGGAACATTTAAGTTACGAAAGTGGGCTAGTAAAGCTAATCTTATAAAATATACCTATTGAAGACTGCGCAACAAAGGATTTGTACCAACTGAATGTTAAGGATAACATAAAGGCATTGGGTATTATTTGGAATCCAGCTACGGGTTGTTTTAGTTATAGCGTGAACTTAATTCTTTCTCCCGCTGAACCTACTAAACGTATAATTTTATCTATTATAGCTCAGTTATTTGATCCATGGGGCTGGTTAAATCCAGTGATTGTACCAGCAAATGTGATTAAGCAACAGCTTTGGTTACGTATATTAAAATGGGATGAGTAGTTCCCGATGACATAAAACTCTATTGGAACAGCTACCTTACGCAGTTGAAAGCAATATACAATGAACACTAATGCAAGGGATTGCGACATCACGCTTCACTTATTTTGTGATGCATCAGCATATGCTTACTCGGCAGCAGCATATCCAAGGATTCTTGATGGTATCGGAATTTATCATACGAATTTGCTGATGGCGAAATGTAAAATTGCTCCCGTTAAACCAAAGCTCACCATCCCACGTGCGGAACTCTGTGCTGCATTGCTAAAAAGCTACTTAATATGGTTCGACACCATTTAACATCTGAATCAACTCAAATCTCTTTCTGGACAGATTCACTGATAGTTTTAGGATGGATCGCATAAGCAAAATTTTGGCGTCAACAAAAGAAAATCAATGGCGGCATGTTATATCGGCCGACAATCCTGCGGACTGCTCTAATAAATCACACTCTTTTTGTTGGCATCGGCCTATATGGATCAATCAAGATAAAAAATTCTGGCCATTGAAACAGTGAATGAAACAGACATGTCAAACAGAGTTCAAGGAAGTCCAAGTGAACTTGGTTCGATTTGAAGGTCATCGATGATAGAACTAGCTGCCACCACCTAATTAACGTGTTTGCAAGGTGTTATTGGTTCCACTGCAACTGTTTACTACCATCAAATGAACGAATTTATGGAGCTTTGACGGTGGAGGAGAGATACAATGCTCTCTTGGGAGTGATTCGACTTATTCAAACAAAGATCTTTGTGGATGAATGGAAGCAGATTTCTTCTCACCAACCTGTGTCAGAAAAGAGTTCCATACGAGGATTAAATCCATTCTTTGATGAATCAGAACGAGTGATTCGTGTAGGAGATCATCTTAGCGACTCGTTGTTACCATATAATGAAAAACATCCATATATTTTACTGGCTAAGCATCGTTTCACTACCTTGGTTATATCCAACAGTCATGCTTTCACATTACACGGTGGAACTTCAATAACTTTAAATAACATACGGAAACGATTTTGGATAATTGATGGACGTAATCAAGTCAGTTACTTCCTTCATGGTTGTGTAACCTGCTTCAAACATCGACCCAAAGCACAACAGCCATTAATGGGAGAACTTCCTGGTTTCCGTATCCGTCCTGCTCGTGCCTTTTCCTCGGTAGGGATAGACTATGCTGGTCTAAGTATTACTCCTTCAAATAGTCGAGGAGTTGCTTCGCAAAAAGGTTATATAGCGATTTTTGTATGTCTTGCGGTGCACATCGAAGCAGTTGGAGATCTTTCTTCTGACGCTTTCTCGCATCATTGCAACGCTTTATTGATCGCCGAGGTCTATGTCGAGACATATTCAGCGATCGGGGTACCAACTTCGTGGGAGCTAATCGGAAGCTCCAAGAATATAAAACAGCTTACAAACGCTTTATCGAAGGTCATGCGACTACATTTCTTGTTTCACACCATATACAATGGCATTTCATACCTCCTCCGACGCCACACTTCGGTGGGTTTTGGGAAGAATGGGAGAACCTAATTTTTGAATTATCCACAGTTTTGGTGCAGATTGAATCTTGCTTAAACTCCAGGCCATTATGCCCCCTAACAAACGATCCAAATGACTTGCTCGAATTAACGCCAGGACATTTTTTAGTCGGTGATTCACTGTTGGCGCCGCCTGTTCCAAATTGAAATTCATAAATGGAGCCCTATCAAGCGTTGGCAAAACTGCCAGTTTCTTGTACAACAATTTTGGCGTCGCTGGAGCACGGAATGGTTGAATAGACTTCAGCGGAGATCCAAATGGCTGAAATCTCGGCCTAATCTTTAGGTCAACGATATTGTGCTTATAAAGGATGAACGCTTACCGAGCCATAACTGGCCTCTCGGACGGATCTTACGCGCTCATCCGGTAAAGGATAATGTCGTTCGGGTAGTTACGTTGAATATCCAGAATGGAGTCATACAACGGCCTGTTTTCAAGCTTTGTCCATTGCCCATTTCCGACAATGAACATGTATCAATGGTAGATCATTGAACTAGCATACTTATTACTTTTCTTTCTGGCCACCTTGCCTCGTAGAAGGCACGAAATAAAAGATCTTGCAACAATATCACTGTGTAGCGATCAGCTACGCTATTATTACTTTTATTATACATTCCTTTTGTGCCTTTTTTCTTATATTTTTTGTCTGTTCTTAACCTATTCTCTAATAAACTAGATCAAAAGGAAAAACGTGGGTTTTTCTAACCTCGCAGTGCAACCAAGTAAATTTTATTTATTTGAAATTCGGAAATTTGATGCGTGGAAAGCCAGCATCTACTCAACATAAACAATTATTAAAATTGCACTTAATCGTAATATTTTACTCAGTTCTGTTGAATTTGCTTCTATGTAAATTGTTAAATGTTACAATACTTTACATAAGTAATGTAGATAATAGGTAGAAAATGTAAAAAAGAGAGATTATGTGGCAAATTGAGAACCAAATGAGAGTTTAAAAATTAGATGCAGACCATGGCACGGAAGGCAAATGGCGCTGGTAAACACTGACACAGATATGACACAATGAGGCCATATCACGAAGGGCAGTTTCAAACTACGAAAACTATGCGTAACTTAATTTACAGACCACACCTTACCCTACGTCTCCACGGGCAATTTTTGATGGCATAACATATGTCAAATTTGATTGCAATGGTTGGCAATATTTTAATGGTGGGCATTGCGATGTTATGCCATTGTCATTTTGAAAATGCCGTCAAGCAATCTAGTTCGCTGTACCCACGCTTGAAAAAATTTTCTATTTATACGATGAAGAGGAAAAAAGAAGGAAACCGAAATTCTGGGTGAATCCTTTATTACAAAGAATGCAAATGTACAGTCTCAATTCATTTTAGCGTTTTTATTAATTTAATAGATGCGGTAAAACAAAATTGTCCGACGATGCTTCCACTGTAAGCGTCACGAAAAAATGAAAAATGTCTGTCAAACAAACAAAATGACAACTGATTGCAACACAGCACGTTGGCAATTTATGGCATAACATATTTCATAACATCAATTGCCAACTTGAAGCAATTTGGAGTCTCCATTGGCAATTTGCTTGAAATTGCCAATGGCATGCCATCAAAAATTGCCCGTGGAGACGTAGGGTTAAGAATATTTTATTTAACACTTACCGTGGCGAAATGCTGTGGTTCGATTGTGCCGAATCACACAGTTCACTAATTGACTTGGCGCACCGGAGCTGCCCGGGCCCGTAGCAGTGCTCCACCTCATCATCGTCCTCGTCGGTCAGAACGTGCCTGGCGGAAGAAAAAGAAAGGAAAATTAGAAAATGGTATGCAGCGTAGGGACCTCTGTCAACTCTCTCCCTCTCTCTCGCTCAATCTCATACTCATTCTCAATGGAGCCCAGCAGATCTGGCGTGGACTGGCGTATCTTGCGAATTTTCTTCAGTTCGCTCTCCCGACACTTGAGATCCTTTAGTTCGCGCTGAATCTTCAGCTCGACTGGGACATAGCCGCGTCGTATGGGACGCCCCTCGGCATCGCGCTCTATGACCGCCGACATCATGGCCATGGACGACGGATTGTACGCGTTGAAGTCCGGCAGCAGAGTATGGCCGAGAGCGGGTGTCATGGGTGTGTTGGGCGGCGTGGTGGCTTTGTTTTGCATTAGAGCCTTGCTGGCGCCCGCGTTGCCTCCTGGGCCGCTTAATTGTAGTTTGCCGCGCGCGGCAATGAAGCGCTGCATCACGCCCTTATGGGCGGGACTGTAGGCAAATTGAAGTGGTTTCGTGATGGCCAGCTGTGGCGTGGAGACTGTGCGTGTCATTAGCTTCTGCTGCGGTGGCTCGGGTGTCAAGTTGTAGCAATTTGGTCCAATGTAGCGTTGATCTTTGTTGTTACTACCTGTCTTTAAGCAATCCTTGTTGTTGTTGTTGTTGGCCGAGGTGCCGTTGACGGGACTGGAGGAGGCCGAAATGCCCGAGTCATCCGAATGGTGGTCCTCCAGACTCTCTTTGTTGAGCTCACTGGACGTGAACGACGGAGTGTTGAACAGATTGTCGTCGTGGTGGATTGTCAGTGTGCTTACTATGGGGTTGATGGTGATGTTGTTGTTGGGTGCGTCGTAGTCATCCGTGGGCGTAGTCGCCGACGTCAGCTGGCGGTGTTCCTGCTCGCGTCGAACGACTTCCTTGATTTCCTCCTGAATGCGTGTCAGTGGATCAATTTTCTGCAAAGGCAAACAACAGGAGACAAGCATGAGAAGGGTTAGGGTGACATACGAGTACATGTCTAAAAAGTTTATTGATTTATGGCAGAGGGTGACAGATGTTACTTTGGGCTTTTGGGAACATCCAGACCAGGGTTGGCTGCTTCATTGCAACTGAACGTGCACTTTCCACTTGATTAGGCGGGGGCTTTACACTTGGTCGCACTCAGTTACAGACCGAAAGGTGTCGATTTCAATGAACCTGGCAATTTTTTATGGATAAAATGTAATCCTGCCTCTATGAGTAATGACGACATTTGACACAGTCGCAGTGAAACTGCCGCTCCATGAGCACAGGTGTTGTTCAACCGTGGTTGTCTCCTAAGTTTGCAACATTGTTCGATTTTTTTGCCGTTTAAACCTTCGCCTCCATTGCCAAATTTCTCCTGAGCTCAAGAAAGTAAAAGCAAACCGCCAGCATCTGCCTATAAAATTTCGAGTCTCGTACTGCTGGCAAGGCTAGGTAAGGCAAGGCAAGGTGAGGCATGGCAAGGAGAGGTGAGGCAAGGCAAGGTAACTAGTTTCCACACACTTGACATTCAAACAAGAATACAAAATAAAACACATTAAAAAAAGATAGATTAAAAACCAACAAAAATAGGAAAAGTTGCATGCCTTAAAAATGCTCACAACAAAATGAATGTCAGCCGTCAAGGCACGCCACATCGCACAGTGGCGCATCGGCAGGCGGCTAGCGGGGAAACGCACTGGCAGCACACAGAGGCGCACACAATGCTGAAGGCACATATGGTGTGGAAAACAAAAGTGGCCAGAGTATTGCATGGGATCCTCTGACTTTCAAGGAGTCAACTCTTCAACATATTATTGCCCCTTAGTAAATGCTTCGGAAATATTAAGCTACATGGCGCTTCTAAGGGCTGCCAAAGTAATATATTTATGTTGAAGGAGAGACAGAGACAAATATAGATGCCCGTAATATCAAAGTGATGATAAAAGGCACTGATCTCTCACTCATAGTATGGAAAACTTTTTAAGGATACTTTGAAGGAGATTTGGTAGGGACTCCATTTGCCTACCAGATGACACAGTCACGCATTATACTGAGTTGGTAGATCTTTACCTACATTTTTGGACTAATACCCGAAACCTTTTGAAAGAAAATTTCGACACACTTCTACTTACATAAGGTCTTGAAACTAAGGTCAACAATTTGTCTGCCATTTGGCCACCTTCGTCCCACTGTGAGACGCTTGCGCGCATGCGCTGTACTTGGAAATGCAGGCGCTTATTTACCCGTACACCACAAACAACACACATGCAAACAACGCCAGCGTGTTCCTAATGCCTCAAAGTGCACATGACAGCCGGGGAGGTTAATGCCATCTGAACGCGTGAGCTGATATGGCGAGAGGGTGGGGAGGTGTGTGTCTGCTGCAGCACTCAAAAAGGTGAATGCGCGCAAGTTTGTTCAACTAAAGTGCGCGCATTTCACGTTTCCCTACGCTCGCTGCTGCAATTCTAATCGGTTGCATTCTGGCGGCCTCCGCCATTTCCCGCGCTGCTTTCACCCAAACGCCCTTCTGGCGGCAATTTGCTACGTGGCCGAAAAGTTCACATATTTGTGAGCTGCACCGCGCTGGACAAAAGGTCACAGCAGCCGCGTGAAACCCAGAAAACCATTAAAAAATGTGGAGGAAAATGCAAAAGCGCATGCGCAACGGCGAAGTTCGCCACGGAAACATACGCGAACCACAACTCGTACCGGCAGTCGTGTCCAGTCGCATGGTCCAAACGAAGCCGCACTCTCTGTGGAAGGCGCGTTGTCCGTGCATGCAAGTGTAAAAACACGGCCCTGTGTGCAGTTTCACCCAGCCTCAGATGGAGTTGCAGTTGCAGTCGCAGCCTCGAGCCCCCACTGTCCCGCCAATGCTCCACATGCCGCCACCAACTGTAGCATTACGTAGCGTGCGGCATGGAGTTAGCATAATGAATGCCACTGGGTTCGCTGCTGTTGTTGCTGACGATGTTTTCAATTTGCTATGCCAGGCGGCACAGGCACTCACTCGTATTCACCTGGATTCAATCGCATTGTTTTTTGTGTGTTTTGTTGTTGTTGTGGTGGATGTTATACCAGTACGTATTTTTAGTTGTTGTGCGATAGTAAGGCAGTTTGTGTTTAAATTTAGAACTAATATCTAAATGGAAACTGGGGAGAACAACAGCAAAAAAGCTGCCGTATGTTCGGGTGATATACACTTGGCCCGACTGCAACATGCTTCAAGCTAACTTGTGAACCACAAAATAATTGTTCGTACATTTCCATTTACATGATCTCTGCTCATCCCAGTCGACATCAAGTCAGAAGGATGAAGAAAAAGTTCAACCCTCATTCTGAAACCAGGAAGGAAATCCGTTGCCAGATCACTTTTCAAATAAACACAGTGATATTTCGACTGGATATTTCTCAGTGAGTCTAAAGCAGTCGCAACCGAATTGAATAAAGTATTTATGTGTATACTTGGTGTCCACAGAGTTGACCGTGGTCTCCCAGGAATTTTCCCTTCTGTGCCTACCCAGTTATATGTAACCATAGGCGTCCTGTCTATTTACACATGAATCCTCTTCATGACCCTCGCAAAACCGGTTTCATTACTTCCTTTAAACAGCACACAATGAGTTTTTCACCGTATTCCTACATACAAATATTCATACTCTCATTTAAGATATGACAACTCCCTCCAGAATCCAAATATTGTTGCTTTACTTTAGCGCACCTTTTGGAAGCAATGCCAGTGGCATGTTGTCACCAGCAATGTGCGCAGAGGCCCACGACCTGGCACGGATGCATGCATCTTACTGGCGCGCATGTGTAACGTGTTAATAAAACGTGTATTTGCGCCAGCATCAGTTCCAGGTGACTGCTCAGCGCCGAGAAATTACGGCGAATTCAGTTTAAAGCCTCGTTCGCGCACAACAACAATGCGAATAATCACCCAAATTTTAATGCTGGCAATAATTTGAGTTCAAGTTTTCAAACCAGTTCCTGTACTTTACTTTGATAGTGATCTCCAGGCGCCCGTAGGCCAGCCGTGCTCTGCAGTGGTGGGTGTAACCACTTTTGTAGCGCAGCTGGGAAAGATTGCAATATTGGAAATTGTTTTAATGTTGCTCACAGTTGTTGTACTGGTTGGATTGGAATCTGTGCTTTGGTGGAGAAGGGCACAAGGGACGCAAAATTATAGTATATGAATTATAAATTGGTGCCAAGGTCACGTGAGTCCTAGCCAGAAGTTGTGACCGGTTACTATATAAGGGGGAGTGCGGATATGCCATAAAATATAAGGGGGAATGCTGTACAAGGAAGGTGAATAAGTCTAACTTTGTAAGTGAGTCATTACCAGATTTCATAAGGAGTATTTTTTATAACCTTTTGATCCCAGACGCACCAAAGAGTTAATATAAATAGAGTGTATCCTTCTCATACTCGAATATATCGTAAACATTGCAGATAATTTCTAGATGAACGCCTTTGAAGCCAGGACTCACTAGACAAACATTGGCGCCTTCCATGCTGTGTAGAAACCTTACTTTGTTTCTCTCTTCCAATGTTCGTCGTAGTACGTGGTATACTACGACGAACATTGGTCGAAGAAGCCCGTCCGCTATGATATTGTTTTGCTATCTCCACCAACACCAGCTCCGGGTAAATTTTGCTTATTCCACGAGTACCCTCGATTGTAGCCTCATTTCTATGGCAGGCTTATTTCTCTTTCAACCGTTCATTTCCAAGACAATTTCATCGGAGTGCATTTGTAGGAAAATGTGTTAACATGCTTTCTGTGAGGAGTTTTCTCATTGCAAGCGAGTTATATCAATTAGCAGCACGATCGGAAACGCCAGCGGCCGTTCTAGCTACGCTTCATCAGTATGCTGCGCTTAATTTACTTTCTAATCGGCTTTTTTTGCATGTTGTTGTTGTGTTGCTGTTGTCGGTGTTGTGGTTGTAGTAGTCTTTGTTTCATGTATTGTTGTTAATCCGTTGTTGATCTTGATTTTCCAAAGTTAAAAACGTGCATTTCTATCGGAAAATAACAAACACATGCGAGACGAGACTCTGTCGAGGTACGGAAAATGTGCGCAAATTGGTTTCGGAAAGTGCAGAGCAAGCCGCGGAGACGGAGCGAGAGATGTGCTCTGGGCATGCGCAGGGTGAACCTTGAACCTTGGCAAAGAAAACTGCTCTGAGACTGGGGAACTACAAATGAGGGACTAATAAACTTGGCTGACACTGGCAGAGCCCTGCGGCCAGTTGGGATATTTGGTAAAAATGTACGCCAATTCATGTTGGGAATCCTTATATGAGGCTCGTAATATGAGCACATTATTCTATCAATTATATTCATTCTTCGACAGAGTATAGAAGCCCAAATTCAGATTAGAAGTTATCACTCCTTCATATGACCGTTTATTCTGTAAGGAAAACAAGTTGCGTCGAAGATTTGATCATCATATAAAATTCTAGAGTATTATTCACTTGAAGAGTCCGGCCAGATTTTATTTTGAAAGGAGACTGGCAATCTATTGAGTGAAGCATCAACCGACTTTGAGATCTTAACTAATCCATTTAAGACATGGGAACACTTGCTAGATAATATTTTCTTAGGAGACTTCCAATCTATTCCTGAAACAACATAAATCGCTCCAGAAGATATGCTGAAGGAAACAAATCAATCGATCTGAGGAATAATATCGAACAGTGCCAATCCACTTAAGAGAAAAAAGAGCACTTAAAGGCAGAATTCTTTAATTGAATAAATTGAACACAATAAAGACTCGAAGTCGTTCATCAGGCTGCACTCTAAATATACTGAAGGAGCAAACTCAAGTGAGGAATAATTTCGAATACTGGCAACCCCTGAAGAAGAAAAATCCCTCTGTCGACAACAATTCGCTAAGAAACTGTCAATTCATTGAAAAGACGACTCCACTCGATCGAAGAGTTGCACTAAGGAAACCCTAGTTAGGAACACGTATTGGATATACGAAGCAATAAGATAAAACGATCTATGAAGGAATAAGAAATAACAGAAACACAGATAATTGATCGGGAGACATACTTAGGACAATTTTACAATACGAGTATTAAAGGAAAGCCAAAACCAACCAAAAGAACGGATCAAATTTACAGACTACGATCCAACCATTTAGAGGACTATCCTTAAGGATAATCAAACCAATTCAGTAAAGACGAGAATATATCAGTGATGACAGAAGCCACATTCCGTCCATTGATTACTCAACGCTCTTAAGTACTCACACGAAGAGGGAGGTTGTCCCTAGGCGTGCATTTTCCACATAGCATAGCGATAAATGCACGCCTAGGGGCAACGTCCCTTTCCATGTGAGTACTTAAGAGCGTTGAGTAATCAATGGACGGAATGTGGTTTGGTGTGCCTCCCCAAAATTTGCACACAAATTGACGCTAAGTGTTTACAGTTTCAGTCTTTCGAAGGTGTTTGCTTAACAAGTTCGCATGTGCAGCGGCCACAAATTGCGCCTTAAATAAAAGGAAATCGTTATCTCACCACCGCTGCCATAAACAATCGATTGACAAGTATGCGCTTTAATAAACGCCCGCAGCAGGGCAATAATTCTGCTGCAAGCTCAGTTTATTTACGTCCATTTACGTCAATTTTAATTAATTTCTGCCCAGAGTTGACTTGGAATGGCCACAACGACGCTGGGTGTGCCGGCGCTAGGCACAAAGAGACCTATTTACAGAAATTATTTCATTTCCTTCGTGTCGGCGGCAGAAGTGGCTGCGGGCCACTTTTTGCTGTCTGCCAAATTGTGTCTGCGAAGCTGGACGGGAACAATTTCGTGACCACCACAAATTAAATTGTTTACTTTATGAAGTTATAACCGCGATTTGGGAGAACGCACGACTTTGATTTCGGATTTCGTTGCCTTTGTTGTGTCTTTCGTGCCTTTATCAATTGATTTGACGGCGCTCTGCCCTCCCCACTTCTGCACTTACACCAGCGGCTAATGTTCGAGCTAATTTAATGGCACTGCTAATTTGCTTTGAACTTGGAACAGTCATTAGCGGAAAAAATCCCATTTCGCTGGGCTCAGAAATATCTTATCTGCGGTTTTTTCCAATAATAGTGGAAAATCAGGTAAAAAGTTGGCAACTTTTGTGTGACTGGCGCAAAGTAAACGAGAATAACGAAAACAATTAAAAGAGAGAAAGGAAAAATGTTTTGACGGAGCAAAAAAGGAAGAAGGTAACATGACTCAAGAACATGATGCGATTAGGAAGGTAAAAGTGTACCACGATGGGTCAATTCCTGGCCTAGGTGACGCTGCTGCTGCTGCCACTTGAACGTAAGGTAACTGTGATTGGAGAAGGGGGAGATACACGGAGAGAGGGAGGAGGCGGTGAAAAGAGAGATATAGAAGAGAGATAGATAGAAGAGGGAAATACAGAGAAGAGAGGAGACAAAAGAGAAGGGAAACAGAAGAAAAATACAGGAGAGAGATTGAAGAGAGACAGAGAGAAGGGATATACAGAATAGAGAGCGGGATCAAAGAAGGGGATAGAATAGAGAGACATAGATTTGGAAGAGAGATAGATGGAAAATAGAGGAGAGGCATAAAACAGAGTAAGAGATAAAAGAGAGATATAGAATATGTAGAGAAATGTAAGAGAGATAGATAAGAAATTGATGAGAGATAGATTAGAGATGGATGAGAGGTAGATGAGAGATAGATGAGAGATAGATGAAAGATATAAGAGAGATAGGTGACAGAGAGACAGAAGAGAGATCGACGGTAGATAGAAGAGGCAGATAAAAACGGGTGATAAAAAGAGAGCAATAAAAGAGAGAGAGAGAGAGAGAAATTGATGACAAACAGCGAAAGATTGGTGGGAGATGTAAGGGAGGTATAAAACGACAGCCGGAAGAGACAGATAGAAGGGTATAACATATAAGAAAAAGAGAAGGTTGAGAAAGCGCCTAGGCATAGAATAAAGATAGATGAGGAAAAGAAAACAGAGATAGAAGCCAGAAAGACGAAAGATAAAAAGAGAGCAATGAGAAAGAGAGAGAGAGAGAGAGAGCGAGAAAGTGATGACAGATAGATGGAGATTGATGGGAGTTATAACGGAGATATAAAAGCGAGAGTCACAAGAGACGGGCAAAAGATATAAGAAAGAGAAAAGCTTGTGAAATAAGTTAGACATAGAAGAAAGATGTAGATAAGGTATAGAAGACAATGATGAAAGAAGTTTAGAAGGCAGAGGCAGTACACAGATAGAAGAGCGATATAGAAAAATAGTTATATAAGAGAGACAGAGAACATGCATAGAAAACATACACTAACGAGAGAGATAAAGCAGATGTATAGGAGGCAGACACAGAACAAAGAGAGATAGAAGACAGACACAAAAGAGAGATATAGGAGAGTGATAGAATATAGACACAGAAGAGAGTGAGAGATAAGAGAAGGCTATCATACCCACCCTCTACCACCACCGAATACTACCAGAAAGGCCAAAAGTAGTCCCAAAGTAGTCTTCGCCACTGCGGTTTTCACCCATATAATGTGATGATCTCTAATCTTGAGGCATTGTAGGGATCGCTCCCTGGGATAACATCAATAGGTGGATAAGGACAAAAGAAAACTTGGGAACAAGTATCAACTGCATCAGTATCGATATTCCTTTGAGTTATTTCTGATTGCGGAGAATTTTATTGAATAGAGAAATTATTTAAGCTACAACGGAGAATACGTAAAGCTAATATCTCTGTTTCTTACATGGGAGCTTTTGATTTGACAACCAATTCACATAAAATGACAGACGATTTTAAGGGCACACCACTATGAAGAATGATACTATAGTGTTGGAACTTATTTTACAGAATATTGGCAATATTTGAAGAGGAAAAAGGAACTGAGAAAGCCACTCTGTCAGTGAAAAGTGTCTGGGACAAGTGAGCATAGGAAAAGGAAGACTACTCCATCCTTTTGCTGAAGGAGGTAAGAAATTTCCTAACCACCACTTATACATCGTGAAACAAACAAACGGTCATGGGGTCATGGTCTTGCCTCAATCTAATACTGTTCCAAATCCGTAACAACTGGAAACACCAAATCATCTCACTTACTTGCCTCATACCTGTGTGTCTGTCTATTTATCGGCATGTTTGCCTCTTGAATATATCTTTGCCATACGAGTACTTCACCGTTCTTCAATTATGCCACGAACGATTGCTATGGGAATACACCCAACTTCCGCCAAATGATCACGTCTAATTCGCAACAAATTCGTGAGTTTATTACAGCTCAGTAGTTCACAGTTCATCTGATCCATATGGCAGTAGAGCCAAACTCGCACATATCTCGAATTAAGTAATGATAATTGAAATGCGAGTCACAAAACAAAACAACATTCAAGCCATTCAAATTGAGCTGAAATTTAAATAAAATATGCACGTACAGTGAGGCCGATGAATTTTAAACCATTGTGCAAGTCGCGCATGCGTATTTGCCACAAAAGAAACACACACACACAAGAACGGAGATTGTCACAGCTCTGGCAGTTATCTTACATAATCAGCCACCGCAGGCAGAGCGGCGCTGAGGCTGGTATGGTAATTTGTGAAAATGAAACCATTTTCAGCGGCCGCCACTTCCGCTGGAAGAGCGAATGAATGGGTGAGTGAGTGATTTAAGGCGGCGGCGATCATCTCGGGAAACGTTAGTCGTACTCCGGCATATTTAAACGGCGGCTATTTATGCTGTGTTGACATGCACTCAACCCCAGCAGGGAAATGGCGTACTCAATATGTGGCAAGGTAGTGGAAAGAACTTAGCATTGATAAGGCAATTACTTACGGAAGGCATTACCAGTATTTTAACATAGCACTCGATAAATGGACCTTTCACTAGTCTAGTTTGTGCGTATTTTACGAAGAGGTTCCTCTCTGCATTGCGCGTAAGCTGTAAAGGAATGTTGTGCTAATCTGTCGCATCTGGGTAATGACTGAAAGAATCAGGTGGAACATTTTATGCTGGGTCTTAGTACATATAAAATGTGATTAATGCCAAAAAGAAGGCAAAAGTGGTAAATAAGAAGACCATATGGTATACATTACCCGTAAGCTGTAAAGGGATATGATGCTAAACTATCGTATATCTGTAGGGGTGAAAAGAAGAAGCGGAAAACTTCTGGCAGAGAACATAATTCTAGACCTCAGACAGATACTGCGATGAAATTGGCATTTACATGAAACACTTAAATGTGACTTTCAGCATCTCGGAAATCAATACTCTCACCAACTCGGCAAATGTTAGTCTAGGCATCCCTGGAATTGGTACCCTGTATCTCCAGAAATGTTAGTCTCAGCATCTCAGGAAATATTATTCTGGTATCTCGGGAAAAGTTACTCTTAGCATCTCGGGAAATGTTACTCTGGCATCTTGAAAAATGCTACTCTGAGCATCTCAGAAATCGTTACTCTGGCATCTCATCATCTCATCATCAATGTTACTCTCAACATCTCGGGAATCGCTAATCTTGGCTTCTCGGGAAATGTTACACTGGCAAGTTTAAGTAGTGAAGGGCGGTTCAGAGACTTCAGGTGCTGACTCTCAACTCTTACAAATGATTTCTTTGGCAGCTTTCGAAAATCAGAGCGCGTCCGCATTCTAAAAGTTACATGACTGCACACACACATTATTCCCAGTAATCTGCACCAGTTGCACATTCAGCCAGAAATGCCCAAATACTCGTAACAGTAGCAGCACTGGGGTTAACAAACCTTTGGAAATTATGTTGTACAATCAATGTTGCACACAATCATCACCGTAATCATTGTGGCACGCAATGGAAATTCTAATGTGGCAACTACCATGAACACAAAACAACAACAAGCACAGTAACAACAACAAAACGCCACCAATACAAAACAGAAACAAACTCAAAAGCAGCAACAAAAATATTAAAGAAATAGTGGTGATCATGGCTGGCATCACAGCACGTCTCTATTCGAAGTAGATCGTGCTTAGCGCTAAGATGAACTTGACGGTAGAAGATACACGAAAAGCAACAACAGCAGCAGTAGAGCTACAACAACGTCAAACAAAATGAGAACAATAATAATTACAGCGGAACAACCGCAGAACAATGACAAAACACAAGATAAATGTAATATTAGGCAAGTAAGTGTAGATACATGGACACAGAGATACACATCGGCGAAAGATACAATTCCGTAGAAATAGAAACTGCGAACAGCAAACAAAAGAGAACAAAACACCAGAACAACAATAATAACAACAACAACAACAGCAAATAAAAGTTAAGTCAAATATAAAATGGAAAAAAGGAAGGGGGAAAACATGAAAATTTATTAGGAGCACAACAGTTTATACCGAAATGTTTGAGTGGCAGGCGCAGCCGTCGCAGCTACAAACGCTGCTGCTGTTGTTGCAGCGTAGTTGTTGTTATTGTAGTTGTTGTCATGGAACCTGACGCAAACTGCAACGGCGGGAAGAGCAGAGCGGGTGAACAACAACGAAACAAACGAAGCAACGTTTAATTAAAAAGGTGTTGTTAGTCTTGTGCGATGCCAAAAGTGAAACACAGTAATAAGAGCGGCATCGATACAGACGCACAGCAACACCAGCAACAGTTGTACAAATATTTAACAATAACAACAACAACACGTGCAATGCCCAGAACAAGGCGAAGAAAACGCAGTAACAACTTGAAGTGTAACCCACTTGAGCAGGGGTTGGACTCGGTGCCGCAGTTGTGTGTAGTAAGGCCAGCAGAAGCAAGAGGCCTCTGTCACGGGCTCCTTTCAGTAAGGCACTAATTGTTGTTTTCTGTTAGAAGAGTGTTTTATTTTGATTAGATTAGATTTAGAATCCGATTTCGAGTCAAATTGATAGTGAGATTGAAATTAAGAAAGGCATTGAATGAGATTTAGAGTGAGATTCAGAGTGAAGTTCAGAGGGAGGTAAGCAATGAGAATTCGCGTCAATTTGATAGTGAATTTGGGATTAAGATTGACATTGAGTGAGATTGTGAGAGAAGTTAAGAGTGAGATAGGTAATCAGATTGCGATTAACATTGACAGTGGGATTGAGATTAAGAATGATATTGAGAGTGAGATTGGGAGTGAAATAACCGTGAGATATGGCAAGAGATTGATAGTGAGATTGAGATTAAGAAAGATATTGAGAGTGAGATTTAGAGTCAGATTCGAGTAACATTGATAGTGAGATTAGGATTAAGAAAGGCATTGAGCGAGATTTAGAGTGAGATTGACATGCAGTTAAGAGTGAGATAAGGAATGAGATTGATAGTGAGATTGAGATTAAGAATGACATTGAGAGTGAGTTGGCGAGTTCAAGGTGACTTTGAAAGAAATATTGAGAAGAAAAGTTTTGATTGACATTTAGAGTGAGATTGCGATTAATATTGATAGTGGGATTGAGATTAACAAAGAAGTAATGGACTTAACACATAAGATAATATAATAGATTAAAATAGAATATTATTTAGAGGGCACACCAACTTTTGTGCCATTGATTTAAAAATATATTTAAGTCTTTGAGATGATATAACACAATACGGAAAGTTCAAGTTCCAACATTATATGACTCAGCTTCTATCCGGAAGAGGGCCCTCTCCATCCATTCACCCTAGGGCCCGTACAAATATTATTCCGACACTATTTAGGGTAGGTTGGTTCACAGGAAGTGTGCGCAAACAGACAGCAGAAGTAGAATTTGTGTAACAACAACAACAACAATTACGACAACAACAACAACAAACAATATAATAATTAAAAATGTGTTAAGGTACAAAAGTGCTGATAAGAAATTAATTTCAAGTGGTGCCATTCAGAGCAAGTGTGTTTAGAACGGAGTCGGCAGGTAATTTTCATGGCAAACAATCCCAGTACTTATCTCTCGTTTGCCACCACAGTGCTATAACTCAGAATTCAACTGAAAATTTAACTAGGTTTAACCAGTTTAACAAAAAATACTTCAATATTAATATTTATGTTGAGTTGTGACATTGTCGTACTAAGCGAGTGATATGTAAAACAGAACCATGCAAACAACCCACAGACTGTTTCAGGGTTGGGTTACCGTGGAAGTCTGTGGTTGAATCACATCACTTGTGATCGAATCATCCAGCATGAACGAAGCGGCTTTGTTAGGTGAAATATAAACCAAAAATAATTTCTTATATGACGAGTTGATCGTTCATGGAACTACGGATCTAAACATACTTTGTGTACTCATATTCTTAATCACACATCTCACATTTTACTAGAAACCTTTCCTATAAACACATCAATAGCCATCTGGACCGAACCATTGCGGAATAATTCAATCTAGATTCACCTATCATGTAACCAGGTTAATATATTTATACATTTAAGATACTTGATTCATAACATAATCAAATTGTTTCACAGATATAATTCAGTCTAGAACGATCTTTAGAGTGATCTGGTTAATGGCTTTATATATGTATTTAAGAGGCGTGATTG
Source organism: Clusia tigrina (assembly GCA_920105625.2). NCBI lineage: Eukaryota > Metazoa > Arthropoda > Insecta > Diptera > Clusiidae > Clusia > Clusia tigrina. Next base: position 122,163,113 of record OV050033.1, read on the forward strand.
AGAGATAACTCAGAGCAAATCATGCACAGACGCAGCTTACTACAATTGGCGATACACTTCACAGATTCCAGAGTCTAATAACTCCAAATAGATATGATTATAAAATCACAATATGATTATAAAATCACAATTCTTTGAATCAGAAAAACTAAATAAAGGCAATCTTTTGTTTCTGGAACAAATCTATCGCCATGTAACAGTCGAACTGTCAAAATTTGTTATCTTGTACCACTGTAATACCTTACCTAGGTAGGTAGGTAGAAGTGGCCGCCCCTTGCGAGAGCCCACTTAAGCCAATATGGTATATTGTGATACCACAGAATCTTATCCCTTCTTCTAGGTGTCGAACCAGCCGAAACCAACCACCTTTCCTACCTATTAGGTATTTCTGAACAAAAAGAAACCAATTTGAGGAATCTTGGACATGAAAGACATATTCTATAATATCGTTCAAATTTATTTCCTAGGATTTAAGTAGGGACCAAATGAGGCAATTAAAAGGTGTTGGGAATCCCATGTTAATCCAAGGAAATATTAAAGAAAATACTTCTGGACTTTAAATATTGTCTAAAATGTGTATGATACGTGACACCATAAGTAATTATATCTGCAGTGAGAACTAGCAACTTAGCCTTTAAACTCAAAGAGACCATGCCCTGCCCAAGATTTGGAACTGCGTCACCAAGCAATCGTACTGCGGTCGGCTTAGAGAACAAGATACAAGGTTTGTACACAATCGAGCAAAACCACAGCCAAGGGAACGAAGAGCTTGAAATAGTTAGCGGGTTAAGCAATAAGACCCTGTTGAGCTTCAAAAGACTCTTTCACAGTTGCAACAATGGCGCAGCAGCTGAAGTTGCCTAGCTAACTTTTCAGTTAGTGTGAAGTATCGCAACGCTGGAGAAATAGATGAATGACTCCACAGCTAACGGAACCGCTGCCAATCGTCCACATTTGCAGCTATTGCGGCTTAAAGTAGGTTGACAATTTGCTCACGCTGCTGGAGGATACAAGCAATTTGGAGTGTGGAAACAGCAAAAAACCCGCAATGTCACACTTCCACACGGCGCCGTGACGCTGCGTGTGTGTGGGAATTATGGTATTTTGTTGAGCGATTATTACAAAATGTGTTCCATTAATTAGGAAAGAAGAGAAATATAAAGAAATACATACGCGGATCGAGTATATAACAATTAAGGAAAACTGTCCGCCTCTCTGGTGGTGGTGGTGGTGGCGGACTTGGAAGAGTCGCATAATTAGAATGAGGAAATTTTACGCAATTTGTGTAAATATGTTTAATTGCTGAAATTGCTTTGATGCCGTTGTTGTGTGAGGATATAACTCATTATGCAGAACATAGGAACATATTAAAAGCAATTTAGTAGAACAACTCTTAATACAGACAAAGCCGCAAGTAGGAGACTGGAGAGGAGAGATAGAGGGGAGAGAAAAGGGAAAGACAGGAGAGAGATAGAGAGAGACAGATACTAGAGTAGACGTAGATGAACTCATTGTGCATAAACTTGGATATATGTTTGTAAATTAATATTTATAGTTGTTGATTATATTATGAATCAACATTGAAGAGTACGGAGTCGAGGCCAATGGCACGCTTTGCTTGCGTTGACATTTATCAGCTGTCAATGCAGGAAGGAAATCGATGTTGCGCTGAATAATTTTGATTTATATGATTGCGAAGTATGCACTGGGGCACGATTCGGCCACTGTTATTCGTCCTTTATAAAATTGAAACACCTGTCAACTTAATCACCCACTCATAATCAATTGCAAAGACTCGCTTTGCTTGCGTTGACAGTTGTGAAGATTTACTCAAGGATTTTATTGTTCTCTGAATAATTTTAACTTTTTAATATCCTTAATTTGAATTTTTCATATATAAATTATTTAATTTTTTTAATTACGTATTTTCGAAGTACAGACTAGGAAATTTGTTTGGTAATTGAAGATCCTTTCAACTTAATTATCCCTTAATGATTCAAATTCATTACCTCGTTATGCTTGTGTTGACCGTTGTGAGGATTTAGTCAAGGATATAATCTTTTCCCTGAATTATTTTAATTTTTTAATCTGAATATTTCGAAGTACAAGAAAATTGTTCGAAATTGAATATCCTTTCAACTTAATTATCCTTATAAAACCCAATTCCAATAAATCGCATTGCTTGCTTTGATAGTTCTGAGCTCGAAATCAATCATATCCTTGATACTTTGAGTAATTTCGGCTGACTCAATTTGGAAATAAAAATATTTGCCTCTTTTTGTGCTGCCTTAATGTCCTTTTTTGCAACTGACGCTGCTTCTAATGGATTTGTCCACCTGCTTCTTGCTCCCACAGCTGTCAAAGGAAGCAACTAACTAACCCATAGACCACAAAGTACCTGGTGAAGGCTGACTTTTGTCATCTTTTGGCTTGTGTTCAGGGCTGCTTTGACACTGCCACCGATCTGCCAATTAAACAGTCAAAGTGCCTTTGGATCTTAGACTAACAACGTAACTGTTTCGCAAAATCGGCGCTTGGGTCATAAGAAACCCTTTTAAAATTTAGAAAGGCGCGAAACTGCCATTCACACATAACTATGCCACTTGAGCTGCAGCCGACTGAACGGATGCAGCAACAACAACAACAAACTTGTGAAATAAATTCAATGGTTGAATATGAAATGAAATTAAAAATTCAGAGCAATATCTCAGCTTTTCTTATGCCAATTAAGTGGAGTCTCTGAATGGTTTTTGAAATATTACCAACATTTACGCTGCAAAAGCTTAAAGTAACCGTTAAAATGATAGACAAGCGGGCAGACGGACAGAGAAACAGAGGGATAGCGGGACAGAGGGAGAGTCAGAGGGACAGACAACAGAGAAACTGAGGGACAGGGGGAGAGAAGGAGGGAGAGACAGATATACAGAGAGATAGACGAGGCTCTAATGGCCTAAAGAGTTTCAGTTAATGACGCATGTCTGTGGTGTGGAACCAGTTGAAGATTTCGTGTGGGAAAATTCAGACAGCTGGGAATCGTATTTGATTTTATTTTCTTCAACTATTTATCTCTTGTATTATTATCCCATTTTTGTTGCTGTAAATTGGAATTTCTGATTAATTAGCAATGAATCATTTAAAATATAATTAGGTTTATCTAAACGCCATTTTCGTGCGCTTGTACCAATTTGTTATCTGCGCGCTTCTTCGATTACCGTTGTTTCTCACTTCCGTTACGCTTTGTGCTCGTATTTCCAGCGCTTCCATCGCTTCCAGCGCATTTTTGCGGAACACAAATTTTGCTTTATGAGTGATTTATTTCCATGCTATCGCAGCAAAGCTCGCTCCACAAAAATTGAATCGAAAATTAATAATAACCCGCGATAAGGTGCTAGAAATAATCTGTAATTCGATGAACACGATATCAGAAAATACACGACCACCACCACCACCGGCACCACGGCCCTTGTCCCCCGGAGAGACAGTGAACCGCTGAGAAATTGTTGTCAATCAGCCGAACATTGATTTGTGCCGCATGCACGCCAGAGCCAGAAGTGGGTGAAAAAGTGGTGAGCTGTAACGGGGCAGTTGCATAAGCGCAGCCCACACGCCAGCAGTGTGTGGCAAACCTTGAAACGTGGTAAGCACACCAATCCATTGTTCGTGAAATTCGGCGATAAGATAAGACAAAGTGGTCGATGAGATGGATCGGAGGGTCTTGCATAACCAGCAAGTGCCGAGTGATTCAGTGCACGAACGAATGCACCGAACAGTCCTATTCAGCTCGAGTATCGATAAAGTGGTAGATTGGAATGCTCGTAAAAGTGTTATGAGCGCAGGAGCCAAAACTGGGGACTGCCTTTATCACGATTCCAAAGGTTAGTAAGGTAATCGCAATGCATAACAACGAATAGGTGAAGACCCCATGAACTGTAAGGGGGCGACAGAAATGATTGGAATAAAAAAGTTGAGTGTGTGTTCAAGACTATCAAGAATCATCGAATGGGAGACACTTTAAGAAGTTTATTTTGAAGGCAAACATGTAATTTGAGCATGTATTTAGAGCTTCCAATAGCTTTCACAGGTCGGCGGAGCTTTTAGCAGCACTGATGTAAAGGAAGCAAACTAAACTGCTATGGGTAAATTCTGATTATATGATGTAGGGAACTTGTCACAGGATGTTGGACCATGTGTTCCAAACGTACAATTGACTTACCATATGTAGTCTTATTAGTCATATGTTGTAGCAGATATAACATTAATTCATCCTCAGATGTAATATAAGTTCATCCTTAGATATAACATAAATTCATCCTCATAGTAAACCAAGTAATCCAACCTAAGGAATTTCCATTAAAGACTTCTGTCCTATTTTGATCCTTTAGTACCTTTTAGGTATCTTAAACCTCAAGGGCCTTTTTATTTATGACTGGGCTTACTCGTTGACACACATTGAGTTCGTTGGAGGAAGGTTACGTCTAGACCTTACTTTGGTATGGAAGCAGTCTCTTACTTCTCGACATGTCAACTAGCAATCTGGAGTCAGTCAACTGAGTTTGTTTGAAGGAAGGTTAGTCTCTGCCTTGCTTGAGCTGTCAACCGACTATCTCGTGATTGTTTTTGAGGAACTGCCGAAATATTTCATATTTTCTAAGGGATGGTACAGTCTTTGTATTTACTCTTTATATTTTGTTCAAACTGTTCTAGGCTTCACAGTCCGATCAATTTGGAACCGAATTTGCTGACATACGGGCATTAGAAAAGTTCACAGTTATACGAGTATCTTTTGAATTATCATTGCTTAATCCAGACGTTATTTATTTCCAATTAGTTCAATGACGCAGTCAAGAAGATTGTAATAGACTCACTAATTCGTAGGCTTACGACTATGATTAATATCTGGACAGAGTTTAAGAAACACAGCTGGATAGAAACGCAACTGCCAAAAGAATTAAAAGATTCTGGAAATTTTTGAATGAGCCAATACTAGATTTGTGAGGCTCCATAGAGAGTGGTAAACTAAAAATTCCATGTGTGGTCTGGGTATGTGAATCGACAGATGGTTCTGTTAATCCTCCTTTCTTCTGCCTTATCTGTTGTTTAATATTCTTCCACATATTCGTAGTATAGTGAAAAGTTGCTAACAGATATAAAAATGGAATAGTTCACAGAGTACTTTTGCAATCATTCCACCAGACATGAGAAAGCAATAGAAGCGTTTCAACACTGATGTGGCAATATTCTTTAATATACATGTGAGAATTTCCAGTCGTGGTGGGGGAAGACTCCAGCGACAGAAGGGCCAACGGCTTTCTACCTATAAGTGTAGATGGTATTGAGAGAGTTACTGAGTGGAAACAGAGGAGAGAAACTATTGATATTGTTGAGAGACACCAGTGAAGGTAATTTTATATCAGCTGCTGAGTAAAGGGAGTACGTATCGAGGTAGAGAATATATTTGTGATTTGATTCTGATTTTGTATGATTTCTTTGCTGATTTTCTTTCATTTTGTGAGGGGAGTACACGTCCAGGTATATCAAAAAAACCCTATTCAGATTTGAAGTTTTATGATTTCTTCATTGATTTTTTTTTAACAGTGAAGGTGCTTTGTGACAGCTGCTGAATGAGGGGATTATGCATCCAGGTAGATGAGAGAAACTGTGGTGATTTGATTTTGAATACTATGATTTCCTTTCGTTTTTGTTTTTGCCAGGGATGGTGATTTTGAGAAAGCTTTCATGTGAGGAGAGCAGACATCCAGATAGACGAAGGAAACTGCTCCAAGATCCATTTGAAGTTCTATGATGTCTTTGTGGTCTTCTATTTACTATGACTTCTATGTTGTTGTCTGTTTTCTATGATTTCGTTGGGTTTTTTGTTTGTTTAAAAATGAAGCAGAGAAAATGATCTGTGCAATCCTGTTCTCCCTCCAGACAGGAGACATAGATCGGACTGACGATGATGCCTATGGTCGCCATACGATGGCCTCATGGATTGTGCCTAACATCGCTGGTTTAATTGGATTCAATCTCTGATTCCAGCGAACTCCTTCACACTCGTTCTGGCGGGCACCGATCATGAGCACATGTCCTGCTTGCCGTAGCGTGACTCTGATGCTGCTTGCAGAATTTCCAACTGACTCGCATTTCCAACAAAAGTGACGTGAGTGAAATTTAATGAGAGGTTCATAAAATGAACACTATTTTTCTTTACCCCCCTCCCACTTTTATTTGTGGAATTCCGCGATGCAGATCGGGCGACGAGACATTGAAAATTTGCAAACAATCACCACTTTTACTATGGATGAGTTGTTGCACTTCGTGGTGCTGGCATTTCACAATTCCCAACTATGCAGATGGGAAGCTTGTTTACAGTTAACGCTAACGCCATTGTTTGACACCTCATTGAATTTGGTCATTCACAAACACCACAAAGACACACTCAAAATAACTGCTAATGAAGAAAACAATACAAGAAAAGAGACAACAAAAACTGAAGGATGAAAGGTGGGCCCATTAAAAGCAAAAGTTGACTACTTTTCTATACAGCCGTATTTATATTTTGATATTATTATGGAAGCATTTGCACGCTGAATTGAAGCGCACAATAAACAAATTAAAACAGTGCGCACAATAAACGCAAAGAAAGTTGCCTCGAAGTCAATGCACCGATGCCTTAATCTGCAACATTACGAGCGAATCTTTTTGGACCGACTCTCGGCGCTGCCACGGGTATCATTGGCCAGAAATGTTTTATATAATTTCTTTTTGTGTGTTTTCTTGTTGTTTTTTTTGAGCTTACATGCAATAATTTTCTTTTCTGTTGTTGTTGATGAAATGCTTCAAATGGAACAAAGTTAATGCCGTGGTTGTTGCAGATTCTTGCGCCGCCATTGTTCAGTTGCAAATCTTATGCTAATTACTCTTCCAAGTCATATGAAAAATTGGCGAGAAAGCGCCCAACTTTTTATGCCAACTTAACATTAAGGCCGGCCCCTTAAGTGAAACTAATTAAGCTGTTTTACATTTTGAATTACGTTTTTTCTGTTTACAAAAATGTTTAACAAAACATAAAAATCCAAGCAAGCGGCGCACTCACTTCTCTTGGAGGAAATTCTCCTTGGCTGGCGGTGGTCAGGTAAACTTGGCGTATGAAAAATAGCAAGTGGAGGAAACCAAAATCAAGCCCGCTCAACTTTTGCAAGTCGCATTTGAAAGATTACCATCGATTGTGAGAGAAAAATGGCAAAGCAGGTGCAGGTAAGTAAGGTATGGCAAAATAAGAGTAAGTAAGGTTCCTTTAAAGACTGGGATACGAGGTAATTTGGAATGCCTTCCTTTCGGTGATTCTGTGCTTACCTCCACTTGTGGCGAGGTCACATATACTTAAATTCGAACTGGTATAAAGACATGTCCTCTGGTTTAAAAATTCTTAACATATCACTAAGAAACACCTGCTCTACTTCCACGGGCTATAAAGAGTGCCTCTTCGTCTCAATTTCAAGACAAAATATGCTAAATTGGTTCAAAGATTACTCCTATTGGCAGTAAAGTGTTCCTCTTCTTCTCATTTTCAAGGCCATCTAAACAGAGTCTGCTAAACTGTTTCGCAGAATACTCCAACTGACTCATTTTCATAACAAAGTCTGCTAAATTAGTTCGCACAACACTTCTTTCATCGACTCCTGGACAAATATTTTTCACATGTTGTAAGGGATTTTGTGTGGGTTAAATTTGTCTCTCATTTCATCCCCACACTTCATACATGAAGTGGACGCACTGGTGTAGCTGTTTTAACCAAGGTTAAGAGAAAGAAATAAATTCGACAGGAAGTTTTGGGATGTGTCTGCGGACACCGGCAATTACGGATGGGTTACGGAAAGCCACATCAAGAGATCTGCTCTGTTTCATTAGTGGCAACCCCCGAAAATGAATTGATACCCAATATCCTTAATGTCGCATTCCTCTAACACTTTGGTCAGGGTCTAGTATAAAATTTGATGTTCAAGGATTTGCGTATCAGTTATACCACTACCAGGCTGGTCTATTAACCAATTTGATATTGAAGGACACTATTTTTCAGAGTGGAATTTGTTGAACTGGGTTTCATAATATTCCGCTATATTTCACATCATTTATAGATATTTTCCCCCCCTCTCTCTCTCTCTTTCTTATTGATAAAAAAGGGCGAAATGAATGATAATTACATTGGTGACTCTATTTATGAGAAATTCGCTCCTCTGGCTCAGTTACATTTTCGCTTAATATATCTCTCACGTAGTTTCGAGTCCACTGCTTAGTGGACCGTCTCGTTTTATGGTCCCAATACACAGCTCAGTTAACTGCCATTCATGGTGATGATTTTTACAGTCCAACATAATAAAGTTGGGAAAGAGTACTTAAGCTCGGAGAAATAAATGTTTATGGTATCCTAAACTCCAATTTACGCCTTTTCTGTGTTACTCGGGTTGGTAAACGTTTTGCCAACTTTCTCAACATTCCACTTGACTTAAAATTAATAATTTTACATCTGTTTTATTGGAACCCACTGAACCGTTAGCTTTTCAAAATTTGTTTTCAAACTGCAGAAAAAACTGAAAGTGCCGCCCAAATGCATGTTCATCAACGTCACTGAGGCATATGACGGCACAAAGAAGCCTCTTATAGCGGTAAGAGTAACGTTTCCAAACCACACGGTACACACGCACACACTGATATACTCACAGAAACCACACTCGTCCACATATCGCAGCTCAGCTCCGCTATAAACTCATTATTGACCTAAAGTAAATCGATGGCGGATTAGTAATTCCTTCGCTTTTCTTGCCAGTGCGGAGCGGAGAGTCTGTTGGCCGCACTCTGTTTGCCGGTCAGTTAACTGGCAATTTGTGATGTTCTGTTACTTTTAGAAAGCAGCCATAATCTTCCGGAGCCACAATGCACAAAGTGGTGTTTTAGTACACTCACAGGCAGTGTAGGCAACAATCGCAGACAAAGCGTGATTTGTGAGGCCTGCAATACGCGGACCACTCCAGTGAGTCGAGTGCTGGAATTAACCCAAATAAGCGCTGGTCATGTTAATCGTGTGTAAATCTGTGAACGCAAATCAACTGCTCAATGTCCAATATTCAACGCTCAATGCTAAATGTCGATGAAACAATTTCCGAACTGTTTATAAGCAGCAACTTCAATGAATTCAATGTTACTCGTAACTGTTCAATTGTTCCTTCCGAGAAAGATGAGAAAATGTTGTGAGTTGGAAGAAGTAATTAGCGTGGGTCAAATGAGCGGTCGTGTGCGAGAGTCGAATTACCGCAAGATCATTGGGGAACAAAATATGAATTCAACCGCAAACATGAGGGTGATTATTAATCTAATTATCAATAGCCCAATGTTAGAGTTTCTGAAAGACTTTTCGAGCCTCTGCAGAGCTGCAGAAGACAGCGAATATAAGAGCGAAAGGAAGTGTTGTAGACACCCCCGACCGTGTGTGACCTCTAAAGGCATTCACTCCTCACGCCTATGAGCTTGAAGTGTAAGACTCTGCAGCTTGGATTCCCCTAAGCTCAGCGGCTATGATTGTTCTGCTCGCTGGCTCCAATTCACTCCTCATACAGCTTGAAGAGTAAGGAACTGGTTCTCCAATTAGGATTAAGCTCAGCCGTTATGAATGCTCTGCTCGCTGGCCCTCCCATTCACTCACTGGCATTCCCTCGGGATCTTAAAAAATAAGTCAGTGGTTCTCCAATTAGGATTCCCCTTAAGCTCAGCCGCTTTGAATGCTCTGCTCGCTGGCCGCCTTTGACACTTAGTACGGTATTAGAATAATGACCCAGAGGGGGCGGGTTCTCTATTCATTAACTTAAGTCACACACTTCAATTCTCCCCCAGAGTTTGTCTGCTCATCAGTCATCGGTTGGCATTGTTGGCTGACCCTACGCAGTCGTAAGTAATTCCCGCTCAAACACGCTTAAACATTGCAGCCATTGGAGGTGATCTCCTCCTGCACCAGCTCACTTAATAGCTAGGAAGCTAAACAGCAAGCAGAAAATAGCGGGGAATTCGTGTGCGTTTCATTCATTTATTTTATTTTCTTTTTTCATGTGTGTGCGAAAAGCCCTCCCCTCGCGCCTCCCTCCGCGCACTCGTGTGTACATTTTCTTTTTTTCCCATTTTTCTCTCACCTAATCATACAACATTTTCAGGTTTTTCGACTTTTTCTCTGACGCAGACTGGAAGTAATGAAGCAGAAGCCGCAAGCTTGTTATGCTGTGCGGTATTACAAAAACAAATATATAATAAAAGAGATAAAAAAATTATAGAAGATACAAATAAAATAAAAGCAGTGACAGTGAATTTGTATGAAAATGAAATTTCAAATGTGACCGGAAATGCAGCCTGACTTGATCAGGCAGCGTTGGCTGCAGGCAGTGCAGTCGCAACGTAGAATCGTGGATGCTATGAGGGTCCTATTTTATTAACCAATTCTAAGTTATCCTTATGCGAGATTTCATTGAAAATCTTGTAGTTCAATTTAAAGGAAGCTTCTCTTTTGAAAAATGGAATGTGGAACAGGACACTATTTGAGTTAAAAAATACTCATTTGACTCAAACAGTTGAGTATCTGAGACTCAAATGGGTTGGTACTTCCTTTAAGTTAGTACTTCATTTAAGTTGATACATTAAATGAGTTGATAAAGTTGAGTTTAGACTCATTTCACTGGGTACCTCATTTGAGTTTGTAGCATTCGTGTACCTACCTCATTTGATTTGTTAATTCATTTGAGTAGATACCTCATTTCAATTACGACTTTATTAAAGATGATACCTCATTTGAGTTGATAGTTCATTTGAGTTTGTACCATTTAAGCAGATACTTCATTTCAGCCTCATTGGTGTAGATACCACATTTGATATGATACCTCATATAAATTAGTAGTATATTAAAGTTGATACCTCATTTGAGTTGATAACTATTTTGAGTTGATACTTCATTTGAGTTTCTACCTTATTTGAATTAGGACTTTATTAGAAATGATACTTCATATGAGTTGGTACTCCATTTGAGTTGCTTCTTTATTTGAGGTTACACCTTATATATTATACCGTTCATTAATGGAGTTGACACCTCTTTTGTGTTGATACTTCATTTGAGTTCATTCCATGTGTCAATTACTCATTTAAGTTAATACATTAATTGAATTGAAAGCTCATTTTTGATACTTTATTTGAGTTTCTACCATTTGTGTTCCTAAATCATCTAATTGAGTACATCATTTACGCTGTTACATCATTTGATAAGGACTTAATTCAGTTGAATTGACACCTTATTTGACCTAATATCATTTGAATTAAGACTTTATTTCAGTTGATACCTATTTTGAGTTGATACCTCGTTTGAGTACGTACCATTCGTGTCCATACCTTATTTAATTTCTTACTTCATTTAAATTGGTACCTCATTTGATTTTAATACCTTTGAAAATTTGATTTTCAGTCAGGGTCCTGAAAAGCTATTGGGGATCCCACTAAGTAATAAAGGAATGGAGATTCTGCAGATTGAAAATATGGTTGGTAAGACAGGGCCCGGGTTCTATATGTGCTCTACAGCCGCAGGCGCTGAACTCCAAACCGTAGATATGTGCAGCTTACGGAAAATTGGTTAACACAAAAGAAAACTTTTCACACAATTTTTCCGCTGTTCTTTTTCAACTATTAACTCTTCTTTTATTTGTTGTTGTGGTTGTTGTTATTGTTGTGACCATTGTAGGCATAAATGCTGAACTACCAGTTTCTGGCACGGCTTTGGATCTTTGCTTTTCCCGTGCTGCCTCTAGCATTGTTGTTATTATTTGCGCTTGCGCCACAATTCAATGCCACGATCTTTGGCTGCGGAGTGCCAGTCTCATTATTTTGCCAACTTCAAATTGGAATCTCGAAACTGAGACTGAAACTGAGACTAAGCCGACGACGACGACGACGACGACGACGACGACGAAGACGAAGACGAAGACGAAGACGAAGACGAAGACGAAGACGAAGACGAAGACGAAGACGAAGACGAAGACGAAGACGAAGACGAAGACGAAGACGAAAACGAAGACTCAGTTCCAGACTCGGAGAAATTTCTTTTGCTTTATTTTTCGCTGTGCTTATTTGCTGCTCGTAGCAAGCAATTCCAGCAATTCTTTTGCTACTTGGAAGAACAGAAACAAAAAAGTCACAAAGACCCCAAAAAAAAAAACGCTCCGACTATTATAATCGGTTAATGATCACGTTGAGCAAAAACAAAACAAAAACAACAAATAAATAAGTAAATATATAAAAGAGAAATAAAAATAAACAAATGAAATGTTTAGAAAATGTCGCTCCCCGCGAAACCGTATTAAAGAAAAGAGGAGAAAATGGAAGAAAAAGGCACCAGCAATTGCGCACAGCATTGGGCGTGTACAGTTTCTGCTCCATGTACCGCCGTGGATGTCCGGAAAGTGTGGAGGATGCATGCGAAAAGAATGGATGGGTGAAGAGTGGCTTAATCAATGTGGGCGAGTGTCTCAGTGCATTGAATATAAATATACTCGATTTGCATTCGTCAAGATGATTGTTGTGGGCAAAGGACCAAGAAGATTTCTTATGGGCAGACGACAAAGAACACTTTATAGATGAAAAAGAAGTGTTGAAAGCGGAGGTCTATCTGGATTTATACGTAGCAAAGATGATTGAAATGAGTGGTGAACCAAAGTAAGCCACAAGAGTGGATTAGTTAAGGAGACTGACTTGAAGAATGGTCTGATTAGATATGTTCAACGATCCTTAATAATGGCATAGTTAAGGACTTTAAGGACTAAGGAGCATATTCTGACCTTCAAGGATTTTATGTGAATTGCCTAGAAATTATGAGAGGCGATAGAGGAGACACTTAGATAAAAACGCTTAAACAGTGGCATAGTTAACGAAAATCTTCCGATCTATAACCTTCATGGAGTTGATGTCTAATTACGAGTAATTAAGAGAGCTGATAGAGGAGACACTGGATGCTTAAAAAACGTAGAGTATTTGATATTGACAACTGATATTATAGATGGGTTAATTGTACTGCTCCTTACTGGAATAGCATTGATGTTGGCTAAGTCTCATCTAGATTTGATGTGGATTAATATAGAACATGAGTCTTTTAGACTTATCGGTGATTGAAAAGACTGGAGTCGTTAATATGCTGATGGTCTCACTATATTCGATATGAAATTAGGGAAGGATGACGGGATGGATTGGCACACTAAAAGAGATGGATTGGCTTACTAAAAGGGATTGATATTCACTTGGTAGATGCCCGAAAGGAATGGATTAGTCAAAAGACTTGATATGGACGATGATTTCCATAAACTCTGCAGATAGTTGTAAACACAGCTATATTAATATATGGCAATACCTCCCTTAGACTTGCTGGCTGTCTGGAAAAAGTGGATTAAGTAAGAGCATTGATATTATGAACGAAGACGTGAGGGATTAGAGGGAGCAGATTAACTAATGAGTTTCCCCTAGCGTGTTCAGATTTGTTGTCAGTTGGTTAACTCTGTATTACTTAAGAGGATTGAAGACTCCAGTATTAGTACAGCATTTTATTTATAGTTGAGCCCTTATTTGAGTGTGTAGCATTGCTTAGATACTTCATTTGGAGTTGATCCTCATTTGAATTGATACTTCATTAGAGTAATACTTCATTTGAGTTTATACCATTTGTGTATATACCTCTTTTTAAGTTGTTACCACGTTTGAGCGATACCTCTTTGAGTTGCTCCTCATTTGGACTGATACCTCACTAGAATTAGGACTTTTTTGGAGATGATATCTCATTTTAGTTTGTACTTCTACTGAGCTGATACCCCATTTGTGTTAATCCTCATTTGAATTGAATCTCATTTGAGTTGATACATGATTTGAGTTGAACCTCACCTGAGTTGCTTCTCTTTTAAGCTTTTATAACATTTCAGTTAATATATAATTTAGTTAAGATAGTTTGCTTATATTTAAAATTATGTGTTTCTACCACTCTCTGGAAACAATTACAACCTATAACTTGGGTATTCGTCTTGCGGTGAGACTCCCCCTGAAAGCAAACAAGCGAATTGACATGCAAATTCCTCCAAAAAAGAACAACAACGCAGGCGTGTTCCGTCTTTTTCCACAACTGAGTAAATAAAGCACGCGGTTGGAGGGGCAGAGGGGGAGGGGGACTTTAGGCTATTCACCAAAATATCTTTGTTTGTTTTTTTACGTTTGTATTTTGTGAAAATGTTTTTAATATATTAAAATTGTAAAAAAGAGAAAGGGAGGGAATAATACACCGTTTTAAAAGCAAATAGATGGAAATCGTTCAGTGGAACGGTGCGCAAGAATAACCAGCTACGTTGGGCTGTTTGCTGGTTAGTAGTCGGCTGGTGAACTGGAGTACCAAGTGTCGAGGAGTGCAGTGTTGCGGAGTGAAATGGTGTTCCGCGTGGAGGGGAACATAGTTTCGTTGTTAAATGGGAACAATGAATTCTGCTGGCTCGGTGGAAACAAACGCGAATTAACTACCACAAAATACCATATTTGGCCTAGTCATCATTAATAGACCGGCTATCAAGGCAATCAATGCAAAAAACCAAATTTCAATTGAACGTTATCAAGACGCGCGTAGTGATAACGCTTTGATAGCAATATTCATGAGCACCGCGAATGCAGTGTGTGTGTGTGTGTGGGTGAGGGAGTATGGGGCTGAGCGGCAGCAACACAACAACAACGCTTCTTTTCTATCGCTTCTTTGCGGTTGGCCTTCCTTTCTGTGTCAAGCAGTTAACTTTTCGCTCTGATTTTGACGCTTTATTAATTATTATTGTTATAGGCTCATGGGAAACACACACACACACACACACACACACACACACTCAAACAGTCTCATAAACAACTGCAGTTTGGCTTCGGCAGAATTTCTTCATTACCTTCAAATTCTTATTATCTCTATATTAAATGAGAAAAAATTGCTTTCTGCTTGGCCCTTCTTACCTCGGATGTTGTTTTTGTTTGCCTCATTTCGAATTTGTTGTTAATCCAGTTAATAATGAATTTTCTCACACACAATTAACTTTTGTTGATATTTGATTGAATAATACCGGCGCGGCGCGTCAATCACTTCGAATTTGTTTCAAAAAATTTGCAACTTTTCTTGCTGTTTGCAACTTTTTCGTGCAGCACAGAATTTTACAGCTTTACCTGCAACTACCAATCTAATATTCGAGTTGTTCACTCGATCGGTGCTCAGAGCAGACTGCTTGGTAAGTCAGTTGGCACAAACACAATTCAAACTGATTCAAACCACTGCCAACGGGCAACAAGTGTACAAAATTAGAACAGATGATTGGTTACGAGAGTGAACACAAAATAAACTAAAACGACGAAACGGCTTTCGTTGTACGCCGCGAGAGGAATTCAACTTTGCACTGGCTTACTTAGAACAGGGTTGATATTTTGTAATTCAATATAGAGGCGGGAACACAACGCTGGCATTGGCGGCATTGAGCGGTACATAGTTAAAATAACGGTAGTTAAACAACATGTTGTCTGATGTTTTTGAGCTTTTATATTGTATTATGTGAAATTTTAATTAGCTGTGCTCATTTTTAGCTACTAATTATTATTATTATTATTATTATTATTATTATCCCTTGAACCATCATTAATTATGTTTACAAGAGGTTGGGGAAATCAGAATTAACAATAAAGTCCTTCGACTCGAACAAAATGAGATTTAGAAAAAAGCCCTTTTCCGACCATCCCCGAGGCACGATTGGAGCCCGCGAGTGTGATAAAATGTATGAGCTGGTAATTCACACAGTTGATCAAAAATCTTCCATAATGTGGCGCACAAATTTCAAGTAGAATACTTCCCTCTCCACGCCGACTAAAGTTTTAGAATTTGGTCAACCACTGAGCACGGATGAGTAGCATGAAGGTAGATAGGTAGGTTGAACGGCCGCAAAACGGCACAGTGGCCGAAGGAGGGTTCCTGAAACAGTGGAAGAACCAAAGAATGGTTTAGCTAAAGTCCAACAAACACCCAGTAGGACCGTTACCATACTGAGCCATATGTCGACTTGTAATGTCGAGCTTTGCCTGACTACTTGCGTAGTATGTGAGCTAGTTGGGTATGACAAAAAGTTACTTCCTAAGGTAGGTAGCTTGGTTGAGCGGTCACCAAAAAGGCACACTTAGGCCATCATTCACCGTTTGTAATACCTCATGAGACACAGGTCCCATTCTCTTTCAGAAGTCCAGCCATTTGGGGGTTTTTATAAAGCAGTTGTAAGTATAGATATAGCATTGGTTTCCAATGGATTTTAGATTTTACTTGATATTATTTATATATTATATTTACTTATTTCATCACTTAATTTATAGTGACCCATGAAAAATAACGAAATTCATAAATTTTATTAAAATTTAATTCCAACCTTTGCCGAAGCCCCTGATAGCTAGTGCTCCTTTATTATTTATACTAACTATTTATAATAATCGTTTATATACTAATAAATAAATATTTATTTCTTTAAAACAGTAATAATTATAAAAAATGATTACACTAATAATAAGTAAATAAATAAATATATAAATAATTATAAGTATTTATTTCGCTTATAATAAAGAAACAAATACCAACCTTTCTTAAGAGATTTATGATCTCTCCCACAATTTTGGCCTGCTGTGGGAACGCAGTCTGAGTAGTGCGCACCATCTCCACCTTAACGAAAAAGCACCCTGTTTCTACCTTAGTCTGTGGTTATTTTTCACACTTTATTTTGAATTCACTTTTCATTAATTGCAAATTTTCATATATAATATAATATAATTAACTTTATAACACTTCTCATGCAGTACTTTTCACTTTAATTTCTACATCACTTTTTTATTTATCAAAAACTTAATAAAGAACTTAGTAGACGCTCTAAACAACTCGTACAATAGAAATTATTCGTAAAACTAAATAAAAGTCAAGCTATCGTTGAGTTAACTTTTGGTGCGGTTGGTGTCTGTGCTTCTGTGGTCATAGAGGTGTGTGTACATGCACACATTCAGTAAAGAAGAAACATAAATGATAGAGATATCCAATTCAGAAACATAGATGATGTATTTATTCGGAATATGTTGATTTAAGTTCCAAGGAACATGTTTTCCAACCTGCGATTTCACTGTATGAAATGTTAAAAAGGGAAATTGGATATCTCTATCATTTATGTTTCTGGTTTGGCCATCACTGTGGTGGTTTGCTATTTTCCACAAGAGGAAGGTTCTTGTACTTGCTAAATGCTATGGAAGTTAAATTTGTTTGCAAGGAAGCGGAAATGTGTGGGTGAGAGAGGCTTTGAATGGTAGAGATCCTCGGCCTTGGCGGGTTTCTTGACCCCGATCGAGTGTCAGCAGGCAAAATAACTGCAAAGAAGGGGAAGCGTGAGAGAGTGAAGAACCCATATGATGAAGAGGAAGAAGGGAGAAGGGGCAGTTTTTTTTAAGAATGTTGATATATAAATAATAAAAATAAAGTGATGAATCACGAAAAAGAAAGAAGCGTTTTTGCAAGAAGTTCGCGAAATCTCATTGGAAATTTTAATTATTATCAATTATCAAGTTTAAAACGTTTCAAAAACGAGTGATAAGTTTAAGAAGAATTTAATTAAAACATGGAATAAACGAGTGATAAGTTCAAGAAGAATTTAATTAAAAGCGGCATAGTGGGTTTTAGTGAAAACAGGTGGAAACCATCGTAAGGTGCGTGGAAGACAGGGATCACTGCGAAAAGTCACAGTGAAGAAAATGTGACAAAATTTGACTTAAGATCAGTGCCTAATCGAGCCCCAGTGAAAAGAGGTTGATACAACATACCCAAAATATATAATATCGTACGTGGGAATAAAGATTAGTTGCGAAAAATGTTCGGTTCTCAGCCAAAATCTGATATAACCGCAATTAAAGTGCGCGGTACAAAAGTTAAGGTGAGCTTCCTTCGGAAAGCACGGTTGGGGGAGGAGGCTCATAATGGCGGGCTGAATTAACAGTCAAGAGGAAGGAGAAGGCGAGTCATTTCAATATTTAACGATGCAGTGTGGCGGGGAGCGAATGGCGAACAAGTCCGAGTTGGCCGTGGTCACCACACTGCATACGATGACAGGGGTTGGTAACAATATAAAACTATTTTTGTACCTACATAAAGAAGCTCACAGAATTTATAATTATGAAGGTTCCTAGAATATTATTATATGAATTATTTAAATTGGGAATAATAAGAAATTTTTTTCGCGCGAAATTTTATTAAAATTAATACAATTTTAATTATTTAAATACATTTACCTTACACAATTAAATTCCATTTACCTTTAATAATAATTCCTATAATTAATTTCGCTAAATAGTAACCAAGAAGCGGCAGAATGGCCTAGTAGTCCTGCCCTCAAAAGTATATTTCATAAATATAAAACATAACATATATAAATTATCTAATAAGTTTAGTGACATGAAAGTTCTTCGCTGACGTAATCAGCTGTTAATGAGCTGTTAAGCAGCTGTTAATCAACTGATTTCAGTTATGTCAAGAAGAAGAGACAGACACAAATGTTCTGTCAATTTGATTTGCAGTTAAGTCATTGTTCATAAGGCTTTGAATTTGTTTTGGGTTTATTCCATATGATCACATTTTGGGACAGTTTGTTTGGTTCTAAATCTGAACTTATGGGAACATTTGTATACTCTATCACATGAGTCCCTTTCTTATTTAATATACCCATCTACCCATCTAACCATGCACAACATTTGATTTGTGTAATTTGTATGATGACAGAGAAGGGTTCCATTTGCTTATCCCTAATCCCTCCATTTACAATGTTTGGCTGTCATATCCCTGCCATAGCCTTGCATTCTTGCCACCGACCAATGTCCTGTCTCGATTGTTGACAGCCTCTCACTGTAGAGGCCTTTAACAGCTTGTAAAAATTCGTTTCTCTTCCAGTCGCTTCCAGTCTCCGGTTTCATCCAACTCTGTTCCATGCGCATGCCTGTGAATTTGGGAATTGTTCCCATATCCCTACAATAAAAGCACTTCTTGCTAAGCACCACACTATTTTACTAGGTTACCCGCCGCAAAGTATGCTACAGTGTGCCTCAGCAATGCAAGGCATAAATAAATAAATGCCCGTCGCACGCTAGAACGCTGGTTATGGCTGCGACAGTGGACAAAGACACTTTAATGAAGCCAAGCAAGAATTTACGAGAGGCAACGCCGCGCGTTCTTGCTGAGTAATTATTTTGCGAAGCAATTTTTTGTCCTTTTTGCCACTTTTTCTGCTTTTTCTGCTTTTTCAGCTTTTTTGCTGTTCTGCTTTTGGTTGTTTTCATTTTTAATTTTATGTCAAGCCCATAAAACCTGCCCGAGTGTACGCAATACTATTTGGGAGTTGCGTTATGGCCACTTTCATTGCGCTTTTTAGGAAGTTATAACGGCAAACGCTGCTTTTACAGCGCATCATAAATATGCACGAGTGTGGCCGAGCTCAGAAGTTTGTTGCTGCTGCTGCTCCGCATAAAGAAGCAGCGCAGGCATGCTAAAATATGCTGCGGCTCGTTAGAGGAAGTGGCACACAGTGGCCGCCGCGTTTCGTCCTTTTTGCGTTCGTACTGAATTTTTAAATAATTTCAGCACTTTTTCCTTCCTACTCGGAAGCGCGCCTCATGCATAAGTAAGCAAGCAAGCAAGTGTACAAGTTCAATGCTGACCTTTCTCTCAAAGGATTACAAGGGAGCTCCGAACGCGACATAGGGCCAGCGAAATGCAATACAATTAAAATCATTTTCGAAATGCCAAAGCACAAGCATCCTTTTCTCGAGCAACTTTTCACGCTTCACTTTCGTCCAATGGGGCGAATTTTGGCAGTCTGATGTTTTGTCTTCGGTTGGTAGTGTTGATAGTCGAAAATTGAAAATAAAAAGTCAGAGGGCACACATACAGAGGCACGCACAGTCACAAGGTACTCACACTCTCCCATTAACACACAGGCGGAGGGGCGCGCATGCTGTCAATCCAACGGGCACCACACGAACGCAACTCTGTTTGTCGTGTGCGTATGAGTGCGTATGAGTGCGTATGTGCGTGAGCTGTAATTAATTTTGGTTAATTCCTTTGGCTATAAAGACGACATTATAGCGAAAAATTAAAGAAGAAACATCAGCGCAGTTGCGCTACAATTATCATATCAGTTCCGCGCGCAGAGGGCAATTATTGCTGGAATAAGTTCACCCATAATTGCTTTGCTAATTCAACCCTCATCCCAAAGGTAAAAAACTGTGCCTACTTAAACGTCTTTCAACGCTTCGATCATTGCGAGGTGATATAAGATGATAGCCTCCCTTTAACTATCCACTTTATACTAGAAAAAGGCACTTCAAAGTCAGCTCTTCTGCTCTACGTGGTAGATGGGGGACATATGTCCTGAATACAAGTTTGGAATACTGTTTCCTCATGTAAAAAACCAACCTCCGTTTGTGACATGGAGAAAATATTTAAAAAAAAATATTCCTCCGTATATGTAGTGAGTTATTCATAGCACTCTTACTATAGGCAATGAGTGCATTCAAGCATAGAGACTTATAACTAATGAATTACGCTCTCTACTTGATTTGCTTATAGAAAAAATACTTCCATTCAAATCTCAGCTGCAGATTGACACAAGCCAAAGGATTCTCATAATCAGATATCCGTAGAGACTTCATATAGACTGACCATCAACACTTGAAATCTTTAACTCCCATTTAATCCGTTGGAATCAGTCTTATTTGTTCTACTTCCAATTCACAACTGTACTGCTCTGTCTCTCATGTGGTTTCTTTACAGTCCAACTCTGTTTTCCACAAATTTGTCGAATGTACTGGATTTTTGCCCACTGGTACTCACGAGACACTTCAACATGTATGCCCAAGTATGAGAGAAAGAGACAACATCACTAATGACTTGTCACTACTCACAGATAGCACTGAGGAGAACCAAATGGCCACAGCAGCGGAACTCCAAAGTTGTAGATACGAGTAAATATAAATCATAATTGGATTGAGTAGAATATGATTCATAGCTGATCATTTATTCACTGTTTCTTCCTTACAAACACTATATTTTTGGATGCTACTCACATCCGTCAATGAGAGCCTTAGGGATATGCTCGTACATACCCAGTGGAAGTCACTTTTAGGATTCATTCCCCATACCAGTGTTCCTGGCTGTCATCGCGTCTCCTCACTCGTAAGCAATTTTTGACTGCTGAGCAACAAATGTCGCTACCATTTGGCATTTATGACTTTAATGGCTTTAATGAGCAATGTTTTACGCTTCCATTTATATCGCCAGTCATTCCAGTTGCTCACACCTTGAGCCCTGTATAAACAGGCATTCAGGGGAAGCACTTCACTCACATATGAACACACTTTTATTTCACTTGTTCTCATTACTGGGATGCAATGAAACAGGTTTGCGGTGGCACCCAGCGGCATGGTGTGGTGCCATTTATGGCCGTAAAACAGCTTTCACTGCTGGCTTGAGCATTCTCGTGTGGTTAGGCGCACTTTTTCATACAAGAGACTGTCTTGGCAAGGCATCGGTGGTGTCTGACTCACTTATGTGGGCATCAGTGCTAGATGAAGGATGAGGGCAGTATGAGAAATGCCTTTTGTAGTGGTTTGGTAGAGAAACGTATTTCTATTAATCTATATAAAACCGATTGTAGAAATCGATCTTCTCCAAAACATGGTTTCATAGATGGTGCCTCCTGTTTTCCTACTGAGGAGGTGTCAAGTGGCTTTTTACTACTAAGACTCCCAGTAGTTGCTTAAGTACTTTTCAGTTCGTATGCTCTGTCCAAGATTCTATTCCCGTGAAGCAGTATGCAATGATAGCCTCCAACCACTGGTATGTTAAGAGCTCTAAAGTAGTGTCCTCCAAACCTCATATAATGTACCTCTCACCAGTCCACCCAGCTTGAGTTGCTTACTCCCAACTTCTTCGCTATTGAGGCTTGACGAAGCTGCTCTCATGTTAGCACAAAGTTTATTTTTCGGTCAATCACTAACTGCTGAACATAGGGTGCACTGTACACCGATCAAAAGGGAACATCAGCAGTCAAGTTGAGTGGCAGTACCGAGTAAATTGCTCCACAGACAAAGAGGCAGGTATGCAGCATGCGAACAATGTTTCAAAGCTGAACTTAATTGTCAAAGTTGTCAGCGTGAAGGAAATGAATGAAGCGAAATCAACAGAACATAAGGAGACGCAGCCACTTACCCACATACCCAGTGACTCAGTTGCCCTCCAGCAGCAGGGAAACAGCTGAGGCAGTAAAAATCAAAACACAAAATCCGTAAACGAAAGGAAAACTTTGGGGAAAAGTTAAGAAAATCCAACAGACGAATCTGTAAATTAAAAGAATTCGCCAGGCATAATCGCAAAAGCCAAACACACACATGCACAAATACACACACATGCACGGAAACATGCGCTTCATACATGCTCAACATCCCAGCAGGTAATTTGCAGAGGCTGTCAAGAGGAATTATAGACAAGACTTGTCAGAAGTCGCGTTTTCATATAATAGCGCAGCGCTTAGGAGTGCTCACACGTTCGCTGACATGTCAGGTGTCAGTCAGTTGTTAATAATAGAGTGTATGCTTAACGGCAATCACGGTGGGTTTAATAATGATTGTCTAGAGAGCAGTGATCACATTGAACTGTCCCACAGTGACAGAATAAATATCAGTTTCCGCTCAGTGGAAATAGTCAGTCTTCTATGGTTCTTTCTTAATGGGATAAACTTGTATGTAGGGTCTAGGGTCCAGATCGGGCACACTTAGCAGTGGCAGAATAACTCTCAGTCTCCGCTCAGTACAAAATAAAAATAAAAATACAAATAAAAGACCTCTTAAGACTTAAAGTGAACAACTTTTGTGAAGAGTCTAGTGTTCTGATTACCAATATCCTAAGGGATTCTAGAGAAAGGTGTCTAATTTAAAGACCAAACAGAACTGAATAAGCATCAGATCCGATAGAAAAGTCCCAAAATCTGGTATAATTATGTAAATAATATTTTGAAGGTACTCAATGAATCCCTTTGACATCCGTGTAAATCTGCTGACATGACTCTCCCATTGGTCCTGAAAATGGAACTGATTTTGCTGTCTTTACATTTGAACCATTAGAACCGCTTCAGCATAGGTCCACTGCTTTAGCTGCGACTTCTATGAAGCTCCTTTTTTTTTGCTCCAACTTTCATATGTCGGGAATATATAAACTATATATTAAACCGAGTACAGAAGTGAATAGCGTCTATATAGGTACTGTCGGGAATATATGAATTGGTGAAATTTTAACACAAATCATCCTCAGTGGGTGTCTAAACTAATTAAACCAAATGCTTAATTCTAAAGAATGATTCTAATTTGTCTGTGTTTATAGTTAATTGATCCAATCGAGTGAACGAACTGTTAGAAACACTACTTTTCGTAACACTATATGGGGAAATATACAAAAGATTGGTGATCTTCGTATATTAGACTCTGGGGACTTATGCTCAGATCCTTCGCCTATTATTGTCTTCCCAGGGGACTTTTATCGCATTTTTCCCAGTGATGCTTTGGAAAATAAAACAACATTTTGCTCTGCTTTGCTGTGTTCCCCTTTGACATTTAGGGAAACAACTGCTTCCGGCACAATGTTATTTGTTAAGGAAAAGGTCATTACCACCCCAATTGACTGTTGGGTTGTTAGTGAGCCAATCGTACCCGTAACTTTCCTCTATGTGCTGCTGAAAAGTTCACTTATTCAATGCACACGAGTTTCTGCGGCAGAAAGAAGCGGAAGCATACAACTGGGATGTTGCAAGGATGCGGATGCGAAAGGACACTTGCCCCACGTCACAGTGCATTGAATAATGGGCACTGGGTATCAGCAGCAGTCATTGAAAATATGCTGAGACAAACATGTTGTGGCCTAATTTTGATTGAAGCTGATGTGATGATTTTTCCCATTAACACGCACACACAGAAGCACGCATACACATACATACATGCATACGTATCCGCACACTCATTTGCACACTCATCCCCATGCGCTTGAATACAACCAGAAATTTGGAATTAATGAGCCTCAGAGGCTGGGTGCATGTCAAATTCCACACAGCCATATTTTTGCGAACTGCGAATTTCGCCCCTCATGCCTCTGGCCGCCAACCCTGCGGCGCTGTGCGTGCAGTGCGGCCCTAAGCGTATGGGCTGCATTGGCGACCTGTGGCGGCGGCCCATATGGCTGCGCTGCCGAGCAGTCGCCGCCCTGCGAGACGTCAGCTTCGCAGTTATCGTAGTCATTTGGGGGCATTTGAGCGGCGGCCTGTAAATGCAATTTTAATTAATGGCTGCCCCAGGCTCCCGTGCATGCCGGGCGGCCCTTGGCCTACCTGAGCGCAAACACTAAAATCATTTTTATAGTTTAATAGAACTTTTGGAAATGCCCCACCATTGTTTTAAATTGTGTGGCGAATAAATCATGTACCGTATAGGCAGAGGCGGGCAGCTGTGGCAGTCGAATTACGCAGTCGTAAGTACTGGTGGACACACAGGCGGGCGGGGACTGTTCCTGGTTGTATATCAAATTATTTTAAAACACAATAAAGTAAGCACGGAAACGCGCTGTCAAGCGAGAACACGAGCGCACATTTTCGCCAAATTAATTTTATGCATTTACGAGTATATAAACAGCGTTTTAGCTGTACTCCCGTCCTAAGTACGCGTTCGCGTACGCGTACGCCGGCGATGGATGACAAGCAGCGCTGCCAGCATTTAATCTCGCCGCTGACACAGACACACCAACGCACCGTGCTGGAGTATGCTCATACAGGCAGAGCCTCGGCTAAAAAACAGCTGTCGAGGAACAGGCAGGCGGGCGGCGAGCGGCGGGCTTCCGACAATACTTCAAGGCAACGCCCGCAGAGACAGTTGGGAGCAAGGAGCAAGGCAAGTTCAACTGAGGCTGGGCACAACTTGCTACAGAACAATAGCTGGATTTAAAACGTCACACACACTCCCTCTCAAACACACACAAACACATCCTCACAGGCTTACAAGGATACACAAACACATGGTTGTTTTTAAGGCACCAGCAACAAAGCGTTAATTAAATTCCAGCGTAAGCCGTAGAGCTGTCAAGAAAGTAACGCTCCGGAAAGCTGGTACCCATTCTACCCGAAACTCGTAAGCAACTATTAATCCAGTGAGGATCTATTCCGTAATCCAGTAAGGAACTATTGAGCAATCCAGTAAGGAACTTTTCTGTAATCCAATAAGAAACTAGTCCGAGCTTTACGGTTCTTCCCTTTGGCATTGCAGAGATTATCAATAGAGAAACAATTTTATCTCTATTTGTAGGTGGAGAACAATTAAGAGAGAAATAGTCTTTTTCATTATCTGAATAGGAAAGAGAACATTTTTGATATGAACAAAAACGAACGACAGTCCTTTATTACCCCAAAGTTCAATGCTTAGGCAACTTTTGTGACCTTCTAATAAGCGTAAATCCCTTACAAATGCATTATCGACCATTATTATTCTTATTAACGATTTTCGTAGCCTGAATCGTATGAAAAACATTTCAAATCGGCAGACTGGGCATCTCAAGATAATGGGACAACTTCGTATTGATCTATATCGACAACGGATATAAGAGCCTATTGCTCTCTTCCCTTATCGAGTACCACGTAACGATTGCTGAGTAACGAGTAGTCACACTATCAATTACCAAAAAAGAGACGATATTTCTCATCACTAATTTGCTGCTGCACGCTGCTCTTGCTTCCACTTCTGTTGACTAACGCTCTGTTTTCCCCGGCATATCCCTACTCCCCTCCCCCAACGCTCTTTGCTTAAAGCATACGAGCAAGTTTTGTGGCGGCCCTCTCAGCGCCAGCCCATTATGAAGATTTAGGAGAAGTCTTAATGAAAAACAAGCGCCAACTAAAAATTAAAAAGGTGCTCCTCGCACAGCGCTGTTCCACGCCACGTGCGTGCGTGCGTGCGTTCGTGCGCATGAATATCAAGAAAAATACTGTATAAACATGTAAGGAATAAAAAGCGAGGCTAGCTACCGTCTGCTGCTGTGGGCGTCTCGCACTTGTGTGCTCCTGCAGAGAGTGGGAGTGGCCACGCTGACCCCACATCACCGCAAGTTTACAACGTAACCACTTAATCCCGCTTCTTACAGAATTTAATCAGTGACGAATTTTTTAGTTACACTGAGGATGCACTCACTCCCACACACATACACGCATTCACACGAATATATGGACACATACTCGCACCCGAATGCACCGCTACTCCTTGCTGAGCCTTGCAGCTATTGTTAAATATCCTGCTGCCAGGAAGTTAAGCGTGTGGAGCGCCGGAGCCAACAACACGGCAACTTGATGGCGCAAAGCACGGGACTCGAGCACTATTTCGTTGTGCCACTTGCTGTACCTGAGTTCTGGCTGATCCGCACTCCTGCCGGAACGCCCTCCTGCCCGCCTGTATTGTCCCTTTTTGCACTGGTGTATTGTCCCTTTTTGCTGTGCCGAGGGTTCTGCCAGGACTTTACAATTTCGTTGATTGCAATTATCCTCTTTGTTTGCTTTTTGCTGCCCTCACTCCAACGGTTTCTCCTGCTTTGCGCTTTTTGTGGCGGCGACATTTATCGTTGGAGCCACCTGTTCCACATGCTTGGCAAAGTGCTGAGTGTGTTGTCCGGGGTGTATGTGAAGCCCACCTCTCCCGCCCCATCGGCCCTCCCTCCATTGTCATGGTTATTTACTTTTATTTTTTATCCTCATTGTTATACGTTAAAATTATTGCTTTCACAATTACAATAGTAATTGTAATTTTTGTTGCATGTGGTGCTGCTGCTGCTGCTAGTGTTGTTGTTGTTGCCTCTGCTGCTGTTGCTGTTGCTGTTACAGTTGCCCGTTATTGCTAGTGTTCCCTTCTGCTGTTCTGGTGAAAAGGTGCACGAAACTGCGTCAAATTTGAAAATGGCTTCTCTCACCCACATGCGCGCCACTTCATTCTGAATGTGTTTGTCGTCCTCAATGGCAATTGGCCTATTAACAGCAACAATAATAAGAGAAATAGTAACAACAGCAGCACAACAACACCAGCAACAAAGCCTGCTACTAAATTGCATAAAATTCCTGAAATGTTTGCGCAATTAACGCCGAGCTAATAGCCTGGTGAGCAGTGTCAAAGTCGAAGTCGGAAATGACATATATTCAACTTACTCGCAAGAACAGTTGTGCGCTGGAAGGTGGGCGGTCTGATGGTGTGGGAAGCTGGGCGGTCTGATGGTGGGTGAAGCTGCTCGAGATAAAAAGTAAGGAGCGTTGAGCTTATTAAAGTCTGTCGCTCTGGCAACAGCCCAATTTTATAGTCCGCCATTAATCAAAACAGGTAGTAAAGGTACCGCTAGAAACAGCTTCTGCACAAGGTTAAAAAGGTCAACGCTAATAAAACCATCTTCCAAGTCGTCCATGCATCGAAAACTGCGCATTGATTTATTGTGAATAGAACTGGGCAAGTTACGAAAAATAAACCATACCTGCAAATACTCGTTAATTTTCAACATAGTACTATTTACAGTTTCCTAGACAGAGTTAGCTACTCGTTACTTTTCAATTAACTACAATTTACAGAGTTTCCTGTACTCGCAACGGCAAATCTGATATCTGAGATCATCGCTTTGTTACTTTTAGTGTAGTTTCTCGTAACTAAACGTTCGTTCCTCTCTTATGCTCAGGACCATTCATCATTAGGAAGTTTCCGTTACTTTCTCCTTTTAGCTACTTTTGGTCCCATGGTTTCGATACTTCTTCTGAAGATTAATATTTCCCTCTTTCATTACCAAGTTTAGATTAGTTTTCTCTCTTCTCTCGTTACTAAGTTTTTGTTACTTCTTTCAGTTCTTCTGAATATCAGCATTTTGCTTCCATTGCCAAATTCAGACATGACCTTTCGGACACCCTCTAACCCAGAAACCGAACGGGTATTCAACGCACATCATAACTGCCACGCCCATATTGCTGTGGCAGTTACCTTGCTTTGTGAATTGGCGCAAGTGCCTTGAAATGCATTCAACTCTTTACCAATTTAATCACATCGCCGCGCCTCACCCGCCGCAGCCACATTCACTGCAAACAATTCCACCCCACCTCCTGGTCTTGCTTTCAATTCAGCTTCTGTGAATTCTGTCCAAAACGCTTTAATTGCGCCTAGACATGAAAAACAGAGACCGTCGCCTACACACCTTCCCCCCTCAACCTCTCCCTCCCCTCATTCATATTTCACACATGCTCACTGTACGAGTATGAAGCAGTTCGATTTGCCCAGAGCAGATGTCAATGGCCTTCACATGCTGCGCCGGTTCCTGCCGCCCATATGCGAGACTGAGTCATTGTACGACAAATCACCTGCTGCAAAGCCAGATAATACCTGCAATGTTCCCTCCTCCCACCCGCCCTCGCTTCGTCCACAAGAGAATTTTGCTCAACCGTTTGACGGCGGAATTTGTCAGAGCCTCGTCACTGTTGACGAACGTTGACGAGGCGCTGATTGCGCTAAACTGCCGCCTGGGATTTCACGCCAATTTGCGCGGTGGGGTTCGTTAGTGCGGCGCTGCTCTGGGGCCAGTAAATAAAAGAGGAGTGGCAGACATTTGTGTGGCTGTATTCGTGAGTTCGTGCTCTTTGGCATCTACATTGGGTAGTTTTACATTGCAACTGATTTGGAAGATTGTTATTATATCTTTTTTAGATTTGTGGCATGTCTTCAATATCTTCAAAGTTTTCAATGTCCTCATGGTCATCCACGTCGTCCTCGTTACCTGGATGGCGGCATTTGCACACCTCCACATAGAAGGACAGCTTCATGTGCAAAATGGTGTCAATGTAGAAGCGCTGATAGGACATGGAGCGCAACGACTTGTCGCCGACGGCGTAGAAGAGTGTTCTGTAGCCCTCGAAGCGGTAAGTCACCATGATGGGATAGTACGGCGGCATTACAGCAGAGACGTTAATGTAGAAGTGTGCCTTGGCCACTGCCAACGGATTGGGACATTGCGGTGTGGGCTTCGAGAAGATGGCGTCCACAAAGTAACGTTTGCCCATCAGCGGTATTTGGTCGGTGTTCTCCTTGGGCACCACGGTGAATTTTGTCGCCGGCGTCAGCTGCCACAGGGCAATGTACTCGTGCACCTGTATGACGGCGTCATTGAGTTCAAAGCCCTCAATGGGGATCCATTGCACCTCGTCCCATACAGTTTCGTTTACCATCGATTCCTCGGATCCCCCAGTCATCGACGTCGATGTGGAATCTGCGGAACTGCCGCCGCGAAAGACCGGACGCCGATATATGAACTCCTGGTACGGATCAGTTTGAATTAATTTTGTAACTGTGCCGATCACTCTTTGAAGTAGATTTTCGGCGGCGAACTTCAGTTCGTAGGGAGTTGTATCGGCTCCAGTTAAACTATCCATTATGTGAAAAATATATATACGAGTATTTTGAAGAAATACCGATATTAAAGGAAAATATTTTATCTGATTAGACAAAAGCAATATTTTGAAACTAAAAAAATGTGAAGGAAACAAAATTATACGAAGAATGAAAATTTCAATATTTACTGAGTCGATTGAAAAAGCGTAGGAAGCAAGTAGGTGCGGTTTCAGGCCCGAAATTCAGAGGGTTACAGAAGACCTTCGTACTTGGAATCTAATAAACTAGTAACCGAGAATAAATGTTTTTAAGTCCGGTAGGTGGCTCGAAAGGAAGTGTTCTTAAAGCTATTTTCAAGTAGTATTAAGTCTTTAGTCACGTTGTCTCTTTCTGTCTATGAGGCGTGCATTCTTTGTGGCTATCTCTTTTGCACTAAAAGACCAACTTCTCGTGATAACAAGAATATTCTATAAAGCATGATGTGGCTATTAAAAGGATAAAGCAAAACAGCAGGGGGTCAGTTGTAAATTGCTAGCATCCTTTATCAAAAGTCAAAGTGAAATTAAGCAAAGCTATTTTTAATTTTCTGACCCTAATCCAGTGATCAAACCAAAAACAAATTTTCATAACAATATAAGCGACGACCTTAAGCGAGCAGAGGCTCTCGCTGCCGAAGGCCGCTAATACTGAATTTTATTATTTACGAGTGTATTCCGCTTCTCGCTTCTGCCCAGCTTCTGTTGGTATGCGATTTAAATTTTATTAAATTTATATTTTAATTTTTATTTCAATAATGAACACGGCGGCAAAAAACAGAATTTAAAATACGTGTGCATGTGACACGCATGTCAAACTGTCACAACTGTGGGCGGGGTTAAATGTGAACACGTTAAGCGCTTTTGCTATAAATTTCGGAAAAAGTAGTTTAATTTCAATTTACGTCGCCACCTCGATATGCAAATAGTAAGTGTTTTACGAGTACGTAAATTGTTCAGTTTATATATATATATATATATATATATATATATATATATATATATATATATATATATATATATATATATGTATATAGAGGGTGAATCGTGACCACATGGAAGGAAGTTGGATTGGGGGAGATAATCTCTTTGGGCGACAGAACATTCATCGGAATAACTTGGCGTTTCTAAACGTACAGAGTAGCATAAAACAGAAACTGGATCAGAATCCGGACATTTGCAACAGAAACTAGAAAATTAACCGATTGAAAATGAGCGTCTTTATGAGTTTTAATTTCTGTTGCAATTGTACCGGATTCTGTTTCTGTTGCCGTTTCTGCTTTCTTTTACTCTGCTCATTTCTGCTTCTTTTTCTGCTTTATGTCACTCTACATCTGTAGCCTCACAAACATCAAGAAATGCAGGAAGGATTTCTTTAAACGATTATTGACTCGCTGAGCACTCTGACACCTCGATATATGACTTCTCTATGAATTATAGTGTGATATGAATATGTAACTTGAAAGCTTAGTATAAAGTTAAAGTCCTGTAGATTCATCAACTCTCTGGGGAGTGATTCTTCGGCGTACTACTGGCACCACGAAAGTCTGAGACAATATTTCCGAACAGCTTTGAATATATGCCTCTGTTTTAGCTCTGTCTAATCTCCATCTAATCTCTGTCTAATCTCTGTCTAATCAATGTCTAATCTCTGTCTTTCTTTTGAGTAACTTGGCTTGCTAGAATGTAAAGATTTAAGCGTGACAAATCCCGGGAAGTTAGGAGAGGGTTTCTTTAAATGATCATTGATTCACAGAACACCTCGATATATGAGTTGTTGTTTAATATGAGTATGCAACTTGGAAGATTACAAGAAAGTTTGAGTCCCGTGCAATCATCATCTCCATGAAGAGTGATTCATCGGTGTACCACTGGGTCCACGGACGTCTCACATAATAATGCATAACACTTTTCCTGCAGTGTAATCTCTGTCTATCTTTGGAATAACTTGGCTTGATAAAAAGGAATGATTCAAGCCTCACACATCTCGGAAATTGAAGGCATGTTTTCTTTAATAGCTGAGTAGACTTTATTCCTCAAATCCTTGAAGGCCACATTCGCTATAAACATTCAGTGACTCGTAGAGCGTTCTGACACCTCGACATACGAATATGACTTTTTTACGAGTTCTTTCTCCATATTATTACGAAATTACCCTCCTGAAAATTTACTCTAAATCTCAATACTCGGATTCGTACCACTGGATCGTATAGTAATCAAACAAACGCTGGTTAAATTAAAATAACTAACTTTATTTAATTATTGCTATTTACACACTTAATATTAGGCTGAAAGTTTACTTTATTGCAAATTGCACTTTATTTAAAAATGCATTAATCACTTTATTACTTCTGAATCACAATTACAAATATTGCTGCTTCGATTAAAATGCGCGGTGTACACACTGTTAGGGTTACTTTTCAACTGTTCTCGACTTCGAACTGCTGGCAGCTTATATACTTTTTGAATGGTTCAAGTAGAAAATTCTAGACTATTCCCAACACTATTAAAGACGTTTCTGGATCAGTCTCGAATTTTACCTACACTTCGAAAGGGGTTCTTAAGTAAACTTTTCGAGAACATTCTACCAGCGACAGAGGGTTCTTGAATTCGAATAGATTGTGTCTTGTCTTATATATACAGGGTTGTGCACTCATTCTCAAACTCAAGATGGGATCCTAAAAGTATGCAATCACGTTTCACTTTATGTTTCAATATTGAAACGTGATAGCTCAGTGAAAAGGGATTGCATACTTTTAGGATCCCATCTGGAGAATGAGTGCCCCCTGTGAGTCAAGATGCGAACTATTCGAATAAAAGCTTATTCAAGAACCATCCGTCGGTAATATCAAAAAGAATATTCTCGACTTCTGTCGAAGTGGATAGAATACGAGAATAGCGTAGAATTTTCGACTCCAACCATTCGAAAACTATAAAAGCGACAAGACTGTTCAAAGTCGAATACAGTAGATCAGAGACCGTAAAAGTGTGTACATCTAGCATTATAATCAAAGCAGCAGTATTTGTAATTGTGCAAAGTGATGAAATTCATTATTAAATAAAGTGATGAAATTACTTATTAAATAAAGTGACTAATGGTTTGTTAAATAAAGTGCAAATAATAACTAAGTAAAATTTAAGCCTAATATTAAATGTGTAAATAACAATAATTAAATAAAGCTAATTATTTTAATTTAACCAGCGATTGTTTGATTACTACACAATCCAGCGGTACGAGTCCGAGTACAGATAGTAGAGAAATTGTCAGGAGGGCAATTTTGTAACAGAGTAAATTGTCCGGAGGGCAATTTTGTAACAGAGTCAATTGTCAAGAGGGCAATTTCGTAACAATTGGTGTCAGAAGTGGGATTGTGTATCTGTAATAAACAATGGTTAAATTTGAAAAACTGAGATTGGAGCAGCTCAAGAAGGAGCTTGAGCGTTTAAATTTGCAAACACAAGGGCTTAAAGCGGAGCTGCAGGTGAGACTAAGAAGCGCTTTAGAGGAGCAGGGTATAGATGTCGATGAGCATGAATTCCAATGTGAAGAGCCAACGACATCTCGACACGAAGAAACACCGCAAGAAACTAACACGGGTAACTTTGACATGAGTGCACTTATCGGGCTAATACAGATGCAGTTACAACAAAATTCTCAAGCAGCTGAAGAGAGGATCCAACAGCAGTTACAACAAAACGCTCTGGCAGCCGAAGAGAGGATGCAGCAGCGAGATGAAAAGATGCAGCAGCGAGATGAAAAGATGCAGCAACAATTACAACAAAATGCTCAAACCGTCGAAAAGAGTGTTGCATCCGTCAAAGAGGACGTAGAAAAGAGTGCTGAATCGCTCAAACAAGCAGTCAAAGAGGATGTCAAAGAACAGTTACAGCAGAGTGAAATACGACTTACTCCACTAGTGGAAAAGAACTCACAGCAGATGAAAGAAATGTCCGAGATGGTAGACAGGAAGGTTTGTGAAATTGAGACACGGCAAGAATCGTTCGAAAAATCTGTAGTACAAAGGCAGAATGAATTTAAGCAACAAATAGAACAAAGAATTAATCTACTACAGGAAGGTGCATTGCCTGTGCCAGCTTTATCCTCAATAAAACTGAAGCCTCCTACCTATGATGGAACCACGACATTTAGTGTCTTCAGAATGCAGTTTGAGACTACCGCTAGCACAAATGGTTGGAGTGCTCGCGAAAAAGTGGCTGCATTAACCGTTTCATTGAAAGGTGCTGCCGCTGAAGTGCTTCAAACTATCTCAGAAAGTGAGCGAGACTGCTATGAAAGCTTGATGAATGCCGTTCAGCGCAAGTATGGTAGTGAACACCGGAAGCAGATGTACCAAGTAGAGCTACGAACACGTGTACAGAAGAGTGGTGAGTCTCTACAACAGTTTGCGGCGGAAGTGGAACGGTTGGCTCATCTTGCCTACCCAGGAGAGATCACTGAGAGGTGTATGATTTACACCTTTGTATATGGCATTCGCGATGCGGAGATAAAGCGTTCTGCAATAACTAATCCGAAAGCTACATATATGGAGACAGTAGCTAGCGCTTTAACTTCAGAGACAGCAGCCTTGGTGTGCCAGCCAGTATACAGAGCCCGTCAGGTACAAGTCGAAAGCGGACAAAGTTTCACGGGCAAATGCTTCACCTGCGGAGAGGTCGGACACATGGCCCGTAATTGCCAATCGAGACGGAAACGTTCTAGATCACGCTCACCGGTAAGACCTCCAAAGCAAGTCAGATTCCAAAATAGGGAATCAGAAAATGATGAAAAGTCGTCGACAAACTAGATGGAGTCAGTCTCGAGGGGCTTGATCTGACTCCCACAACATGTAGCCCCAGAATCTTCGTTTCTCAGATGGCACGGAAAATCAACAGCCTAACTGTCGACAGCGTAGTAAATGGAAGAAAAATCGTGGTAACATTGGATACGGGTGCATCACATTCCATAATTAGAAGGGATCTCGTTCGGGGAATCGAGCCGCTTCAGGGAATAAGTTTGCGTACGGCAACTGGAGATGATGCACCGGTACTTGGAAAAGTTACACGGAAAATCACTATCGGTACCACAACAGTGAAGCACGAGTTTGTAGTTGCGGATATTGTGGACGAATTAATCTTAGGTGTGGATCTTATGATTCGGAATGGATTCACCCTAGATTTGAAATGCCGAACGTTGAAGTATGCGAACACCGAAATACCGTTATCCGTTGGTGAGGATAAGTATGGAGGTATCCGACAAGCCATTGTATCGCGGCGGACAAAAATCCCAGCAAAGTCAGAGGCAGTCATATGGGCCAAAATGGACGGAGATGTGGAGAAGAACAAGTTGTGGGTTGTGGAAACGGATGAAAAATTTGTACTGGATGGCATCATCATTGGAAAAACCCTCGTAGAAGAACAGCAGAACAGAATAGTGCCAGTAAGAGTGGTCAATCTTGCAAATTCCGCTAAAACCATAGAGAAAGGACAGATAATTGGAAATTGCCGGGCAATTTCGGCAATTGTAAACTGTGAAAGCCAGGCGCGAGACACAAAAATGAAGATACCAGCTGATAAAAAGGTACTCGACGATCTTACGAAAGAATGGAGCAAAGACTTATCCACAGAGCAGAGGAAGACTGCCCGCCAACTTTTGGCAAGACATTGGTCAGTATTTGCTGAAAAGGGTAAAAACGAAGGCAGAACAAAGATGGTGAAACACACAATCAACACTGGTGATGCCAAACCCATTCGTCAAGCGTCAAGAAGAGTACCTCTGGCAAAGAGAGAAGAGGTGAATGTATTGCTGAAGGAAATGCATCAGAACAACGTCATAGAGCCATCAGCGAGCCCCTGGAGTTCTCCAGTGGTATTAGTCAAGAAGAAGGATGGCTCCACACGTTTCTGTGTAGATTATCGTAAACTAAATGAGGTAACGAAGAAAGATAGTTATCCATTACCTCGAATCGACGATACGTTGGACACACTTTCAGGTGCAAATTGGTTCTCAACGCTGGATTTACAAAGCGGATATTGGCAAGTGGCAGTAGACGAACAAGACAAGGAAAAGACAGCATTCAGTGCCGGTGATGGACTATGGCAATTTTTGGTGATGCCATTCGGACTGTGTAATGCTCCAGCTACATTTGAACGCTTAATGGAACATGTGCTAAAGGGTCTTCACTGGAAAACGTGTCTGGTGTACTTAGATGACATCATCGTTATGGGAAAGGACTTCGAGGACCACTTGAAGAATTTGGAAGAAGTATTGATGCGATTAGGAGCTTCAGGGTTGAAGCTGAGCGCAAAGAAATGCTCGTTCTTCAAGAAAGAAGTCAAGTACCTTGGACATAAAGTCACACCTGAAGGAGTACACACAGATCCAGATAAGATAGACTCAGTAAGGGAGTGGCCAAGACCAACTAGTTTGCATGAGCTACGCAGCTTCTTGGGTCTTTGCATCTATT
Source organism: Clusia tigrina (assembly GCA_920105625.2). Classification (NCBI taxonomy): domain Eukaryota; kingdom Metazoa; phylum Arthropoda; class Insecta; order Diptera; family Clusiidae; genus Clusia; species Clusia tigrina. The sequence goes on from OV050033.1 coordinate 122,199,180, forward strand.
ACAGACGCTTTGTTCCAGGCTTTGCGGACGTGGCTGGTAGTCTGCATGCATTAACGAGGAAAAATTGTCCTTTTGAGTGGAAAAGCGAACAGGAGAAGGCATTCAACAGATTGAAAGAGCTATTGTGTACAGCTCCGATCGTTGCGTATCCAATACCTGGCGAAAAATTTATTTTGGATACAGATGCAAGTGGATTCGGGATTGGAGGTGTCCTGTCGCAAGTTATTGACGGACATGAAAGAGTAATAGCCTACTTCAGTAAGATCTTATCAAAGCCAGAGCGAAATTACTGTGTAACACGGAGAGAACTTTTGGCGGTTATGCAGTGCGTGAAGCACTTTAACAAGTACTTGTATGGACAAAACTTCTTGTTGAGAACGGATCACGCTGCTCTGCGCTGGCTATTACAGTTCAAAAATCCCGAAGGTCAGGTTGCGAGATGGATTGAGAGACTCCAAAGCTACGATTTCACAATAGAACATCGCAGAGGTGGAAACCACGGGAATGCTGATGCACTATCACGACGTCCTTGCAGTACGGAATGTAAGCACTGTTCTAAAGCTGAAGGGAAAGAAGGAGTAGTCGATGTGCGCTTAATGGCTGTTTTACCAGACGATGAATGGACAGCGGAAAAGATAAAAGAAGAACAACGAAATGACCCAGATTTGGCAAAAATCGTATCAAGTAAGAATGAAGGAAAACGGCCTGATTGGAACGAAATCTCGACTGAAAGCCCCATAACTAAAGCATATTGGGCTCAATGGAATAGCTTAAAGCTGCAAGATGGATGCCTATTCCGCCTGTGGGAGAGCGAAGATGGAAAAACCACGAAGAACTTGATTGTGGTACCCAAGGCAAGAATAAGCGAAATTCTCAAGGAATACCATAGTGGGCCAAGCGGAGGGCATTTGGGAATAACAAAAACAGTCGAGAAAATTAAAACACGATTTTATTGGGTTGGTTGCCAGCAATCGGTAGTTGACTGGATTAGTGCTTGTGAAAAGTGTACAGCTGCCAAGGGACCGAGCCGTCGCAGCCAGGGGAAGATGCCTTTATACAACGTGGGAGCGCCATTTGAGCGTATTGCAATGGACATAGCAGGTCCGTTTCCAATTAGTGATTCCGGCAACAAATATGTTCTCGTCGTAATCGACTATTTTAGTAAATGGCCAGAAGTATACCCCATTCCCGATCAAGAAGCTAAGACCGTTGCAGATGCATTTATCAATAATTGGGTCTGCAGATTCGGAGCTCCCCTCGAGTTGCACTCGGATCAAGGCAGAAATTTCGAGTCAACAATATTCAGGGAAATGAGTGAATTCATGGGCATACGCAAAACTCGTACAACCCCTTTGCACCCACAATCCGATGGAATGGTTGAAAGATTTAATCGTACGCTTGAGGAACACTAAGAAAAGTCGTGGACAGAAACCAGAAAAATTGGGACCAACACATACCCCTCTTCTTAATGGCATACCGATCGGCAACTCACGATACAACATCTACAACACCAGCTAAGGCTATTTTCGGTTGTGACATAAGATTGCCTGCAGATCTGAAATTCGGTGCCTACTCATCTACGGAAGTTTCATGTAGTAGTTATGTAGCTGACAAACGAAGACAGCTGAATGAAATTCATGGAACCATCAGAAAGCGCACACAACTGATGAGTGATAAAATGAAAGCCAGATATGATCTACGAGCAAACTCCAAGGGATTTCAGGAAGGGCAGCTAGTTATGCTTCATAATCCGCAAAGGAAAAAGGGATTATCGCCAAAACTGCAAACACACTGGGAAGGCCCTTATAAGGTGATAAAGCGGCTCAACGATGTAGTATACCGCATCCAGTTGGCGAGAAATGCCAGGAGCAAAATGAAAGTCGTTCATTTAGAGAGGTTATCTCCTTATAAAGGTTGCAGTACTATCCTTGTTCGGGACGAACAAGTTTAAGCGGAGGGCAGTGAAACGTGATAGCTCAGTGAAAAGGGATTGCATACTTTTAGGATCCCATCTGGAGAATGAGTGCCCCCTGTGAGTCAAGATGCGAACTATTCGAATAAAAGCTTATTCAAGAACCATCCGTCGGTAATATCAAAAAGAATATTCTCGACTTCTGTCGAAGTGGATAGAAGCTTCTAGAAAATACGAGAATAGCGTAGAATTTTCGACTCCAACCATTCGAAAACTATAAAAGCGACAAGACTGTTCAAAGTCGAATACAGTAGATCAGAGACCGTAAAAGTGTGTACATCTAGCATTATAATCAAAGCAGCAGTATTTGTAATTGTGCAAAGTGATGAAATTCATTATTAAATAAAGTGATGAAATTACTTATTAAATAAAGTGACTAATGGTTTGTTAAATAAAGTGCAAATAATAACTAACTAAAATTTAAGCCTAATATTAAATGTGTAAATAACAATAATTAAATAAAGCTAATTATTTTAATTTAACCAGCGATTGTTTGATTACTACACAATCCAGCGGTACGAGTCCGAGTACAGATAGTTAGAGAAATTGTCAGGAGGGCAATTTTGTAACAGAGTAAATTGTCCGGAGGGCAATTTTGTAACAGAGTAAATTGTCAAGAGGGCAATTTCGTAACAATATGTATATAATTTTGGACATGCTTCAATTAACTGACGCTAAAAATCGTTTTGCCAACTGTGTGAATGTGTCTCAACCAGTGAGTAGGAATCATAAGAATCCCTATTCGAGGATACTTCTCCATTTATCTGGTAATTACGCATCAAATTTTTCTCTCCCATGCTAACTCCACAAACTCGTAAAAAGCTGCTTTATTCCAATTATTATTGGAACAAGCGGCAGGGAAGACTCTCATCTTCCTAATTCACCAAGCTCGCGAAGTTCCTCTGTGGACTGACGTCAGCAGGACGGCAGCAATTGACTTGAACCTCCACGAAGTGTGTAGAAACTCCACGAAAGCCGGAGGCCTCCGTTCTTCGCTGAACCCCACAGACCGCGAAATGAAGGTAGTTACGAGTATTTTTTTCACGACCTGCATTATGCTAACCAGAAATAAGTAATTCGGCTGACTTTCTGCTTGAGAAACAGGCGCAAATCTGAGCAGACACATGCATTATTCATGCAAACGGAGCTTATAAAGCAGAGTAAACAACAACAGCAACAACACCGCCAAGAAGAAGAGGACGAAGCACAAATATAAGGAGCCACACGCACACTGAGCAGCAGCCAAGGGCACTCACAATACGCACGCTGCCAATAAAAAGCGAAATGCGAAACGCGCTGCAATGCTTATTAGAACTGACAGCGACCTGACAGGACGGCGCAATGGTGGAGGAGCGGCTGGGGCGCCACGGGAGAAGGGTTTGCGGAATGTAGTTCGCTGTGTGCTGCGTCGCTGGTGCTGTGTGCGTGGCGGAAACACATAAAACAAAATTTATTAGCAAACAAATGTGACACAAACTGAAACAAATCGAAACAGAAATGGAATTATGGAAATGCGCGTGAAAGAGCGATTTTTCCATTGCCACAGGATAATAGAAGAAAACACAAAAATAGGGAAAATGGCAGCACGAAGTATCCGCGCAGCTAGCAGCGCGAATAGTGCAGCGGCACAGACGTGGTGTGCAGCGCTGGCACATCTGGCCGAGAGGAGGACACTGGAGTGCAACATGTGAGAATGGCGTCAAGTGGAGTTGGAAAATTGCCCGCCATGCCCACGCCCACTAAACATGCTTAGTTTATTTATATACTAGTGCAGGCGACCTCGACTGCATCAGAGCCTCATGAATACTCCCACTCTAGAAAAGCGGAGCTAAGTGTGAATTCGAGTGTGGCTGTTTATGTGGAGTGTGTGACTGTGTGAAATGTGTGACTATGTGGATTGTGTGTTTGCGTGACTGTATATGAGTGTATGTGTGATTGTATGTGATTGTGTGTGCTTGTAAATGTTTGTGGATGAGTAGTTGACACGCTCGAAAATAACTTCCAGTTCGTTTTTTATATTTTTTTAAATTGAGCAGCGGGTAAAACTGTCAAACTGCGGCACAAGCGGTATGGTAACTGCCCTGCCCCCAATCACTCAGTACTCAGCACTTCAATGCTTAAGCTTTGTTTCCCCAGAGCGCAGGAAAACACAGAGCAGCGTCAACGACCGAGAAGCAGGCAGCGAACAGTGCTCAGTGCCACAGACAAATTACAAAGAATTTCAGTGTTAAAACCGAATACGGTTGGTGCGAAAAAAGAGGCGTGGTGGGTGCCATAAAACCCCCCGAAAATAAGCTTTATTACAAGTATCTTCCAGCTTCATCTAGTCAACAATAGCTGCTCCACACACTTCAGTAAAGTATTTTTGCTGCTGTGCAAGTAATTTGAACATTACTTGGGAGTCGGGTTTTTGGGGGAAAATGGTCAACATTTTCAGGAGCCTTAACTTGGATCTCATCGGGAAGCTTTAATGTTCATGATAAACATTTGGTTACTATTATAATAGGTACCTTAAAGTAGCTGTGGTGCATCCAGCATCGTAGAAACAATCTTATTCACTATCAATTTTTCTAGAACGCTTTGAGTTTTTCGTCCTATAAGGATTTAACTTATATACTCGAATACGCAAGTTTAACCGCTGAGTAATCTCGGGAGTTAAAATAGAAGATATAATGGACATGTTCCAGGATCAATTCTTCTTTGTATTGCTGTAGGCGACTTGTCTGCTCCTAGCCAGCATCCTGGGAAAACATGTTTTCATGAAGAACTGTTTTATTTATTTTATTCGAATTATTATAATATAATTTTCATGAAGATTTATTTCAAACTGTTAATGAGTTACATCGCCATGTTCATAATGAAGAAAATACACTAAACGAAAGCTGAAACATAGAATGGACACTTGCCCGGATTATTCCATGTTTCAAGGGCTATATTCACGTGTCTGTCCTCGACCAGCAATTTGGAAAAAATGCCCTTCCTTCCTAGGCAAAAGGGTCCATCGCGCTGTTTATCAGGTAGGAATTAAATCCTACGAAAGATAGAAAGGACACGTTGCTAGTACCAGGCCTCGGCTAAGTTCTAAGACTGAGAACATCTGGAATTAAACTGAGCCAAGAAGGTGCGAAATTGCAAAGTATAAAGTGAAAGTAGCAGAGTGAAAAGTGGCGGGAAAAATACGAGTGGAACCCTGACTCGTCGCCGAAGGAAGAAGCTCACAAATGCTGAGGATCAAAACACTGTGCACCAATTTAGTGCCCTGTTGTCACACCAGCACCGTAGCTGCTACTATTTATGCCACTGTTTTTATATTACTGGTGCTGCTGTTGCTGTTGCTCCTCGGGCTATTTTCACAAATCATAGCTTAGCTTTTTTTAGCCACGCTTGCAATTTCTGTTGCTTATGATGCTGTGCTTCCTTTTGGCCGCTGACGCTGCTGCCATGACTGGTATTGTTGCTGTGGCTGGTTTTGCTATTGTTGTTGTTGTTCTTGCTGCTATTGCTACAAGTGAGTGTGCTTAGCAATTTGAAAAAGCAAACAAGTAAATATGGCGGCCATCGATAACAACACAAATTCGGCGGTGGCAAAGCACCCAAGGGTAAAGAGCAGAGGGGAGAAGTGAACATGAAAATGAAAATACAAAGCTTTACAACTGCACGCTGGGTACGTGAGCGTGCTCGTGCGAGTTGCTCACACTTCCGGCGCACCTTTTGAAATTGCTCCGGCACTAAGCTCGCTGACATCCGACGCGGCGCGCCGCCAGCTGGGGGTGCTTTTGTGAGCCACCTTCAAATGTGCCTTTTTGCGCTGCGCTGCATTACTTTGGCACTTGACTTATGTTTATGTTTATGCGCATTTCAGATACCAAATCCTTTTATGTGCTGCATCAGCACAAATGCTCCCACACCCCCGCCCCTCCAACATAATAGCGCGGCTGCTGTATTGCGGTAAGCGGATTTCCAACGCGAATGTTGATTACCCACAATTTCAGCAGCGTGACTGCTTTTCGAACAGTCAGCATTAAAGTTGCGAACACCACTCACATACAAACACACACTCACACTCACTGAAAGTAGCCACAAGCCCCAGGGAGCCCCAGCGCCAGCTCCTAGTGCCTCATTAAAACTATGCGGGGGGCGCGTACGTGTTTAACACTTGCACTGCCTACTTGAGGCATTGAGCTGCAGTCAGACGAACAATGCCCACGCCTGTGCATATGTGGTGTCCTGAATTAACTTCGACACGGCTCAGTGCACCAATTTCTGTGCCACTGGCATTGAAATCGGGGCCGCCACATTCGATTTCACTGGGAACTGCATCCCACTAGCCGCTCGGCATATAAAAGCGAGCAGAAAAAAGGCTCAGTTTTTAAAACGATGCAATCGCAGGCACACAATCACAACTCTTACAATTTTAATCGGATTTTAGCGAATTGGTTGACCATGTTGCCACACAAATAAAAAAGAGAAAGGGGTGACGGGTGGATAAAGCGAAAAAGGAGCAAGCAATCAAAAGCATTTATGGCATATACTGCCACACATCTGCATATGGGCCCGGCAAATAGAGCAACAACACAAACACCGAATAAGCAGGCAAGCAAGCACAGCAGCACTTGGCGCTCGTTTACTCTACTCCACACGTAGACAGTCAGTCAGTCATTCAGAGGGTGGTGCCGGGGCGTGGGACGTGGATGGGGACTCAAGTTTTTAGTGCTGCTGTTTATTTTTACTTTGCTTGCATTTTCTCTATTTTCTAAATTACTTTCCCTTGAGGCATTTACTCTGCAGTGCAATGCTTGCTTAAATTACAACTGAACTCTCTCTCTCAGGGTGTTGTTGTGTGTGCACGAGTATGTGTCGGCGTGAGTGTATGTGTGTGGGTTTGTGTATATAAGCACGCAGCTACTAAAACAAATACGAAATGCAAATTAATTTCATGAGTTTTATCGACAATTTCCCTGAAAATGTAATGCAGGATGCTTTGAAGCTTCCTGCACCCCAACTGCCAGAGCCACTGTTGCAGCTGCAATAATAATGACAACAACAACAACTACGAATTTTGACTTCCACTCCATGCGGCAACTGAAGTCAAGTCAAGTACTGGTAATAGGCACGAACATCTTGTTACTGGTCCGGAGCAAATAGCAAAGTAGCTAGCAGCGTTTGTGGCACAGTTTAGACGGTCTGTGCGGAGCTGCAAGGATACATGACATTTGAAAATCGACGACATTGATAATTACGCTGGCAGAAATATGCTTTTAAAGTTGACTTTTACTGAGAAGAGATTTTCTTCTAATTGTGTTTTTGTTTAATATTCTTTACTGTTATTTTTAAGTTAAAAGTTTCCAAATGCAACGCTATGTTGCAACGAAAGTTTAGCAAAGTAGACAAAACAGACTCGTGGGGGGATGTAGTAGAGGAGATGCCATTAAGAGTGGTGAGAATTATAGATCAATGATTCTAAAATTTCTAATTTTGACCCGGGACGAGAGTTAAACATCGATCGGAGAAAGCTACTGAGTGATGATTGTTGATTGCCTGCGCCTCGTTTACAAGATCTGAATCTAAGCAGCCTGGTTTTTAAAGAAAACTGAGCTACATATCAAACTGAGCTCTCTCCTATTTACCCATGAGGAGGAAAAGTTCATAGATGGCATAAATTAGGGCTACGTTCATGAAGTGGCTAAGCAGAAGCTACTGTTTTCACCCCATTAAAGTTATGGTTGGAGGGTTATACTAAATCCCACGTCAAAGCTAACACACAGTTAATAAGTAGAGATCTCAAGGAGACTTTCTTGTAAAGAATCAATGACATTCAATAATAATTTATATGGAAAAATAGTAGAAAATTTAACTTCTCTTATGCCACTCAGAAAACTAAGCCGTGGGGGCCGTTGTTTTGCCATCCACTCAATAGTGCCATACAATTTAGTTCAATATATTTACATAAATAACTGAACCATAACTCATAAACTAATTAAATAACATAATTATTAAAGCAGGAGAAGTGAATAATTTAATTCTGAACTCGCATTTGTCAGTCAGCTCCAATCGAGTACGGTCGTCAATTTTCTCTGTGCGCTTATAACCACAATCAACTTCACTTGTGCTGTAAACACGTGTTTTTTTTCCTACGCCTATTTTTCGTGTTTTTCCTTTCTTACGCTCTCAATTATTGTTTTTCTAGTGCTTAAAAAATAAAAAAACAACTTTTCTGTTTAAGTTTAGTTAGGTACCGATGGCTCCAGGGCCGCCGCACATTGAGGCGAATCGGTTCGCCTCGCTATCCGACTCCCCAGTTAAAAAACGAAAGACAGCAAGAAATAAACCCATTGAATTTTTCCAACCCTACCTAAACTCCAACAACAGAACCCAAAATTTGTAGTGGTTAGCTCCACTGATACTGATAAATCTCTATCATAGTATTCATGCTTCCAAGTCCACAAATCGCTGAATCTCATAAGCAAAGATATACTCACCATTTCTGAGCTTCGTGATGGTAATTTACTCCTATTAGTGAAAGATAAAAATGCTGCCCAAAAACTCATTGCTGCAAAGCAACTTCACGGAATCTGCCCCATATTAGCTAAATATCACAATAGTTTGAATTCTGTCAAAGGCACCATTTTCGCCGCCTTTCTAAGTAATATATCCGAAAAGGAAATAATTGAGGAATTGTGCCCTCAAGTTGTTACAGATGTGTACAAATTTACTAGGATCATTGATGGGAAGATGCAGCCTACCGGAGTTGTTTCGATTACTTTCGATTTGTATCACCTTCCGGAAAAAATTTACATCGCTTGGAGAAAGGTTCTAGTAAGACAATACATCCCTAGCCCTATGCGCTGCAAAAATTGCCAATTACTTTGGACAACTCACTTTTCATCCCATAATACGTTCACCCATATCGATCTGACAATGTGTTCTGCCCAATTAACACCCCGTTGTTCATGGAAAATTCTTGAGAATATTCATGGCAGCGACCATTATCCGATAATTATTGAACTTACAACACATTTAAATTTCCACAAAGTTAAACCCAAACCAAAGTACAAAACCGATCTCGCCGATTAGGCGTTATTTCAGAATAGTTGCCTTAATTACACCTCTCGATTTCATGTCTCCAGCAACATCAACTGTGAAGCAGCTAAGTTGCATAAAGGGATTCGGTTCGCAGCTAACCTTTCCATTCCTCAGACCAAACCATTTCTAGTTAAAGCTACTGTTCCTTGGTGGAATAGTGATCTAAATAGGCTTAGAAAAGAAAAACAAGTCCTCTGGCACAGTTATAAACTTCTTAGATCCACTTCAACTTTAATCGCTTTCAAAAAAACCAATGCTGTTTTCAAGAAGGCTTCTAAAACTGCCAAGACGATCTGCTTCCAATAATTTACATCACAAATAATTCCAAACACTTCTATTAAAAAGATATGGTCCGACATCAAAACACTTACAGGGAATAAAACTACTAACAAGATAAAAATTTTAAACTCTGCCTCAAATCAAATTACCTCACCTCTTGAAATAGCTAATTATTTTGCTTCGTATTGGTCACAACTCTCAAATGATACAAATTTTCACCCAAATTTTATGACTGAAAAACTACACTATAAAAATATATAACCCTAGCAATATATCAACCAAAGCAAAACAAATAGAAAAAAAAATTACTAAACTCGAGTTCGAAACAGCACTGTGCAGCGCAAAAGGCAAAACCCCTGGTTTCGACCGTATTTCATATCCGATGATAAAAAATTGTCCGCCCTACGTAAAAGATAGAATCCTGAACCTGTACAACAACATCCTATACCAAGGTATTTATCCACAAAGCTGGAGAACAGCTATCATCATTCCAGTTTCCAAACCCAATAAGCCCAATCTCGAAGTTAATAGCTACCGTCCAATATCCCTCCTGCCTTGCATACTTATGGAAAAAATAATAGCTTAGAGGCTAATGTGGTTAATTTCTAACAACAATCTGATCAACGCTAACCAAGTCGCTTTTCGAAAAAAACAAAGCACAACGGATGTCCTACTTCTTCTCAACCATTATGTGTCAAACGCTATTTCAAATAAAAACCACGTAACAATATTGACAACTGATTTTGAAAGAGCTTTCGACCGCATAGGCGCGAATGTGGTGTTGCATGAGCTTGCTACCTGGAAAGTTTGTCCGAAAATCTTTAATTTTGTTCAAGCTTTTTTGACCGGCCGCAGGTTACGAGTTAGAGTTGACTCAGAAACTTCCGGCACGTTCTCGCTCATCAATGGGATACCGCAAGGGTCTCCTCTCTCAGTTACTCTTTTCATCATTGCCTTTGACCAACTAAGCAACATTTTAGCCAAATTCAAAAATATTCAACATTCAATTTATGCTGATGATGCTATTATCTTTTCTAAACAAAATGATAATAATATCGTTAAAGATACATTTTGAAAATTTTAGATAACGTTAAAATTTGGGGAAGGACCTCAGGAGCTAACCTTTCTATAGAAAAATGCAAAATATTGCACATTTGTAAAAAACATAGATGTAGTAATTTTACTTTAAGGTATAACAATGTAAACATAGAATTTGTCAACTATTTGAGAATATTAGGAGTTATATTCGATGTAAGTTATACATTAGTATTAAGAAAAAGCCTAGCTGTCCGCTTAAATCTTATAAAGTATTTAACATCCAAAATCTTTTTAATTCATGTTACGACTTTACTTAATATTACCAAATCGCTTGTACTTTCCAAAATCGATCACGCTCTTCCAATATACGGATGGTGCGCCGTTAGTCATCTGAAACAACTGTATGCAGCCTACCACACAGCAATTCGCAGGAGTATAAGCGCTTTCCCCACCACAGCTACTACAAATATCTTAGCAGAAACAGGCTTTCCGTCAATTCTCAATCGAGTTACAACTATCACATACAATCTCATACCTAAACTTTTAAATTCGAACAACCCACTACTACTAGAGGCCACAAGAAAGGTGCTTAAACAAAATAAAGAGCCACGAAATAAATCAACAATTTACCGTTGCCTTGAATTTGCCAAGAGTCTACAGATCTACATCCGTCCATATAGAGTCCAAGGTAACAACCAACCACCGTGGCTCCTAAAAGAGTCCTCATTCATTTTAAATTTACATAGCCTACCTAAACAATCAACTAATCCAACGGTTTATCGACAAAGTTTTAATGAGCTTGAGGACTTCCTAAACCAATGGACTTTCATTTACACTAATGGATCGAAAACAGATAACAGCACAACTTTCGCCGTGGTTCAACATAATAGCCAATTAATTACTGCCGGGTCTATCGGACTTCATTGTTCCGTTTTTACTGCAGAAGCCCTAGCCTTAAAGATTGCTTCCCAACATGCCGCAACAACGAAAGGAAAGTTTATTATTTGCACCGACAGCTACAGTGCAATCGAAGCTATTAAAAATATTGGCCATTGCAGTGCTCTAATTGGGGACATTAGAAAGATTTGCATCACACATCCAAATAAAATCAGACTAATGTGGGTCCCGAGTCATGTGGGCATACCTGGAAATGAGTTTGCTGATGATGCTGCAAATGAAGCCATCCGTACACCTTGCTTTTCGTTTCACACCTCCGAAGAGAAAGACCTTTTGAGGCTCATCCACAATCATCTAACGTCAATTAGAATCGCTAAGTGGTCTAACTATAGCCACCGTTACAAAAATTTTAACTTCAACTGCCATAAAGCCATCTACCAAGCCATCGCATCTCGCCAGCAAACAAAAATCTTCTCCCCTCTCCGATTGGGGCACACAAAGCTTACCCACCAACATTTGCTGTGTGGGGACTCTGCTGTTTTGCACTCTTCCAGCATCCATTGAACATATCTTCAACGATTGCAGCCAACTCCGCGTTATCAGAAAAAATGTATTCGGTGGCTCTAATCCTATTGAGTCTCTCAAAACTGTTAACTTGGAAAATATTATGAAAGTTGAAAAATACCTCCAAGAATGTAACATAATTAATCTTATATAACCATTTATATTAATCCGTTAATTTTTAAATATTTTCATATTATTATATACTCCAAATTTATAATTATTCGAGCCGAAAGCCCTGACAGCTAGCGCTCCTTATTTTTCTTCTTAATCATAATAATTTATTATTGTGATTACTATAATAAATAAATAAATAATTCTGAACTGAGCACAAATTCCGTATTTGAAAAATAAAATATTGTTGCATACTTTCAGGCTACGCCAACTTTTTCCTCCTTGGCATCATTTTGTTACTTACTTGATTGTTAAAAATATTTAAAAACTATCACTAAAATTGTTACGCCCATTTTTCAAATACATAAGAAATTTATTCATTTAAAACTTTTTAGTTTTCATACTTTGCAAAACCCCTCCATTAAGGATAATTGCAGAAAGTTTCCTAAGCAGCCAAAGAATGAGCCGTGCACCAAGAACCGAGTATAATTTAGCAAGTTTCTTGACTTCTGTGTCAAAACTAACATTGTTGAAGCCACCGACCGCAGGTGTGGGATATTTTTGTTTACCGAAGCAGCGTATAGCAAAAATAAAGGCTCGACGCTCCTAGGAATGTAAGGCTTCAGTTTTCTAGGAGCAGCATAATTTACATAAATTCCCTAACAACAGCAACTACTACTACTACTACGACAATTACAACAACAGAGGCAGCCACTTGGGCACTTGACGAAAAAATTTCAATTAAAAGCAAACAAACTCATTGATTTACCTAAAATGTTGCTTCCTGGAGTTTGTTGTTGATCTGGTATAACACAAATCCAAGCAAATCAACACACACACTCAAACACTCACGCACTTACACGGGCACATGTTGGCCCGCTTTCAAGGTAATCCATGTGTACGCCCACACCCCCTAGCACTTAAACACACACGCACACATTTTCGCATATAAATGTCGGTTGCGGATGGCGAAAGCGATGGCGATGTCGATGGCGATGGCGATGGTGTTGGCGTTGGCGTTGGTGCTTGTTTACTCATCGCTGTAGTAGCAGGCCATAAAAAATTCCATCAGCCCGTCAGTGGGAGAGAGCGTAGTGCTTCCTTCCTGACGGCCAGGTTCTTCGCTGCAATGATTAGTGTTGCCATTGTTGTTGTTATTGCTTGGTTTGTTGTTGTTGTTGTAGCAAAAGGCAAAAAACGTTACTTAAGGCTCTGCTGAATGCATGGAGAAAATGAAATTGAATTGAATTGACGCAAAGTTATCTTGCGGCAGACATGACTTGCTTTTAAGAGTAGCATAAGCAGAAGTAGTAGCACCACCAGCACCAACAGCACCTCCATCATGAGCAGCAGTAGCAGGAGCAGCTTTAGTGGCATCAGTAGTTGTAGTTGTCGTTTCACTGGAACTCTGTTTGTGCGGCTGTGTGATTCGTGAGGCAGCCAGTCAGTCAGCCATTCCATCAACCAGCGACTGCTTGGTTGCAAGTGATTGAGGTTAGTGCAGCTGCTACTGGCAGCATACCCCCAATGGTGTCTTCTGCTGCGGCACTCACATACAGTTTGCCGAAATGAGATTTCCTTTGCTCCTTTCGTACTCGCACTTACACACACAGCCGCGATTCGGGGCGGAAGCTGCAGGGATGGAGTGAGCAACAATCTATACAAAGTGCTTCAGATACGAGTAGCACGGATTGGTAATTTCGCGACGAAAATTGAATTCACTTTATCGCATTAAGTGTGGAACTATGTAACCTTTCATATGCCGTGCGTGCAGAATAGGCAGTAAGACAATGAAAGTCAGAGCGAAGAACTTGCGGAGCACACTGTGAGTGGAGCAAGAGCTTGACGATGTGCGGCTGATTAGGCTCAAATTTCCAGAAGAATTTCTCAAGTGTTGCACCCGTTAACATGTGGAGTTGGAAGGTAAATGCTCCAGTGATTAATTTTGAGCTCTCAGTTGGGAAATGATTATTTCCAGAGTCAGTAGTTAGTTACCAAGGTATTCTCTGTCTATTCTGTAGGCCGCTCAAAATCAGTAGACCTCAAACTGAGACACTCAAGCGGCCTTCAATACTCGTTAAAATAATGTTCAGCTGAGCGAGTTCCAGCTTACTTTCAGGTGGAACATATTCTAATGATTTTCTAATACAATTCCGGCTCCTACTCAGAGGACTTCCAGCCCTGTTGCTCATGTCGATTCTTGCCTCAGGCTATTCTTCTCAGCCTTCTTAAGCTAGTGCTATTGGAGCTCCTTTTTTACTCTCACTACTTAAATTCCCAGAGGCTGCTGTTCAGAGGCCTTTAGTTGTTGGAACTAAAATCAGCCTCTTTACCTCGGACTTCTCCAACTATGCTTTGGGAGCTCTTTTATGCTATGCTATGCTTGGGGAGCTCTAGGATTGGGAGCTTAGAATTTTCTTCTCAGGTCCTCTAAAGCTAGGGCTATTAGAGCTACTTCCCACTCTTCCTACTCAAATTCCGAGCTGCACCTGTTCAGAGGTCCTTATTTGCTCAAACTAAGCTCAGCTTCTTCTCCTCAGACCTTTCCAACAATTCTTCGGTAACTGTGTCATATTCCTGCTACTCGCATCCTCAAAGACTCCTGCTCAATGGACTTCAATGTTCGAACTAAACGAAACCTATTTTTCTCAGACCTCTCCAACAATGCTTTGGGAGCCACTTCTACTCCTCAACATCTCATCCCCAAAAACCCCTGCTCAAAGGACTCCAATGCTCAAACGAAATGCAACCTCTTCTTCTCAGACCACTCCAACAGTAGTAAGGGAGCTCTTTCCTATTCTTACCTCTGAGGTCACCAGGCCAGACAACTTATACCCCGGTCCACTCACACTCAGCAGGCACATTCCCAAGTTCAAGTGCAATACACTAAATAACAGTTCAGAGCTGAGGCACTGCAGGTAAACATAAAACATGTCAGCAGGACCCGCTGCCAAGTCCTGCCGCCGCCTGCTGCTACATACTCCTACAATATTTGCTTTATTTTCTTTTTCAATTTTTTTATTTATTTGTTTTTTGTTTGTTGCAACTTTTGCCATCAATTTCAGCATCCGCAATTTTGTAACATTTGACTCAACGATGCCAACCACTCGGAAAAATTATCAGCAGCGGCATCTCACCCAGCGCAGTCATAGCAGGGAAGGATTTTCTTCGTTACACTTTTTTGTTTTTGTTTTTGCGCTCCTTTGTGTCTTACATAAGCCAGCAACCTCGCCCATGCCGGTCTCCTTCAATGTGAACATTTGCTTTACAACTTTTACCTTGACTGGCGCAGAATTGAGTTGAATTTAAATTTAAATTGTTTTCGTTAATGTTCAATTATGTTTGTGTAATGGCATGGCGCACGTTTAATGATTACAAATGTCCCCATGTGTGTGTGTGTGTGTGCGGGTGAATGGGTGCGATTGGGTGCGAATGGGTGCGATTGTGCGACTTGTCGCAATGTAGTCACCCCGGAGAGCAGCTGAATTTGGTGTTTTTTTAAAAGGATTTTCACACATCTCACGCAATGTCGAGTCTGTTGGCCTATCAAGCTGTGTGTGTGTACATTTATATGCGTCCCTTTCTGTCAGTGTGTGTGAGTGTAATTGTGTATTTAAACGCATACATGCTCATGTAGATCAATTCGCACATAATCAGCGTCGTGCTGTGTGCGTGGGTGGAGCGCCTCCCGCCGACATGACACTAACGCCAATATGTGTGACTAACAGAGCATGTATTTGTCTGTCTGCACATTCATTCATCCACACACACACACACAGAGATACACACATATGCAATACTTGCAGGTGTTGTCCCAGCAGTGAAAATGTCTTATGAGTAACTAAAGTGAAACTAGTTCAGAGCAGTTACTCTTCAAACTAATTTCGGTTGCATCAAATAGTGAAGTGAAACTTCCATATATATATATATATATATATATATATATATATATATATATATATATATGTAATATATACTTGTAGAATCCCAGCAGTGAAAAAAAACTAGTTCAAGATAATAAATAAAACAGATCTTCCTCCAATTACTTTCAGATGTCACACTGATAAAGTGAAGATTGCCATGCCCAAATATATACAAATGTAATCTCTGCAGTGATAGCAATTAGTGCGCAACTAAAGTTGAACTACTTTAAAGATAGTAACATAGACAAATTCTTTTTCAAACTATTTTTAAATGGGGAACTATTTAAAGGAAAGTTGCTGTGCCCAGGTGGAATCCATAGATTATTTTACACATCTTAACTTCAATTTAATCTGGTCAAGTAAGAAAAGAGGAAGACTACCAATGTTCAGTCAAGCCTCGTAAGGAGCTGGTTGCCAAATTTCACTGGCGGGCTCTATGCAGACGCACACATGCAGCCATGAGCTGGCGAATTCCTTACCTGGCTGCGTTAAAAATGGAATAAATTGAAAGGGTTTACTGTAATGTTGGCGTTTACGATTACTGAACATTTTCTAGTTGTGCCTGTGGGTTTGTGTGTTTATGTTTCTGTGTGTGTATTACGATGGCCGGTGTTAGTGCAAATGAGAAATGCGTTTAATTATTAATGGTGGAAGTTTCATTTAAATTCAAACAACGCATGATTCCATGCAATTGAGCCGAAAGAATGGAAGACGTGCTACCAGGACGCAGCTCGGCACCCTGAGCACTGTTGAGCTCGCATGCTGATTGTAGCTGCAGATATGCTTCTATGAATCCTTACACAGTTTTTATTGAATTATTCAAGCGTCATTTACAAAATGTTCAACATGCAAATACACTTAAAATGTTTCGAGCGTCGAGAGGGGGCGGGGAGGTGAGTTAGGAGTCAAATTAAAACGAATGCTCGCACTGAAAGAAACTATTTAATTGCGGCAGTAAGTCGCTTAAACAAAGCGTTTAGTATTGCGCAACTTTCCCGACTGCTTGTCAGCCCAACCCTGCCACCCCATGAGGTAGTGCGGCAATGAGGCGATGGGGCACCTGACTGACTGGTTTAATGCTCGTTAAAACTATTGCAGAACTTTTACCGCAGCAAACAGAAATGCAGCCAGGTAAGTAAGCAGCAAGTAAATGATTTGCTGCAAGTGCTGCTGCCATTCGCTGCCAAGTTCCCAGCCACTTATAAACGCATTCAAATGGAAATTACCTTTTTGTTGCCTCAGTAATTTATTTTTAATTTTTAAATCAGCTCCGTTTCATGGCAAGGAAATGGCAACTGCATTAAAAGCGCACATATTTCGGAATGCAGAAAGTGTTTGAAACAATATAAATTTTCAATTTCACTCACTCTGCTGGGGCTTCTGCTCTGATACACAATCCAATTCCCTTTCTATTTGGATTCGTTTTAAATTGAATTGAAGCTCTTCACATGCCCTTCTGACCGCTGAGAACAATGTCTCTGGAATGGATTGTTTCACAAGAAGCCAATCGTAGTCCTTAGCAATAGAAGTGAAACAGAGTCACTGTTCGAGTGTGCTAATCAAGGCTGTTGTAGAAATTTAGACTTAAAACAAAAATATGACTCGGTGTGAACGGGTGTCATATTATGTGGCACTGTTTGACATGAAAATAAAACAATGAATTGTCACATAAGGTTAGGTTAGGTTGGAAAGGCGGATACTTCGTATCCGCACTTCCACTCGGAGACATATATGTCCATTGCGACTGCATTAAAAAAAAAAAAAATGCAAAGAGGAAGCATACTCGTCCTTACCCTCGGTCGCCATAAACATTGGAAGTTCCATCCCTATTAAACCATTTGGTTTTCCAGATGAAAGTGAGAAGATCCGATAAATCTACCTTCGTTATCTCTGTCAAACTTGTGAAGAAGCGCGACCCCAAACATTGAAGTCGTTTCAACTGTAGTCTCGGACATTGACATAAAAAGTAATGAATCGACTCTGTCTCTTCCTCATCATGGCAACTCCTACATAGCCCGCTCGACGGCATACGCCAATGTTGAAGCATTGGTGCGATAGCACAATGACCCGTAATGACCCCCGTAAGCACCCTTACTACAGGTTTGTTGAGCCCTAAGAGAACCTTCGTTCTCTTCATGTCTAACCTAGGCCATAAGGCCCTTGATACTTCACAGTCGTCCCGATTAGTCCTTAAGTTATTTGTCACTGCAATAGTGAATTCATCTACGTTCCTAAACAGTTCGCATATCGGGATTTGTATTGAGGTATCTGCTTCGTTAATGTCCATTTCAGAGCCTCTTCTGGCCATCTCGTCCGCTAATTCATTCCCTTCTATATCGCTATGTCCGGGAACCCAGCAAAGTGAGACCTTGTGGGGTCCAATGTTCAGTGGTGAGGTACGACATTTCATTACCAGCTTCGATTTAACTGTCTTGGATTCTATTGCCTTAAGCGCCGCCTGACGATCCACAAAGATAGTGATATTCGAAGGTCGAATTGTACTACTTTGTATTAGTCCGGCTGCTTTCTCAATTGCATAGACTTCGGCCTGAAAGACGCTGCGTGCGTCAGGCAGCCGATATGACTGTCTTGCCTGCAAGCCTTCCAAGAAGACACCCGCCCCCGTTCCACCCTCCATCTTTGAGCCGTCAGTGTAGATGGTAATGTCAGAATTACGCGTCACAGAGCCTGACTCCCAGTCTTCCCTGGTTGGATAGAGAGTTGGAATTCTAGCTTCAAAGTCCATAGTAGAAGTCATGTAGTCTGTAGTCGTTTCTAAATCGGCCGTAACGAGCATTTGATCCTTCCGTCTTATTTCGCTCAAAATTGTACAGTGTCCATAGTTGGCAGATTTCCACGTGTTGCACTCCCTTAGTCTGAAAGCACACTTGGTGACACAGCCCTGAATGAACACTCCTAACGGTAAGAGGTGAAATAATATGTTTAAGCCTTCTTGAGGAGCGCTACTTACAGCCCCTGAGATTCCCAGGCTAGCAAGTCTTTGTACTTTTTCAATACGGTTTAGATTACATTTCCTTTCCAACGCCTTCCACCAGACGATGGACCCGTAGGTTAAAATTGGTCTTATGATTGTGGTGTACATCCCATACACGATGTACGGCGACAGTCCCCATTTTTTCCCAAAAATCCTTTTACAGGTATAGTATGCAAACAAACCTTTCTTTCTTCTCTCCTCAATATTCCTTCTCCAATTTAACTTGGAGTCCAGAATGATACCCAAGTATCTTGCTTCTGAAGATTCAATGTTACCCTACCTAACTTTGGCAAAGAGAACTCAGGGATTTTTGTTTTCCTGGTGAACAAAGCTAGCTTCATCTTAGTAGGGTTAACTCCTAAGCCGTTGCGCTCAGCCCATCCGGAAATCTCGCCCAGTGCTGATTCCATGATTTCGCTAATCGTTGACAAGAACTTGCCCGGGATTAGTATGGCAATGTCATCAGCGTAGGCTACAATTTTTGTTCTCTTTGCTTTGAAGCTTTCTAAGATCTCATTTACTACTAGAAGCCATAGCAGAGGTGATAGCACTCCCCCCTGCGGCGTGCCCCTTGTAGTCCTCCTACTCACCCAGGCCGCCCCCATAGTGGCGTTAATAACCCTGCTTACTAGCATTGTGCTAATCATTGTCACTAAGAATTCCTTCACTCCGTGATCTCTCAGTGCCTTACAGATCGCCTCTGTATTTACATTGTTGAAGGCCCCCTCAATGTCCAGAAAACCTACCAACGTGTATTCCTTATAGTTCATTGACCTCTCAATGATACCAACCACTTCATGAAGTGCGGTATCCACTGATCTACCCTTACGGTATGCGTGTTGCGCAGTATCCATTGTGCGAATATTGGTAACCCTTCTAATATACAGGTCAATAAGTCTCTCAAGTGTTTTAAGAATAAACGATGAGAGACTTTTTGATCTGCAATCCCTGTCAGTAGAGCGATTTATTTTTCCCGCTTTTGGAATGAAAACAACCCTGACTTCTCTCCAACTTTTTGGCACGTACCCATCCTTGAGACACCTTGTGAAGATGTGAACTAGATGGGGAATCACGCCCACAGAGGAATGCTGCAGCATAGCCGGTATAACCCCATCAGGACCCGCTGACTTGTACGGGTCGAAGGAGCCTATCGCCCACGCAATCTTGTCCTCCCTCACGATATCCGACACGTCGGTCCCTGAAACACGTGCAAGATTTACCGACTGCGTATGGACGATTTGCGAGTCCGTGCAACCTGGAAAGTGCGTTTCCATCAAAACCTCCAAGGACTCCTGACACGAGCCAGTCCATGAGCCATCCCGTCTCTTCACACTGCCGAGAACCGTCGTGGTTCTGGACAGTATTTTCCTGAGTCTCATGCCTCATTTACCGACTCCAGAGTTCCGCAGAACTGTTGCCAGGACGCCCTTTTTGCAGCCCTAATTTTGATTTTATACTCATTAAAACTGACTCTATAATTTTCCCAATGCTCTTCCAGCCGACTGTTTTTGGCCTTGTTGAAGAGTCCACTTGACTCTTTCCTAAGCAGTCCTAACTCAGCGTTCCACCAAACCGGTTTTGGTTTAGCACGCGGCCTAGTCAAGGGACAAGATAGTTCAAAGGATTGTTTCAATATCCCCGTAAGACGACCTACCGCCTTATCAATGTTAGCATTCTCTTCGCCGACCTTGACTTTCATCAAAGTAAGTTTTTGGGTCGCCAGTTTTGAGAATTTGGACCAGTCAGTCTTTTTTGGGTTCTTAAAAAGTCGTGGGGTCACTACCTCTGAGTAGACTGAGAAGCGTATCCGACTATGATCCGAAAAGGAACAGGCATCAGATACTCTCCAGTTGTCGACCCTTATGGTATTTGACCTAGTGGCCAGAGTGATGTCAATCACTTGCTCCCTAGCCCTATTACGAAACGTTGGCTGATTTCCCTTGTTACATAAAGTTAGGCTAGTGGAGAGAATGTAATCAAAAATGGACTCACCCCTACCATTAATATCAGTGCTGCCCCAGAGCTCTTGGTGCCCGTTGGCTTCACAGCCGGCCACTATGCCCAGTCCGCGTGACTCACCGTAGGCGATAAGTTGCCGGAAGATCTGTGGTGGCGGCCGTTCCTCGTTGTACGGAAAGTATGCGGACGTTAGCAACAAACTAGGTTTGTGCCTATGCTCGCATACCACCGTTGTAAGGTCTCCAGTGCTGTAGGGAGTAAGAAGAAAAATATTAATATCCTTTTTTGCCACTATGCACGTTCTGATCTTACCTTGTGTTTGTGGAATGTAGAGACGATAACCATCCATCCCGAGTCCGCTTACCTTACCTCTGACGAGCCAAGGGTCCTGAACAAGGACTACGTCCACATCGTCCTCTGCGATGACCTTCATTAAATCGAGCGAAGCGGAGATGGAATGATAAAAATTAATTTGCACTACCTCTAGCCCCTCTCCATTGGATTTTGACCGGTCACCCGGCACGCGAATCTTAAGAGAGCCGAACCCGAATTTAATGATAGCTCCTTAATTTTGATAGCGACGCGGAATCCACTGCGAGCACCGCGTCACTTCCCACTCCATTTTTGCAGGGGGTCACGGAGATCACCCGCCACTCCGCCGAATTCAGAGACTGGTTCCTCCGTCCGATCAGCTTGAGTATGGATTCCCGGTCCGGAACCGGAGGTGGAATCCACACCGAAACAACCGGGCGGACCGGAAGCAGAGAACAAGGCACCACCTCCAACCGAGCGCCCCGCCAGAGTGGGTCAAGGCCACTAATTGCACGCGTTAAGAAGTCCAGAGACTTCTTGTTGATGCAACCTACTACCTTAACCCCCCTCTGCCAGCCGGCCCCGTGAAACTGCAGTTCCCCGCCCTCAGCCTCGACCATCTCCGCTATCAGGCGCGCCTCTACTAGCAACCAATTTTTCGGCGTTATCTTCCCATCAGGGTCGACTCTGTCGATGATAGCTACCTGTAGCTCCATCGGTGATTCGAAGGAGGCCGATGGCTTCGGCTTTTTTTGTCACATAAAGTAATCAACACATTGACAAACAAATGTGAATCCAACCAGTATATGACGAATTTGGCTCTCAGTGTGATCGGATGTAAAAATATATCACCACACAAGCTGAGAAAATATAAAATATGAAATTCTTTTCAAATAAAGAAATCAAAAATGATGTTAAAACAAAAATTTGTCATTTTATCCCACAGTATGAACGGGTGTCATATTATGTGAGAATGTTTGACATAAAAAAATATTGTGTTTCGAATTCAGTCCGAGGATCATTAAACAAAATGTTCACCAAAGCAGAAAAGGACGATTTTGACTATCAGGTTGAACTGGTGTCATACCATGCGACGCTGTTGGACATAAAAAACAATTAATGGTGAAATTCTTCTGAGACGTGTGGTGAATTGTCGCCCAGCGTGAACATGTGTGAAATATTAACATTGAAAACCAGTTTATGCGAGGTATTGAATCTTACGAGGAATGGTTACTGAGGCAGGCAAGGAATCAAGAAAGGATAAAAGCTCAAAATACTGCATAGAACATATTGTTAGACTGGAAACAATCGAACTATTCCCGAATTATAGCCACAAACAATCCGCGTTGATTTGCAAAATCGAGTTTACACAATGAACACAATGGACAAATTGAAAGAAATTATTTTCCATATAGGAACAGTATTGAACAGAGTACTTCCCATACTAGTTCCCACAAGAAGTTGAAAGATTGACTATAAGTGCGATTTCAAGTCCTGAATGGTCCTTGCCTTCGTTTTTTCTTACTTGCCCTGCCTTCTGGACAATGCTTGCCATTCTTTTTTGACGTCCTTGCATATTTTTCTTACTCTTCTCATGTTCACCACAGCCACACTTTTTCCTTTTGGCTTCTCTTTGAAGGCGCCCTCGGTTCTTTTGCCCCTGTAAAGGTCTGACCCTGATAAACTTGCTTATATCTTTGAATATTATTCTTATTCTACTTATATGCACCATAGCCACACTTCTTACATCATGATTTCTTTTTGAAAGCCCCTCGGTTATTTTGGCCCCATAATAGACCTATGCTGATAAACTTGCTGCGTATATCGCAAGCCAAGTTGAAAATTGCTAATATGAAAATATAAAAAGGAAGAGTAATGAAATTTCAAAGAAACAGTCTCGTAGATTTTATCGCAAACTGTGCGAGAATGATAAAGAGAAGCTGGTGATAACTGCCAGACTGCCCCCCAAGATGCGCCAAATGATTACGACTCCGATGTTTTAATGTGCCGTAATAAAGAGCAAAGGAGTGCCGCTCCCCCAGCTCCGTTCCGTTCAGTTCAGTTCCTGCGAAGTCATGTTAACTTATTAAAAAATAGTTAAATAACGAAGCTCGTGTGTCGGCGTGGCAAACTTTCCGCAGCGCTTTGCAACACTGTGCGGCAGAGCAAATAAAAGCAGCTTAGAGCAAACAAATCGCTGTGTGTGAGTTCCTCAACTTTTCATTCCTTATTTTTATTCTCATTTTCATTTTATTACTACTCGTATTTTTTTTTTGTGTGTGCATGCTGTTATTGTTGTTGGTGTGCCTGATGCCTGGTTCCTTGTTCGCTGGCTTTGTGTGTGTGTTTGTGCGGATTTGTGTGCGAGTATTAAAAGTGGCAGTGTCAATGGCGCACTCAGCGCCAGCATTGAGCGCAAGGAGCGGAGCTTCGAATAACCAGCACTTTGGAATTTCATTGTTATCATTTAGAACGATAACAACGAGCGACAGGAGAACACCGCAACCCTTGCCACCACCACCACCACCATCAGCACCAGCATCAGTACCACCATCAACACCACCACCACCACAGCCCAGCCGCATTGCTGTCAGCAGCCACCAGCAAGCGCAGTGTACGTCCGCATGGGAACTAATGAAATATGCAAATACTTGTGAAATAGTTTGCCAGTGCCACCTGAGAGTATTCCAGTATCCTCTTCCTTCGGAATAGTTGGCAACTGCACAGATAGCTGCTTGACTCTGCAAGGGATATGCGTGCGAGGCTATGCGTATGAAAAAGGAGATTGGATATATTGTAAAGGAAAGAGCAGCGAGATGCTGAGGATACGAGTAGTCCACAACGTACTCTTATGCTACTAAGTTGGCATTATGAGTAGGTGTGTGGATATTGCAGAGTTGTGGGTAGGAGTTTTCCTTTTATGGGCTCCACACGAAGGACGTTTGATTTTTCACAATTTGACGCAGAGTGGTTTGAAACTTGCCACTCACTTCCTGAACATTTATCTAGCCAAGTGGTTTGACTGTTCCACTTCCATCATCGTAATCCCTTTTTATTCCTCTTTAATCCACTTTCCTTCCAGTTCATGAACAAATAGAGTCAGCGGGATTATTGATCGCGGTTCAGTCAAGACTTGACACAAGAACATGTATCATGGGAATGCTCATTCCAAGTGATAGATGGGTTCTGTTTTGGGTGTCACTATCACTATCATGGTGCACGGGTTTCTATACAACTAAGTGAAGATTTTCAGGACTGCTGAATCCCCCATATTTGCCTCTAAGAAAATAAGCTACGCTCGAAAAGATCACTAAAGTCGACATCATTTTCCAAATCACTTCAATCACCAACTGGGGTCCCATAATGAAGTTTATGGTCTGTTAGCTTCTCCTTTAAAGTTACTTGAACTTTGGAAGTAATCAATTCTAGGTATTTGTAGTGTCTCTTGTCCAGTGTGGCAAACAAATTTGTTTGCGGTTTAGAAATGGGTATATGAGGACCAACAGTAGGACCTCCATTCCACTAATAGCATGACCGCAATATACTCAATACACACTTGTACCATTATTCAACTTCAACTGGGTCTATTGGGGCAGACATCACTAGTTCCTCTATGGAAGACGCCAAGACCAGGTTCTCAAAGCTCTATCGTTTGAAGTGTTTCCTCGAAGTTAGTTACAGAATTTTTTTTTTTTTTTTTTCATTATATATATATTTTATTGAATCTCCTAAAAAATATCTTAGAACTAACAATAAATCTTCATAGTATATTTAACATTTCACTTTTAAATTCATATTAATCATTACCAACCTCCCAGTGCCAGTGCTTTGAGGAGTTATGGTATATGAAAAGAAGTAGCGCAATACTTAAATAATAGCGTAATGAATAAGCTTAAAATCTAATTTGTTGCTAAGCGCAGCACGTCCATCCTTTTCAGGCGGGTGTGTCCTTGATGCTGTAGTAGGCGCCTCGCTAATGCATTGGGATGCTTGTCTAGCTTTGCTAAGTAAGATTCAGCAAGTCGGGAAACTTCTTTAGTTACATACGGGATATGTAAATCTCTGTGGATGTTAACGTTTTTGATGTACCAAGGAGCATTGGTAATCATTCGAAGAATTTTCGATTGGGCTTTTTGCAGCTTTTCGACATTTGAGGGTGAAGCAGTACCCCAGAGTTGGATACCATAGGTCCATATGGGCTTGATAATTACTTTATAGAGTAGAACTTTAAAGTCCAGTTTGAGCTTGGACTGCCTGTTCAAAAGCCAGTTTAGCTCATTTATTTTGAGTTTAATTTGAGTAACTTTTGCACTTATATGCTTTGCCCAAGTCAGTCTACGATCTAAATGCATTCCTAGATATTTAGTTTCTGTCGCCTGAGGGATCGGCTTGGTGTTAATTTGCACAGGGGGGCAAGTACTCCTGCATAGAGTGAATGTGACATGAACGCATTTCGACTCATTGACTTTGATTCTCCAGTGGTCAAGCCATTCCTGAAGCATGTTGACGTGTACTTGGAGAAGTTTTGACGCCTCTTTCGGATTTGTGTGAGTACACAATATGGCTGTGTCATCGGCAAAAGTATAGGTGATAGTCTTGCCGTTTGTTGGCATATCTGCAGTGAACAACGTATAGAGCAGGGGACCTAATACGCTGCCTTGCGGTACTCCAGCTTGTATAGGGTATTCATCTGAGATGAAGCTTTTTTGTTTCACCACAAAGCGTCTACCTGAGAGATAGCTTTCGAGCAATGTGTAGATGTTAAGAGGTAACATACATTTTAGTTTGTGCAAGATTCCTTCGTGCCAGACCTTATCAAATGCCTGAGTGATGTCGAGAAAAACTGCGGAACAGTATTGCTTCTTTTCGAACGTTTCTTGTATAGTGTTTGCAATGCGATGAACTTGTTCGATAGTACTGTGTTTTTCTCTAAACCCAAACTGGTGGTTTGGTATAACATTACACTGTTTGACAACGTCTTTAATACGCTTTATTAACAAACTTTCAAAGAGTTTTGAAAAAATTGATAGCAGACTAATTGGTCTGTAGGAAGAGACGCTTGTTGGGTCCTTTCCAGCTTTGGGAATCATGATAATTTGAGAAATTTTCCATGAGTAAGGAAAGAATCCAATGCGTATTATAGCATTTAATATATGCAAGAGATGCATTGTGGCTATTGCTGGGAGCTCTTTTATCATTTGGCCCGTAATCAGATCACGCCCTGGAGATTTTTTGGCATTGAGTTCTTTGATAGCGTTTGTCAGCTCCTTTTTGGCAATCGAGATACCATTGACGCT
The DNA here is from genome assembly GCA_920105625.2 of Clusia tigrina. Lineage (NCBI taxonomy): Eukaryota > Metazoa > Arthropoda > Insecta > Diptera > Clusiidae > Clusia > Clusia tigrina. Next base: position 122,225,610 of record OV050033.1, read on the forward strand.
AGGGATAGCATCAACCGCCGTTAGAGAACGGACGGAACTAGCAAGATTAGGGGTGAAAACTTGCTCCAAATGATTTGCGAATGCTATTCCCTTTTCTGCATCACTTCTTGCCCAGTTGCCGTTGGGAAGGCGTATTGGTGACTCCATTTGAATGGGTTTTTTCGAGTTTTTGGCCGTTCGCCATAGAGAATAGCTTGAGGCTTCTGTAGGACAGAGGGTCTCTACAAACTCGTGAAACTCGGAGGTTTCCTTTTCTTTTAGAAGGTGATGCAGTTTTTTAGTACATTCATTCAGTTTCTTCTTCAGAGAAGGTGATCTCTGCAATTGCCATTCTCTCCTAAGAGATCTTTTTTCGGAGAGGAGCTTCAGAATGTCTTGGGGAGTACACTCTTGTCGGGTTTGAACTTTAGAACGTGGTGTAGCAATTTTTACTGTTTGGGATAGCAATTGAGTGAAATTGAAAATAGCAGAGTTTATTTCCTGCTCAGACTTTAGGGAAGTCTTTATTTCAAGATGTGAACTTATGAACATCTTATATTTAAGCCAGTCTGTATTCTTGTAGTCGAAACTACCACTGACGTTTTTCTGATAGGAGTTTTCAGAAAAGATAGTTATTATTGTGGGAGTGTGATCAGAGGACAGCTCCAAAGAGGAATGCACAAGAGAGTGTACATTATTTATACCTCTAGTGATGGCGAAGTCAATAAGATCTGGAATCTTCTGTTTGTCGGATGGCCAGTATGTAGGCTTACCATTGGACAAGACATTAAGACCAAGAGCATTTATCGCAGAGAAGAGTTTTCTGCCTTTGGGAGTTACTAAACGTGAGCCCCAATGAGTATGCTTTGCATTAAAGTCTCCAGCAGCAATGAACTTAGCATCGAGAGTACTAAAGAATTGTTTGTACTGCTGCTCATCTATATTAAACCTGGGTGGGCAATAGATGGATGATACTGTCAAGCCTTTGACGTATTCTTCGAGCTGAATAGTCGTCGCTTGTAGATAATCGGTACAGTATCCTTGCATTGGGAAATGCTTTATTCTATTCTTGATCAGAATAGCTGTACCACCACGTGCTTTGCCACCGGGGTGTTTGGTGTCATAAACTTTGTATCCCGCTATCTGGAAACAGTTTTTCTGAGTAAGGTGAGTTTCAGAAATTAGCATCAAATCTATTGAGTTATCGTTGAGAAATAGTTTGAGCTCATTTTTGTGCTGACTTATGCCATTTGCATTCCAATGACAGATTTTCAGTGCGTTCATGGTTTTGTTAATAGGGATTGCAAAAGCATGTTCTGATTACGTATCATGTCTTGCATCATACTTTGCATTGAGTACATAAATTGCGTCATGTTTGCGATGAACTCTTGTAAAGTCTTTTCAAGAGTACTCTCATCATTTTTAGGGTTTACTGGTGGGGTGCCTTTGAGAATATTTGCGTAAGAAATACTTGAAGGCTGTGCTTCACGGGCAGAGATTTCGCGCAAAACTGTTACGGGAGGAACAGTTTTAACTTGTTTTGGCTGAGGTTCAAATTTCTTTTTTATTTGAGCGTATACAATGCAGCCTCTGTAGTTTGCAGTGTGATTTTCACCACAGTTGCTGCATTTTTTGACACTGGAGTCGTCTCTGGGCTTTGTGCAGTTTTGTGACATGTGGAGATCACCACAAACGACACATACACTGGGAAGTGTACAGTATTTTCTAGTGTGCCCAAATTCTTGGCAGTTCAGGCATTGAACTGGTCCAATTCGCTTGTGGGGTTCTTCTACAGAGATTTTTCTATGTAGAAGATAGCGAAGGTTGTAGATCGGGTGTGATTCGCCTTTTCTGAGGTTCGAGTCGACTGGCTGTAGCTCAACGAGAAAGAGCGGCAGTGGAATCTTGTCTTTATTGCGTATGTTAAACACAGAGTTTGCGGTAAAACCCTCTTGGGATAGGGCTTCTCTTATTTCGTTGGGATCTACGTCAGCTTCGATTCCTCTAAGGACAACAACAATGCCTTTGCTACTTTTAAGTTGGTAGGTGTAATAGTTTTTTTTCTCTGTGTCAAAGAGATTGACGACTTTGCGATAGCTTGATTCGATATATAATTGAATTTTGGTTTCATGTATTTTGCCTTTTAGTATTGGGACAACATGAAACTTTTTAGCACCAATTAGAGTAGTTAGAGTTTTTACGAGAGCGTTAGAGTTGCGCTCCCGTAAATAAATTGGTGGGGGCTTTACCTCTTTTAGCACTTTCTGGGTAGAATTGTCTTCGGCATTTGCAAGAGGTGCAAACCTGTTAGAAGCGAGTGGATTCTTTTCAGAAGCAGAATCATTAGATTTAATCTGCTTTGCCGATTTTTGAGACAATTTTTGAGGACTCAACTTGCGCTTAACCACAATATAGCGGTCCATACCAGTCTGTATTACCGAACGTTTTCCTTGGTTGGCTGTAGCATGCATGTTGAGAGGTTCTACTGGTGAGAGAGAGTTGCTTTGCATACTCCACGGCAAAGTGTTTACCGACCCAGAGCCAACAATAAGCGTACTTACGTTTTTGCAGCAGTCGTTACTTACTGTAATGTGCTCAAGCTGAGAGCCAGCGTTACCAGAGCCAGAGAGGGAGAGCTGTTTATGGGAGCAGTCAGACACTGAAAAGCTGCGCTGCCTACCGATGCTGTCGGATTGCGCTATTAGTGTATTAATTTCACTTGGCGAGAGATCGCAACTGTTTTTATTTATTTTTACGCTGTTGTTATTGTTTTGTTGTGTTTGCGCATCGGTTGTCTTCGTTGCCGTTGCTGCACTAGCTGAACGCGCGGGTGGCGACCGCAACATGTAATGTTTACAGGTCAGATTTTCGCGATTTTTTTTTTTATTTTGTTCCTTGTTGTATGTATTTATATTTATCAGTACTTTTTTGTTAGCCGGGTAGAGAGTTTTTGATTTTTTTTGTTTCTGATGATGTTTTTAATTTTTGTTTTCGTTTTTTTAGTTCTTTTTCGTGGTTAAAGCTTAGAGCCGCGGAGAACACGTCTGCTCGCGACACGTATTACTAGAATGTTACAGAATGATCTATAGTCTGATCCAACATCGTAAGCCCCAATAGGAAGGACACCGTGGCCGCGTATTGTATGCCCAACATGGCATTGAATAATGTACGGGAGATAAATGAATACTACTCCTATCAAGCTGAAAACTTGGCTCTGATCTTAGACAAGCTTAGAGACTTGACGACGTTCTTGCCCACCATCTTCTGCCTCACTTTTATGAAAGCGGTTCTAAGAGTGCTATAAGCCTTATGCGAGTATATACTCCTAAAAACTTCCTAACAACCTCAGCAAATGGTAATCAAGTCCGATGGTCTATGCACAGAGAATGCTGACTTGGGGGAGGGTAAGAAGGCCACAGACCTCCCATTGCAACCAGGCAGTAGGATCAGGTCATAGCATGTTGACAAAAGGACGTCACATATTTTCTATTATATAAAATATCTAAAATTTTTCGTAAGGCCGTAAGAATTTTGGAACCCTTTGGAAAAGCTATTCTAGCCTTCATCAGAATACCAGAGTGTATTCACTTCTAGTTTGGACGCGTTTTAGAAAAGCTATTCCATCCTTCTTCGGGATACCAGAACGTATTCAGTTTAAGTTGCCTGTTGAAGGTGTGGCAACAAAATTTGTTCAGGTGCCAGTCTCTGCCTCGCAAGCTCAACTAAACGGTTGTTCAATTCGGAGGAGATTGTTACCACCAAGCATAATTTTCACACAGTTTGCGCTCCAACCTCTGCTCTAATTATTATTTTTATTTATTTACTTTATTTTTATTTGCCAATTTTCGGCTCACAATCTATATTTTCAATTTGGCATTTTGCTCCGGAGCCAGTCAAGCGTGCAGCTGACGCCGCTCCGCCGTTGAGCGCCTCCCAGCAGCATGCTCTTCGGAATAGCCGCATTTATGGATTGTAAATTTTTTTATTAGCTGTGCTGCGGCGCTATCAAATGTTGTTCAGTTTGTTGCTGTGTGGCCAAATAGCCCCGGACTCTGATTGCTTATTCCATGCATTTGCGGAGGCTATTTGCACTGCTTTCACACTTTTCGCTGAGAGACCGACTCCGACTCCGGCTCCGGCTCCGACTGGGAGTGCCAGTGTGAGTGTGAGTGCGATTGTGAGTGGCGATGAACAATTGGGTTAAGAGTTCTGTCTCGCACAATGCAGGCGGCCACACACAGCACCAGTTTTGGATAATTCGGTTAACCCAGCAGCGTCGGAGCCGTAACCGGGTCCTTTGCCACTGATACATAAAATAATCCGCTTGCTTTGGCACCGCATGCTATGTTTTTTCCGGCAGTTTTTCTATATGAGTATTTTAGTCGGAGTTTTGCTGCATGTGCACTTTTGCTAAATATTTCCTGCTCAATCAAATACGTTCCATGCAAATATGCGCAGCCAGCTGCATGCAGCAATACAGCAATTTTTCAATTTAGACGTCTGAGCTCAGAGTGTGGCAGACCCTGCACGCACACCTTTCGCTTTGCTTTGAAGCTGTCGCTCGTGCAGTCAGTTGCCAAACAAAAAGGGAATTCGGAAAGTAAGTGCAGGTGCCGCTATAAACTCGCATCCTGTCACTCCCCCACCGCTGTGGCTGCTCGCACCAGCCATGCCTCATCCGTGCGCCAGGGAGCGAGTCACAATTGCATTTGTCTGTGACATGTTTTTGTGTCGCACAAGTGACAAATCTGTAACTTGCAAGCAAAATTTATGAATCCCTTTCTGCAGAGCACTCCTGTGTGTGCGTCCATCTTTTTCTCCCTTTACCGCCCTCGACTAGCAGGATACGAAGCAAAACATCGCAATATTTTGCATAAAAATGCGCATACCAACGCTTCCAGCTCTGAAGTTGGTATAAAAAGCATATTAACTGCAAACTCCCACACAGAGCCGAACGCGCAGAGGCACACTTAAACACACAAACGCACACATACATAAACATACACCTACACAAGACTGTGGAGCATCGAATACGCCTGCAACGCTGTTGAAATTTGGCTTTTAAAGCACTGCAAACAAATTTATTTAATCTATTTTTATATTTTTTTGTGATTTCAAAAATATCCCAAAAATTTTACTCTCGAAGCAGCTGCAATGGAATTATCCAAGGGAACTTTTATTGACATAGGGCGCTAGTGGTGAGCAGGAGAGGGTGGAGTAAGTGACAACCAGCAAATCAACAGGCTAAACTGCTTCAGTGGGGGAACTTATATATGAATGCGTCTCTTTGGATCTATCGAACTGGAACCAAGCGTTATTGTAATAATTAACTGATTATCTTTCTTACCCTAACGTGAGGGAGTTTTCTTTAAATACCCACAATTTTACCCTCGCCACCAGCGACTTTGGCCAATTCACACAATTTTTGGTAATTTTCTGTAGCATACTTTCTGGGGCTTTTCTATAGTAGAATGAAATTCAAACTGAGGTTTTCCAATTTGGAGGTTTACTTTTTAAAATTCAATTAAAAAATTTAAAAAATTAGATTCAAACATTTTGTTATTATAGATCATACCAAATTTAATGCCATTTATAAAAAACTGACAAATGATTTCTTTGAGATAAGTGTGTTGCTCGATCCATTGGTCAATTGATGATAGCACTTTGGCTTAAATGAGACTCCACAATGAGGGCCACAGTTCCGAGCCATATGTGATATGTAATTGGCTCTCCACCTCCGCCCTGGCACACTACCTGTATATAACTGCATTACCACATTTGAAAATGGAACAGACCCACACAATTACCCAGAAAATACAGCCGTAGCTCTAAATGTTTTAAAACTCTTGTGAAAGTTGAAGAAATGTCCACCAAAGGCACAAACAAGGGCGATTTACAATAATTCCATATGAATGAGGTCAATCGCAACTTGAATTTTTCGGACACCACGTTTGTGGTACCGTCTGGGATACAGTCCTGTAGAGAAAATAAGTCCACATATTCCCAATGGAGTCAAAAGAAAGCACGAGTAATCGCGTGGTACCTTCCACAGCGAACCGGTTGATGATAGTCCGTATTCATACTTAAAGAAGAAAGGAAGATTCAATAAAATCAGCTCAGAAAGCCAATAAGAAAAACAAAGCAATAAAATGACAATGAAGCATCTGACAGGGGTTTATTTAGGAATAAATTACCAAATCATCAACAAAACTTTGATCTATGTTTGTTTCTACAAACAGTTTCCAATGCTGAACTGATTCGAGAACAGAATCTCGAGAATACAAACAGATTTTTCTCAATATATTCAAGGACTCAGGAACAAAGAGCATGTAGAGTTCTCCCCTATTCAGTTATTGCACAATCAGACCTCATCCAACCTCTTGAAGCACTCAGCACCAAAAGGAATCTCCAAAATACTTGTGGAATTGTTCCCTACTCCCTATTCATGTATTGTATAATCAGACTTAACCCGACTTCTTCAAGCACTCAGCACCAAAAATAATCTCTTGAATGCTCATAGAACTTCCATTGACTCCTTCAATTATTGCTCAGTCACCGCTTAATCCAACCTATTCAAGGAGTCGGGATAAAAAAGAATCTCGAGAAATCTCGTGGAATTCTCCCCTATCCTTATGCATCTCTCAGGGCCAAAACGAATCTCGAGAATACTCGTAAAACTTCCATTGTATCCCTCATAAATTATTGTACAATTGTAACGACTCAATTTCGCTGGGGTAAAACTCAGCGGGTTCCAGGGTCGCTTACAGAAATTTAATCGCTGTTGTATTGCTTTAATAAGTGTTTTTATTTATTTTCAAAATTACTAGCTATTTCCTATACATATATAGATATATTTTATTACTTCCGAGGGTCTGTAGCTAGTACTCATTCCCCCAACACCTTGCACTCATAATTAATTATGGTGTAAGGCATAATAATAATAATAATAATAATAATAATAATAATAATAATATTTTATTACCACCCTACTCTGTGTGTTCGTGGTAGTGTCCGTGGTTTGTGCTAGTCTCCAGGGAGAGTCGGTCAAAACCATAAACTCCTGGCTCTGTTTGTGTTGCCTATGTGTCCCAGGGAGAGTCGGTCAAAACCATAAACTCCTCGCTCTGTCTATGTTGAGTATGTGTCCCAGGGAGAGTCGGTCAAAACCATTAACTCCTGGCTCTGTCTGTGTTGCGTATGTGTCCCAGAGTCGGTCAAAACCATAAACTGGTTCTGTCTGCGTTTTATTTATTGTTAATAGTATTAATAATAATGACTAAGAAACTTGGCGCGTCTCTAGGAGCGTGGTGCGTTGTATACTTACTGAACGATGCTGGATCAAAGAGACTCACGGTCCCGGCCACTCGGCTTATATAGCGAAAGCTTGCCATGGGATCAGTGCTTGTTGTTATTGTGGTCCAGTTGTCCTTTGATCACCTTCACCTTCTGCTGGTCAACCACCTTGTTGTAATACCTCTAGTTGTCCAGCAGAGTTGTTGCTTGCAGTAGTGTGGCCTGACCGCTTGTCGTGTTGTTGTTTTTGTAGATATTTGTTCGCACTCCGCCTGCTTACTGCTCTGCGTTTACGATCGGCTCGCGTATGTGTGGTGCGCTCTCGTTGCCATCCGTGTTCCGCCTTCGGTCGCTATAGTATTGCTGTTGTTAAAACATTTCTTCGTTCTCCACCTGCTTACTGTTTGTGTGCTTGCTATTTGGTTGATACGTTTTCCCTTATACCTGCACTAGTCCCTCTTGATCTAATTAGGCTTGTTTGTACTATTAGGCCGTCGTTGTGGTCAGTATAACACTTTAGGTTTCTGAGCTCTTCACAACCTTTACGTTTATTGGTCCGATCGTCTTTTTTAAGCTGCATGATATCGGAGCATGCTTAAGTATTGTTGGTAGGTATTTCTTAAAAACATGGTGGATATCGTCTTTGGTGGTAGCATACGGTTTTGTTGGATCCTTTGTAGGCGGTGTATGCGGAAAATACTTATGGTACTTTCCGTCTTTACACAATCAAACTTACCCCGACTTCTTTAAGGACTCATGACTAAAAAAATTTTAAGAAAACTGGTGGAATTCTCCCCTATTCAGTTATTGCACAATCAGACCTTATCAAACCTTTTGAAGGACTCAGTACCAAAAGTAAACTCGAGACACTCGCACAACTTTCACTTACTGGCCATTAAATTTATGCAGACTTTAACCGGCCACTTCAAGAACACTGAAAACATGTAAAATCATTGTAGAAAATATCCCCACTGCTTGCGGTAATTAACACGGCACTCGCAAATGCAGCGCTAATGACCCAATCACGCCTCAAATAAGGCTGAACATAAATTTTTAATGTAAGTATGGCGTGAAATATGCGCCATGAAATTGCGAAACTGCAGAGGAGGTCCGTACAGACGCCTGATGCGTGTGTCTGGCGCCTGATGCCTGCCTGCCTGCCTGCCCGCCTGCAAATGCAACACGTGCCCATCCAAGCGGCAGAGCCGCAGCAGTCAATCGGTTCTGAACCTTGCGTTGTCTGTCAGGTGTTAATTTATCAATGTGCGTGGCCTCAATTCGCACAGTAACTGTCGCTGGCGATGTTGCTGTCGATGTCGCTGCCGCTGTCACTGGAAGACCGGCGGCTTGTGCATAAATGCACACACAGAATGTGCGTTAACGTCACTCGCGTTGATTTACGAGCCGCCGCAACCGTACCCAGCGCTCGCGCCCGGCACAGTAAAACTTAAGAGCGCTAGGTTCTTGCAGGTACTCCAAATTGCTATCAAACAGTTGAGGGGGGCGGTTGGCGGGATGGCAGCAAGCGGAAATTGTGTGTTTAGCTGCAACGAAGTGTGTGGGGCGTTTGCATAACTGCCGGCTGAGCTTTTCGCTCGGCTCTAATTTCCAAAACAAATGAAATTTTCAAGCCCGCCATCTTAGTGGAAATGCAAATTCAAAAGCAAATGGAAATGCCGAAATATGAAAACACAGACAACCGGTAAGCTCGGAAGGAGAGGAGAATGGGGGCTAGAGCTGAACACAGCGAAGCCGAGTGGTATTCTTGTGGGTATCCAAAAAGTAGCGTTTTATTAGTGTGGCACAAGTTGCGGCTGAATTATTTCACTAACGAGCAGAGTATCAGAGAAAGTGTGCGATACAGGAGCCGCACGCCAGGTCGATAGGACAGACTATTATCGCTGGGTGCACCAGCAAACGGACATATTTGTGACGAAACATTTCATGCCACATTACTGAATAAATATGAGAAGTCTCTCTCAAACCTGATTTCTGAGTCCTTTTTCTTACACAACCAGATATCAGTAAACGCAGTGCATTCTTTAAGGAAAGTGTTGCATACTCGGTTTAGACCTAATACGAGTAGTTCAGTTATAATTTGATGTAACAAGTATGAAATCCATTCGAAATTGGCAGTTCTGAAACTTTTGTATTGTGGTTAATGTTTAACTGTGTTCAATGTGAAAATCCTGGTACAAGGAACAATTTCAGCTCGACTTCGAACTCTGCCAGAGCACTCTTCCCTGCAGCCTCCAGTTTAGAGCAAAGTAACGATTAGCTAACGAGTAATTGTAACCAGCCAAAAAATTCCACTTGGCAAGGATTTTAACCAAACCAACAGCTCGATTTTAACTGATGCAGATATAGTGGCTCAACAGTGACCAGCAACAAAAACGAGCACAAAAACAATGACAACTCTGATAATGTTGTTGATGATGATGAGGAAGAGCACGCTGTGGATGTGGATGACGACGTGGCAAATAATGAGAGATTACTCGTACAGAGCAGCTTGCGTGGCCACAAACGAAAAAGGGTGCGGGCGAGCAAGAGGAGGCGAGGCGACTACATCACGAATCCAGTTGACATTTTAACCATAGCAACGGACGAAACATTATTGCGCTTTCGTGCTGCCACTGCAATCACTGTGTTGTGTTGTGTCTGCCCTCCCGCGCGCCTCCAAGGCTGGCCTCGTCCTGCGCTTGTTTATGCGCTCGTAATGCTCGTGGCTGCTCCGAAATACACTACGTGACTTTTCCCAATCAAACAGTTTCGACAACAGCTTCCTCGTTGCACTCTCCTCCATACGTGCGACTTCCCCTCCTCGCCACTCCTTTCCTCTTAGCGCTTGTTTGCTGCATCGGTCTGGGTTGCGCTACGATTCTACCGATGTGCTCCTTTTATTCTGCTCCATGCATACAAATGGTGAAATTATTAAAAATGCTGGGAGACCAATAAAAACAGCATCCAGTTTGCTGACAATTGTTATTTCTGAGGTCGGTTCAATGGTACGTTTGCTGGTTTATTGGCGAGTTAAGACCAAAGTACATGGAGCAATTATATGAGTCCCGCAGGCACCCAACGCCTTATGGCAGATGAACAGAATATTGGGCAATAGCAGTGAAACCAAACAAATTTCGTCCTTAACACTCTCCAATTTTGTAAATTATCCATCATTGTTTACTAATGTACAAAGGAACTATATTAAAAGCAGCCTCCGAAACTTAGCACTGAGTTGGGGTCCATTTGCTCTGCTCTCGGTCCAGATGATACACCCTTTATAATGAGTTGGTTCAAAATGACACCCTACAAGGATGAAGTGTTAAACAAACTTTGGTTTTTATGTTTCTATTCAGGTTATATATAATCAGATTTGCTTCATAAATCAAGAGCACTACATTAAATTACTTCCGGAGGTAAGACAAACAGTATCTTGACTTGTGATTTTGACACACTTTATAGTCAGTTTATTCAAAATGACACCCTATATGGTCGATCAAAAAAAATTTTCATTTTCTTATGTTTACTAGGTTATGTAAATCTAAAATTAATTAATTATAAATAATTCTACTATTTGTCCATATGGCTCATCACCGATATAGAACAACGATTCTATGACAATGATAACAATGATTCGACCATGTATGTGTGGCATCACTGAAATAGATCCGCACAGCCCTGAAGTTTGCAGACCCTTAAGCGAATAAAACGCATTGACTAGGAAACATTTGCTCACATCGATCATATTTTTCCATCTAGGTTCCTACTCAGCCTCCTACTGGGTATATACGCCACTACCATGAACCACAATTGTCCCCAGACCCCAGGGCTCCTTCTGGGTGATTCAGGCGCTTATACCCGTGACTACTGAATATACACCCTACTATCACAAACCACTGTGGACCCCAGATCTATTACCATATTTTTAGAGTTTTCCACCTTTTCTATTCCTAATTTCATTTGATGTTCGTACCTGTTCAGCTCCTCACCAGAGTTGGAGTGGTCCTTGCCCAAACTGTGTGACTTACAGCACCAACAACAGAATGGAAATCATTCAATAATCCGCCGTGACATCATTTCATCAGCATTTGATTGGAGATTCTTTTCCGTTTATCGATAACTTTTGTTCCTTGCTTTCCAAGTTGACCCAAGCGAACACCTGCGACCGTGCATTTACTCCTCGACCAACGCTTTTGTTTGCTGCTCGGGTGCTGCTCATAAAATCACGGTACACACGCACAATTGGCGGCGTTTATTATCTGTTTGTAGAGTTGAAAATATTATTACACGCGACACGGGCGGCCACAACAGAAACAACACGGCACCACAATGAGCACGGACAGCAGCGGCGGAGACTTACCTAACAAACAATTCGACTGGCAATTCCCCCTCCCCGCAATGGAGCAAAACACAATGCAGACACAGGCCGACAATGAGGCAGAGCGTCGCGCTGTGTGGATCAGCGGTGTCGTCGCTTTATGGCAGCCGGCGGAGCACTTTTGCCGTGAAACTATTCAGCTCGTTTGGCACGGTGGGGTGGGGTGAGCTTTGAAAGGGGTCTGACAGTGAAGCTAATATTAGTAAATTTTCGTCGATAGTTCCGAGCGCTTGCGTCTGGCTGTGTGTGTGTGCCTTTGTGTGTGTGTGGAGGGGAGGAAAGTGTGGGTTAGGGTAAATGCGACAGCGGAAATCAATATCGCACTTAAGCGAGTTGCAGGAAATCGACAAAAGGGACACGCAGCAATGGGAGTCTCTACAACAGTTGCTATGCTTATGATAGTGTATGTGTTGGATTTTATATAGGTATATGTGTCTAGAAATGAAGTTGTAAAGTAGAAGAGCTGATGACGTACATTCACAAAAAATTTTCGATTAAGTGATTGTCAGGAGAATTGTGGGCAGCTGCGGGTTCAGGGTTCTTCGAGTTTGGAGTTTGGAGTTTGTAGTTTGAGCGTGCGTGCGTGGTGCCGTTTGGGATAAGCTCAAAAATAGAAAAAGAATTAAAACTTCAAAAATACTTTTAGATGCTTTAACGATGTTTGAAATACGAATTATTCCGGAACGTGCCTGGCCCGAATATTTAACAAAGAAGTTAAATATTCGGGCCGCAATTTTGTTTAACTATTTTGCCAAAATAATATTAAAATAATTTTAAAATGGCGTGAAAGCCAGTAAAGACGGCTGATGAAGTTAGTTGGATAGCTATGCTCTCAGACCATATACTTCCATAGCTATACAAAACAGCGTGCGACATAAACCATGTCGACATTAAACATAAAATATTTTGAACATAAAATTTAATATTAAACTTGAAACTCGAAACTTTGTAGGAACTTTTTGGGTATACAGCATAATTCACATGAATGTGGGCGTGGCAGTTAATATACACATTCATCACTTCGTTTTACACTCCAATTATGCGCTTCTTTGTCAAATTTGTCAAAGATTAAATTTAATAAATTAAATAAAGTATTGAACATAACCAAATTAATCAAACTCAAAGTTATTTTCGGTAAACGACTGCTGGCAATCCGGCGATCTCACCCAGGCGAAAGAAAGAGTTCGTTACAATATATAATACTTATATTTATCATACTCCTCATAGATATATAAGAATGCTACACCCCATGAGGAGTTCATAGCTAGATTGAGCTTAATGGTGCAATAGAACTCACAGTCTCAGGTAGCAGGGCACGGAAATAGTCACATAATTAATGTATAAAACTTTGTGTTCTGTCCTGACATAAAGATGAGCCTTCTAATCGGCCTACTGGTGGTGGGAGTACTCTAACATTTACACATAAAATGATAACCTGTCATTATACTGTATTCGAGAATTCTTGGTGCGCTCACTCTCCTGCAAACCTGTGTGTTCTGTTTACTTATTAACTCAGATGACTCATCTCCCAACTCACGATGTTGTTACCAACCGACTTGATATAAAGATGAACGTACTTACTCTTGGTGGGAGTACTCTTAGATCTGCGCAGACGGTTTTTTGCTAACCTGGAGTTATCTTGTGTTCCATAATTCTTGGTGTGCTCACTCACCTTCAAACCTGTGTGACCGGTTTCTACATTAACTCAACTTACTCAGCGACCTGCTCACAATGTAGTAACTCATAACAACAGACTTACAGAGCACCATTTATCACGCTCACACGTCTCTAAGGGTTGTTTTGTCTTCCATCATTCTTGCTGCACTCACTCCGCTTCCAACCTTTGCATTCCGTTTCCTTCTTAACTCAGCAGTCTCATCTTCCAGCTCGCAGCGCTGTCACCAACAGACTTACAGATAATAATTCGCCACGACCACGCGTCGCTAGGCTTCTCAACTTTCATCATTCCTTGTGCACTCGCCCCCCCTCACCCCCTCAAACCTGTGTATACCGTCTCCACATTTACAAGTAGTGCAGGCGACTCATCGACCTGCTCGTTACGTCTCTCCGAATGTATTTACTCAATGCAATTCAAACATTTTTCAGATGCGCCTGCAATTTTCGTTGAGCATATGAATGGAGGGATGTGTATGTGTGTGTGTGTGTGTGTGTGAGTTTTTGTGTGTGCAGTGTACAGGGCGCATACATATGCAAAAATCGCCACTTAACACAGCTGCTGCGTATACACTTCCGCGCGCCCATTAAGTGCGTTTAATGAGAACTCCTTGTGAGGACTCGAGCATTGGCAATACGCTTGACATCAATTCCGTCATCGTGCCGGCAAAGTCTCTCGTGGATTTTCTTATTAACTGGCTTTAACGCTCGTATTAGCAAGGGTCACATTATTTATGCATGCGGTGTAATTTTGTAATATGCTTTGCGAGACCTTTAAACCAGCCCCACTCACTGAGAGGCTGGTTGCTGCTTGACGCTTGTGTGCTGTGAGCTCACACGAGCGTCACATTTTTGCCTCTTCTGAACGGCATCACGAGTATCATTACAGAAAACTGTGCTGAGCCCTTTCAATGGGTTTTTGTTGAAGTAATGTGTTTCTTTTTTTGCTCTCCATTAATTCTTACTTGCCTGTATAACCTATGAACACGCTTATGCGTAGCTTCCTCACCCACCCCCACACATAATTCATCAAAAATTTCTCAAAACAAAATGATATTGAAAGCTAATCGCGTTGAGCAGCTGCATAAATTTTCGGTTAATCGAAAAACTTCCTCAATGGTGCTTGAAAGGACACTTGCTGCACAAGTTGTGAGTGTGTCCAAGAACGAAGGACGACACACAACAACAGCAAAAACAACAAGAGCCAAGTGTGATTTTGCTGAGTTTTCAAAGGAAATTAAAAATTAGATTTACGCCTGATTTAGAGTTTTTTCCTTCTTTTTCTTGGGGGAGTGTGAGCCTGCTTTGAATTTATTAAAAAAAAAAATATCCTTGCCAAATTAGGATGAATGGGATACGGAACTTGTAGATGTCAAAAAAAAATTTTAAGTAAGATGTGAATTAGTTAGTAGCCTCTTTGTATACCCTCTTCCCTAAGAAAGGTAAAATAGGTGTTCGTATTTTAGGAATCTACAGATGAGCTATGTTTATACCACTCAAAAGGAGGCGTGGTGGATATTTATATTTACAAAGCTATTGTTTTTGTCTGAATATATAAGTGTTTGAAGGCCTTGTCGATAGCGTATAAAATATCCAATGAACAACTATCTGAGAAACTTTCAGTTTTATCCTTCGATAATATTAATTGATGTCTTTCATCGGCCTTGATGCTAAAGAGGACAGTTTCCTTCAATGATGAACACCGACCAAATGGAGTTCTACAGCAAAAATGGCCTTAGATTGTCCCGCCCTTCGTACCTCACAGAACTTAATATTTTTATGTCATACGAAATTATTGGGAAAGTGTGCGATGGATCCATGGCCCTCTGCCTCTATTTCCCCGTATACTCTCAATTATATACTTTATTAGGGTAGCAGACTTCTTCAGCTTCTTCAGCTATGATTTCTGATTGCTTTCATGTGGGAAAACCAAATGGTTATGTTGAGGTGTTTCTGGATATCTTGTTTTTGGAAGCTTTCATCTGGGAAATGACTATATTGTTTCTACGGAGATGTTTCTGGATATTTCGATTTTGCGAACTTCCATCTGGGAAATGGTTATGTTGTTTCTACGGAGATGTTTCTGGATACAACGTTTCTGGATGCTTTCATTTGAAACAACCAAATTGTTGTTTCCAAGGAGAACTTCCTGGGTAACAGACCCAGCCTTCTCGACTTTATTTTACATACTCGATGGCTCGCTTAATTGATGAAGAGGCTGAGCATTTGGGTACCCTCATCACCATGTACCTCATCTAACCTAACACATCATTCGACTAATCTTTCGTCAACCTTTACAATGTATGCTTCTTACATCCTGAGATTGATACTCGTATAGGCACAAATTCTTCAAAAGCGCAAAAATCATTGGGACTGAGTTTGTGTTTGAGGGTAAAACTAACAAGCGTGCTCGGGCTCGAAGCAATCAACTGACGGGATGATCAAAAGTCATGTTTGACCTCTCTGTAACACACACTTACCAGCACTTGGAGATGTTTGTACCAAGAGATATTGCTATGCAGAAATTGTAAGCCAGATCTGATGAAAACTGAATTTTAAGAGGGTCATTTTATGAGAAAAGGACTTGCAGCAATTGATGCTCTTCTCCAATATTATTCCTAGATAAAAAGTATGTCACTATAATAGAATATTTTCAATTTATTCCTGAAATAATTGAAGAGAATATTTTTAACTGTTCCAGCCATAATTGAAAAACCTTGTTTACGAGTTGAAAATGTGTTTTATTGACTTTTTAAAATCCATCCATTGAGTTCTTTAATTATCGCCAACGTTGCCAATTTGGACTTTTGCCTGCTTTACATAACTTTTTTGTTTTAGTTTTTGTTTCATGTTTTGCTATGATTTTATTTACAATTTTACAAAGGGTCGTCATGCTAATTTTCTTCTTTTTCTTTATTATTTGTTCGGTTTTTGTTTTTTATTTTTAATTTTCTGTTTTATTTTTGTTTTTATTTTTGTTGGTCACGCTTTTCATTCTACTCGCAATTTGGCAACAATTTTTCATATTTTCTCATTTTCTGCTTCAAGTTGGAGACAGTTTCGCACTTGGAACATGATTAAAGTAGTTTTATTTAATAAAAAATTTTAACTATATTTTTATGTTTTACATAATTAATTTCCGTACTTCTTTACTCTTCCTTAGTTTACAAGTTTGCTTGGTGAGCGCTGTGCTAACGCTACTTACAGCAATCGCACGGCTTTAAATGTCACTGAATGCGATACCGCTAAGAATTTAGATATACATACGTGTATATATATGTTTTGATATATATATTTATGTTGTACTTATGATAATGTTAATTAATTCATTTATTTATATAAAGTGGAATTAAATGCTAAAATTGGGTTTGCTATTCATTTGGTTTACATATTTAAATCTATTTTAATTTTTATGTTCTTGTTTTTATGTTCAATGAGACTGCTTTTAATTGGATTAGTTTGGAGCAATAGTTTGGAACTAGCGGCCTCATTTTCAATTCATATTTATTTACATAAACCAGCAGTATTGTTAAGAATAATGCTGTCAAAATATGCAATGCAAACGTCACGTCACTTTGACAGTTAACAGCTGTTGGAGCCATGTGCGCGATACCCAACACAATGTACAACGGGAAGAGTTTCCATTCAGTGTGTAATAAGACTGTGATATATATAATTTCAATTGACGTATCCTGGTATTTAACAACATGTTCCCACCTGTTAACTGTCAAAGCGATGGATTAGAATTGCTCCTTACATAAGTTGCGACTGTTTCTTCTGTTGTCCTTTCCACTGTTTTATATTTATGACTCTATTTCGCTCTCTGATTCCGCTAAGGATTTCCATTCGTTTTGTTTGTATGCAAATAAAACTTTTCGCGATAAATCTGAGCTGTCAAACAAAATTTGCCAAATCTGTTTCATTTTTTCCGCTAACACTTTTCTGTACTCTACTTTCGTCCTCTCACTGCTCTGCTCTGCTCGGCGCTACTCTTGGCAATTTTACGGATTTATTTATTTGTTTATTTGTTTTTTTTTTCGTATATTTTTACAATTTCACCATTTTTTTTTGCTCATATTTTTTTTATGTACAATTTTTATAAAATCTGTAGAGCATAAGTCACACACTTAACCCACATTGTGAGGCTACACAATCACTCTCCCGTCCACCCCTTCCGCTCACACACCACGCACACACGCACACAAGTGCCGCCCACATATGCACGTACGTATCTATAAATATGGGCAGAGGTTGGTAAAATATGCGAAAAATTTTGTTAGAAACGTAAACTTTGGCATTTAATGTGGTCATTTGCGACGCAGACCGGGCCCGGCCAGTTGGCAACCTGTCAACAGGAGTTGGACACAAGAAGCTACGCTACCACTAGGACAGACTTATGGCTCCTTGGTAGGTGCACGTATTGTAAAATGGCGAGAAGACAATAAACATCGAACATGAGCTAAAGCAAAGCAGACACAACAGAACCCCATTTCAGCAAACCATTTAAACATTACACCATTTTATGGGTAAGTGGTGTTCCATAAGGACTCTTCCTAAATTGATATTGATTTGAATAGTGGGGAAAAAAGGTAATATTGATTTGAATAGTGGGGAAAAAAGGTAAAATGCAAAGCTGCAAAGTGCTAAGTGAAAGTAAGTCAGTGACATGAGGTATCAACTCCAAGGAAGTATCAACTTAAATGAGGTATCAATTTAAATAAAGTCCTACCTTAAATGAGGTATGAATTCATATGAGGTATCTATTCAAAGTATTAACGCAAATGAAATATCAATTAAAATGAGGTACCAACTAAAATGAGGTATCAGCTCAATTGAAGTTTATATCTCAAATATAATCCTAACTCAAATTATGTATTATCTCGAACAAAGTCCTAGCTCCACTGAAGTATCAGTTCAAATGAGGTATCAACTCAATTTAGATATCATATCAAATAAAGTCCGTAAACAAATAAGATATCAAAGAGATATTTCAAAAATGTTTTCTTATAAGGAATAATCATCTTGAAAGAGGAATCTGCTCATAGGAGGAATTGATTCGCATCAAGTTAGTATTCCAATTAGATCTTCCCTCAATTGTGATAAAAACTCAAATGAGGTCTCCTCTTAATTATTGTAACAGCAAAAATGAGGTTCTGTCTGAATTCTCACCATCATTCAAGTCTCAGACCGAATAAAGAAGCCACTCACATGAAGTCAGTGTTCCAATTGTTATAACAATTCAAAGTTTTGTATCAACTCAGATGAGATTTCCCCTGAGATATCCAGAAAACTATGAGAATACTTCAAATGAGGTCTCCTCTAAAATGTAGCTACACTTCATATGAGTAATCCGCTCAATTATAGCTAGAGCTCAAATGGAAAAAAAAACTCCAATGCGGCGGCTTCAACTCAAATGAAGTACCCGCTTAATTTCATAGAATCTCCATAGGAAATGAAGCATCAGTCCAAATGAACTGTCCTCTCAAATGTAGCTACACTTAATATGAGTAATCCGCTCAATTATAGCTAGAGCTCAAATGGAATGCAACTCAAATGCGGTTTCAACTCAAATGCGGTTTCAACTCAAATGAAGCATCCGTGCAATTCCAAAGAAGCATCTTGGGAAGCGAAGCATCAGTTGAAATGAAGTGTCAGCTCAATTGAGAGTTTTACTCAAAAGTGTTAGGGAACAACTCAAATGAAGTGTCCGCTCAAATGAAGTATCGGGGACATTTCACTTCTGTATTTTGAATGGTATTCAATTTGGCGTTGATATGAAAATTTGCACACACCTTTTAATGCAGTGTCCAAATAATAATGGCTTTTAATTTTCACCCTGCACTTTGCACTTTGCTACTCCGCAATTTTCCTATGCTGCTAAGTGTGGTTTTCTATTGCCTTTCCCAATTGATTTCAAATTCGCCCTACTTGATGCGCCAGGACTATACACTAAACTGATACGAGTACTTGTTTACGCGAGTAGGTGGAACCTTCCGCAGTATGGGGATGGCGCGCATCCCCCTGCATGTTCCTGCTGCCTTGAAGACAATGCCTCAAAGTGTTGCGGTGCACAAAGTGAATTAATTTTAGCACATATGTTGTGCAAATTTCTCAAGTTTTGCCGTGCGGTTGTATAAAATTTATGATGCACCCATTTATGATGACATATTCCACATCCGGCGCACAAGCCCTTACACCAACCACCGCACACACTCAGCACTGATGCTTAAGCCTTTCATGAGCGCTGGTAACATAAATTCTCATTCATGTCGTCGGCAACTCGCGTGGGTGGCGTGCGTTAAAAGTTTTGTCAACTTGGCGAAATTGTATGCAATTCTTCATGGTTGCTCCTTGCGCCTTCGTCTTCTTCGACTTGCGGCACTTCTACACTTTGCGGTGGTGTAAAATTATTTAAGGCATTGCACAGCTTGGAAAAGCAGGACGGACAGCAGTGGAAGGTTGCGCTGCTGCTGCTGCTGGTGCTTAAATTAGAACACTTCAGACCACCCCAATTCAGCTGCAGTTGTCGAGTACTTTTTAAAAATGTGTGCGCGCCTTGGCTTCAAGTACTGCCGCGGGGAGGAGTTTTCCGCAAAGCGTAGTTTTTCTATGCCGCGCGCATATTACGCAAAATTGTACATTGGCACAAATTTGTAGAGATAGTCATTAAACTTCTATTTATCATCCGCCTGAATGCAGCCCGCATTGCCGCAGCCTGTGACCTTCAACGCTTGAACTTATGCCTGTGTAGTCCCGCAACACGGCAGAAGGCAACGCTGGCGGAGGCAACAGGGACGCACTGTGTGGAGTACTTTATGAAATATATTGCATTAGAGGAATGCTTCACCTATTTAGGAAAGAGGCCGACCCCGAAACAGTCTCCTCAGAACGAAGTTGAAAAGCGGCAAAGAACTGGAGGCGTTTTACTTTAGCTTCCTTTTGGGACGCAGGAATTTATGGTTGATTTGGTGTAGGGCGGAAATGTGTTGGAGCTACGAGTAATTGGAATGCAGGGAGTTCCCGTTCGTAAAGTATCTGTTGCAAAATCTTGTTCCGGCCTGGGAAACTTGAATTCGGCTTTTCAATTCAGAAGGCATTTTGGCTGCAAAGAAAATGGGTGCGGAATTTTGAAGTAAAAGGTACTCAAGGAATTATTTAAGGAATTGAATGAACTGAAGTAATTCCTAAAATATTCCAAGCCAAGAACTGATTGAATCGGTTACCAACACGGAAACAGCAAAAGGGGTACTATAACTTTGCTTTCTTCAAGAAGGTGATCTCCTAAAAACATGTCGTTGAGAATTTGCCGTTAGAGCGTTCATATATCAAACTATTCCCTCTACATCGAAGTATGGAGAGCTAGAAAGCTGTTGCAACATAGCTTATAGGGTCGTTCCATTGCTTTCGAGACGGAAGCCCTCATCCAGCAAAGGAAGCTCAGGAAGAAGTTTTTAATAGAAAAGAATGGAGAATGTTAGTGCTCTCCAACATAGGTATGAGTAGACAATCTAAGTACGACAGGAAATGGTAGGATATCTTCTGAGTTCTTGATGAATTTATAAACACAAACATCAGTGACACTAGCTTCTCTTTCTTTTCCTAAGGTCAGTTTCAAAATTTGTTCTCGCCAACACATTCGTACCGAAAAATTTAACAATTATTTCCTCCGTGGAAAAGAGGGATCCAAAAGACTCCTTAACAATTTTTAAAAGGTCCTTAACATAGGTGTCGTCCAATTGCCTGAAGATCCTGGACAAGCCTTTGAGCGTTTCCTACATCTTCATACCTCCGTATTCGATACATGCTTTTCATGTATATTAGCCTAATCTCACCAAGAAATGTCGTCTTATCAATTTACTCTGATATACTTGTAGACCCTATTCGATTCACTCACACTCATTCGACATTCAAAATCAAACCACATAACGAAACAGTTCTAAATCACATTAATTAAAAATCTAATGAGTAATTTCCAATCTGATAATGAAATTGTTAGTATACCTTAAAATTGCATTCTCCATCACCTGCCGCTCTAAAAACCGCTACGCTTGCTCTCGCAGACTGAGACTTAAACTAAGTTAGCTTACAAATACTTACGCTCTAGCTACAGACTCAACTTAGACCGATTTTAGTATAGAAATGCATCGTGGCCTCCTCGTCCTTCGCTCCTCGCTCTACCCTCGTCGTTCGACGCTCACACACGAATCACATCGCCCGGCGTTGACTTCGCCTTCAGTTCGGCCAGACTACCGTGGAGTGAGTCAGACTCACTGCCCATGCCGTTGGCAGCACCACTATCCTCGCCTCTAGCGTACGCCTCGTCACTAGCCTTTTCGCTCAGAATGCTGCCAAGCGGTCATCTTAGCGACTCACGTCACATGAAGACATCGCTACCCGCGCCGCCTAACACGCCCGACTTGCGCGGCGTTGTGGGCACGCCATGGGGACAGTGAGTGACCGTGCCGCCACCCGCTATGGACGCCACCGGTGACATACCCTTTGACTCGTCTTCGAATGTGACCATCTTTTCACGTGGCTTCAGCACGATTTGTAGCTGTGGTGGCGGCGGTGGAGGTGGCGCGCACAGCAACGTCTGTGGCGGGCCAAGCTGCAGTCCGTGTGGCAGTCCCAGGCCGGTGTTTTGTGTGGTGGGCGAACAGCGTCGCGGTGGGGGCAACGCCAGATCACCCACGCCCGACAGGTTGAACTCGCTTATGCTGCGAGGCACAAAGTACTCCAGATGATGCTCGGGAATGCCGGTGGAGCGGCGTATGGGAGTGTTGCGCTGGAACGCTGAAGCTGTGGAGCGACGGGGCAGCGAGCTGTATTGCGCCAGGCCGTGCGCTGGTCCAAAGAACATAGTCTGATGATGACCGATGCTATTGTTACCGCCTCCGCCTGACAACAAGTCGGAGGTGGGTCGTTGTCAGGAGGATTTCGGTGTGACGGCGACCGACACTAGAGCCACATCCTCCGTTTGCGGCAACACATGGTCCTGCACGCTAAACTTGCGTAGCCACATTACTATCTCGGTTTGTATGAGACTGAAGCACATAGCCACCACCGCCATGCCCACCAGAATGTACACGGACGCCAGATAAAGTGTCAGATTGCCAGTGGGGGCCAATTCTCCGAAGCCAATGGTGCCGAGCGACGTGAAGCAAAAGTACAGGGATTCCAGGACGCTCCAGTTCTGCATTTTGTGGAAGAGTATGGCGCCCGAGGTGACGTAGCAGACCAACACCATGACGCAAATGGAGATGGGCACACTGGGGGAACCCGTCGACTGGTAGGCCTTAGGCAGTCCGTAGTGGTGAGGCGGCGGATGAGTTTTCGGGTTATGATGATGTCCATAGTGTTTGCTGCCACCTGCGCCGTTCTTGCCGCTATCGTTCGGCGGTAGTTTGCCGCTACCATTGACATTGCCGCCGCTGCCGCTACTCACGGTGCTCTTCGAGCGCGCCTTGCGGAAAATGCAGCGCATCCCGGCCGACAGGCCCTCACCCATGGCGGACAGGTAGAGCAGCACAATCGGTATCCCGAAGAGCGCGTAAATGAGAGCCGCAATGCGTCCCCACTGTGTGCGGGGCGATATTCCGCCATACCCTGCAAAGGAGAACAAACATTTTACTAATGCAAACATGGCGTATCATAATAGGAAAACAAATTGGCTGCTCGCTCGCTCGCTATTACGCAAATGGCACTTTAAATTTCCTGCCACTACAAGCAATGCTAATGAAGGACACGCTACGTGCCTCCAGTAAACCCAGGAGACGCTACGGCAAGCACCCATTAAGTGCTCAGAGCCACTGACAAACACCGACAACGAGAACGACACTACTGCAGACGCTTCTTTAATTTGCGGCGTTATGTACACAAAAGCGAGCATGTTGTCACCCATGGCCGTCATAACGCTGGCAGGGTTTAAATTACTCGAGCGATAGCAGCAGCCCGAACCCAATCAGGAAGACGGCTCGGCCGGAGTCTCCGACCGTCCAGGCCTGCCTTCTGGTTATGTCGACCGCAATTCGTACGAATGAGATTTGAGTAGGAACTAATGGCAGAAAGTTGGGCCACGTTTTTACATATGAGCGACAATAAAACGAAATGAATTAGACACACGCAGAGAGACAGCCATGCAGAGGACACCTCTATTCACAAAAGGGTCGCGGCTCCTGGCAGCTAAACGGTCTTTACAAAAATTATTCTCCTTTTTGCGTCCAGCCACACAAACTTTTACGACTTTGTTGAGTTGGGCCCTGAGTGAAGTTTTAATGTGGAAAGTTTTTTATAATTGAGTAAAGGAGTAAGTGTGTGTGTATGCGTGAACGTTTTTGCGTATGTTTACGTATGTGAGCGAGCTGGGGTCAAAAACTAGTGTGGACGGAAAACATTTTAAAACCTTATAAAACAACCGTAGAAATAGTTTACACTGCACGTAAGCGTATGAGTACACACACCAATTCACACCAACCCAAACACCCACACACATACATATACACGTCGACGTACTCAAGTCCCTGCTCAGACAAACAGTCCGCAAAACGTGCTTACGGAAAATGAAGTGTATCTAACTCGTTGTGGTGAGTGGGAAATTAAACTTTTTTAACTGGAACGGAGATTACAAATTCACTAAAATTTCCCAGAAATCCCCTCACCTCCGGAGACGGAGCTTCACACAACAACCGGGGCGCAACGGGACGGACAGAGTTTATTATTTCGAAAGGGTCTGCAAATGAACTCGCAGAATGTGCAAAAATTATTCACAGGACATGATGAAAATGTGCGATGAAGTCCGAAAGTTGCGCCAGCTGCGGTGTCTACAAATGAAATAGCCCGCATGCGGGAGCGGGGGGTGGAAATTGGTGTAAAAAAGTTACTAGAGTAGGCAGAAGTCTGGTGAGATTGACACGGGATATCCTCATCCAGTGGAAAAAAACACAAATCGGACCTAAAACGCAACATTGCTTTAAGCTTTATTATAAAACTCATCAGCAAAATAAAATCACTGCTACTTACAAAAGTATTCCATTAAAAATCAATGATAATGATGAACAAATGCTGTTAGTATTGAGTAAAAAAATCCAGCAAATTCTGCTTGCATTGTGAGAAGAAGAATTGTCTAGAATTCGTCCTCTATATGTATACTCCTTACTAGGTGGTGCTTACATGGTTTTTGTTCGGCCTCCGCCTTTTAAATTGGTTGCAATTTTAATTAAAATAATTTATGGAATTTGTTAAGCTTCCAAGGTCAATATTTGATGGGGTTTGTTTTGGTATCCATCATCTGGCAATCATGCAGTTCAGTTGTGTCATGAAGACAACAAATGGGGAGTAATGCTTCTAATGGATCTCTTTTTAGTTTTCACACAATGACCGACGTGAAGGCAGACGATGACCAACCAAGATCGTTATGCTACGGACCCAACAAATCTATCTAATAAATTGCTTTCTCCTTTTCACAGAGTGACCGATTAGAAAGCAGGTGGTACACCGGGTCGATGAATCCTTCCTAACCAAACTGCTCTAAGAGCTGATAAGGATCTCTTTAAAACGAGACTCTAGGTTGGGACCAAAAATGTAGCTCAACAAATTTCAGGCTATCATTTTCCCTGTAGCATAATTCCGATGCTAGTGGTAATTTATCAATAAACCATATAAGAAGTCAGTCTCAGTCTGACTTTTATCACCTGGTGTGGTTAGTATATACTCGTATGTGCCATTATTCATGCTTTATTTTCTCGCCACTACTAGCTTGATTAGCATATTAGGGTCAGATGTATAAAGTACATTCCTTATCCCTGGACAAACTTCTCAGATTCATAAAGGAGTCAAAGAAGTTTCATAAGGTATAACATACTCTCCAAAGTCCTTAACTTCGCCAAATATTTCCAGTCTTATAGTATAATGGGCATCAATGTCTGAGTGCTTGGAGACCTCCTTCTGTGGCCCTATCCCACTTCTATCTATCTTACTAGTTTGATTTGCCAACGGTAATTTTCATGTGGTTCCATGTCCCGAGAGTTGGATTCACTCTGTTCAGAAATATGGAAACTTGGCTCCTTTTGTTGCTTGTGTCCGTCATTCTCTTCCATAATAACAACAGAGTTCATCATAACGAATCAATACAACGACCCTCGTAGTATTGGAATTATCGACAATCGTTATACAGCAAAGTAGCATATCGTTACTGGACACATCGCTACCCCCATCCCGCCCATTTCAATTCGATTACCGCAATTCGAAGAGTACTGATAATTTTTATGGCACACGTTTATCCGCCGAAATCAGCTTAATTTAAAGAAATAAATAAATCAGCTGAGCATGATACAATATAATGAAATTCTATCCCAATCTCGTAGTCTTAGAAGTGGAGTTCGTTCGCTGCCATATGCAGAAATTCCATCAAAATTCTATTTATCGCTCGTAAAATATGAGCACTAAGTCCAAAGTTTATGCCGTTTTGGTTGGATCTTAGTCGCGGTGGGAGGGGCGAAAATCAAACTAAAATAAACAGAATAAAATTGAGAAAGAAAGGAAAAGATTAATAAAAAGTATTTCGCCGTTCCAATGGAGCGGGAGTCACATATGCGTGAAGGCAAACCCAAAGATTTATACAAACAAGACGATAGGACTCTGCCAACAATTCAGATTGCGTCAGAATCAGCGGGTGGCGGGTGTGTATGAGTGTATGAGCGCTTGTGTGAGTATGTGTGTGATTATGTATGAGTGTGTGAATATGTGAGTGTATGTGTGCTCAGACAATTTATGTATAACCACGCATCAAATTTTGTTTTTGCCGAAGCTATGATGTGAGTTAAGGCTGATAAAGGCGCATGGCATATTTAAATCAATGGCATATTTTATCATTTCACCTTTAATAAATTCCAAAATATCAGAGATAAATCAGCGCCATAACTGACTCCGCGGAGGCTGACTTGCTGGAGGATGCGAAGATGCAGGGACTATGCACGTATGTCTGTGAGGCAAAAGAAAAACGCTGCTGGATATCACAGTGGTTTTTTATAGTAGCTTAAGAAGAGGATTTGATGGAGAGCCTAATGAAGTGACCACCAATTTGCCACTGTGACGTTAACAACGATTTGTGGCACTGGAAAAGAGCAATGAGAAGAAAGAAATCAGGGGACGAAGCGGAGTCGGATACTTCAGCGAATAACTAATCCTCAATCGAATAACAAGTCTCATAAAAATGCGTGTATAAGAAACTTCTAATAAAAATTTCACATCCTAAAAAGAGCTTTTTATGCCACAAGTGATTCGACTCTAGATACATGTACCGGAGCTTTCAAGCTTTAGATAAGATTTTGCTCATATGAAATTGCTCTAACTCGCCGAGCAGTTGGTTTTTTCGTACTTTTTGGTGCTTTTACCTACACCTTTCAACTATGAAAAGGATCACATTACAACTGCATCACTTACCACAATCTAAGAGTATTTGGTAAATGTCCGGTCTTTTAGCGATGCAGTTAACAAACCGTGGATGATAATACCGCCCAGAACATAGTCTTGAAAGGTTTCCGTCTTTATATTTTTCACTTCGAATCGAACCAAAGCGAAAGCATTAATAAATAAGATCAAATAAACAAAATAAATATTTGAGAATTCGGACCTAAACACATAAATAGCACGAATGTCTCATATGCATTGAAGCGTGCTTTTTTCATCCTTCTAAGATAATTTCAGATTTAACTTTTATAAGACACTTCCGCGTTGAGCCTCTATAAGGTACGAACATTTCAATTTTTATAAGGCAATTGAAGCTTTCAACTTGTGAAAGACTCTTTCAGCTTTGACCCTTAGTAAGACACTCAAGCTTTGAGTATTTGTAAGGCACTTTAACCTTTGAGCCTTTATAAGAGTTGAAAATTTCAATGTTTATAAGGCAATTGAAGCTTTCAACTTGTGTAAGACCCTTTCAACTTTGAGTGTTGTAAGACAATATCAGTTTTTAGCTTTTGTAAGACACTCAAGCTTTGAGTATTTGTAAGACACTTTAAGCTTTCAATTTACGGAAGACACTTTCAGCTTTGAGCATTTGTTTGAAGGTGTAAATTTGCTACGGCAGCTGCAAGTTTTTTCTGGCGATCACAGCCTCGATACCTGAAGAAACTTCAATTCTCCTTTGACCTTTTGGACCGCTCCAAAAGACTCATTTCCTTCATGCAAGCTTTTCTGTGAGCACTTCCATACACAACCCAAAATTGGACGTAAAACGAATTAATCTGCATGCCTGCCTTTCGTGTCCTCTCGGCTTTTCAGTGCTATAAAGCCTGTATTTGAGTTGAATTCATTAAAAACAGAACAAAACAGCACACGGACAAAAACAAAGTGACAAATTAGTGAAGGTGTTTAAACATTTTGTGCAGCATGCTTTATTTAGACCGTAAATACGTCGCAATTATTGAATTATGGCACTTGTAGCTGCAGCATTTCCGGAATTACTCTAAAGCCCGGGTATGCACGTGACTACACACGGACGCACGCATTACTCGTACAGGACGAAATTAATTACCAAACATTTAGCAGCCGCAGGGAAATGGAATGGACTATGAAATGCGAAAATTACTGAATTTGTGTAATTTACTTTGTTGCACATAATTTACTCAAATTTGCTGCAAGCTGAAAGCGCTCGCCACCAAAGCATGCACAGCCAGACCGCATCTCATTAAATGCGTAGGGGATAAATTTGAACAATTTTCAAATTTTATAAATTTAATTTTCACACTAAAAACACACACACGCGGAGGGTAATGTGTTCATCCCGTCCTGTAGCTAAGCAGTCAACCCAACAGTCGCTTATGTCCACTGTAAAGATAGGGGTGTGAAAGAAGTCCCCATTTGTACTCGGTATTGCAAAAGTACCCGTATGTAAGTAGTGAGGACAGCTAAAACATAATTCCTCGATTTTATGGTAGTATTAAATAAATTTGTTATATGTCTGAAAAGTACGATTATAATGTAAGAGAAATCCAGATTATGTTTCGGTTTTAGTTTACAGTTCAATACCGCAATTTATGCTTAAGTTCACTTTAAGGTATATGCTTATGTTTCATAGTACGTTATGTTTACGATTAAACTAAGATATGTTCCTTTTGAAGCTTATGTTCCTTCTTAAGTTTATGTTTAAGTTCAAGTATAGATATGTTCTTTTTGAAGTTAATGTTAATTTTTAAGTTTATGTTTAATAATTAAGCCTTATATTTGTGAAAGTAAAAGTGTAAATTTATGTTTAAATTTACGTTCACGTTGATAATGACTACTTATATTAAGTGTATGTGAACGTAAACGCGTATATTTATGTTTATTTTTACATTTATGTTTAAGTCCATCTTCAAGTTCAACTTAAAGCAAGTATTTATGTTCCATTTTAAGTTATGTTTAATATATGTTCATGTTAATAATTCAGATTAATTATTATTATAAATTATTTGTAAATTTATGTTACAGTCAAAGTGATTATTTAAGTTCATGTTTAAGTTTATGTTGAGGTTTATGTATAGATTCAAGTTAAGGTGTATGCTTAGGCTTTTCTATGTTCCAGTTTATGTCTTTTTATAATTTAAAATTATTTTCTAAATTTATGTTATAGTCAAAGTTTATATTTAAGTTCATGCTTAAGTTAATGTTTAAGTTCATGTTTAATAAATATAATAATAAACATATCAATATAAACAAACATATTTCTAATAAGTCTATGTTAAAGTGTATGTTCATATTCCGTATTTGTTTACTATTTTCCAACTTATCTCAAATTATGTTTTTATGTATATGTTTAAGTTAATAAAGTATTGTAAGTTTTATTTTCAAGGTTATGTTAAGGAATTTCGTATTTTCCATTTTAAGATTATGTTTAGGTTGATTAAACATAATTATGTTTATGCTCAACTTTCACTTTATAATCAAATATATTACCTCATACATAACTGCTTTGAGGCTGAGCTTACTGATAAGTATGTTTACAGCTTTTAGTTGCTATTGTCAGAGTAACAGAGTAACCTATCGTTCCAGAGTAATGACTCAGTTCTGCGTTTCCGAGCAAAGTTTTGTTGTACAGGTATTGTTTTGTTATACAGTACGAGAGTAACGATCCATTATACAGACAAGTTTCGTTATAGAGTCCCATTTCATTTTATAGTTAGATCCGTTCTGAAGAATGGTGTCATTGCAGAGTAATATTGCATTATATACTAGAATTTCATTACAGAGTGCCGTTTCGTTATATAGCAGCTTTTCATTACAGTGTCCTATTTCATTTCCGGGGCTCATTTCGTCACAGCGTAATGTTATCTGCAACCGGTACCAGCAGGGAACAGAGCACCACCACTATCGTGTGGTCATTGACGTCCACTCTGCCTTTTTGCCCAGCTGAAACTGCAACCATGGCGCTTTCGCTGCCGAAATCCGCTTAAGGGCACACAAGACCGAGTGCAGTGTTGCGCTTTGTCAGTGGAAATTATTATTTTTGTTCTGGTTTTTCTGGTGCTGCTCATTTTTGTTGCTTTGTGTGGTCAATCACCACAAATTATTTTAGCTAATTTCTTTCACACATACTCATGTCCTCCATTATATTCACCTTCTCTACGTCATCCACCTCTCCCTCCTCCTCCTCCTCCTGCTTCTACACATGAACAAACGCTTCGAGTATGAATTTAGCAGTAAAGTCGGCTGCGTGCCACCAGGATTTATGACTGCGGAGCTAATACAAAACTCAAATGAAAGAAGACAGAAGAGCCGAGGAAAAAATTGTGAATTGAGCACCCAAGCGTGAGGCGAGTGACGCAAACAGCTCAATATATTTTATTCAATATTGTGCCGGAGTTTAACTTTAAATATACATACATAAGTGTACGAGTGTATTGCAGGAATTATCCAGCGCTCCGCTGCTTTGCATGCGGAATGGCGACAGCAACAGTGGCAGTGGCAGCTGTTGTCAGTTTCAGCGTATAAATCTTGCTTAAATGACCACGCGTGGCCAACATAAATTGAATGTACGATTGTGAGTGCGAGTGTGCGTGCGCGTGTGAGTGTGCAGTGACCCTCTTGATGTGCTCACACACCCGTGCTTGAGTCTCCGCTTCAGCCTGAGTCGCTCCGTTAGGTGGGTGGGTCGCTTCGTTGCAGGCGTATAGGCGCCTGACTCATATGTCAAATGCTGATATAATCGCAGCGACATTTACAAGTATTGATGACTCTACGCCGGCCGTCCGTGCTTCTCCTGCTGCTGATGATGGTTCTCCTCATTTTTCTGGTGCTTCTACTGTTGCTCCCTTTGAAACTGCTGCTGCAGCTGCTGTTGTTTCTGAATCTGAATCTGCTTCTGCCAGTGTGGCTTCTGCTGCCACTGCTGCTGACTTTCCTGTCGCTTGTCATTTGCTCGCTGTTCACCATTTATCTCTGTCCTCTTTGGCTTCCATGACGCTGCTGCCTTACGTGGGGCATGTGCAGCACACTGTTTCGCCTATTGATGTCGTTCTTTCCTCTTCCGCCTCCACTCCTGCGGCTCCTTTTGTTTCCGCCTCTTTGGGACTCTCTGCTACACCTTCACCTTCGACTGCTGCTGCAGTCGCTGCTGAATGTCATTGATAAGCGTCGATCACGCATCAGCACCGCACTGCTCAGTGGGGCTGTCAGCCCGGCTTCCGCGGCCCCACCGCAGCGTGTGTGGCGCTTTATGACGTATTTCCTTTTTGACAATTGACATTCTCATTACAACAACATATCAATTTTTAATAAAGCCATAAAAGTAAAGCACAACCCATGTTTTTGTTACTTTTATTATGCAATTCTTTCGCTTTGTGTATGTTTTTATTCATAATAACGCGCTGGTTGTTGTTGGAGCTGTTGGTGTTGCTGGTGTTGCTGGTGTCGTGTTGTTGGTGTGGTTGTTGCTCCATTTCCATTACTCGCAAATGTTTCCAATTTTTTATTTGACTTTTTTCGCTCCTTGCCTGGTTTTTTGGCCCGCTGACTGGCGTTGATTCCGTGCCGCTCCGCGCTGATGCGCCGTTTTACTGCGGCGATAACATTTTTAATGGGAATTTGTTTTTTTTAATTAATTTTTTTTGTTTTTCTTTTTTTGTTTGTTTGTTTTGTTGTTGTTTGGCGTTTTTTGTCATATTCCTTGCAAATTAAATGGCACGTCAGTAAAATTTTGTTGTTACAAATTAATATAATTTTGCTGTTATTGTTGGTGTTGTTGTTGTCGTCGTTTGATGTTGTTGTAACGGTTTCGCTTGTATTGATACAGTCATTAAGGAAACACATTAGGACGCTGTCGCGTGCGCCAGCAATTAATTCAATGTTGAAATTAAATTGTCCCGAAATGGATGGTGTTGTAATGTAGCCGCGCATTAAAAGCTAAAATTATTTATTTTTTTTGCCATTGCAAATCAAATTATGTGGAATTAATTTAATATGCTTTAAATAACGTTTTTTTACAAATAATTTATAAACAGCTGTTATTATTTTAATTCGAGCGATGTTAAATTGACAAATTTAAAACAGGATTGAACACAATTGCAACATAAACATAAAAAATACTCCCAGCATCAAATTTACTGTAGACACAAAAAATACACTTAACATAAAAAATACTCTCAACATAACAAATAATCTCAACATAAAAAATACCTTCAACATAAAAAATACTCTCAATATATCCGTACATTTTATGACTTAAAAAGGCGGGTTATATTACACTAGACCCTGAGAGAATATATGTACCATGCCTTTCATCGTAGGAGAAGTTTGTGGTTCCTCCAGTTCTGGCTCAGTCTTCTGTGTTGATGTTCAGGCAATGCTACATTCAGCAAATTTCAATTTAAAATATGTCTAAAGGTATGGAAAAAGTTGGCTACCGACGAATGGGGATAAATGGGCTCAGGAAGGGAGGCTGATTGATATTAACTGACGCTATGGACATTTCAGTATAGATTAATAAACATGGATAATAACCTGTCAATCAGCTGACGAAAAAGCCCATGTGGTGTACATGATTCAACACAAAAAAATAACCCTATCAATCAGCTGACGAAAAACAGATTGAGGTATACCTGATTCAACATGAATAAGAACCCTATCCATCTGAGGAAATAGCCCTTTCGAGATACATGACTAAACATAAATAATAACGCTATCAATCAGATGATGAAATAGTGCATTCGATATATATTACTAAACATAAATAATAACTATATTAATCAGATGATGAAATAGCCATTTCGATATATATGATTCAACATAAATAATAGCCTATCAAGCAGCTGATGAAATAGAACTTTCGATATACATAATCTATCAATCAGCTGACGAAAAAGCCATTGCGGTATACATGATTAAACATAAATATTAACCCATCCATCAGCAGACGAAATACACGTTTCAGGATATACGATTCAACATAAATAATAACCTATCAATCAGACGAAAAATTTCATTCGATATACATAATTAAACATGAGTAAAGTTCCATACCAACTATAAACTTAACTGAGATTACTCAAATTTGATCTAGACATTCGCCTTGCTCTGCGATTGCTATCTCATTCTTCCTAATGATAATAGTAATTACTTATAACTCATTAGCGATGTTGTCTCTTTCTGGCTTATTAAGAGAAAGAAAGGGATTAAAAGATTATGTTATTTTTTCCAACTTTCTAATACATTCGAGGATGTAGAATTCAACCATAAAAATTCTGTGAACGAACAGTTCAGTTGTGAATTGCCAGCAGCAGATTTATAAAAGTAAAAGTAAAACTGGGGTTTTTTATGTTCGGGACCAAAATGTCAGATATAGAAGGTCCAATAGATATATTTAAGGTCACATTGAATTTCTATATTCCTTCAAAATGCATCAACCATTGAGAAAGAGAAACTTAAACTACTCTAATTAAAGTTGAGTTATCAAACAAATAATGAGCCGGCTTGCATGAGGTTCACAACTGACAGTCATCCTGCAAGTGGTGATGGTCTACCGCCGATTATTGGCTAAACATAAGAAATGTTGTGGGATGTACCCAACCCCTCTTGAAAGACTTAAATATTGCTGTAACAATTTTGCACACATTTTCCGTATCTCTGACACCGAAATAGACAACCCTTTAGCACTCTTCTTTGCACATGTACAAGGAGTGCAGATCCTTGGAGTATTAGCCGGAGGACATCTTCGACAATCCACCGCATAAAGCATAATTTTGAGTGCGGTTTCTCAAATTCCAAACCGCAATACATGAAATCAGCATTGCGTCACTTCAAGGAAGCTGATCAAATGCAATTTTCATGCAATCAAGTTGCGGCGCAGCCACTGCAAATTAATTTGATTTGATTGGTCGAGGAACTCCATGGTGTCTCCAACTGCAACTGAAAAGAAGCCGTAGGCCATAACGGCCGCTGTTTTCCCAATTTTCATTTTAAGTATTAAATTCAATAATTTCAATTAATGCCAGGCTGGACAAACCAATTTTCAATTGTATTCCACCAACATATACAAAACGGACCTCATTTGATATTAATAACTTAATTAGCTAAAATTGATTTGCACTGCTATCCTTGCTGGCAAACAGATTTCTGATCATTCCCCGCACAATTCCACTCACACTTCACATTCATTGCTCATATGCAAGTGAAATGATTATAGTTGGGGTCGAGATATGCAAAGCCAACCCCCAGCTACCTACACCTAGCACACGAACTATTGCTCAGCAGCTTGGCGAAAATGTCCTGTCAGTTGCAAATGAATTTGTAATTTAAATTCAGGCACCCACACTGCTGCAGGACTCGCACATTTCTGACAGCAGCCGCAAAATATGAGATAAATGCAAAATTGAGACGATGTGACATGAATGCAGCAACAGTCCTTGTTTGTTGTGGCAGTTGTTGTAATATTTTGACATTTAATTGTGCTATAAATTTAAATCCTTGTAGATAGAAGCTGATTGAGTTCAGGGAATTATCGTATCAATGGCAACCAGCTAAGACCATCGGAAGCGAGAAGGAAGGGGCAGTAAAGGCACAGAATAAACAGGATATTTATAGAGGGATACAAATTAAAAGAAAACATTTTTGCTGGAGTGTTTTTTCGGCTATCATCAGGTTATGTTTTTATACTTAATTTTATTAATTTTGTGTACTGAGCCGGAAACAATTGAAAAGATAAAGTAGCGTTTAGGTATGATTGGGATACAGGTCACTCTAGGCTTCCCACTCGAAATTCAGGTAAAAGAAAGGAGAGAAATGGAAAACATAAAAATATGTAAATCATGGAAACGTGGAAACTTTAAAAATATGTCGATCATAGAAAGCCCGTCAATCATAAAAAATATGTCAAGATAAAAACATGTAAGAACATAAAAACATGTAAAATATGAAAAATTTTAAACCATTAAATTACTTGTCAATCATAAGAAACATGAAGAATAAAGAATATGTAAAACATATAAAACATAAAAAACATGTAAGAACATAAAATATATTCTCTAGATGCACAATATGTATATGTACATAAATAAATGTAAATCATAAAATATATGTAAAACCTAAAAAACAGATAAAATATTAAAAACGTGTAGAACATCAAAATCATAAAAATCATGAAAAATATTGAAAAAATCTTTAATTATAAAAAATATGTAAAATATAAAAAAATGTAAAATATAAAAAACATAAAAATCCCGTAAAACATAAATAACGTCTAAAATATAAAACAAATTGACAACATAAAAAAAATTTAAAGCATGTAAATCACAACTAACATGTAAAACAGACAAACTATGCAAACTAGAAAAGTATGTAAAACCTAAAAACATATGGAACATTCATAATATGAGAAACATAAGAAACATGTTAGAAATCAAAAATATGTACATCAAAATTATCATATAAATCATAAACAAATTTTATATAAATAAGAAAATTTTAAAACATTCAATAAAAATAACCTACATCATATAAACATATACAAAATAAAAAATAAGTAAAACATAAAAACCATCTAAAATATGTAGAGCATGTAAAACATAAAGTGTATGTAAAGCAAGTACCACTTATGTGGGCACCTGCAGAAACATAATTCATACACATATTGGAGTTTTCCGCAAAGCAACCGCAGTTCTATCCTGTTTTGCTAACACTGATACATACTTTAAGCAGAGTTGGGACTACCACATTGAAGATTAGTACTTAATAATTTCGATATTTATACATTTTCTACATGGAATGTCATACAAATCATTCATCATAATTTTTTTCATTTATTTTTGAACATGTATAAAATAATATAAGCCATGTTTTAGTAACTTTGGGACAACTTCGTGGAAGATTAATGATTTATCTAGACTACAGATTTTTTTACATTTTCTACACGGTACATTATACGTAAGAAAATTTATGTTTTAGAAAATTTGGGACAACTCGGTGGGGTATTAATAACTACCGATTTTTTTACATGGTCCATCATTCATACTTGTAACTCTATTTCACAATTTTAAGCATAATAAACATAACTGGCAGCATCTACACAGCTGTGATTGTCATAGAAATTAGCGAAACGCCCAAATAAAATTCGATTAAATATTCTAAATTTTCATCTCCATTGGCAGATAATGTTACAAATTGGCCGCACTTAGCGCCGCTCCGCCCACTTGTTATTTTACTGACACGCAGTCCCGTTATTTATTAACTGCGGGCAGCATAATTTTAATATCTTTTGTGACAGAGCTATCACTGTCAAGTCTGAACAATTCCGCTTGTTTTTCCCTGTCACAGACTATGCTTGTCTTATCACTAACAACAAGCTGTGCATTTGTTATTGCTATTGACTTGTCTCTGTCTCAGCTAAACACTGACTGTGTATGTGTGACTGGGGGTGGCTGTGTGTGAGTGACTGCGTCGGTGTTTATTTGTCTGTTTGTGTACTCTTTGTGTGTATTTTTCGTCCATTTTTGTCGCTATCGTTTTGTAATTGATTGAGCTAAACAACGACAATATAGAAACTGTCAAGCCCAGACGAACTTATCGCTAATGTGAATATAATTCCTTAGCCGCCCCAACGCCCACTCCACCATACAGACACAGACGCCTATTCGGCACATACGAAAAGCAATTTCAGCCCCACCACAGACAAGCAAAAAAAGGAAGAAAAAAACACATTTAATCATTCAAATCGAAGCAAAGTTAATCGCATTTCGCTGCGACATTGTAAGGACATAGCAAGGATACAGCCACAGCTATAGCCAGGGCTACAGTTACAAATATGAACACACAAATAGAAGCGGGTCTGCTTAGCATAATGCTCAAATGCGGATATAATTATTGTCAGCATAATTTATGACTGCTTTGCTGACACACAATAAATTCGTTAACTTTTTGTGCGAGCGCGGCTTCTGGCATGCGCCCGGTTCAGGGCAGACAAGTCCTCAACTCCTCACAGCATTGAAGGCAGCACAAATAAAAATACCAAAAAATAAAAATAAATCCTGCAAATATACAACAGAAACATAAAAAAATCCTCGAGAAAATTAAGTAAGTATTTCATTGCATGCGTTTCCAGGCGACACGCATTCCGGCGCGGAGACAAAGAAATTGAAAATTTATTTCACAGCACACTTTCGAGAGCTCGCGGCGTTGCTCTATCAATTTTGCAATTACTCGCACACCCAACAACAATACAGTATGCGTGTAGGAGTGGTGTTAGGAGCAGCCATGCCGACTCTTACGAGACACTACAATTGTGACTTGAGTACCAACTACACCCCTGTGACGAGCCTCAAGCATAACTATTCAAAAATTGTGTACTCAAAGCATGTAATGAGAAATTAATAATACTAACTCTAACATAGAATATGGAAGTGGGCGGTATGTGGGAGTGGTTGTCAAAATGTTCAACTGAAATGACTAACATTTTTATCTAAATACCACAATTTTTTCATTTTGAGTACACGAAATCGACCAAATTATATATGATATATAGAAAAAGTGGACGTAGCGAGTGCTCCCGTGTAGGCGTATGTTGTCGGCCTATGTTTAGCAACATATTTGCAGGCT
This sequence comes from Clusia tigrina, assembly GCA_920105625.2. Lineage (NCBI taxonomy): Eukaryota > Metazoa > Arthropoda > Insecta > Diptera > Clusiidae > Clusia > Clusia tigrina. The sequence goes on from OV050033.1 coordinate 122,262,991, forward strand.
ATAATTAGTATGCAGTCGGAAGACTTATAAGTTTGTATGCCAATCTTATTTGTTATTCTGATATGGTGCTTGCCATTTGTATACGCCCCTTTGCTGAAGGATTTCGTATAGTGGACTTGTTTATATTGCGCATCTGAACTCATAGATACGATACATAAAATGTCGGAGATAATTTCAGTCCTCTTCAGAAAACTGACTGATTGACTGACATGGAGAAATCGGCTCAAAAAGTTGTATTAATCATATATATAGCAATGCCTAATCTGCCTCCCTTTTGGGCAATAACCCCACTCCTAAACAACCCCACCAAATGTGTGTAGGGCATGGGAATACTTTGACAAGTGATTCTTCCAAGTAGCGTTAAAAATGCTTCCCTACGTCATTATTGTTCCCTCTTGCTTTGCTGTTGCTTCTACTCCTGATGTTGTTGCTGTGTAGTTGTTGTTGTTATTATTATTCGTCTTCTTCCTTTTCGTCTTCTTGTTGCTATTATTGCGGCGTGAGGGAATTTATTGAACATCATTAGGTCGAGTTTTGTCAAGTTGTGAAAAATTCCAGGAAATTTGGTAAAGTAACAGACGTGAAGAAAGTGGCTTTGCTTCTCAACCAACCCCCTCGCCCTTGAAAGAAAATGAAATGAATGGCTGAATGCCCGCATTGGAGTAGTTCTGCTGTGTTTCCATCAGCAGAATGGTTGCTTTCTCCGTACTTTAGTTTATTCTGCCACATAAATTCACTTAGCACCTCGAATACAGGTGCTCAAATTAACATTCCTAGCGTGTCTTGATTTATTGGGACGTCTGTGAATGATGATGAAGTGAGTTGAATGTTATTGGAAATGTCAAGGATATCAAGTACTGAATAGGGGGGAGTGGTAGCTTGACAGCTGCTGGAGTATTTTTAACACGCTGCTGGATTTTGGCAATTTGTTGTGAAAGGTTATCCTGATGTGAACAGACAACGAACGCAGCAGTCATCATCGTTAGTGTCACTTACATATGAGTAACGATGAGGTTAGATCGATCAATCCTGGAGTACTTAAAATTATGAACAGTTTGCACATTTCCGCAAATGCTATTTCCGTAGTTCAACAACTCTGAATGTCCTTGATTGCCTCCGAATACGAGTACCAGAGGAGTCTACGGCTAAGAAGTTGCACTTATTACTATTTGAATATGTTGGACACATTGTAGAGTTGAGGTAATAGTAGAAGTCTTCACGTGTGTCTATAGTATAATGACAGACCTTCTTACAACGCATAATGTATGCCATTGTCAAAACTTCCCATGAAGGAGGGTAGAGTGTGAGTTTGCTATCAAGAAATTTCAAATTCACTGAAGTCGTTCCAGTACAAAGTCTTGTACGAACCAGAATGGTTTCAAATCATATTTGAGATAATGTTCGATTATGAGATGATTTCAAAATGTTGTTTGACATGAAATCATGTTTAATATGATGTTTGAATTTATGTTTGATTATGAGAAGATTTCCGAAAGGATGTTTGACATGATGTTTGAAATTATGTTTGATTGTGAGAAAATTTATGTTTCAGTTAAAATATTTGAAGTAATGTTTGTAATTATGTTTGATATAATGGTCATGTTTTACAAGAAGACATGATATTCTAGATGATTTTCTATGTTTAAAATCATGTTTAAAATTATGTTTGATTATCGGATAATTCTTGAGATGAATGTTTGAAATTATGTTTGACATAATGGTGGATATGATTCTTGACATGAACTTATGGATAATATTTGAGAAAACATTTGAAGGTATGTTTGTAATTATGTTTGAAATTATGTTTGAAATTATGTTTGATGATGAAATTACGATTTATGGTCAACATTATATTTGACATGAATACATGATGTTTTAGATGATTTTTTATGTTTGAAATGATGTTTAAAGTGATGTTTGATTCTCAGAGAATTCTTGACATGAATGCCCGACATGACACTTAACATGGACTTAAATATAATGTATGAGAATATGTTTGAAGTCATGTTTGAAATGAAGCTTGACATAATGGTGGACATGGTTCTGACATGGACTTAAACATAATTTATGAGAATATGTTTGAAGTAATGTTTGATATGAGATTTGAAATGATGTTTGAAATGAAATCAAACATGAAGTTTTTCATAAAATTACTCGTGATATTTTTGCCACCGAAGTGTATGAAACCTAATTAACAACAAAAATACCATTTTTAAAAAGAACTACCAACAGTTTTTGATTATAATTTATAGCAAACTCTTTGTGTCCAACATTGGACCGTGTATCAAATAAACGAATCTCCGCTAGCGTCCCACCCACAATCAATGCTGCAAGTTCAACGTCCTTGCTGCATTGTATACTGTGGACGACCACAGCACCAACAGCATCCGCACCAGGAAAACATTTCAATTTCCATTCCCATCTCCAATATTCTGCGGGCAATTTCTTTGATGTCTTGCTTGTGGCCAGTTTCGTATTACTTGCTTTCTGCTCTTCCCCCTACGCACTGCAATTTGCGCAAATTACTCTTCTTCTCAAATGAAAGGGACTTGGCTGTGCATAGTTCTCTCTCGAATTTCGCCAGGCTTTGCTTTGTTTGCACTGTGATGAAATTCGAAGCTTTCGCACTTTTTGCGATGTGCTCCTCACAAAATTCTTCGGTCCTTAGCATGCAAATCGACTTCAAATTTAAACCTATGTGCATGCCGGGCTGATATTCATTTATTATTCTGGTCACTCGTACCTGCACTTTTCTGAGTGGTCACTTGGCGATGTGCACCGGGTCGTTTGCTTGGAGAGTCTCTATAACTTGAGATTTCTTCTGTAATTGAGTTATTGTTCCTTTCATTCCTTTGTGTGAAGAATATTTGAATTGTACTCTGTTTATAGATTGTGAGGAGAATCATGTTTGTTAAATGACTTTTCTACGTCAACATAGAACAGGAAGAAACTGCGACAATTAGTTGATTATTATTGCTCTGCTTTCTAAGCTATGTTGGATATGGATCAATAAGCAAGCAAACCTGTCTAAAATATTTCAATTATCCCGCTGTGGTGTGTCCTTGCGTCTCATATATTCATGAAATTCTAACTGTGAGTCTTCAACAAGGAGTCATTGATATGACTGTCTCCCTCTTTCGTTCTTGGTCTGGTGCTACAACTGACCTGTGAGTCATTACTGTTCCTGACTCTTACTTGGAGAGCTCAAGATAAGACTCAACTGTGGGTCATTAATCTACTTGTCTCTCTCTCGCATAGGGTTTTAGTTTCAAAAAATGTCAATACAAGCAACTAAAAAAGCGTTCTCACATTGTCAGAGTAGGTCTGTTGTGAAATGGCTGCTGTAGTGATAAGTGTGAAATTTACTGGAGGTACTGGACCAATAGCAGAGTTAAAGAAGAACTAATAAAGCAGATATTGAATTAAAAAATTCGATTGAGATATATGTTGCTTACATTATAGGTCACCTACGTTTACGATAACTTCCCCCACAAATATATGTAGCATAGGATATATGAGGCTTACAATTTATCATACCAATGATGGCTCATATTTTTCCTCTGATATATAAAGGTTTACGATAAATATTGTCATATACATATGTTTCATTATGTTAGTTACGATATATGTAACTTACGATATATGATGCTGTCTCTCTAAAATATATGTAGCCTCCCTCATATGTCTGAGGCCCTTGAGATTATGATATTTCACCCACTATACTTTTATATCGCTTACGATATTTATTGTCAATGCGATGCACATCGCTTACTATATGTATTGTTTACTATATATTTCACCAAAAATATTTTTAGCCTATGTTGCATATGATATATTTGACCAACTTTGCCTATATTTTGATAACGACAACTCTTATCGAGGCAATATAGCAACCTTCGATATAGTGTCGACCTTAACGAGACTCCCTCAACAGAGAATAATACTCACCTATCGTGGTAATCAAAGTCAGTGAGTATAGAAATGCCGAGGCGTATGTCCACTTGTGTGACGGAGGGTTGGCTGGCAATCCGGGCTGATAGAATTTCGACTGGCGCACAGCTCGCAGCAGCGTGTCCTGCAAACACGAAACGAAAAACAACAAGGAGATGATTATTCATGCAGCTAATTGCCTTGGAGTATTGCAAATAATTGAAGTAAATGTAAATGACTGCAGTGCGGGCGCACTCACCTGAAAATGCTGCACCTCCTGCGCTGCCAAGCGCGTCCAGTTCTCCTTGTATAAAATATTCAGATCCTCCGTAATGGACCACAAGCGATCGACCGTTCTGCAAAAATTGAATGCAATTGAAATGCCATGAAATTAAAATATATGAGAAAGGTACAAAGCAGGGAAGAGCTGAACAGACCAAGGAAGTAAAGGGTATATTCATTAATATGCAACAGACGCTTCGGAAGCAGCCCACATAAAATTCTCCCGCACCCTAACATGCCCTACGCTTATATTGATGAGCTTTATAGTTTACAAATTCAAATTTATTGCACACCCATTGTGGGCAAACACAGTTTTCCTCCCCCTGCTGCTATTGCACCCGCCAGCCATCCGGAACGTGAGGGACGTCGTATGCTGTGGCATAGAGTTTCATTTAAGGGAGGCAGGCAGGCAGCTTGTATGAGAGGGAGGGGTGGTAGGGGCGAGAGCAGTGGCAATATAGCAAAGTACTGCAAATGGAAAAATCTCTTTGCGCATAACCTTCGGAATTTACTTATATTTTAGAGAAGCTGTTGCAGCAGCAGCAGCAGAAGCAGCAAAACAAAAAATTGCCAAGCATGTATTTGTATGAAAATGACATTCGCAATTGCAGCTGCAATCTTTTGAGCATCAAATGTACTTGTCGACAAATTCCAATGCAAATTTAAATTACAAAAAATAAAACACCACACAAGCAAGTATCGGGCACAGCACAGTACTCTGTTCGCACTTACTAACTACAAGCTTCACTTGATGGAATCCAATTCATTTACATATGTAGGAAATTTTGATATCAAAAAAGTCATAACTGCAATAAATGTTCAAGCAAAATCGGGACCCGATTTTACGAAGGGCTCTTCACTTTGCAGATTTTCCTTTTTTCCTGCCGACTTTTCAGTATCAGTGTCCTTATATACTCATTTCAGAACGTAAGTTCCAAAGGCGTGTAATACTGAGTGGAGTTTTCTTACAGAAAAAGAGTCTAATTTAGCAGAAACTCAGTTGAAATCCTATGCCAAAGTACTATTTTACAAAATCACCTCTCGTTTTGAAAATATAAATTTGAGAAGGTCACAAATGCTTCAAATGAGATATCTATACAAATGAGCTGTTGATACAAATGAGTTAATAAGCTCAAATGACAGTTCCACTCAATTGTAGTATCTGTATTTTGGTATTCCTTCTAATAAGCTGGTAAGTTCCATTATCTCCACCCAGTAAAACACATTCCTTTATTCTTTACTACACAATTATTGATTTGCTTTCATTGCACAGAGTACTGTGCTCAGTTGCTCAACTAGCAAGGAAGGCATTAGTCCAATGCTGGTTGTGTAACATTTGCTTTACTTGCTCTCAGAGTTTACACAAATAAATTCTTCAACTGGTTTTCATTTATTTCTATTTTCTCGTTGTTGTTGTTGTTATTGCGTTTGTATACTTTACTCATATTTTATTGCTGCCATAATAAACGAGTACAAGTATTTGCAGGCAGCATTTCTTTAGGCGCACGTAATTTGTTACGCTACAGTTATTTATAAATAACACAGCAGCAGAAGCAGCAGCAGCGTCAGCTTCAGCGACATTTGCTGTTTGGGTCAAGTCGCAAATTTATCTAAGCAGCCACACACATTTTGTCTTGCTGCCAGCGAAGAACGCGCACAATGGCACCAGGATAAGCAGAAGCACGAGAAATACCTGATGCTGCCCCTGCCTCCACCGTTGCTGCTGCCTGGCAAACATATGCGTTGTTCCTCGTGCCTGATGCTTGGTGGCTGCTGCCTAGCACAATACATCACAGTGGAATGTGAGTACTTTAAGAAGGAGTCTCCTTCTCCTCCTCCTGGCTTGCTAGCGACATGCGTCTGTGGTTGATTATTATTTTATAAATGAGGAGGCAGCCAGGCAGCGCATTTGCGTATTGTGTGCAGAGCGTGAGTCCTCGCTGCCGTCTTGTAGGCAGCCAAAATTGTGCTCTGTGCATTTATTGAGATTAATTTTCAGTAATTATTTAACTTGGGATTTCCACGAAATCCTCTGTGAGTGCTGCCTGCTTAGCGTAATGTTGCCTGCAGCACAATTAAACATTACGGGCACTCAGGGCGTATGATTGATATTTAACATGTTACGTAAGAGAATTTATAACTGCAGGGCATCAATTGACAGACCCGTATAGTCGGCATTAAATGCTTATACACTCACTCAGCCGCACGTAAGCACGCACAATCGACAGCTTTGTCAAATCAAATCGACATGTACGCCGCAGCTCACTCCCATGGGGGAGATTAATGAATAGTTGTCTGCAATTACTCGATGCTTCTCACTGGCATACACAGCAATTACTTGATGGCCATGGTAATTACTTTTTCCCTTTGCGTACGGAGCCACAAAAGAAATTTTATTCATTTAGTTGCTAATGGTTTGCCTGGTAATGCCACTTGATATTAAATTAGCAGCGTTAACCCTCAAACGGCAGCTAAAGAGTTATGCTGCTGTCTTCAATGCTCTCTCGATTGACGGAGATGGCAGGGGCAGGATAAAGGGGAGCAAAGACACGCAAAGACCAAGGAAAATTGCATAGAGAAAAGTGAATAGGAAAATTATGCTGTATACTTCAAGTCTCTAGATGGAACACTTCAAGTCAATAAGGAAGAGCGGCTCTTAGCAATAAAAAAGATGATAATCGTTGTTCAACTGTGTAATTCCTCAAAGAGGATATGAGACACCTCGGCGGGAATTCGTGTGGCAATAGAAGACAAAAATAATGTTTAATTGTCAAAGGGAAGAAATGTAAAATGCGAACATTGCCGGGGAAAAACTGAATACGTATAAGAATATGATCATAGACCAGGGGTTTAGGGTTTCTCATAATTTCATGCTATATCACAGAGCACAGAGCATGCTATATGCAGAGCTGCACCACAAACAAAATCTGTGTAAGTCGTCAAGTTTAGAATAGCAGAACACAAACAGAAGTTAAAAGAGGAGGACACAAATAATGGCGACGACTTTATGTGAGTTTCTGGATGAAGGGATGCAAGGAAGCAAGGAAGCAAGGAAACAAGGAAGTAAGGAAAAAAGGACGAAAGAAAGCAAGGAAGTTACGAAGCAAGGAAGTAAGGAAACAAGAAAGTAAGGAAGAAAGGAGGAAAGAAAGCAAGTAGGCAAGCAAGTGGAGTGTACCACACAAGTGTACACTGACGACCACACATCGTCATAAGCACAGCAGCAAGTCGCATATGCAAACAAACTGACAATAGCGCAACGTGTGCAATTGCACTCAATACCAAATACGCTAGACAAGCGTTTTGGTGGTGCAATAACACACGCTGCCTATATTGCAGCGTATGCATATTGGTCAGTGCTGTGACTTTAGCCCTGAACTTGCACTCAAAATTATTAATATTGTTACGAAATTGCCCTCTTGACAATTTACTCTGTTACAAAATTGCCCTCCTGACAATTCCTCTAACTCTCTGTACTCGGACTCGTACCACTAGATTGTGTACTAATCAAACAATCGCCGGTTAAATTTAAATAATTAGCTTTATTTAATTATTGCTATTCACACATTTAATATTAGGCTTAAAGTTTACTTAGTTATTATTTGCACTTTATTTCACAAACCATTAGTCACTTTATTTAATAAGTAATTTCATCACTTTATTTAATAATGAATTTCATCACTTTGCAAAATTACAAATACTGCTAATACTGCTGCTTAGATTAAAATGCCTGATGTATACACTTTTACGATCTCTGATCTACTGTATATCACTTTGAACAGTCTTGTCGCTTTTATAGTATTCGAATGGTTGGTGTAGAAACTTCCACGCTATTCTCGTATATTCTAGAAGCTTCTATCCTCTTCGACAGAAGTCGAGAATATTCTTTTTGATATTACCGGCAGATGGTTCTTGAATAAACTTTTATTCGAATAGTTCGCATCTTGACTCACAGGGGGCACTCATTCTCTAAGATGGGATCCTAAAAGTATGCAATCCCTTTTCACTGAGCTATCACGTTTCAATATAAACAAAGACTATGATTCGTCAATGAATAATATCGGTAATCCGATGCTTGAGACAAATTTCGGGAATATGATTTGTAACTAGTAGAAATAAGATAGATATATTTTATGCTAGTTAGAATAAGAAAACAATAAGAATTCAATTATATAAAAGAGCCAGCGAGCCACCTCATTTCTTCTCTCGGTGCTCTTAACTAGGCTTAGTTACAGAACAGCACCAAACAATAGCGTAACCAACGGCAAACTCTGCCGTTACTGAGGGCGACATTCCGCTTCGCACTAGGTTTCTGTATATCATTGCATTCATACGTTGTGTGAAACCTGCGATCGATGCGTAAGCCGATCTTGCAAGGCCAACGCAATTGATATTGATTCAACCCTCATCAACACACGTATATTACCCTACACAAGGAAGTAAGGAAGCAAGAAAGGAAGGAAGCAAGGAAGTAAGGAAAAAAGGAAGCAAGAAAGCAAGGAAACGAGGAGGCAAGGAAGCAAGAAAACAAGGAAAAAAGGAAACAAGGAAGAAAGGAAGAAAGAAAGCAATGAAACAAGGAAACAAGGAAGCAACGCAGCAAATAAGAAAGGAAGCAAGGAAGCGAGGAAACAAGGAAACACGAAAACAAGGAAGTAAGGAAGCAAATAAGCAAGGAACCAAGGAAGCAAATAAGTAAGGAAGCAAATAAGCAAGGAACCAAGGAAGAGAATAAGCAAGGAAGCAAAGAAACAGGGAAGAAAGGAACCAAGGAAGGAGGGAAGCAAGGAAGCAAATAAGCAAGGAACCAAGGAAGCAAATAAGCAACGAAGCAAAGAAACAAGGAAGAAAGGAAGCAAGGAAGCAGGGAAGCAAGGAACCAAATAAACAAGGAACGAACCAAGGAAGCAAGGAAACAACGAAACAAGGAAGAAAGGAAGCAAAGAAGCAGGGGAGCAAAGAAGCAAGGAAGCAAGGAAGCAAAGAAGCAATGAAACAAGAAAGCAATGAAGCAGGGAAGCTAGGAAGCAACGAGGCAAGGAAGAAGGGAAGACAGAAAGCAAGAAAACAAGAAAAGAAGAAAAGAAGGAAGCAAGATAGAAAATAAGCAAGGAAGCAAAGAAGCAGATATCCAAGGAAGCAAGGTAGCAATGAAGCAGGGAAGCAAGGAAGCAAGGATGCTTTTTTATCGCACTAGCACTAAATCTTCTTTTTAGAAAAATTCTTATAGTATGTGAGACAACATGAACGTTGGCTTCATAGAACAAAATGGTCTAGCCTAAAAATATGTGAAGATTTTATATACTGGTTTCACCACATGACTCCCAAGTTGTAGCATTTCTTTCCATGGATGCCCAAATATTGCCTCTGTCCCAATACAAATGTTCCTGCTTCACAAAAAATAGGTGGAATAATCTGAGTATATCGGAATCACAAGGACTATGCCTACTTTTAGGGTGTTCAGTATTCAGTATTTTTGTTCCACCATGAAGACCCAAATATGGGCACTTTCCGGCATTTGCTTTGCTATATTTTGAGGAGGTGCCAAAAGATTAGGAGACTATGGTAGCAAGTAAACCCCCATTCCTGCAACCTCACAGACATTTCTCTACTAATAGGTGCGGCACCACAACGGCCGCCCACTTCTACAGAAATTGCTGTAATTGCTCTTCATGACATATTTTGCCACTTTCATTTGCCCATTAACCTCATTGCAATTTTTATTGCTGCTTCCACAGAAGTGGTTCATTATTATTCTTTTTAGATGCTCATAAAAAGTCTTCATAATTCTCGTCTTAGCAATGAAAACAATTGGAAGCACACCACCCACACTTTTACTCAGCACTCGAGGCCAAGTGGCACTCACAACCACACACACACCCGCACTCACCTGGATCTGATTTCTGCATTGGCCAGTTCGGTGCGTGGATATGGCTTCGAGGCGGCCACAGCCGTTTCCAGTGAATTCGTGTCCTCCAGCTCACCCTCGAGCGTCACGAATATGATGGAACCCATGGCGGTGTACAGCAGGACCAGCACTAAGACACCTGCATACGTAAAGAAGGGAAAAATGTGGGCGATTATGTTGGGAATTTGCGGCGGATTCAGCAGGCAGGATGCTTTTATGTGGCACACTCACCTGTCGCCGATATGCAATGTGATTTGGGCGCCTTTTGGCAGCCGCACAAGCCTCCGCCATGATGGCCACCGCCACCTCCGCCGCCACGTTGCTTCTCGTTCTTGCCCGGCGTGGAGAAGCACATCGAGGCAGCTCCACTCCCACCACCACCACTTATATTCACCGAGTTTGTTTGGACGCCTATGAATGCCGACAGCGGCAACGGTGGCTTCTTGTTCATAGCCACAAAGGGCGTGGCAGTTGTGAAATGGTGTGCGCAGCAATAACAAACTGCAGTTGCCTCCTTCTGCGCTGGTATTGTTAGCAATTTATGCCGGAAGTTGTGACTGCTCGCAATGTGACCCGCGTTTAGCAGTTCATGATGCGCTCTTGTTATTGTTGTGATTGTTGTAGACTCCTGTTGTTGTTGTAGCGGTTTGCTGGCTAATTTATTTTTATTTTATTATTTTTAGTTCATTTTATGCAAATTGTCTCCACAGCGAATTTAATTCTCATTTCCTTTTTGCCGCCTCACTAACAGGCGTTTGTGCCGCTGACTCGACAATTGTGCTGCGAATGTTTGCGTGTGTGCGTGATTGTGTGAGTCTGTATGCGAGTGCGATGGCGTTAAGTCACGCTGTGTGCTCGTGACTTGCCACTGCAGTGCCAGCAAAGCCAATGAACTCAATTAAAATCGTTGGCGCCCGCACAGGAAACGCGCAGTTTTTATCGCATCCGTTGAAAAGCGTCACCGGAAACTGCAATGAAAAGTGAATACAAATTTCGTCTATGAGAAAATGGCACAAACAGCACAAAGAGGGAGAAAAACAACAACAACGGAAAAATTAAATAACAAAAAATCATACAAAAAGTATTCCAAAACGAGAGCCAAGCAATTTGCAATGAGCGATTTGTAGCCAAACTTAGCGGAGCTGACAAAGGAAACAGGCAAGACAAATAAGTTCCGGCATGTCCCTCCGGCCACTGGCGCTGCCACTGTGATGTTAGCAACCCTTTCGCCCCCCCCTTCGCTGTTCCTTGTAATGACAGGTGTACAGTGGCCACGCAATTGCCGGCAAATTGAATCCCAGCCCCCATTTGCCAGCTGTGGGCGTAGCTGTCAACTTGATTACGAAAATGTTTACATACGAAATGTGCTGCAGCTACAAAAATAACAACAAAAACGAGTGTGCCCATACCCACGTGGGGCAAGCAATCAAAATCAAGCAGAGCCCTGTAGTGAAACTGCACAGCAGTGCTCAAAACACTTCCGAACTACTGCGAACAGCGTAGCGAAGGCGATTAACGAAAATTTAACAAGGAAAATTATCGCTACCGAACTCAGTTACGATTCGCTGACGATTGTCTTACGATTTATTTATAATTCAATTACAATCCACTTACAATTATTTTACGAGCCATTTATAACTCTTTTATAACCCGTGCTGACTACCAAGCTTAACGATTTTTATGCAATCGAACTTTTTTATGAATCGAAAACTTAACGATTTCCGCATTATGCACATTAATATGAATTCCAGAAAAATTTTGTGTTTCCTCGGGCATAAATTCTGATAACGATTTCGTATGTGAGCCTAGCTATGATGAAAACTTTCGTTAACCGAATTTGTTTACGATGCTTGTGTGAACAAAGTAGAGTTCTTAAATGTGTGAACATTTGATAAGAACCTCCAGTTCTGGAATAAACAAAGAAGTATACATTTTAAAACATATTTCCTAAAGGAGGAAAAGTATCCTTAACGAACTTCTCTTGTATACTATATGACAGGCATCTTTATTGTTACTTATGAAGAAGATTTACTTTAAAAGGTAATGGCAGATCATTTCTATGCACAACTCCCTGTTCTTAGCCTCTAAGATTATACAAATTCCCTTAAAGAGTTGGTAAATGAATGGATAACTAAAGATTTCATGAGGTTACAGATTCCGCAAATGAACTGAATTTAATTGTTCTTTGTGAAGTCTCTTATTCTTGAAATAGAAGTATGGACCAGAGACTCTTAGCTCCCAGTTCTATCATGAAGAACCCTATTTTATATAAACTCATTTTAGCAAATACTTCATTTGAGCTGACACTGCATTTGACTCATTACCTCATTTAAGTTCTTCAATTGGGCTATACTTCAATTGAGTAAAGATTTTATTTGAGCTGATACTGCATTTGAGTCATTGTTTCATTTGATTTCTTCACTTCAGCTCTCACTTCATTTGATTGAAAGTCTCATTAGAGGTGGCACTGCATTTTAGTAATTGACGCATTTAAGTTCCTCACTTCAGCTCTTACTTCATTTGAGGGAAAAATCTCATTGAGTTGGTTCAGTGTTGCCTTATTTGAATTAATACTCTATTGCCTCTTTTCAGCTTATTTTATTTGAGTGAATATCTCATTTGAGTTGATTCCGTATTGCCTCATTTGAGTTTCTAATTTTAGCTATAACTTTATTCATAGAGTATAGAAATAAGAGTCACAATCTGAAATGTCACTAATTTTTCGACATAGAAGAGATCGGTCGGGGGTAGTAACCAGGGTGGCGCTATGAAAATGAGAGCTATTGAGTAATTGACGCTATTAGCAGCGCCACCATACAAAAAGTTTGCTGTTCTTTAATCTATGCTTTATTTCAGAGAAAAAATATTTCAGCTGATACTGCAATTGAGTAATTGCCTCATTTGAGTTCCTCATTTTAGCTCTCACTTCATTTGAGCAAATACCTTATTTGAGCTGCTGCTGCATTTAAGTCATTACCTTATTGGCATTCTTCACATCAGCTCTACTTCATTTGAGTTAATACCACATTTGAGTTGATTCTGTCTCATTTGAGTTAATACTGTATGGCCTCATTTGAGACATTCCCATCAGCCACCACTTCATTTGAATAAATACCTCATTTGAATATAAACTGCATTTGAGTTATTCTGGCAAAATTTGGATTCCTGGCTAAACTAGAAGACTGATTTGATTCCGTCATCTGAAACTTCCAGTCATCCCAACTTCCTGTATCCCAACCAACTCCTATTTTTGTCCTTCGCTTCAGTGAATTTTAACCACTGTGCGCTGCTGTTTGCATTACAGTTTGTTTGCTGACGAGTGGATTTGTGTGTGTGCTTTGGGCATTTCATGGCTGTACGGTTACAGCAGCTTTGGTGGTGGCGTTACTGGGAAGAGTTGTGAAACTCAAATTAGCATGAAGTTAAGATTTATGCAGTGTGTTCTTGCTTTAGCAGACCAGCTCTACGGGGTTTTTTTTCCACAATTCTCGTTAGTTAAGCACAAACATTGACCATGGAAACACAGCCATAAGCATGACTCTTCAAAGTGCGGTTCAAGTTTATTGGAATTTTTAGGGACCTCGACACACGGCAACAGGGCCATTGCCACCTGTGGCATGACTGTCATAACTTCCAAAACATACAAGCAAAGAATATCCTAAAAAGTGCCCATCACTTTGGCTCATTAAAATTGTACACAAATTTATGTCGCTGAATTTGGTGCGGCGCTGGGTTTGAGCGGAGCTCCTAGACCCAGCGATGCCGCACGTACATGTGTGGTTTGAATATTGCAATGGCATATTTTATGCCACATTTTAGCGCGCCATCGTAGCAGCTGTGTGGAGTGTACGCTGTACGCTAAGGTCGGTCCCACAGGCCCCGCGCTCTGAAATTGGCAGTTGTTGTGCCAAGCTGTGTTTGTGGGCAGAAACGTGTGCCAGTGGGTTGTTGGCTGTGCACGAGTGTGGCTCCTGGCATTTCATTGGAATGTGCGCTTCATGAACACTGAAATTATCGACATATAGCACAGATTTTTTTCGCACACTCATACACACAAATACACTTCCGCTAAACAAACAAACCGCGCTACATCCTGAACCTGCGCCCGCCAACCGCAACCGTTTCCATTTCGAGGTTGTTTGCCAATGCATAGGCGTAGGCTTAAGCCACCCAGCAGGGAAATGGCACCACTTGCTAAATACTCTTTGTGAAGAGTGGTTAATCCAGTGCCCCAGAAACAACATGAATCAATCGCATAAAAGCTTCTCCTGTCAGTGTTACAACGAAAATATATTTTTAGGAAAATTTGTGTCTGTATAAATGTTCCCATCACTGGATAGTGGCTGGTTAATCTCATTTATAAACTTGGTCTTAATAAAAGGAGTCTAACTAGTTTCAGTTTTACTTCTAACTCAGTTTTTTCTCTGCTAGTGTCAATTCACAACTGATCTATCGGGTGAGCCATTTTCGAGATCATGCAAACCCACTCTAGAATGTTGTTCACTAGAGAGAGGGAGCTAGCACAATTGATGACTTATTTGTTTGTGACTCATTCAATCAGAGACAAAGATTTCCCTGGACACTAGTCCAAAAAACTCCAGACTCCATTTTGCGGCAAATATTTTGATTTCCGTCGAGTGATTCTTACTGTGCCGTTGCACGCGACCGGACTACCAGACTGCTGGTTGCCACGGACACTGCGCTCTGCCACAGTGGGACTGCCAATGGCCGACCACGTAGCGCATTACGCCACGCTTGAATTCATGTCGTCGCACCGCAACACAGTGCACCGCCACACGCAGAGACGCAGCGACAGGGGCCCAGAGTTGGGTGCACATTAAGGACATTTTGCGGATGAGAGAGGGAATGTTTAACATATACTTAGGTATGAAAAATTCAATATACGAGCGTATATGTGTGCATTTGTGTGTGCTACACAGCGCACTCACACATACACGCGAAGCACTCCATAGTTCATGGAGAAAACTCGGTGAAGAAAGCAGTGAAAATGAGAGCAAAATAATATTAAAAATAATGCAATGAATAAAATAAAATTACGAGTTTTAATCATTTTAAATAAGTTGCATTCATGGAAGCAGAAACTTATTTTAAATTTAATTTAATTTTTTGGTACAACATCCTACGAATAAAGGATGGGTTATTAAGTTGATGTGCCGATTTGTAACAAGGATGAACTTCAGAGCTATTCATAAGTGTCCGGGGAATTTTCACTAATATTTTAATGTGCTTATAACTGGACCACTTTCTCAAGTTATTAACCTGAAAATATGGTAATTATATAGAAAATAGAAATATATGTTAAATGGAACCACCCTAGAAGTCCCCAAGTGGACTACACAAGACTCAAGAGGTAGACTAAAGTTTTTGATACTAATTCCTCCTGCATAGTAAGGAGAATAGGCATTAGAACCACGCTGAAATATCGAAAAATATAAACGAAAGACTCATGCAATTTTTTAGAATTCCTCGGTACTCAGCCTGGAATGACTATCATACCCTCCCCAGAAAGAGGCAATGACATATTGAATGATTCAGAGTCATTGTTGAAGATCCCATTCCCACAAGGGTCCTGCCGAAAATTAAAGTATCTCTGTGTGACGCACGAATGAGGTTCCAGCCTTTGTGATAAACCAAGTCAAATGAGTCTCGATCAACATGATGTCGTCCTCCATCTCTGAATAGCAATTTTCTTAAAGTAAAAGAACATTGTACTCCTTCACGGTGCTCAGCAGAATGAAAAATAATTACAACCATGCTCATCAATGGTCATTTTATACCTCTTTCCCTCATACCATGGTAAAGATGACATAGGCCACTGAAATGGCGATTGTCCCCTAAAGTACTATGAGGAGTTATCTTCTAAAGTCAGCGACGATGTCCTCTCTTTCTATGGTTGTTATGTCAATACTGATTCTAACTCTTAGCTTAATTGTATAAGACTCCAGAACTGAGAGAAGAAGAAGGAAAGCACTTATGTAGCTGCTTTCTGTCATCCTTGTATATTGAAGTAGTTCAGTTGTGAATTAGCCGCTGCACTGATAAGTGAAAATATAATCAGTAAAAGTGAAACTTGTGCTGAAGGAAATAGTGTAAATTATTCCAAATGTGGTCTAGTGATAAATGAAACTACTTTCTCTCTAAACTAAACCACCATGGAAAGGTTTCAGTTTCCCTTAATCCAAAGGATTTCCATTACAATATTTCTGGATAAGTCCTCAGCGATTCCAACCAACTCTGCTTAAATATTACAATATTTTTTCACGTCAATAGTTCGCAGGGATTACCGAAATTAAAGCCACCAAAACGCAAAGAAAGGCGAGGAAATGTCAGCAAATTTATGCGAAATATTTCAGCACCTTCCGAGCAAAAAAGAGCAAAGAACACAAGGAAAAAGGAAAACAAGGAGAATGTTATCTCGGATTCGTGATATGTGCACAAATAAACGAACAAAGCGGGAATATAAATAAACAAGCAAGCAAAATATGCCGAAATAAAACGAAAACTTGCCAAATAACAAAAGAAGCAAAAAAATCGGCAAAGAAAAAGAAGTTGGCAAAAAGTAAATAAGGTGGCAAACAAGGACTCGGCATTAAGCAGGAACTACAGCAACACTACGCGGTGATATGACAAACACAACGCCACTCAGCCGAATGGAACGGAACGCAACGCAACCCAATTCAACTCCACTCAGCTCCACTTCGTTCCAGCCTCAGCGCAAGTCAAGTCGAACGAGTTTGCCGCTTATGCAACGTTGGAGCTGAGCATGCATGGCCGCAGTCACTACCGCCACCGCAGCAGCTCCTGTGCTGCTCTCACATATGCTGTGAATCTAATCAGATCAACATTTTTTACCATTTCGACATTCAACCTGAATTTAGATAACAAATTATATTAAAGGATGGAGCGCACACACCCGTATCTGCAGGAGCTTCCAAGCACACGAATTTTGGGCAGTTTACTCGTATGTTTATCACGTGCCACTTACGAGTACTCGTATGTGTGGGTGGATGGTGTTTGTGTGAATCCGTGTGTTAGTGTGTGTTTATGAGGGCGGGGTGCTGTGCAGCATATGATGTACATAAGCCCAGTGCACGGCCTGCATACTAAGTGGCCAGTTGTTGGCTGCTTAAAGCGGCGACTGTGGCTGCGGCTGCTGGGGCGGGTGTGGTTGGGCGGAAGGACACTTGCAGCATTTCTAAAGGAATTGAGTTGTGTTAAATGTAGATAATTGAAATTGCGGTTGCCTATTTTATTTTTTAATCAAGGACTTATCTAGGCTGCTTATAACAGTTTAAGCAGTTTTTTTATGAGGGTGCTACAACGCGCACCGCAGCTGCTGTGGTTGCGGCGGCCGTGTGCACACCACTTGAGTGTTGTCGTAGAGAGGCGCTTGGGGAGGCGCAAATCGCGCCAAGGCATGTGCTATCTCTAAATTAAGCTCCTTAATGGCAACAATTTCATAAATTTCACAAACAACAACAACAATGCATAACAATGCCTCATCAACCTCGAGCCAGGCTGGTTATCCTTGGAGCACCTCTCGCAGCGGCATCGTGATAATGCTTGATAATAAGGATCAATGTGCGGCATTCAAGCTTAACAATTATTAACGCCATAAAAGTTAATGAATGAAAACTTTTTCCCTTTGTTGTAGCATCACCTACGCATGTTTCGTCAGTAAGCCCCCCTCCCCTCCCCAAAAACACCTTAAGTCCTAACGAAGGTAAAGAATCCACTGCCCACTTTCATCACGTATGCATAAATCCGTTCGCCAAGAAGCCTCGTCTCCCGTGTTGCTCCTTCATCACTCGCATGCATACACGAGTATTCGCAGAAAAACTGTTAAAAGGATTTTCAAAATAACGACTGCCGCCCCTCCCGCTCTGCCGCCATGCCTCACTCCACAAAATCGATGCAGAGTAATTGTGAGAGCTCTCCAAGGCTACCGTGAGCCAATGCGGAGCCATTTTCCCCTCCACCAGTTGTCCTACTTTTCATACTTCCAAATCTCTTTTTAATCTTGTTCCAAATAATTACTTAAGCACATTAAAACCATGTAAAGTCGGGCTGACGGATAAGGGTGCTGGCTGCTGGTGCCTGTATATGCGCGAGCCTGATTTCCGAAAAATTTTCCCTTAAATTACCCAATGAAGCTAAAATTCAATGCGATTAGCAGCAAGTTAAACATTTAACAGCGCCAGTGATGGTGGCAGGGCCGATTTACTTAGTAGTGCAAATATTGGGAACTAAATCCGAGAATAGTTTGGGTGGGAAATGAGCGAGCAACCTGTTAATGTGGAGGAAAGCAAACCTTGGAAGAATAAAACACTCTAAGAAGGATTCTAAAGCGTTGAATGTGTGGCCTTCGAATATGTGGCACAGCCTCTAGCAAGGTCGACCCCATTATCATGCTGGAAAGCATAATCATCGTCGATAGAATAATCATGATCCACATCATCATCATGATCCACCTCATAATCATTGTCGACCTGAATTTCAGCATCCACTTAACAGTTCTTGATCCACCTCACAATCATGGTCGGTAGCATAATCATAGTCGACCTCACCATCATGATCCACCTCACAATCGTGGTCAATAGCATAGTTTAGGAGGCTAAAAAGCACCAAATGGCTGGACTTCTGAAAGGGAATGGGCTAAGTGTGGCCTAAGTGTGCCTCTTTGGTGATCGCTCAACCAAGCTACCTACCTTAGGAAGTAACTTTTTGTCATACCCAACTAGCTCACATACTACGCAAGTAGTCAGGCAAAGCTCGACATTACAAGTCGACATATGGCTCAGTATGGTAACGGTCCTACTGGGTGTTTGTTGGACTTTAGCTAAACCATTCTTTGGTTCTTCCACTGTTTCAGGAACCCTCCTTCGGCCACTATCGCTTCACAACATTTTGGGATTCTTCGGTTAAAGTCATCAATTATGCTATATCGTTATATCATACATGAATGAATAGTGTTGCTGTCCCTTTCTGTCTTGGGTGACTGAGTAGTATAAGTAACTTGAATCGACACTGATGCTGTCTCTTTCTATCCATCCATGAATAGAGTTGCTACTCTTTTTCATTAATTTATTTGATTGCACAATGTTCGGAGAATTCCTATGAAAAGCACAGTGGATCGTTGACTGAGATCAGTTGTGATTTGGTTGTTGTATTAAGAGTATTGAACTTTCTTTAAACAATGATGCAGGTTCTTTCTTGAATGATATTTTTCTCAACTTCATTAATTTATATGCTTGCCCAATGTACGAGAACATCCTCTAAAGATTTAAAATGAATTTGTATGAAAAGCCCAGTAGATCGATGGCTGAGAACAGTTGTGATTTGGTTGCTACAGTTTCTTTAAAGGAAACACATTTAAATAGTTCTGAAACAATTTCAAATTACTCTCAATGAGCACAAACAAATCATCCAACATCATTCAGTGATCCGAAGATGGCTCACTCGGATTGCGTCTGATTGATTGTGGTTATTCAGCAATCGCTTGAACCGCTTTCAGTGACAGCACACGCACAATGTTGACCCCGTCTCCTTTTCTCTTCATCCGAAATCATTTTCCGAAATGACATTCTCTATTTTTCCATAAATATCTAATGACCTGACGAACGCAGCTCAATCTTCATTCGCCAGAAATCTAGTTTCGTATTCAAATGTAATTTCGTTCATAACACACAATTCCACTCCCAGCCACCCTTAATGAGTCCACATAATTCTCTCAATAATTAGATTGCATTTCTAAATTTCATTAGCATTAATGTCGGGTCATTAACAAAAACAAAGCGAAGCAGCTATCGAGGCAAATGTCAGCTACGAATCGTTCGCGTCCACCAGGCGCGCGCCTCGCCACACACCCACTCCCCCCGGGCGACACTAATCAATATCAGCTTTAATATTTTTCTAATGGATTTTGTTAGTTTATCAGCGTTATTTTTTATTTGTTCCTCGCCTTTATATCGAGGTCTCCACTGCCGCTGTGGCACTCCTCCTTCCCTCCGTTACACATTTAATTTTTAGCTAACTCGGAGTGCTCGTAATTTCCGCAGCCTGGCATTTAGGCATTACGGCTTATCGCCAAGGATGCTTTCACTTGCAAATTCTATTTCGCATAATTAAATCTCGTTGCTGGTGGCCTGCTCCACTCAATCTTCCGATTCGATTCAGTATAAATCTGCAGCGAATTCCGCCGCACGCGTTTGATTGTTTTCCAAACTGAACCGAACTGAACTGAACCGAACTGAGCTGAGCTGAACTGATGGCGCTGTCTGCCACTGACTGCGTCAATTACTGAAAGTAATTTGCTCAGCATTCTTCGGGGCTGTATGTAGCCCGCCCCTGCCTGCACTCCCTGCAGCCACTTAACGCCTGCCTATGAAAGTGTGTGTGATAGTGTGTGTGTGTGTGAACACACCACATCTTCCTAATCACTTTCTTCTCAGACATTTTGCTTTTCATTATGAAATGTTTGAATTGCGCTGCTCTGAAGGATATCAAAATGGCAACATTGTTATGATGATGATGAGGCTGCTCCTGTTTTTGTTGTTCTTGTTGGGTTCATTGTTGTGGTTGTTGTTGTTGCTGGTAGTGTAACTTTATCTTGTTGTGTCGAGTCACACTGTTGGCTGCCTGGTGCAGTTCAGTTGAGTTGAGTTGAGTGGAGTTGAGATGAAATGAATTTATACAGTTCATTGTACGTAGGCACCCAACCACCCATTTAACCACCCATTTTTTCGCCATTCCACCCACTCAAGAACCGATTCTATTTACAGTTTGTGTAATGTGAGTAGGCTTTGCAGGCTTTGTTGTTGTTACACTAATGAGAACTTATTATGCGAAATAGTACAGCAACAAGAACAACAACAACAACAGCAACTAGAGTAGGGGGTGGCGTATCCAAAAAAACAATGCAGGAAAGCGACAGTTACGAACAGCAACACCGGCGACAACAACAACTACTACAAAAACCGACACAATACCAGCAAAAACAGCAAGAAGCTCTGTCACAAAAGGCAGCTGGGGTAGCGTAGAATTTTTAATGGGATAACTGTGTTAAATGCAGAACTGCTGTAAGTCTCCCTCTCCGTCTGACTCTCTCTCTCACTCTCTGTATCTGCCACTCCCCTCTCCATCATAGTGGCAGCAAACTGGTTACTTTTAATTAGACTACTTGGAAACTTTGTTACTGAAATTTCCATAAGTTCCTGCATTTATTTCGCAAGCTTTCGCAGGAGCACAAAAAATCAACTTTATAAGTACAGTGATCTCTCCATAAGCAGAACATAAGTGTACGGTTGATGGTCTCAACTCTATATGTGATTATTACTGAGCATTTGAAAAACCTTATTCAACTCAGAGGCATAGGAAAGGCTGTTAAGACCTCAGGGAACTTATAATATAAGGCTTGAAGATGGTAAAGAAAGTAAGTAGTGTCATCGCAGGATCCGGAACCTTAATAGGGCCTATTACAGAAGAGAATAAACAAAGTTTTACTTTGTGTTTATAGTAATTATAATGGAAGCAGCTCAATGTTCGTAAAACCATGAGTTGGGTACCGTAGAACTAAAGTGTGGATTTATTTTCACACCTCCATTTTCAGGTATGGAGCCTACATTGCTATTTGGAATGTAGATACACTAAGAATTAAGAATCTTATGAGATATTGAAATACACACTTTCAAGGTTGAAGCATCGGAGTTATGACATTTGGGTTTGGTTCGCAGTCATATTAAAAAGAAAATCCGATATATTTAGTATGTCATGGAAAGTACAATTTTTGATCTATTATTATATTGCTTTGAACTCGAATATAGTGATATTCATATAGAAA
Source organism: Clusia tigrina (assembly GCA_920105625.2). NCBI lineage: Eukaryota > Metazoa > Arthropoda > Insecta > Diptera > Clusiidae > Clusia > Clusia tigrina. The sequence goes on from OV050033.1 coordinate 122,284,971, forward strand.
ACTTAGAACCCCCTAATATTATTACTGGTTCATAACAAGGAATAATTTTTCAGGTACGTTGAAGAGCAATAATGTCAATCTTAGTGGAAATATCCTTCAAAAATGTTGTCCTACAGTGAACAAAAATAGGTACGCAATTTTAGTACTAAATACAATAGAATCTCGTTGCCAAATAACTCCCATCAATAATTTCACAACCTCATTCTCGGTCACAACTCCAGCCATGTCCGCCGGTCTCATAAATGAGAAGCACAGATACGCAGTGAGAGGATTTAGTGAGCGGTTCTCTACGGAGCCAATCTACGCACAGTGGGCTCCAGCAAACATTCTACCTGCCAAAAGAGAACATTACACTTCCATTAGGATATTTTGACACTACTACTATTGTGGAAAATAGGAATGGGTATGGTCGGACGAGTTAAAATGTTTCTTCAGTGGTGACAAACTTAGATCGGAGAGAATGGGCATTTCTATTATATTCTAAATCAGAGAAATCGAGAACTTACCTACATTTCTTATAGAAAAGGGCATGGTCTAACATTAAGGTCATGACATTTAGTCAAGAGGAAGTACATTTTTGGTTCATACACTTTTTGATTCCTCTTAACCCTGGTCCCTTTTCATTTTCTATTTTCTAGATGGGAAATCAAGGGAAATAAAGTTTTTGGTTCGTATACTTGCTTTTTTTAAATTTTCTGGATGGGAAACTATATTTCCGCTTCTTGTACAAAATAATTTGCTAAGGAAAATTATAAACTCCCAATTGTTTCCTTACAAAGCCACATCTGACCCCGCCTTTTTCACAAGACCATTTTCTGTAAAATACAACCCATGCAGCAGGCCAGTGTGGACGGTATATGACTCCATAAAATCTTGGTGTTTGGCGCTCGTCCGCACCACTGTTGGGCATCAGTCTAGATGAGTAGTTGGAGATGGGGCCGTCTGTGTTAACTGCAGAGGGATGACATCGACAATTAAACTACTGCCTGTGTTTAGTATGGAAGCCCTGCACTGGGCCAGGCTCCGGCGTCCATCTTGATGTATTGTATTATCAGTTGCGTTTGTCATTGTAGCCACTCAGTTGTTCTTCATTAGCTATGCATTATTTATGCCCACTGGCCCCGTACGGCCAGGCAGGAAGGCCATTTTAATTAAATTCCAAGTAACAAATGTGCTTTTGATGGTATTATGATAACAACAACAACAACAACAGTGGCTGCTCCTACCAAACAATATCCGATTAATTAATATCTGTTGTTGTTGTTGTTGTTGCTTTTGTTGTAGAAGCAGCTCCAACTGCTGTTTAATAGTTTGTCACATGCTGCCAGGCTGCGAGTAACCATTCCGCAAAATCGAAGAAAAGTTTCAAAGGCACACCACACCACATCAAGCCACGCCTCTGGTGCCTTTTGGCGGCGACGAAAGTGCTCTAATGACACCCACTCAGTAAACAAATTTCAGCTCTTTTGCTGCCACTGATTTAATTGTCCTGGTTACCGTTTAAGCAGCTCTGGCAGCGCAGTACTTTACGACATCGGACTCAAACCTTTTCAAATCCCGGCTGCTGAAACGTGTTCCACTTTGCTGCTGAGCCACTTTGTTGTTGTTGGCACTTTGTTGTTGTTGCCGCTTTGACCACATTTTCAGCAGCTTTTTTATGCATATCCTTTTCGTTTTTCGTTTTTCGGTTTTTGGTTTTTTTTAATAAATGATTCATCATGTTCGTGTTGACGTGCCGCTGACGGCGAAAAGGGTTAAAAGGTTGCTCAGGGATTTGCGAGGAAATCTTAAAAAGGCTGCTCACGCCAGGATGATGCTTGACGAAGTTAATGAAAAGAAAGTGCCAGGTAAAATGAATGTTTCATAATTTCATAATCGGGCCGGATTATTGTAAGCTGACGATGAGGGCGGCACAGCACACCAAAGTCGCCAAAAATGTTCAATACACACTGAAAAATGGTTGGCAAGGAAAATGAGGGCACAGAGTGCGTAGGAGCAAGAAAACGTCATTAACCGACCAGAGTCCACCCAAAAACTCAAGCGGATGTGCTAAATAAATATGATAATAAGTAATTAATTCCGTTCTGCTGGTGGGAGTTAAAGGAAAAGGGATACTTTCCGAATTGTTCAGGACCTAAGGTTAAATTAGTCTCGCGAAAATTTATGAGCACTCAGTCAGGTTAAATTTATAATTATTAATATACTTGATAATCATTTTTGATACAGTCACAAACGTGAAATTCTATCTGAGTGAGGAAGTTCACAATTAGTCCTGGCATTTCACTTTAACTGTGTGGCTTTGCGAAAGAAACAAAAGTCATGCTGTAATTATTTGCCAAGGTGAGGGTGGGGGAACTTCGTCACCAGACACCAGTAAATTTTACTTTCGATTTCTCTCCTGTCAAGCTTAGCGGAAATTCGCTGGCAAACAAAGCGAACATACTTTCAACAGTTCTCAGTTGGTCAGTTCCACAGCAAATTTGGCACTTGTCTCTTATAGTGACCGTAAATGACAGTTTGGAGTAAACTCTCAAAGACGGCTGAGTTTGACTGTCGCTTTATACCGTCGTGAGTAACTGTCATTTATCATCGATATCACAATGGGTCAATCATAACTTAAGTATGCCTTTTTGGGGGCCGCTAACTACCCCACTATCTTTCAATGCTGTGGTGTTAACGACTGCTAAAATGGCATGAGGCAGATAAGTTGCAGAAAAGGTGAATTAGAGAGGTTCAACCAAAACTGAGAGCTGTGAACTGAGAGAGTTCTATAGGAGGGTTATTTCCTTTCCCCTGATCATTCTCTTTCAGAGGCTGTCAGGACCACTTTTCTCTAGAAACATTTCAGGTCAAGCCACCACATAAACAAAAAAGGATATGATGGCTTAGTGGAGATTTACTTTGTTTTCATTCCTGGGAAAATGTTACTGTGAGTGATAAAAAAACAGTGCTGCTGATTAGAAAAGTTTCCTAAGGCTGCGTTGAGGCTTTTTTGACGCAACTGTTTTCACCTGGTTTGATATCACCTAAAATAACACCCTGCATTTGTATACCCTTGTCAAGGGAACAAGTAAAATGACCACAGACGTTCGTCCGCTCCGTCTTTCTAGATCCCAAACCTGTCAATTTGGAAAAACCGACTTTTTTGGGTGAACGTTATTAACATTGCATCCTGGCTCCCGTTCTTCTTGCTCAACACCTATTTTGCGCTTTTCCGCTTACAATTTTCAAATTTAAAATGAAAATGGAGCGTTAAGTTAAAACAGAATATCGCATTACTTGTTTGCGGCGGTATCATCCACATTCATGTAAGTCACGCTCCTAGCGTAGCAGCGTTTCCATTATTTGAACATTCAAATTTGATGGGAAAACTTTTCTTTTGTAAATTTTCATTCATCTCCGATGGCGCACATACGGAACGACGGCGGAGCGGCCATAAGTAAGCCCCCCATTAATATGCACAGCACATACGAGTCATCACTCTCACTGCCACCACCACCACCAAGGGCTGGCCCAGAGTTCCCCTCCACACTCCAGCAGTCAATTGGAGCACATGTGCGGCATGAGTTGATGGGGTATTTGACAGCTTATGCGTCAAACGTGTGCCAATCGCGACTGCCAACACAGATCCTTGGTATCCCTTTGTGGCGAAACTACGCTCAATTGTTTTGTTGTGGGAGAGGGCTTCATTACACAATCAAACCGAACGAGCCAGGGGAGCCAGGCGCGCAGTGGCAGCGTCAACTTTTTCAAACAACTCGGAACGATTTACAAAGATTGCGATTTACGACATTGTCGGAAAATTAATAAATTTGTTTTTATTGACAAAACTTTGGCATGCATAAAATCACAAGCGAGCCGAGGGAAGGGCGCGGGCAGCCCCACACTCACTTTCCCACACGACAAGCAAGCACACATGCATTAAGTGAGCTGCTCGCCTCGCTGGGAGGCAGCCATGATGTGCAGCCATTAAATTAGCCGCATTGAGTGAAGTTACCTAAGTGGGTCTAACTTGCCAATAACACATTTACCGTTACCTGCTTTTGAGATACTTGCCTAAGTCGCACATACACAAACACATCCAGAAACACGTACACACACATGACCACTGCGAGATACGTTTACAAATGATATGTAGCCATATAAAAATTTATTACTCCTGCAGTTATCGCATTCGAACCAGCATTGGAAATGTCCCAAGCGGCTTACTACCGAACCAACACCAACACACACTCAACTGCACACACACACACATCCATCGATGCGCACAATTCTCACAGGTGAAAGCGAAACCCAAGCAGTAAAAATTGTAATCTGTTGGCTTAGGCGAACCCGGGCGACTTTGCTCTTGATTTGTTTGTCAAAAGGCAATTTTCTTTGTCGCAAACTGAAATAAAAAATGACATTTTAAAATCCAAAATTTTAAATTTGCAAGCGGTCGCACGTAGCCATAAACCGCACCAACACCTACGCACGTTTGCGTTGCCACTAATAGGCATCCCGGCAGGGAAAATATCAATTGAATCCTATAAATAAGATACCTTAAATACCTGTTGCAAAAACCAATCAATCAGAAAGAGTCAGCTTTGGTTACTCGCTACTCTACTAAGTTGTTCAGTAATTGGCTCAGTAAGTAGTTCAGTAACTGGGTCAGTGAGCTGCTCAGTAAGTTGTTCAGTAAGTTGTTCAGCAAGTTGTTCAGTAAGTGGGTCAGTAAGTTGTTCAGTAAGTTGTTCAGTAAGTGGGTCAGTTCTTCATTAAGTGGGTCAGTAAGTTGTTCAGTAAGTTGGTCAGTTCTTCATTAAGTGGGTCAGTAAGTTGTTCAGTAAGTTGTTCAGTAAGTGGGTCAGTTCTTCATTAAGTTGGTCAGTAAGTTATTCAGTAAGTTGTTCAGTAAGTGGGTCAGTTCTTCATTAAGTGGGTGAGTAAGTTCTTCAGTAAATTATTCAGTAAGTTGTTCAGTAAGCTGTTCAGTAAGTGGCTCAGTAAGTTCTTCAGTAGGTTGTTCATAAGATGGGTGAATTCTTCATTAAGTGAGTCAGAAAGTTTTTCAGTAAGCTCTTCAGTAAGGTTTTCAATGTGTTTTTCATATGTACAAGAGTCAACCTTGGTTACTCTCTACTCTACTCTATTGAAAATTAACAATAGCCGCGGGGGTCTCGATGATTGGAGATAAAATATAGAGTTCACCCATCCAAGGTCCACTAGGAATCTAATTAGCTTTTGAAACTACCTCTAATTTTTCTTTCACCATATTTAACAAGTAGGAAATGGATTGGAACATAAGAAAAGTTGGAATAAAAGTATAATTATTTAGGGGACTTCTTGGAACCAGGCAGGTAACCACCTGCGAAATCTCCGCTCAAGACTATGTGTACAATTAAAACAAAGCAAAAGAAGAAAACAAACAAATTGAACAAAACTAGAAAATAGAACCAAAGAATTCAGAAAATCTGTGCGAGAAGAATTGATTCTCTTTCGAGTATTTTTTTTAATATTGTGTTTTTTGACGTATACAACTCTACCTTAGACCTTACCTGGGAACACTTTTACCATGGATTATTTATTCAAATGCCAACATAAAAGACCACCAACATAATTTCTTGCTAGGATGATCTCTTATTTCAGTTCTATTTTTTACGAAGCTAAGGATTCCGGGAAACTGATACCACAGTATCGGTGTGGCCGACTTTATATATGAGGTGGTTAAAGGGTTGGGTAGTTCAGCCCTCAGTTTAAATATTTTCTCTGGCTCTCAAATTGCAACAATTTCGGGGTAAAACCCGAAGGAAACTTTTCAGGAATTTTCGGTAAAAGTGCGCCCCCATCCTGCTCTTCCTTGTCCAGCACACAGTTGACTTGAACCATCATTCCCCAAATGAACAAAAATTAACGAACTCTTCAGACTCTCGTCCGAACGACACAGATGTTTCTATTATTCCTCTCAGTAGTTTTAAAATAAAGTAAGTATTCAAATAGATCAGTTGGATCCATTGAAAATAGCTTCAATAGTATCCGTTCCTTAAAAACTAGTTTTACGTTAGTTCCTTTCCATTCATTTTCACTGCTGGGATGGCTCCCTACATAGCCGTATATGTGTGTGGTACGGCATAAATTTGGAATTTATGAGCCTATGCCTCTGCCAATGCCACTGCCTCCTTCTACTCGTGGTTGGCTCCTTTGTATTCTGCATTTAAGTTGATTTTATTCCATTTGCATAAATCCCACAAAAAAGTTATTTCCAACTTTCAATTCCTTTGTGCGCCATTTTTTCAGCTAATAGGTATACACGGGGATCCAGGCATGTGTGTGTGCCAAGCCATTTCGTTCGGTTCAGAGCGCCACTTGAGCAGCACTCCACTTGAGTGGAGCTGACATGGTAAACTAGGGCACGCAGTGCCTGCGCGCCGTCACAAGTCAAAAATTCCTTCGTGCTCGACTATGAACTGCAAACTGCTTGGAGGACTCGCCGACACGCCGGCACTCCTCCTTCTATTCCTGGTGGAAGTGCCAGTTAGCGTTTAGAAGCAAATGTGCAAGCTGCAATCTCGCATAATTAGCACCACAGCACTCTCCGGTTGGCATAATGATGGTCGTTGTTTATGCCGTGTGTGTGTGGAAGCGACCGTAGAACGGTCCAATAAAACTGGACAGCAACACTAATGAGTTGGTTGTGGTCGGCGCTCACGTCGTGCGGCCAACAAAAATTAATGTTTAAATAAATGGTGCTCTATTTCTGCCGAGTGAAAATTGGCAATGTTGTGTGGAGAGGGGTGGTCAACTGCCTGCTGAATCAAGATGAACTTATCTGAAAGGCGAATTTATCTTAAAGATGGATGCAATGTGAATATATCTTAAAAGTGGATGCGAAGTAAATTTATCTTAAAGGTGGATTCAAGGTGAATTTACCTTAATGGTGGATACAAGGTGAATATATCCTAAAGGTGGATTCCACGAGAGTTCCTCCTCTTATGAATTGTCAAACATAAGCAAAGGACAATAAGGGTGGTTATTAAAAGAAAACCAATTCAGAGGAATGTCCGATTACTGGCAAACATTACTTCACCAAGTTGACTTAATTTCACCACAATTACCTGTGGTGAAACAAATAGCATCAATTAAGTTCACAATCTCTACGCTTGCACAGTCGTTTTACTTTCGCAACAGCAGCGGAATGATGTGGCTTTCCAAGTAAAAATGACTGGGACCAAAAACAGCTCAATTGACTGCTGGGGGTGACAGAACCAAGTTACCGACGCCAGTCCTTATAAATGGTTTTCCCCCTTGAACTTTTTAAGCATATATCAAAAATTTATCAATATGCGCCGGGGGCCTCCACTTTCCCACCGCTGTTGCTGGGCTGCGTCAAGGTCAGTTTCGAAATTAACATTTTGATGGATGAGTGAATGAAACAGTGTTGAGATGGACAACTGCACGACAGCCGAAACTTAAACGATTCCTTTGGGGCCAGTTGGAGTTAATGGTGGCTGTAGGTGCCGAGTGCTGACCACGATGATTGAGTGTTTCGGAGCCCACGCCAAGTGCAGAAACCCAAAATGAAAAATGAATAAATACGCTTTCGGCCTTCAGTTGATTTAGAGTTCAATTATAAGAAAGTCAGAGGGTTTTTCCTAAGATGTATTTATTTTATTTTTATCTTTGATTGTTATTTATAGTCTCACAGACACGCACACAACGGTAGCAGATTCAGAGTGTTCCAAGTGCTTTTGGGCACAGAGTAGGTGCAATTTATGTGGTCAAGGGAAGATGGTGCCTGTTTTTATTTAAGCAAATGGACAGACAAGTAAAGGCTATCAGGGAATTCCCAGTCACCTACTCTGAATGACTGGAGCTATGATTAACCAGAATAGCATTTCTATATCAAAGTCTCGTTTCCTTGCTAAGTTTCGGAATTCAGTCAATTTGGAAGAGTCGTAATTTTTTGTATTCTAAAAGAAGAGAATCTGCCTTCCCCTAAACGCATCATTGCACCTGGTCCTTAAGGCAGTTCAATTCTAGGCAGTTCGTGCTGTTCCAAGTAGAAGCATAAGTGTGTGCCTAATAGTGTGCAATAAATCCAATTCACATGCCATTATGTTGCTTTTTTCAAAGTATTTGTTGCAGTTTTCCCACATCCCACAGTCAAAATTATTCTCTCTCATTGACAGTCCCTGGTAAGGATTCTGTCGTGCTCCTGTGTAGATTAAATGATCAACTATATTTCCCCTTTCTACACAATTATGATAGACTATTGAAATATCACAGGCAGACTATTAGAATACCTCACTCAGTCAAACTAAATTTCTGTTTCGGAAAACTTAGTTTTGCAGCAACAATCAAGGAAGGACCTCAACAAGAAAAGGAGGAATGGGGAGAGAGAAGGTATATCAACTATCTTTCTAAGCAGTGTAGACAACAGAAATCAGTTGGTATAGAATATGGACGCAGCTATATATGCCACTTATCTGACAGCATTATCTATCCATCGCATCATATACTCTAGCGATAATGTTGCCAGACAATTCTGTATCATTGTGTTACCGCACCACTAGTATGATGCAGTGTGGTGGCCGCGGCTAGCTCACCGCAATGGTCGTGGCCCTCAACCCACCACACTGCATCGGGTGGAGCAACACTACAAAAAAAAACTCCAACTCACCATTTTGCCGGTTCTCAGCTGGGCTTCCTCCGCCTTGACGACAAGCGAGCCCGCCCCATCATTGCCGCCTTAGCCTAACATTTTAAACATAAATTTAAACATAACTAAACATGCTAATTTTCTTAATAATTTAAATAAATACCATATATACGTATATACTTAGCTTTATCCTAATTTCTAGGGGGCGGGCGGCAGCCTCCTTTCTCCTCCGGTATCACAAGTCAACTCCGATTCTCGAATGGGATGGGCCGGAAACAAGCAGTTATCACTCTATTCAGCACAATCACTAATCAATGTAAAATTGTACTTGAATTCAAAAAATTTTTTTTTGGAACCGTTCACACTTTTACTGTATCAGAACAAATAACAGGAACAACCGACGCGACGAGAGACTATCCCCACAGAATCAGACCTGCACCAACGAATATCCGCACTAGACTTTTTTCTATACACGTTTCTAAACAGCAAAATCCGGACATTGTGGTAATTTGTATATTTTCAGTACACGAATGCAAATAAGGTTATTTTTCTCTCTCAAATGAGCCTCCACAGTAAAACACAAATTTTGAACGCGCGCGGCAACAAAATTAATTGGAAACAACTTTCTTCCCAAACACTTAAAACTGCACAGAGCGCGTTTTTCCCTACCACTGCCTTAAATGTTTTTTTCCCTCTTCTCTTGAAACCGTATTTTTTCCATTTCGTCGGCCTCTTCCGCTATTCCATCATTCACCGCTCCAGCGGTCAAGTCGGTCAGTTACCTTTCTTTCGAATTTTTACTATTCTGAGGCAGCACCATCTCTACCTCAGAATCGTCAGGTAGGTTTTTGACTGGCCGCATTCACTAGAAAAGCGGACAAGTGGAAGGAAGAAAAGAAGGAGAGAAGCAAAACAAACATACAGACGGTAGACGCCAAAAACCACGATCGCAACAATTTATGGCATCAGTTGAATCTTGTGATTACTTGCTTAGCCATATGATCTAGCCAAGTGTCCCTATTTTGTACCATTTACTTCCCTGCAGTAAAAAGAACTATTCTGAAACAAGTATTGGACCAGCCATCTTATATTGCACTTCGCCTCCCAATTTATTTCAACCCGATCTTGCTCCATTGATGGGAATATAAATGGAGTATGCTTGCGAGGCTACAGATATACCATTAGTATTCTCTTCATTCCCTTGGTGTCTGTTGACTCTCTTGGTGACTCTTGGTTCTATTGGTGGCTCGTGATTATCTTGGTGTCTCTTGATTTGTAATTTTCAAGTGTCTAAATGGTTTGTTTGGAATGTCAAAGTTATTGGTTGAGACGATTGTTCCCTACTGCCTTACAACTAGTTTTGGTACCAACCCGTTTACCCATTGGAATGTGAGTAGTCCAGTTGGATCAATTTGCTGCTAGACACTCATGACATACACTCACACAACCCACTTTATAAAGGTGTAGAAATTATAGCAGGAAAAATGTTGCAAACTTAAAAATTGATAAGGGTAAAGATATAATAGATTTATGTACGTTACCTTGGACTGTAGCTAACGGAGTGACTTCTGCATTCTAATTCAAAACAAGAGCCACAAGCTCCGCATGCCGCAGCAACTCAGAGGACTGGTTCCCGCACACAAGCAAATTTTTCACATTAAATCCAACACTTTAAAGGCTTTCACTTATTTAACGTGTGTGAGGGTCCTGCCTAAAAATGGCTAATCTCACATTAAATAAATGCCACAATTTTCCCTGTTCTCTTCGAATCACGGAAGTTGTTGTGCTTTATGTATGCATGCGCGTGCGAGGCAGCTTATTATGTGAATGTGGCATTGTGTGTTGAGCGAAAAAACTGTTGTACACAGTTGTGTGGACAAACGCAATCAACTGGACACAGTACCTCCATTTAAATGTTTCCGAATAGTATCCTGGCAGGATATTTTATATAACTTGTTCTTATTTGTGCGTATTTTGATTAGTTTCGGGCACACCACAATAAATTAGCAGCCTCAATTCAAAGCAATTTTGTTTGTATCTGATTTCTTTGGGGTGGTGTCACGCCGCGCGCGCCGTATGATGCACAACAACAATTTACAAACGACCGTACTGCAATTGATTGTAACGGAATGCAATGCTACCAGTCCAGTTCAGGACGACTGGAACGAGGGGCAAGTGAGTTTGGCAAAATTCGCACAACGATATAACAGACAAAAATATTTGCACACGATACGTGGACAGGTTCTTAAGAATTTTTTGTTTCTTTACTTGTTCGCACTCTCAGGAGTAAGTTCACACACACAATATTTCGTCCGCTTTTTTGGTCCAGTGAAGATGAATGAAAGTACACGACTAGTGTGTGATGCTGATTGGATGGTTGCAGTCACTGTATGCGTGTATGACATGTGTGTGTATGTGTGCGTAAAGGAATTAAAAAGGATACGTTGAAATGTCGAATTACTTAGTGGAAGTACAATCGAAAGTTAGTGTAGACTTCCAGTCTCTGCTATGTTAATTCACTTTTCAATTGAAATGTGGAGATTGCCACTCAAGGAGTACGGCATTGAGTGGGCTTTGAGTTACTTTAATGAATCATGAGATTGAAATTGTAAATTTATCCTCCTTTTCTAAAATGCAAGCAGAAATATTGATTTATTTTCTAAAATTATATTGAGCTGGCAACGCCATACGTAACAATTTCGATTATTTTGATATGTCGAATTTCGTACTATTTCGCAGGCACCTGTCAACGCCTTCGAATCGCTTTGACACATCGCTATGCGTGTGAGTTTTGATTGTGTGTGTTTGTGAGTGAATATACGTGGCCGCTGACAGCGACAAACAAAAGTTACAAGTTAGCTGAAATAGTTCCAACGGAATTAGTGTCACAAATTGAAGAAACTCCTGCCCGAAGTGTGCAAATATGATTTACAAAATGATGAGCCTTTTGGCCGCTTTGCTGCTGTTGCAGTTGCTGCGTGCCGGCGAAGCATTCATCATTACCGTCGATGCTCACAATGAGGAGTGCTATTTCGAAAAAGTTGAGGGTGGCACGAAATTTGGTAATTAGCGGAGCAATTCTAGCCCTGAAGAAAAATGCTTATAAACAAATTACTATAAACATTTGCAGGCATTACTTTTGAGGTAATTGAAGGCGGCTTCCTGGACGTGGACATAAAAATCACTGGCCCTGATCAGCTTGTCATACACGAGAGTGAGAAGGAATCGTCCGGCAAGTACGCTTTCGCTGCGCCCACAACCGGCATCTATACCGTCTGCTTCAACAATGAGAAGAGCAGCATGACGCCCAAGGTGGTGATGTTCTCCATTGATGTGGGTGAGACGCCGCATCGTGCGCCTGGTGCACCTGGCGAAGACGAGGTGGGCCACACCAAACTGGAGGACATGATCCGCGAACTTTCGGGCACACTAACCAGCGTCAAGCACGAACAGGAGTACATGCATGTGGGTTGTCTATACATTTACTCTTGGATGCTATGTTTTAATATATAATTTGTTGCATCCTAGGTTCGTGATAAGATTCATCGCTCCGTGAATGAGAGCACTAATTCGCGCGTGGTGCTGTGGTCTACCTTCGAAGCGCTGCTGCTGCTCATCATGACCACGGGTCAGGTGTACTACCTGAAACGCTTCTTCGAGGTCAAGCGTGTGGTGTAGAACTCGAAGACAGCACAGTTTCGCCATAAAGTCATTCGTTTCTTTTTTACTTCTACTGTGGTCGGATAAAAAATGTCTATTCAAAAATTTTCCGCTCTGATGTTTGAGGTGCCAAATATACTCGAATTATTATTTGTGGCAATTTTCTATATTTAAGCATCTGTGTCTGTGTGTGTATTTGGCAAACATTCTAGACAACAAATTATATAAATTGAAAAACAATAAATTATCTTTTTTATCATAAAATTGGTTGCGAAACCGCGAATATTTATTTGCACAATTTTTTTTTTGTTTTTGCTGGCGCCGCGTTATTGACCGTGAATGTCAAATGTACAGGAAGAAGAAGAAAAGCTGCGCTAATTGGCTTCTTTGCATCGAAGCGAAAATTAGTTCACAGTTTTAACAAGCAACGCGATCAAAGATACACAAAAAGTTAGGTAACAGGCTGCCGTGGCACCCAATCCTCAGTCGTAGTTAGATCACATCAAATTAAAAAGATGTGGCTTTTCGGTGTGTTTTTTCTATTGCTCTCGACGTATGCTGAGGCTGTGTTGCTGCCGGTGAAAAGACCCAACATTCTGCTGGTGCTTACCGATGATCAGGATGTAACGCTGAACGGCATGCACCCGTTGAGCCAAGTGCAGCGTCTTATTGGTGCCAAGGGAGCCACTTTCACAAACGCTGTAATATAACTTGTATATTCATATGAACTGTAGATTTAAAGTGGTTATTTAATTACAGTTTACTAGTTCACCACTTTGCTGCCCCTCGCGCGCATCTATACTCACAGGCTTGTACGCTCATAACCACCGCACATTTAACAATTCGGTGAAAGGAGGTTGCAACGGTGTACACTGGCGTACCGCACTAGAACCACATGCTCTGCCTGTTTTGCTGCAGCAAAGTGGCTACGAGACTTTCTTTGCGGGGAAATACCTCAATCAGTATAAGGGAGCAGTGGTGCCACCGGGTTGGAGTGATTTTCGTGGGCTTCACGGCAATTCTCGCTACTATAACTACACATTGCGTGAAAATGCAAAGAATGTCAGCTATACCGATATGTATCTCACCGACCTATTGCGTGATAAAACTCTGGAGTTTTTGGTCGGTCGTGAGAAACCTTCAAAACCCTTCTTTGCTATGATCGCGCCTCCTGCTCCACATGGTCCCTTCACACCAGCCGAGCGACATCTGAATAAATTTGCTGGCACTAAAGCATTGCGCACACCCAATTTTAATGTGCTCTCCGGATCGAGGGGTACAGTACGGTGCACTTAGCTAAGCATGTCAATTTATATTAATACATATGTAAACTGTCTAAAATTCCACAGAGAAGCATTGGCTTGTGTCTGCCTCTCGCACCATATTGCCTGCAACAATAGCCGAAATGGACACGAAATTTCAGCATCGTTGGGAAACCCTGTTGGCTATTGATGAATTGGTGGCTGCTTTAATCGGTAGCCTAGAATCGCAGGGTCAATTGAAAAACACTTACATTGTGTATACCTCTGATAATGGATATCATGTTGGTCAATTCGCCCAGCCGTATGACAAACGCCAGCCCTACGAAACCGATATACGTGTGCCTTTGCTCGTACGTGGACCAGGTGTATCAAACAACATTACTGTCGACGCACCTGTAGTTCTGCTTGATCTCATGCCTACCATAATGGAGTGGGCGCAATTGCCGTTAGTGGATACCGATGGACAAACCATGCACGCTTTTCTTATGAATGCTCCTACTTATAAGGCACTGTTGGACAAATCGTATCGCCGCGATATTCTGGTAGAGCATTGGGGCGAGGGCAATGATTACACCTACAATCCCGCTTGTCCCTGGCCTCGCACAGATCATTTGGCGCAATGCACGCCCGACGCAGATTGCCATTGCCAGGATGCGTGGAATAACACGTACGCTTGTGTACGGCAGTTTCGACACGATATCGACCGCTTGTATTGCGAATTCCAGGACACGGAGGTGGGTACAATTAAACGGTGAGAGTAGAAAATGTTACTAAATACTTGGTTTTTGGCTTGCAGAACTTTATAGAGGCATACGATCTTGGCGACGATCCGTATCAGCTGAAAAATATCGTTTACGACTTGCTACCAATTGAAGTCGCTCTTTACAGTCTGATGTTGGCGAATTTGACGCACTGCGCCGGTGCTTCATGTCGAAACATTTACATTTAAATGACTAGTATAAAGTTGCGAATATTATACGCGCATTGCACACAAGCATTTATTTTTGGTAAATGTAGACATTTTTTCTAATTATTTTTTTTTTTAAACGTAAGCCAAAAAACTTCTCATGTTTTGTTTGTTCTATCAAAAATATTCGAATTTAAATTATTATATAATAAATTAAAGAGGCTGTGGGTGGGATCTGACGCAGACATGGACTTCTACTCTTTTGTATATCATTATGCTTAAAGTGCAAAAATAGAATCAATTTAGCCTATCATGATTTTCGTATTGAAACTTCTTCAAGCCAAGAAGGGAACCGATTCCAACGAAAAGCAGTGCTTATAGGTATAGTGGTGACACGTGTGATTGAGATATGCTGGTATAACAGTGCGCACATATCAAAAATTTCTAGCCCATGGTTTCGAATAAAGATTGTAGGCTGAGAGGAAGTTTGCTGAACCAAAAATCAAAATTTATTATTGAACCGTTTTCAAAATCATTTCTCTCTTTATATGTAAGGCTAAGATCATTCATGTTAAAACGAAGGATCGGAGGCTATTCTTATCTTCCAATCAGGATACTAAAATAACCTTAAATAATCAATTTCATTGGAATTTTACACACAGCAAAATTTTTTAGTCAGTGGGAATGAAGTGTGTGCTCTTGTAAAAGTTCGAGGAAACTCCTTCAAATGTTTCCTTGCAAAAGTTTTGCTATTTGACTGAAGTCAGTTTCCAATTACTCGAATATTTATTGAATTCAATCAGCTAATTTCATCATTTGGGTCAGTGGGAAATTTGACAGAAATGCGTACGATTGAGTACAATAAAACAGAATACGCGATAGAATGTCATAAATCTGCACACCACCATTCTGTATACGCTTTGGCGTCTGCTTTAAACTAGAACAGAGATTTATTTTATATTACCTTCTTATTGTAGCATGTTTTATTTTGATTTTATCTCGTACAAAGAGAGTACCACTCTGTGGATATTGCCTTCTTAATGGGCCATGCGTAGCCCCAGAGTATTAAATTTAAAAAAAAAAAACGGGAAAAATAGTTTTACATAAAATATTTGAAATGCTTGCGTAGACTGTGAAGGTAACTTAAAATGCACTGCCGCTTTTATGGGTGCGACAAATGGTTGCTGAGGCAATTTATTTAATAAGGCTAACAGGACACAACTAACCTCAACTCAATAATTCTGATTGGTCTGATGCCCAGCATATTAGAGCGGGCTCAGTTGCCCAGCATATTAGACTAGGCTCAGTTGCCCAGCATATTAGACTAGGCTCAGTTGCCCAGCATATTAGACTAGGCTCAGTTGCCCAGCATATTAGACTAGGCTCAGTTGCCCAGCATATTAGACTAGGCTCAGTTGCCCAGCATATTAGACTAGGCTCAGTTGCCCAGCATATTAGACTAGGCTCAGTTGCCCAGCATATTAGACTAGGCTCAGTTGCCCAGCATATTAGACTAGGCTCAGTTGCCCAGCATATTAGACTAGGCTCAGTTGCCCAGCATATTAGACTAGGCTCAGTTGCCCAGCATATTAGACTAGGCTCAGTTGCCCAGCATATTAGACTAGGCTCAGTTGCCCAGCATATTAGACTAGGCTCAGTTGCCCAGCATATTAGACTAGGCTCAGTTGCCCAGCATATTAGACTAGGCTCAGTTGCCCAGCATATTAGACTAGGCTCAGTTGCCCAGCATATTAGACTAGGCTCAGTTGCCCAGCATATTAGACTAGGCTCAGTTGCCCAGCATATTAGACTAGGCTCAGTTGCCCAGCATATTAGACTAGGCTCAGTTGCCCAGCATATTAGACTAGGCTCAGTTGCCCAGCATATTAGACTAGGCTCAGTTGCCCAGCATATTAGACTAGGCTCAGTTGCCCAGCATATTAGACTAGGCTCAGTTGCCCAGCATATTAGACTAGGCTCAGTTGCCCAGCATATTAGACTAGGCTCAGTTGCCCAGCATATTAGACTAGGCTCAGTTGCCCAGCATATTAGACTAGGCTCAGTTGCCCAGCATATTAGACTAGGCTCAGTTGCCCAGCATATTAGACTAGGCTCAGTTGCCCAGCATATTAGACTAGGCTCAGTTGCCCAGCATATTAGACTAGGCTCAGTTGCCCAGCATATTAGACTAGGCTCAGTTGCCCAGCATATTAGACTGGGCTCAGTTGCCCAGCATTTTGAACTGGGGGCAGTTTCCAGCATATTAGACTGAGCGCCGTTGCCAAGGATATTGGGCGCAACTGCCCAGCACATTAGACTGTGCGTAGTTGCCAAGGATATATTGGGCGCAGTTGCCCAGGATATATTGGGCGCAGTTGCCCAGCAGTATGGGCGCAGCTGCCCACAGTATATACCGACGGCCAAACCACACAGGATTTCATTAATGATCTATACTGGACAATTGGACCGCACCTTGTTGATACAAAATTATGGCGAAAGCAATAAGAACACCTACAACTCTGGTTGCCCATATGAACCTCCCGATTTTCTCTCACTGTACGGTGACTACCATTGTCAAAATGAGTGGAACATCAGTTACTCTTGCGTGTTATTTCCACAACGATGTCGACCGTTTGTACTGTGAATTTAACGAGAACGATGTGAGCATTCATGCAATGGTTTGAAATATCAGTTTCTAATGGAATTTTAGCTCTGCAAAAGGTATAACAATTGGTCATCGAGTAAAATCGCAGATTACAATCTGATGCTAGAAGACCGTGCCGGTGATTCTTGTTGTATCGTTCACTAACTCAGTGAAACCACAATGAAAAATATAGTTTAAAATTTGATTTGAATAAAAAGTTCGAATTGTGTTTATTAGAAAACCATTTGAAGTCGTTTATTTTATGATTTAGTTTGGAGTTTTCATTTCCTTGCGTAAATTCTTCTTGGATCCTATAATGTGTTTTTTTCTCATAAAAGTCAAACTTCTATGCTCCTATGTATATTTATTTATAGTGTGAAGGGGAACTATAAGAAAAATATATACTGATATATGTAATAATAATAAGCCGCTCAATAACAAGAGACCGTAGATTCCGTGTGTCTCTTTCCACCTGTATTGAATTGGCCATCAATAAAGAAGTATCTAAATTCTAGTTGCAAAAACGACTAATTTCTAAATTTAGAAAAAATATATAATTGGTAAAAATTAAGAACTAACACAAATTATCTGCTGTAAAATGTAAGCGGCATGGCTTACGCAATTCTTAGTAATCAAGATGGTTGTATTATTGCCCTACATCGTATCTGCTGGTGTGTTTTATATATTTAAAATTTCATATAATAGATAACTTATTCGGTGTTCTCCTTGGCGGAATTCTTGTCATCATCTGAGCTGGCTGTATGCCAGGTAAGGCGTTCCTCGTAGAATTGAATGACCACTTGTGGGCATTTAACATTTGCCTGTTTGGCAGGCACCAGATCGGCCTCATCGCTGCCTTTCCATTTCATGAGAAACATCAATTCACCAGATGAGTCTGTGGCGCCAAGTATTTTAGATGGCTCGAGACCCCGATCAAAGCCCATGGTTTTACGGGCCTCTTTCTCGTCTTCAGCGGTTTTTCGTTTTATCTTGCTTTCGCTTATGGGTGTGGAATTTGGGCGTTTCTTGGTATCTACTGACAAATGTACATGGAATAGTTCTAGTGAACTGAAAAACACAAGTATAGGATTTTAAAAACCTTTTTTGTTTTTGACCGATTCTTCATATGCAGCAATCAAATCTGGGCAATCGAGATTCTCAACAGGTTCCCAAGTGTTCTCATTCCGCGGATAACCTTTCCACTTTAAATAGTATTCAGTCTGTAATGACATGAGAATCATATTACAAAAAAAACTCCTGTAGCTGAAGACAGCGTATAAATTTCCTCTTCGGTTTACCTTGCCATTCAAAACGCGCTTGTCCTCGATGCGTTCCACCGAGTACTCGCCTGTCTCAGGGTCGTTAGCCATTGAAGTTCGTTGTTTAATCGTCTTGATTTAGTTAGAATACTGCACAAGCGTCAAGTTGTATTGTACAACTTGAAAATTATTTAATACACTTAAATTTACTGTATCTGCAAGTATAAAGCATGATTTATAAGAAGCAAATGGAAGGCGGATAATGAAACTCGTGAAGGAAAGCGGTAGCGTCCGGCGCAAAAGCACGATCGCACACACAAGGCGCTGCATGTGATTATTGTTAAAATCTGCAAATGCTCTAAACGCAAGTTTCCACTTTCTATTCCGCCGCATGCTACATGAAATTTCCTTTGCAGCACCTACCTTTAGAAATGATTTCGCGTTTATTTTAACGAAATGATTATGTTCCAAACGTATTACTTATTGAAATCTCGATTTTACTTTCGGCAATAGTTGCGTCCTTTTCGCCTGTTCTTCGTATTCGCAGCTCAATTGTCACGAAGTTGGCAGCGGTACGAAAGTTGCTGGTTCACAATATGAAATGCTATATTAATTGTATCAATGTGAATAATCTAAAGCGGCCCCGACACGCTACTTCATTGCTTACATCATCCATGAGTATGTGCAGTATCTCAGCATCGACACGTAACTGCATACTCTTCAATCATTCATTTATTGTTTAAGGCCCGAATACAATAATGCGAGAGACCGAGACGAGAGCGAGACCAGTCTCCGCCGAGATCTCGTTTTACACTGTCTCGCATTCTAATATAAAATCAACAAAGTGCGAGCCATATTTACACAAAAGCAAAAGTGTTAAAAAAACTATTAAAAACTAAATGTTTTGAAATTTTTTAAATTAATAAAATAAACGCGGAGTCACAAACAGCAAAACAGAAATAAACAAATGCGTATTACAAAACAATTGATTACTTTAACAAATTGTCTCGGACGAGAGTGCGAGGAATTTCTAATTTTTTAGAAATGCCTCGTCTCGCCGTATCGTATCACGCATTATTATATATTGCCAAATACAATCCTTTGGTACAAATTCCTTTTGACATCTCGGCCGAGACTCGGTCTCGCTCTCGTCTCGGTCTCTCGCATTATTGTAATTGGGCCTTTACTCTCTCGGTGTGCGGACGATAATGTCAGATGCGGATAAAATAATTTTGACTGCGGTTGCGGTTGTTGAAAAACAAAAGCAACGAAAAAAAAGAATTTGGATAGAAAATTGGTACCGAAAAAGGAATGAGTTTACTCATAAAAATTTAGCGGTAAATTCAATAAATTCGTTGTCCGCCATGACGTCCGCACGCTATGAAATTCTGCTTCGAATGAATGCAGCTTCAGTCACGGAAATACACATGAAGTATTGACTGAACACACCGCATGCAGTAAGCAAAATCCAAATGATTTCACTAACACATCTTTACGATTCTGTACATCATGCAGTAACGTGTCGGGGCCACTTAAGAGTGAATTGAAATATTTATAAAAATTATATATATAAATTTAAATGCTAATTTAGAATTTCCATTTTCAACTTAATTACATATCTTTTATACTTTCTTAATTAAGTTGGCAATTGCTATGCCCACAAAAATCATGAGGAAAACGAAAAATTTTAATTGTAAGCTGTGTGAACTGGCAGTGCTTATCCGAAAAATGTGCGGCTGGCAACGCCCTTTTCACTTAGGCGACCTAGCCTCGTTCATCAGCGGAAAAATTTCTTTAGTTGGTAAAATTGTAAGTTCGTGCTTATTTTCTGTTAATTTACGGTAGTTTTCCTTTTGAATACTCAAAATTGTTAAAACCAGTTGAGAATATCTTACGAATATCGTAAGAACTTCAGAAATGAGTGAAAACCCATTTGCGAAAGCGCCATGTTGGCGTCCTCGCAACTTAACCTCAACTGTGAAAGTGCACAATTTTAGCAAAAACTAATTATTACTTTTCTGAATTTTTACAGTCAATACAGTACCACGTTATAGAAGAGTTAAACGATGTCGCGTTTTTTTGCTACTGGTTCTGACTCTGAGTCCGAGTCAAGTGAGGAGGAGGTGCAAGTGCCCACCTATGGCAAGGCACCCACCTATGTAAGCGCCGACTACAAATTTGCACATACAATCAGATTTTCTAATCTTATTAACTTTACTACAGCAATTCAGCGATGACGAGGAGGAGGTGAAACGCATTGTGCGTTCCACCAAAGAAAAACGCTATGAGAACCTTACAGCGATTATTAAAAGTATACGAAATCACAAAAAGATCAAGGACATGTCGAGCATTCTGTCGAGTTTTGAAGATTTGGCTCGTGCCTACCAGAAGGCTTTACCGGTTATTACTAAGGAAGAAAATGGCATTACTCCCCGTTTTTACGTGCGTTGCTTAGCTGAACTCGAAGACTTTATTAATGATGTTTGGGAGGATAGAGAGGGTCGAAAGAACCTCTCCAAAAACAACTCGAAATCATTGGGCACACTGCGTCAGAAAGTGCGCAAATACATTAAAGATTTCGACGAAGAACTGGTACGTTTCCGCGAGGCGCCTGATCAGGAAAGTGAGCCCGAAGAGGGAGAGGCCTACGATTCGGATCACGACAAGCCGGATGCTGCGTTCGACGATGGTCGCGACTACACCAAAAGTCATGTTGAGCCAAAGGCAATTAAATCTGTTGTTGTTAAAGTAGACCAAGACGCTGATGACTCCGATGATTCAATTGACTGGGGATCTGATACCGATTCCGAGTCTGAGTCTTCTGATGATGAGAATCAATACCAGACAATGCGCGAACGTTTCCTAAAGCGCGCTGTGGTCGACAAAGAGGACAAGGAGGACCGTGAAGAACGCAAGAAAGAGAAACGTGCTAAGGAGGCCAAAATACGCCGCAAGCGTGCTGAAGAAGACGCCGACGAAGAGGGAGAGTGGGAAACCGTTGTAAAGGGACACACCGTTGAGAAACCGAAAATGTTCGAAAAGGATGCTGAAATTGATGTACCCCTTGTCATAGCCAAACTGAGCGAAATCATGTCTGCCCGTGGCAAGAAACGCACCGATCGGCGCCTACAAATTGATTTACTATTTGAATTGCGTGAAATCGCCGATCAGCACGTTTTGGGCGTAGCTGTGGCTATTAAAATCCTCTTCAGCATTATCTCGGCCATATTCGATTATAACCAGAAGATATCGGAACCAATGAAACTGGAGCATTGGATTAAGTTGCTAGAGGTAATGCAAAGCATGATGAAATTGTTGTTGGCCAATGATGATATCCACATGAGTGAAGCTATCGTTGAGGAGCACGAAGAATTTGTGACTCCGCCATATTACATACGGGGCTGTTCCTTGGCTGCGGTGGAGCGCCTTGATGATGAGTTTACGAAGCTGCTAAAGGAATGCGATCCTCATTCAAACGATTACGTAACGCGCCTTAAGGACGAAGTGGCAGTTACTCGCATTATTGAAAATGTGCTCCAATATTTCGAACGTACGGGAAATCCCAACGAGCGTTGTCGTGTGTATTTGCGCAAGATAGAGCATCTTTATTACAAGTTCGATCCCGATGTACTGAAGCGCAAGCGTGGGGATTTGCCAATCACAACTCCTACCTCGGTGGAGGTAATGGATCGCTTGTGTAAATTCATATACTCCAAGGATGATACTGACCGCATAAGAACTCGTGCTATACTTGCGCACATTTACCATCATGCCATGCATGACAACTGGTTCCAGGCCCGCGATCTGGTGCTCATGTCCCACCTTCAGGACAACATCGACGCGGCAGATCCATCGACCCGCATTCTCTACAACCGTATGATGGCCAATCTGGGCCTGTGCGCTTTCCGTCAGGAGAATGTCAAAGATGCGCATCACTGCTTAGTCGATTTGATGGTGACAGGTAAGCCCAAGGAGCTGTTGGCACAAGGTTTACTGCCGCAGCGCCAGCACGAGCGTTCTGCCGAACAGGAGAAGATCGAAAAGCAACGTCAAATGCCCTTCCACATGCACATCAATCTAGAACTGCTCGAGTGCGTATATCTGGTCTCGGCCATGCTGCTAGAGATTCCCTACATAGCGGCCCACGAGTTTGATGCCCGACGCCGTATGATCAGGTGAGTTTAGAAGTGATTTTACATTACTAAGATTTTTATATGTGTTCCTCTGATCCTTCTTTTCAGTAAAACGTTTTACCAACAGTTGCGCTCTTCGGAACGTCAATCGCTCGTCGGGCCACCCGAATCCATGCGTGAGCATGTGGTTGCCGCTGCTAAAGCCATGCGCTGCGGCAACTGGCAAGCGTGCGCCACATTCATAGTTAACAAGAAGATGAACACGAAAGTGTGGGATCTCTTCTATGAGGCGGATCGTGTACGCGACATGTTGGAGAAGTTCATCAAGGAGGAATCTCTGCGGACGTATCTATTCACCTACTCCAATGTGTACACTTCGCTGAGCATTCCTTCTCTCGCCCAGATGTACGAGCTGCCAGTGCAGAAGGTGCACTCGCTCATTAGCAAAATGATTATTAACGAAGAGCTCATGGCTAGTCTGGACGATCCCTCAGAAACGGTTGTAATGCATCGTTCAGAGCCCAGTCGTCTACAGGCTCTTTCCATGCAATTCGTGGACAAGGTCACCAATCTGGTTGACGTGAATGAAAAGGTTTTCGACATGAAGCAAGGTAACTTCTTCCAACGCGGCAACATGGGCAATCGCGATCGCGGTTTCAATCGCAATCAGAACAACCAAGGCGGCAATTGGGGCGGTCAGAGGCGAGACAATCGCAATCAACGAAATCGTAACCAGCGCAATCAGCACCATCATCACAAGCAGCAAAATCACAACCACGATCAGCAATCGCAACAGCAGCAAGACACCATTGTTGAGGAGTAGATTGTTTAAGTGGTCCGCCACCCTCAATTTACTCTTCCAGACCGCATAGAAACGTTTCCAATTAAAAATGTCCAACAATAATAGCATCATACAATTTTTTGACATGTACTTTAAACATATTTGCTTCTCTGCTCCCGGTTGGAAGAGCGGCAGTTCACTGACACTGGCGTGATTTTGTTCCGAGCCGGGAGCAGCGCCTAAGAAATCTTGTAGCAGACTCTGAAATAATCCTACATAACACATTTAAGTATTGCCAAGCTATCCAAGCTGCTGCGGTGCTATCATGGTACGTATGAAAACAGTTTATTTTTTATTATAGTTTTTTTTTATTGTAAAGCAATTAATTTAAAAATAAAGTTTAAAATAAATCAATAAAAGGAAGCAAATTGCTGCAAATACGAACGTGGTCAATAATGCGGCATGTTCAATCAACTGCGGCCGTTCTTCATTTCGGTTTACGGGGTAGTTTCGAGGATCACAGATATAGTTAAGGGACGTGAGTCTCTACATATTGAAGTTTGTCATGTGCGCCATGGAAATCCTTGTAGATAAAACAATATCCAATACGCATATGCCTCACATGACCGCAAATTAGATGCGTAGAGGGGAGTGCAAACAATCGTTTGTGGGGTTCCAAAGGTGGTGGTAACTAACAAATGTGATGGGTAAGGCTGGAGCAGATTCTGCAAAACGCAGTTTGTAGGCAACTATATACATAAGTGCTGGTATATCTTAGACTCTAAAATAGTCTGAAATGATTGGGAAGGCAGGCGACCACACGGGAGATACAGCGCTGAAGACGACCAATATACGAATAAGTTGTGAGTCATAAACTGCATGCGCGAGGCTTTAAAACTTGTAATTGCGAGAGGGGATTGTCAACGAATCTGAAACTCATTTCGAGCTTTAATTCTTCACGATTATTACGAGGTTGAAGTGCCAGACAGAGAAGTATATTGTACCTCTGCTAACCAGACAGGACCTTCGAATCTACACCGGATGCCTGACAGGCCTCTGCTCACTCAAGTATCATCTCAAAAAACTGGAAACTTCTGTTAAACAGAGAGGACCTTCGAATCCTCACCGGATACCTGACGGATCTTTGTTCACTCGGTATCATCTCAAACTCAAACTGGCTGTTTAAACAGGAACCAGTAACTTCTGTGGACTACGAGTGGCTTGTTGTCTTTAGAGAGTGATTTTCTCCAGTTCGAGGCTGCGTTCATAACACCTGGACTTGACCTGCACCTGTCACTTAGACGTAATATTTTATTTTATTTTTTTGACAGTACGTCAGTGAGAGATCTACCTATCTGACGCATTTAATTGCCAATGGATGGCCTCACTAGAAATACCTACTTTTTAAAAACTCCTGTCCTGGAAAGTACCTTGTAGGAGTATTGAGTTTTCGTCCAAAAGATCAAATTGATTCAAGTACACTTTAGTCCATAATAATAATAATAAAAATAATGATGTTGGAGATGATGATGATATGTAAATAAAATGAAACTGTAAATAGCAGGAGCTTCACTTCTTTGGTATATCAGTACCTGGGGTAGGTGAATTCCAACGCTCGCCGCTGAGATTGTCTAACTCGATAATAATGATGATGGTGATGATGATGATGATGATGATGATGGTGATGATGACGATGATGATGATGATGTGTTGATGATGAAGATTATGATGCTGATGATGATTATAATGATGAAGGTGATTCTGTTATGATGATAATGATGCTGATATGATGATTATGATGATGACCACGACAATTGTAATAGGGAAGCAAGAACACCTCTACAGCTGTTCCCCACCCTATATGAGAGGGTGGCATAGTAATTGACATTTGGCGTACTGAAGGGTGGAGCTTGTCTATGGCATATATATTTGTCTCTTTCCTACTCATTACAGTTGCGATTCAAGAAACTTATCAACCGGAATAAAAGTAATTTGTATTTGTAGGTTTTTAACATAAGTTTCTTTCTTTATTTATTCATATTTAAATATATTATGGTATATTTTTGGTTTGTTATTTGTTTTTGGGTTTGGTTTCGTAGAGCGAGAGTAAATACTAGGTAAATGTAATTATTTGTAACTGTTTTTCGTTCGTTTCGCTTTCGCGTTGGTTTAATTAGTTTGCTTATAACCAAATAGGATGCCATTTCGAGTAGCTTCAAAGTAGTTCCAAGTGGAACTTGTTTAAGTAATTTGAATTCAATAAATTTCACTTTTGCTCCTTTGTCTGTCGAGTTAGCCTTGAAACACATTTGCATTTGAAGTATATTTCGTATAAAATTATTTATTTATTATTAATTTTTGATTTTCCATAAAATGTTTATTTATGTTTCGCAAAAAAGCGCTTCAATTAACGACATAATTGAAATTATTTTCTTTTTTTTTATGAAATTATTTTCTTTTTTTGAACATGTCGAACGGAACAGTCAATTTTTGAGTTTCTAATAAATGATAATGACAATAATTATAATTATGTTTAATATTTGTTAAATTGATTAATTTTATAAAAAAATTTTTATGCTAAAAAATTGCAAATCCTTTTAGAAAAATTGTCAAAGAGTCCTTTTGACTTTGATTATTAATTTGTTTTTTTTATTTCCATTAAATGAGATTTAATTCGCTTTTTTATGAATTTAGTTTAATTTGTTTTCCCAATATTTTATACTGAAACGCTTCATAACAAACATCAAAATAATTTAGGACAGTAACCAACAATCTCCTCTACTCCTCACCCCCTCTCCAGAGATCCGATCTCTCTGCTCTGACGAGCCGTGCTACAATCTGATTAGTAAATTATTTATATATATAGTATATATTTATACGGTTGAGGCAGGCATTGAAATAATGTTTTTAAAAAATTTATAAAATGTTGCTAACAACACTTCCTTCCCGCCGCTTCGTCCTTCTTTTGCTGTAAGCATCCACTTAACATAATTTATAAGCTAAGTATTTTAAAGTAATGACCTTGGATATCTGGAATCGAAGTTCTCTATATATATATATATATAAATATTTTTATATATATATAAATATCTATATATTTATGTGTAATAAATTAAGTTCGATTTGAAAAAGCAGTGGCGGCACTAGGACTAAGTTTTGAGTGTACTTATGCTTTAGGTTTATAGTTGAATACGAGTATCGCAGCGAAGTCGGGCGCTACACTTAAATATACTTTTATATAAGAGTATGTTTATATAGCGTAGAGTATGAGTAATAGATTTATATGCTTGTGTATATATTTTTTCTTGTATGGTCGTTTTTTAGCTGTTTCAAAAATATATTTAAAATAACTCCTCCGCATTTTTATGCGTCCTCCATTCCCCCTCTGACGTTTTGTTATACAAAAACACAAACTTAAATTTTAACAAACAATAAATAAACAAAAAGATGGATAACTTATAAAAATAATCTTCCATGTATGATTTTTAATCATTTATTGTTACCAACACGGTGTTCATTCATTAACCCACTTCTTTTATTGTATCTTCCAACACTAATCCCGTTCAAGATTTAATCTAGTTTAAAGTGTATTCATGTTTGTTTTATTGCGTCCTCCAACTTTAATTCCGTTCAAGATTTAATCAAGTTTAAAGTGTAATCATGTTTGTTTTACTGCGTCCACCAACTTTAAGTTTAAATTTAATTACCTTCAAACGTTAATCACATATGAACTTTAATCATGTACAAACTATACTCAAGTTCAAAATGTAATTACGTGCAAAAAATTTTAATGACGTTCAAACCTTGATTACGGTTAAATTTTAATTTAGTTTAAATTTTCACAAAGTTTCAATTTAAATAATATTTGAATTTCAATTAAGGTTTGAATTTTTCTCATGTTTAAGTTTTAATTTCTTCATCAAACCTTGGTCACATTTACCTGTTAATCTCATTTAAATTTTAATCTTGTTTGAATTCTAATCTTGTTTGAATTTTAATCTTGTTTAAATTTGAATCTAGTTTAAATTTTAATTAAGATTCAAATTAATTTTTAATTATGTTACCTTGATCACGTTTACATTTTAATCTAATTTAAAATTTAATCTGGTTTTAATTTAATTTCGATCAAACCTTGACACGTTTAAATATCTTGATCACACCTTGATCACGTTGACATTACAATCTAATTTAAAATTTGAATCTTGTTTAAATTTTAATCTTGTTTAAGTTTCAATCACGCACGAACTTTAATCACATTCACGTATATGTTTTTATCTAGTTTAAACTTTAATCGCGCTCCAACCCCGAGCATGCATTCATCTAGTTTAAAGTTTATTAACGTCAACCAATTTTCACGTATAAGTTTTCTTTGAATATTTCTTGAATCATGTTCAATTTTTGATTACGTTGAAATTAGAATATCCTTTAATTAGGGTTCGACTTTAATCTCATTTAAACTTTAATCACGTTTAACCTTTTATCTCATGAAAACTTTCATAGTAGTTATTCGAGTTCATGTTTAAAGTATAATTATATTTGAATTTTAATTTAGTTTAAACTTTAATCTCATTGAAACTAAAATAAGGTTCACAGTGCGCTGGCGATTAAATGCTTAACTTCATACTCTTTAATCACGTTTAAACTATAAACAAGCCTAAATTGTAATCACGTTTCAACTGTTCAAACTTTAATCACGTTGAAACTCTGTGTCTATACCGCGTTCAAACATTTAATCACGTTTACACTTTAAATATGTTTAAATCAAATTACGTTTGAACCTCAAACTCATTTAAAGTTTGATTACTTTCCTGTTTTACTTTCCTCAGAGAATCCCTAAGGCCATTATTATTCCATTGTTAACGTTTTGCTGGCAGTAAACGAGTTTTTTTATAGTTTTATATTTTATCTGGTATCTGATCCCAATCCTATTCGGATAATAATATATACTGTTCCAGTGGTGAAATTTTAAAGGACTTCAACAAATCGATGCACATAAAATAACCAGTCACAAAATTACGGAGAAATCATCGATACTCTGGGATACTAAGAACTGTAGAAGCCTCATTCCTTAGGAACAGTGGGGCTGAAAGCACAAACAAACTAAGAAAATGCCAGTGAAACCTTAAAATATGGAATAAAAACCCAACGTATATTCGTTCTGGTCAAAACTGTACATATGGCAAAATGAGTTAGATACCAGTTTCCCCTAAAAGCACTCACATTTCCCAAGCCGAAAGTACCCAGTAGAAAATGTTTCAAAACGTTGTTAAAGAACTTTCACCCGTTTTCTCTTGTATAACATAGCAAAGCAAACGTATTTCTCTATAATATTTATCGATTTCTGATAACGCCAACTCAAAAGCCTCCCGTGACGAATCCACCATGGCTGGAACTACAGATAAACTCTGATCAAAACTTTTTTTTAAATTTTTTGAGTTGATTACTTTCATCTTCCCCTATTTTTCTTGCTCTCTTAGTGATTAATATACTTCCATCGTCATCTCGAAAACATTTAATAAAACATGACGCAATAATATCAGATTATAGCTTCCCGAGAGCTAACCTCTTGATTCCTGTCATCGCTAGAGTCAAAGTCAGTTGTTATTTTGCTTTTGTCTCGTTTTTGACATTAATAGTGAATGAATACTTTTCAGAATTCTGGTACTTTGTTTGATTGTATCGTGGAGTAAACATAGCAAATTGTTTATTATGCTGAAAATGTTCTTTGGAGACTAATTGGTCTCAAATCTTTAATAGCTTTGGTTTCCTACTAGGTTTCTTTCTCATATCTTCTCGTTAAAAATCAATGTTTTCTGGGTTGCTTTCTGGTTCCTCGAAGACATGGTTAAAGATGGAAAGATTGAGTTGACTGGGTTGCTCTGCATTGCTTTTTCGTAAATGGTGAGAGACTGCCACTATATTTTGCTATGAATGTACAGTTGAGTTAAGTTGATTCCTGACTCCCTTTTCCTCACCCACCTCCATCTCTTTCCACTACTCTTCTATCTCTTTCTCTTTACACTACTCACTATCTCTATCCCTCTCTCTCTCTCTCTCTCTTACACTCTTCTCTCCATCTCACCCCTACACCTCTGTCTCTCTCTTACACTCTTCTCTCCATCTCACCCCTACACCTCTCTCTCACTAAATCTTCCAATCCACTACCCCTCTCTCTCTTTCTCCTTCACACACTCTCTTCCTACTACCCTCACCCTTACCGCTCTCTGTATCTCTCTCTTCCCCTCTCTATATCTCCTCCCTTCCCCTCTCGCCTTCTCTTTCTTCCTCTTTCTTGTAATTTTGTATTTTATCGCTTGTTTTCTTTAAATTTAGGCATGATTTTTTCGTATGTTATTTTTTAATGTTTGTCAAGCGCGGAACTTTTAATTTGATTTTCTTTTTTAGTTGCTGTTGTTGTTGTTGTTGTTGTTGTTGTCGTCGTTAGCTTCACGAAGTTCGGCTTCTTCGTATTTATGGCGGTTAAAGCTGCAGTTTGGCATGCGCATTCATGGGGGTTTTTATAGTTTTTTGTACCAGTAAAGATAGTGTTCGCCGTCCTCCACCAACAACTCGTCCACACCTGCCAAAGTAAAAAAAGGGCCAGTAAAAGGCGCCATTTTGGTTTGCAATTGCCACAAATCCCTTCGGGTAACTTACCCACTGGTGCTATGAGCTGGTTGCCGGGAGGTTGGTTCGGATCTGGTAGTTCGGGCAGGCGATAGAGCAGCCAGTAATTGTACCTAAAATGTAGAAAAAAGGGACATTTATGGACCCCATCCACCCAGCCGCACCACACTTACCCTCTCGGCTCCTCCTTTTTGCCGGCCAATGTGTGCACATAGTGTCCGTTTGGCCATTCGCGGGCCTCAAAAGCGAATCTAAGAGGGGAGAAGATTAGTATTTCACTACATTCTACTTCGACCCTTTAGCAAAGATGGTGTGAGACAAAGAGATGAGAGTCCTATTTATACCAATAGAGTCCCCAAAAGTTGTAAAAGATAATTTTGGGTTTCAGCTGATATCGCATATGTTGAGGAGGGATAGAAAATAACTTGTAGGATGTTTTCATCCGTATTTATTATCGACATATTCTCTTATATTATATTATATCATATTCAGCTTAGTCCCACAAATACCAGGGTCATCTGTCCATATTTGTCCACATTGGAACTGTCCACTTTGCTTATAAAAGAAGATTTCTTCTCCTAGTCCCCAACTTCGCCTCGCTTCCGCTTACCTGTTGTCTATTTCGGCAGCCTGTTTCATGGCTTTGAAGAAGCTGGTGTTCTTGGCAGATATGAGCGACAGCGAGAGAGCCTCCGTCACATTGGAACCCACCCACAGAGTGTACGTGTATGACACATTCTTCGCATCCGATTCCTCCGCCGACGACGTTAGGCCGAAGGGTACAGCCAATTTCGGTTCGCCATTTTCTGTTTGAGTATTAGTGTCACTATGCGATAAAAGCCCGTCCACCACACAAGAACACTCTCTTAAACGCTTACCTGAAGCCGGATCATTATTCTCGCGTATGACGTGATCGCATTGCAGCGCGCGCACCGCGCCCAAACCTTTCCAACCCAACGCCAGGATAATGTCTGCCGTCAGCCCGACACCGATGCCAGGATCCTGCCCGTCCTGTATATCGATTTCCGTCCAACCCCCGTCCGGCCGTTGCCGGCTGAGTATCCATCTCGAGGCGGCGGTGCGATTCCAAGAGCCTGCCGGGTCGTTCTCCAAGTCCTGCAGTGCCTGCATGGCCAGCGCCGTGCTGCGCAGTGACCCGAAACTACCGCGTACATCCTGCAGACTGGCGAGACCCCGTGCAGGTCGCCGTACAAAGTGCTGCAAGTGCCGGTGGCGATGGTCGGTTACGATGCAGCGCAAGGCCAGTATCACCATTGCGATAGTCTCGACACTCTGGTCAGTGACGCCACTGGCGATGTCCAGCAGTCGTCGGATCTGACGCTTGCGTACATGCGCCGCAGAGCTGCAGGCCGACAGCGTGGTGAGCGCAAACTCAATGTCCTGCACGGGCTCGTGGTGCTGCAGAGTGGCCACCAGATCGTGCCCATGAAAGTGTTTGGGATCCTTGCACAACGACCCCAGAGCGAGAGCATAGCGCGCCAATTTGTCCAGATTGAGTGGTTTCGGCAAAATATGGTGTCGGTCCATCATGGCCAGTATCTCAATTTCCATCTCCTTTACGGACAATGTGTCCTCCAGTTCTTGTATGATCTGCAAATGTCCGTCGGTGTCGGCAGGATCGCGTGCTCCCGACAACTCCTTGGCCAATATCACGACGTGAGTGTCGTTGCCCCAGCCATAATCCGGCGCGCGTTTGTCCTTCAACCAATCAAGTGCTTTAAGTATGGCTTCCTGTTCTATCTTGTCGGGTCCAGCCGATCCGATCATTTCATGGAAGGCCGAAGTTGGCGTAGTTAGTGGTGCCTCAGTTGCGGCCTCTGTGGTGGAGTCCTGCACTTGTACGGATGTGGCTGGTGCTGAAGTGGAACCGGCTATTGTAGTCACATTAGTGCTGGCCTCGGGGGTTGTGGTGCTGCTGCTGATGGTGGTGGGGGTGGTGCTGTTCAGCTCATTGGCAAAGGGTACTGCCTCTGCTGTGGTGTCGGCAGCAGCAAAGCTTCTGAGGTTGGGTGCCCGGATTAAGCACAGTATGAAGCTGACAACTAGAGCACGGTTAAACCAGGAGATTTTGGTATCTTGAGCCATCGCGCTGAAAAGGATTTTTTTTTAAATAATTTAAATTAATGTTTTCAATAGAAAATCAGGACCGCGGCAGTTTCCGTGTTGATCAGCACGTAGTGCAGCACTGAAGTCAACTAACGACACAAACACTGGCGAACACTCCATTTACCAACCGACACCTCGCGCCGAGACAAGTGATTTCCGGCGTTAACACCCACTTCCAGCCCTGCCTATCTACCTTCTTCCCTCCCTCCTTATTTGCCGTTTTGAGCAATTGTCCTGTGCCGAAATGTCATCGACCACTCAAGCGTTAATGAAATGCTCATCAAATAAAGTGCGTGCGGTTAATGCTAAAAATACAACCACACCTCCCAGTCATAGACTGCAAGGAGCAGTTCATTTCCTTCCATCGTCCTCAGCTATCCTTCTATCTAATGGAATTCGAAGTGAAAGAGCCACACTTCAAATAATGTGGGAAAGGTTGAGGGTGAGTTTGGGCGTGAAGGTATCTGTGTGTGAGTTGCCGCATTTCCTCGGCATTTCTGTCGTTACGGACAACGAACTATAATCAAACAAATGCCGTGTTGTGACGAACATGACCCGCTTGATCTGGACACAAATGCCTGTCACACAAAGTGCTGCACATCCATCCACTTCATCGTAATGGGCGGCGAAGGGTTGGCTTCTTCGTGCGGAAAGTGTGGTTAATGTGCAGCGAACCGAGCAAAAGGTTCGAGTGTTTTTCATTCCACTTAGTAGAGGGAGAACTACTTAAATAAAATATACGGCCGGAGAAATTAAGTGGACTACGCTTAGGCAGATTCCACATTCCACCAGCGTATGAAAAGTGAGAAATGAGGAGGAGATGTAACGAGAGTGTTGAGAAGGCTGATGTGCAGACAACAGAGGTACATTGAGGAATCAGTGCGAATTTCCAATTTACTCAATGACTTCGCTAGCTAAAGAATATGTCGGAGACCAAAATAGGCTACAAGCTTGTATAGAAGGAACTCACAGTGATTGTAATGAAAGACTGGGGATTGCGGACAAACAAGCAGAAGGAAAAAGGTAGCGTCAGTAGAAGATATGAAAGAAACTACCGGAAGAAGCCGAAAGCAGCGAAACTGTCCGCGGAGATTAGAAGGAAATAAGGTGTTTGTAATGGAAGCTAAGAAGCCAGCAACAGAAATTATAGTTAACAATCGCCAGTAACTAAAATAAAATAAGCATCCGGGAGTAATCTGAGGAAACAAAGCGACAATATAAGATATGAAAGAAGCTTGTGACAAGAAAAGAAGTTTCAGCTAGTCATCAGAACAAAAGAAGCTACCATCAGTAACAGAAAGCAGCAAAGCTACCCGCCGATATTAGAAGGAAATAAGGTTGTCAATAAGCCAGCGAAACTTTCACCAGTAACCAGGATGAAAGAATGTTCCGGCAGTAACTAGAAGAAAAGATGCGTCAGTATAAGATATGAAACGGGCTTCCACCAGTAACCAGAACTAATGAAGCTACCATCAGTAACCAAAGTAAACAGCGAACCAATTGATTGTCTCTAATGAAAGTAAATATACCAATGGCAGAAATTATAATCCAACAGGCCTTATTATTGCCAAAAGAAAGTAATCTTTCAGTAACCAGGAGGAAATCAATCGTCAGTAACAGGGAGAAAATAATTCATCATCGGCAACTTGAAGGAATGAAGATGCTGTCGGTGAGCGGCACCAAAGGATCGGTCATCAGTATATAAGAGAAAAGTATTTGGCGTAAGCAATCAGCAGCAAAGAATGACGAAGAGAACGAAACTCAACTCTTGTCCTTACTAGGAATTCAATAAAATATCATCAGTAACGAGAAGGAAGTTGGTGCCGTTCGCAGTTTCCTTTCCTTATCTCTTAAGTTGTTTGCAGTAATCCTGTTGCAAAAGCATCCTATACGTTTACAGTAATCACACTAAAAATGCGATTAGTTGTCCTTAGTATGAAGGTAATAGTACTCGTCCTTAAAGTTTGTTTGTTTATATTCCCTAAGAAAAGTACTTGAAATTGTAATTGAACACAAAAGTAATTGATTACTTTTCCTCTCTGATTTCACTTATGGCCGCGTTCGCTTGTGACTAATTCCCGCTCACACCGAAGCCTCTTGCACGTTTGTAGTGTTGTCACTAAGTGGAGTGGAAATCTGTCCAGTCAGTTGGAAACTTAACTAAAAGGAAACCCTCCAGGGAGACAGTACTCTGTCTGTGTATGTGTGTGTCTGTGTATGGGTTTGTGTACAGAAGTGGTGTGAGTATGAGGTGTAGCTATAAAATATTTGATAAACATGGCACCACGAATACTTCAATCCACGACAACAACTACAAAATAATGGGAAGTCAATGCCACTTACGCGTACTTTGTATACCTACGCTATGCTGCACAGACGGACAGACAATGAGGCTGAACTTTATGCGAGCAAGTAACAGAGAAATTTGCCAGCGGTATTGAATCGTCTTCCCTCGGGCCGCGCTGTCGTATACGTAATGTCAATATGGGGTCTAGTGGGGTGTGAGTCGCATAAAGCCGTCTGTCGCGCCAATGTGGTGTGCACAATTTTCTCTATGAATGTATGAGATATCGATTATTTTAGATATAAGCACAGCAGCAACAACAACGACAACGAGAACCACAACACTGCCAGTTGGAAGCAGCAGAGGCGCAAGAAAGAAGTCAATGAAATCGCAGTAGCTCACAAATGACGACATCCTGCGCTGCCACGGGTCATATCCCGACAGAGGCATGAGTCGTGGGGTATTCACTATGAGAAAAACGAGTGCAGAGTCTGCTGGGGTGCTGCAGCAGAAGAGTCCTAACAAACAAACAAAAATCCTTGAAGGTCAACAGCTGATTACATAATAAAAAATTTAACAAGAATATGAAGCAAAAAAAGGATATTGTCAATTTGTCTCGCCTGGTGGGGGCGCTGCAGCGGTTGCATGTGCAGGCAGCCGTGGCATACGTGTACGCATTCGCCCACCCAACCACCCAACCACCCAACCACCACCCACGAAAACACTGGCAGCGGCCT
This sequence comes from Clusia tigrina, assembly GCA_920105625.2. NCBI lineage: Eukaryota > Metazoa > Arthropoda > Insecta > Diptera > Clusiidae > Clusia > Clusia tigrina. The sequence continues at coordinate 122,320,030 of OV050033.1, forward strand.
CTAGCTGCGCTGCAATGATGCAGCAGTATTGGTGACAATTTACCTTGCGAGTTTCTCTGCCTTGTTGGGGGTTTTCTGCAAGTCCTCAGCCAGTCACTGCCTCAGCTCGATCTCTGTGATGGGAGCGGGGAGAGGTGCTCGTCGCGTTCGCAATTGAAAGATAGCACACTTTTTCTCTCTTTTTTATGTAATCATGCAATCACGCACACAATTACTCGCGCACTTCTCACGCACTCCACTTTAGGCAGCCACCATTTTTTCGACGCCTTTTTCGTATTTTTTTTTCCTTATGCTCGCTCGCAAACTGCACTGCAAGTGCCTTCAATTACACATTGCTTGAGAGGTCCTTTTCGCTGCCCAGCTGCTAGTTGCCAGCGCACTTTTTCACTAATTGTGTAATTAATAGTGAGCCACCGTGTCACCGTGTCCTGACGTGTTCTGCGCGCTGCTGAATTTTCCGTCGGTCCTTTCGTCTTTCTTGAATGAAGTGTGGAACTTGTGGCACGCGTTTGCTTACAATGTAAAAAATGTCCTTTCGCAGTGACAGTTTGTGTTGTCCTTATCGTGGCATTTTTCAAAGGGAATTTATTGGAAATGGGAGGATTTTTTATGAGTTTTTTTAATGTACGAGTAGTTTGGAGATTTTTCAAAAACTTTGAGCTGTTTAAGAAACTATGTTGGAGAATATCACTTCTCTAGATAAGTGAGAAGTGTCATTAGAACTAGATAAGCAGAACCCAACAAGCCTGAATATAAAGAGGGTTTATGTTTAAGACTAACTTTAGCCTTAGATTAGTTTTGACCAAATTATAAACCTTAAAACATAAGACATATATATAATATTATATAAAACTTATAAAGGCATTATAGATGTATAGCAGTACACTTTTTTAAATGTATTTAATATATAAAATAATTTTTATTATTATTGACATTATGTTATTATAGAGTTAATAACATTATAACCATTAAACGATCAGGTGTCACAAGCAGCAACGTACCTACCTACCTATAAAAACCTTTTGGTCAATGTAGGTTACAACTTTATACCTCGAATCTCAAATTTATAATCTCAACTTTTTAAGTTGAACTTTATCATCTAAATTGTGTAAGTTGAAATTTATAATAAGCTGAACTTTATAATCTGAAATTTATAAGTTGTACTTTATACATAAAATTTTATAAATTAAACTTTATAAATTGAACTTTATAAGTTAAACTTTAAAAGGAGAACGTTACAAATTGAACTTTATAAATTGAACTTCATAATCTGAACTTGATAATCTGAACCTTATAAGCTGAACTTTATAATTCGAAGTTCGTAAGTTGATATTTAGAAATTGGACTTTATAACTTGAACTTTATACATTGAACTTTAGAAATTGAACTATATAATCTGAACTTTATAAGTTGAACTTTATAATTTGAAATTTATAATCTGAACCTTATATAGTTGAAATTTATCATCTGAACTTTTTAAGTTGAACCTCATAAGTTGAACTTTATAAAAGGAACTTTATACATTGAACTTTATAAGGAGCACTTTATAAATACAACTATATGTTGAACTTTATAAGTTGAACTTTAGAAGCAGAACGTTACAAATTGAACTTTATAAATTGAACTGTATAAACTGAACTTGATAAGCTAATCTTTATAATCTGAATTTTACAAGTTGCACTTTATATGGCCTTACAGTTCATACCTTATAATGCTAGTAACTCTGCTAACGTTATGTCCGTGTTCTTTAAACTGCCATTTATGTAAATGCTTTATAACTTCATTTCCAAAATAATTCATAACAATAATTAATTTTTAATTGACTCTATAACAACTTTATAAATTCTGTATTTTTGTCTTAAGAAATTTTGGATAAATTTTTTTTATAAATGACTGATATGGCTGAGGTGCCAAGTACCGTTTTTCATTTCCTACTGGGAGGCTCGATAATTTGAATTAAAAACACAATACAAAATTTTTTGAACAAAGAGGAACAGAACAATTTGAAAATAAATAAAAGTGTGACTTATAAGTGATTTACAATGTTGTTATAAAGTGCTAAAAAAGAGCATAGAAAACTGTATTAAATCACTGAATGGACGAGATGGAGATATATTTAAGGGTGTTATACACTGCGACCTGAAAGATCTATTGTGATGCCCCTATTTATTAGAAAGATGAGGATAGTCTCATCTATAAATCTTCTGTCAGGTTAATTTCTGACAGGAATTCATATATTTTGGAGGAATCAAGATGAGGGATCTTGCTCATATCTAAGATATATTCTCCAAAACACCTGTGTCTTTTGTGTGCCAATGGTCCGCAGTCTGTGATCAGGTGCAGTGAGGTTTCGTCACTTTCTCCACAGAATCGACAGATGGCATCTGAAGATATACCCAACTTGTTCAAATGGTAGTTGAGTCTACAATGTCCGCTTAAAATGCCTGTGATGATTCTTAATTTACTCCGAGGCATATTTATTAAGTCCTTAGCTCTTTTAGGATTAAAATCTCCCAGAAGAGCTTTGGACTGTCTTAATCCCGGAAGAGTTTTCCTGGTTTGACTTCGTTTTGCATCTGTACATTTCTTCAGCAGACCTCCAATGGTATTGGATGATAGTCCACAGAAGGGTTCAGGGCCGTTGAAGTGAGAGGCCGCAGCCTTCCTAGCTAAGCTATCAGCCTTCTCATTTCCCTCAACTCCTATGTGGCCTGGTACCCACATTAGAGATAACTTGTTCATACTGCCTAGGGACTTTAGCTTCCCAATACAGTCCCACACAAGTTTAGACCTCACTAAGGGTGAGCTCAGACTCTTGAGTACCTTAGTTACCTTATCGATTTTCATTACCTTAGCGACCCTCGTTACCTTAGCGATTATGGAACAGTTCTATTAGTTCAGATTAAGCGACTTAAACTGTGATACGAAGTGGGAATTTCGATGGTTTGTGTCTAGACTAGCAGTTTCTTTTATACGACAACATCAAATTTGCAGGTTATTTCCTTTGGCAGCTCTGATCACTTTTTAATAAACACAGACAATAAAAATAGAATAAAAAATTGAAATTATTAATAAAATAATTATGGAACAAAAAAAAATTAAATAATAATTCCAGAAGTTGAGATTATTACACCCTGTACCTCAATTCAACCCTGTATTTATTTACACCTTTTCGACTCTTTCACTAATTGCCACCAAAATCAAATCCAACAATATTTAAGAGTATTTTGTTCGTCATGTTGGTAGCTACGAAAATTTCCGCAATGGTTGATGTACTCGGTTTTCACGGATACTGGTGAGGTTGGTGTACGGAATTCTCACAGCGGACGCTGTAGACGCATAAGAAACTAATATTTTACCATATTGCTTGGAACCTTTTTTGTGGAAGTTGTTTCTTATTCGCCGTATTTTTCACATCCTACAATAATATGGTTTTAACCTTGGGCGAATACATATATGTATATTTATGTATATATGTATATACGAGTATATGTATATATATGTATATATATGTATAAATGTGTATATAAATGTATATATATGTATATGTATATATATGTATATGTATATATATGTATATATATGTATATATATATATATATATATATATATATATATATATATATATATATATATATATATATATATATATATATATATATATATATATATATATATATATATATATATGTATACATATATATATATATATATATATATATATATATATATATATATATATGTATACATATATTACGTATATTATTATATTATATTACATTATATTATAATACTTATACTGATGCGTTTCTGGTAGTAGAAAGAGCTCAAACGAAAATGGGGAAAATAGAATAAAACTACCTTCAAACATTAAATAGAAGTCTTAATTCAAAATTAACCTCTTCCTCAGTTATTTGGAGGACTTTAAATCACGTGGTGCTTTTTGAGGCCATAATTAATTTTTCATTACTTCATGGAACACCTTTTTATATTTTCTTTCATTAAGTTTCACTAAATACAATTTTTAGCTAATTTTGTTGAGGATAAACCTCGGGAAATGGATTTCTGGAACTGATTACTAGTGTCCTATGTGTTTCCAGAACTAGAAACTAGAAAGACTTGGCCATTTTTTTAAAACTAATATGTTTGAACTCAACATGGGTATCAGAACATTTGAACTTTTTCATTTGAAAGGTCCTGTAACACTCCTTTGAAGACTTGCCCGCAAACCATGGAAAATTCGATCTTGAAATTCTGAATTCCGACTAATTTTTTTTCTTATAATTCAAAAATGGATTATAAACCTGAATAATTTTCAAAGGAAATTGTGATTAGTAACTCAAATTCACTTAAAGCAATGCCAAAACCGGTTTTCAAGTTATCGAGTTTGCCAATTCGTACTAGACGGAGAGGACATGAATCTACTTATTTTTAATTATTTCAAAGCTAAACCGATTTTTTTTGAAAACCGTTTTATTGGTAAACCGGTTTTCTGGAAAATCATTTACTTGTGAAACCGGTTATTTGTACGGGAACGGAAAATCCTGATACATAATTACAGTATTCCTCATTCAGACGATTCATACAAACCTGTTTATGGTGCCTTATGAATACATCCACTCAATATGTTTGTTCTGAAATCATCTCTGACCTGTCTCTATGCCCATCTCTGTGGATAGTGGGACATTTGTCACTTGGAGCATCGAATTCTGAACGGAGACGTACTTTGGGTGCTTCGCATTGCCGCCGGGAACATAGTTTCCACACTCTGACATTATATACAATTTCTAATCCAGTTAACTTGAACTCGTCAAGATTGATTCCGAAAATGTAGCCACAGTGCCTTACATTTTCGCATCAATCCCTCAGTTGTGCTCCAACTCACTCACAACAACACCATAATCAATTGATCCTGTCACTGAGTGCTGATGCTTCCTTCACGATTGCCAGTTTTATTGTCTCAGGCCTCTTTAACTTTACCTGTGGGTGCATTCGACGTCCTCGTAATCAGATCTTTGTTTACTTCAATTGCCCAGTAGACTCCTTAAAGGATAATTTCTTGTGTGGCGCGTTATTTGTGTACTTCTGTACTTCTGTGTGTGTTGTGTGCTTTGATTGCGTAGCTGCGCCTTCGCAATTCAGGGCACTTCAGTTAGATACGCTTTTGTTTTCTCTCCGGTAATTGCCTGGATCAAGGATACAACATCTTGATCGTGATCCTTGTATGTAGCGGCGGCATTTGCCGATCTTTGAGATTCAAATGCAGCAAATCACCGGTTGCCGTTAGCGGCGGCAGCGGCGGCTCCTTGAGCGCTGTTTTGTCTGCTCCTTTTTATATTATTTCTATTTACTTAAGCCGTGAGCGATCTGGAATTGTACTCGTACTCGAACTCGACGATTTCCTCTTTTTTTTTGTTTTTTGTTTGGTGAAGCTGTGTTTTGCGTTGTTGGTGCTGGTATATTACACAATGGGATGCACCCTTGAGCTATTTTCGTGTTGCATTGTGTCGTGTTTTGCTTCTTTATTCTCGTCCTATTCACTATTTTATTTTTGCGTAATCAAAACGTGGAAATAAATAAAAATATAGCAGACAAAAAGAAAAGTGTACCCACTCCAAACAAATGGAAACAGTTGAGCGCTTATTATTCCATTTGTTCGCTGGCATTGCCCGGTTTACATGCGTTCCGAGCGCATATGGAAACATTGAAATCAATCAGTTTAAGCCCTCGTATCGCTGGCAGATGGCGGATGTTTCTAAGCGCATCTACGCAGCTCTGCCTCCTCTAATTGCCGAGCAATTGCAGTTGGTCTGTTCTTTTGGGAATCGTTAATCGCCTGACAAGTGGATTATTTTGCGCTAACCAGATCAGAAGTGAAGAGGATTGATAAATATGTTATGGGTAAATGAAGTTGAAATCAAGCTGAAGCAACAGCCACAATCATTGAAGAGATTTCTGTCAGGAATAACACTGAACTAAGAACTAATAAGGCAGAGTTAAATGTAGGACAGAGCCTGGCAAACAGGAACACCTTCTATAACGGGCTCAGTTGAATAGTCATATGTGAGGAGCTTTCACCACCTGGTTTTGAGGTGGTTGAAGCCTTAACGCTGATGCAGTTGGTGTATGCGAATATGGAACTTGAAATGCTCTACAAGACTGTATGGCAATGATGGCCAAAAGATCCTTATGTGCTGTCACTTACAGTGCATATCTTACCGCGAGCTTTGAAGGCTTTCACCTGCTTTTATAGGTTTGGTTATCACTATTTTGGGTATCCTTAATGCCTGCTACTGAAGTTTGGACAATTTGTTTAACACCGAGATGGCAATCGTGGGTCTTCCACCAATCTGAACATCGATTAATTAATCGATTAACAAACACAGCTAGTTCCCCGAAATTTCGTAGTTTATATTAAGGACTAATAGAAGACCCTTAATAGGTACATGCAGGAGGAGAACAATAGATCAAATTGGTCTTTATTTCATTAATTCATTAAACCTTTACCGTGCAATGAAAATATCAGCTTTAACTTATCTATTTGTATTGCCCTTGGAAACCATCGCCATCCAAATGTGGCATCCATTATAGTCAGTCCTGAAAGTACAGGTCTCACAGTTCTTAATTCGAAATTATATATTCATACTCTTCATTCCAAAGTTTCCGAGTTCTCAAACCCCAATAAGGGCATACTATCGCTTCATCCGACTCGAACCTGTCGACTGATGGTAGGTAGGTAGGTAGGTAGGAGTGGCCGCCCAGTTTGCCAAAAGCACACTTGAGCACACATAATGGCCCATTGTGATACCACTGTGTGGCGCCGTTCAAGCACTGACTAAAAAGGTTCCCATACTTGGGATGGTGATAGTCAGCGCAAGGACAGCGCCTGGAAAGGCACGACTCCCCCGTCATGTTTCAGGAAACCATCTTGATACTTTGATGAACCTGGCTATGTCCCTAATATTAATGGATGACAGCTCTGTCAGGCTTGTAAGAAATGGGGCACCAAAGGTGCGAATTCTTCTTCTGCTCAAGGATGGGCAGTGGCATAAGAGGTGGAAAACCGTCTCGTCCTCCTCCTCGAAGCCACAGCCTCGGCAAAAGTCATTTGAGGGTAGGCCCAGTCTTTCTGCGTGCTGTCCCATTATGCAGTGGCCGGTCAAAACCGACACAGTTGTCGACAGTGATACGCGATCAAGTCGAAGAAGTTAATTGGTTCTGTTTTTGTCCATGCTTGCCCAAGTTAGTCTAGCCGTGTGGCAGGATTCCTCGTTAGCCCAGGATTTGTAGGCGTCAGCCAGATATTTCCGTTTGACTTCGAGCTTGGCTGTTGCCAGTGGAATGCCGATGTTTACAGAGGGGTGAATGTCGTGCATTAGCGTGCCTGCCTTGGCAAGCTCGTCCGCCTCGCAGTTTCCCGGGATTTCGCTGTGTCCGGGAACCCAGACTAGGTGCACCCGAGAGTAACTTGCGAGCTCATTTAAAGATATTCGACATTCATGAACTAGTCTTGATGTGGCCGTGGAGCCAAAAAGAGATTTAATGGCGGCCTGGCTGTCTGAGAAGATAGATACGTCAACTGCGCCGATATCACTACTCAGCATCCATTTGGCTGCGTGGTAAATGGCCATGACCTCAGCTTGAAAAACGCTGCAATGGTCTGGGAGACGTAGGGAGATGTTTAAGTCCAGCTTGTCGGAATAAATACCGCTGCCGACTCTACCTCCAAGCTTGGAACCGTCGGTGTAGATTTCGACTGTTTCACCGACGATTCGGTTTTCTGAGGTCCAGTCGCTTCGACTTGGAATAGTGAGGTCGAATTCCCTGTTCAAATCGGGATAGACCGACATATAATCTATAAAGTTGGGGACAGGTGGGTCCTGATTCAGAATTGAAGCATGGCCTGTCAGGGTTATGCGCCAGTGCGAAAGAGCATTAAGTCTAATCGCTGTCAACTTGGCTTGTTGCTTAACCAGGATCCCCGAGGGGAGCCAGTGCAGCATGGCAAAAAGGGCTTTCGTAGGTGTGCTACGAAGAGCGCCAGTGATCAGTAGAGCAATGGATCTTCTGATTTTATCAAGGGGTTTGATATTACAGGCTTTTTCAAGAGCTTGCCACCAGAAGACCGACCCGTATAACAGGTTTGGTTCAACGATGGCCGTGTAGAGCCAGAGCACGACTCGAGGACGAAGTCCCCATCGTGCACCAACTGCTCTTTTACAGCAGTATATAGCGCATGTTGCCTTACGTGCCCTCTCAGCTAGATTGGCTTTCCAATTAAGCTTTGGGTCGAGAATCAGGCCTAAGTACTTAACGTGTGTGCTCAAAGAGAGCGGAGTGCCGTTTAGACTAGGCATTGTAAACTTTGGAATTTTGTACTTCCTAGTGAAAAGCATAGTCTCGGTTTTGGATGGGTTAACCCCAAGTTCGAATTCGCGACACCAGTTCGACACAATAGAGAGTGAATAGTTAAGTTTTTCGGAAAGTGTTTGTGGGAATTTGCCGGATGCCGCGATTGCTATGTCGTCCGCATAGGCTATCACTTTGCATCCAGTAGATTCCAATCTCACCAGTAGTGTGTTAACTGCCAGGTTCCAGAGGAGGGGTGATAAAACACCCCCTTGTGGCGTGCCCCTGTTAACCACCCTCCTGGATTGGGCACTGCCGATCGTGGAAGTGATGATCCTAGATTTTAGTAGAAGCTCTATAAATTTAAGAAGACCTGAATTCAGGTTAAGATTATAGAGTGCGGAGATGACAGCGTTGGGGCATACATTGTTGAATGCTCCCTCGATGTCCAGAAATATGGCAAGTGTGAATTCCTTGTACGCCAAGGATTTGTCAACTTGAGAAATGAGAGAATGAAGTGCTGTTTCAACCGATTTGCCTTTAGAGTAAGCGTGTTGAGATACAGAGAGAAGAGAAGGGTTGATCGATGTCCTGATATGTAGGTCAAGAGCTCTTTCTAGAACCTTAAGAAGAAAGGATGTTAGACTTATGGGTCTGTAATCCTTAGGTTTGGTGTGCGAGACCTTCCCAACTTTTGGTATGAAGACGACCCGAGCCGTGCGCCAGCGTAAGGGAATGTATTGCAGTCTGAGGCTTGCATTATATATTTGAAGCAGCCATGGAAGGATAATCTCTTCCCCATTTTGGATATCGGCAGGAATGATGCCGTCCGGTCCGGGGGACTTGTATGGCTTAAAGGTTTGAATGGACCATTCAAGGTGACTTTTTGTCACTTGGAATGTGGGGAGGGTATCATGCGAAACCTGCTCCACCTGGTAGAGTGCTTGATCCGCTGAGGCTAAACTCCCTGGGAAGTGGGTGTCTAGCAGGATATCAAGGGTTTCGGCGCTTGAGTGAGTCCAGCTGCCATCTGGTTTTTGGATACAGTCAAGGGCTTTGTTAGAGGAGTGGAGAATTTTACGAAGACGGCTAGCCTCGGACGTCGATTCAATGCTTTCGCAAAATTCCCTCCATGACGCTCGTTTCCCTCGCCTAATGGCGTATTTCAACTCTTTTTGTTTATTTTTGAAAGGGGCCCACTCAGCTGTAACTTTAGCTTTGTTGAAAAGCATTCTACAAGTTTTGCGAAGACTTGCAATTTCCGAGTTCCACCACGGAGGCTTAGGTTTGCCCCGTGGTTCGGGAGTGATGCAAGAAATATGAGTGGCTTTTTTAAAAGCTGTGGACAGATCGTCGACCGCCCGATCAATGTCGGGACAGTTGTGGATAATAGGGGTAGTCGTTGCTAAGCATGACCCCAGTTTGAGCCGGAAAAGAGGCCAGTTCGTGTTTTTTCTATTGACTGGTTTAAGAGATTCTGTATTGCCTGTAGTCTCCCGCAAGTCAATGTCAAAGGTGATATAGCAGTGGTCCGAAAAGGATCATTCCTGTGAGACGAAGCAATTGCTTATCATGTTGGAGTAGTTATCGCTGACGAGGGTGATGTCAAGCACTTCCTTCCTGACGGATGTAAGGAAGGTCGGCTCATTTCCCCGGTTAGCAATGCCTAAGTTATTTGAAATGATAAAGTCGAAAAGACACTCACCTCGATCATTTGTGCCGGAGCTGCCCCATATTTCGTGATGGGCATTGGCATCGGCGCCGATAATTACCGGAATCTGTTTCTGGTGGGCTACAGCAACCATTTGCTTCAGTATGTTTGGTGGCGGGGAGTCGCCATAGTCATGACCCATGTAGTTCGAGGAGATCCAGAAAGTCCGTGGACCCATTTCAATGACCATGGCAACATTGTCTTTGTCACTGAATCTAGGGAGTAAAAGAGCGTTAACGCTGTTTTTTTTACCAGAATGCAGGATCTTGGTTTACCTTGATCCTCGATATATACCATACGATATCCGTATGCATTGAGTCCAAAAACCCGGTCATTTATGACCCAAGGTTCTTGGACGAGAATGAGCTCCTCCCCTATATCCGAGAGGCGGAGAAGCAGGGCTGCCGAGGCAGTTTTCGAATGCTGAAGGTTAATCTGTAGTACCTTCAGCATTGTCTGGAAGATTGATTATAGTGGAATTCAACTCCTCCTCTTCGGACATTGGAGAGATGTATCCACCAGCCGCATCCGTATCCATGTGGTCGAAGAATTCTCCGACCAGTTCGGAAGTTGAGAAGCGGCTGCTTCTGGTTGTAACGGAGCGCATACTCTCATTGTCACTACCCGACAAAGGGGTGAGAGCCGGGCCCGAGCAGCTAGGCTCTTTGGCAGTGGCTTGTGGGACAGCACCAGCTGGGGGAGGCTGTTGGGGGGCTTGGGCATCGCACTTGTAGATGCGAAGAGTGATGGCTCCAAAGCCATAATTAATCACCCCCTCGCGGGAGTTGATGGGAACAAGGGATTGCTCGTTCAAAATGATGGTGACCTCCCGCAAAGTGCCTTTGGGGTCACCAACTTTCGCGACCTTCCAGCCATCGGTGGGAAGATCGGTGTTGCTGAGCTTGAGGATCTTTAAGATTGCCTCGGGCTCAGAGGGCTCGGCAGGAAGCCATGTTTTGGAGCGAGGGCGTTGGGGAACCTGGTCCAAAGGTACAGCGTTGAGCTGTGCACCCGGCCATATCTCACCTACCCTATTGATCGAGCGTTGGTCCGAGCAAGATATGATCTTAATATGTCCTTGATACCACCCTGCGTCACGGCAGCTGGGTGAAGGACCAGGGTTGAGGGACATAACCTCAACGAAAATTGGTAACAGTGCCATTTCGACCTGTCTCCAATTGGCAGGAGTAATGGTCCCATCGGCATTGGCAGAGTCGACCACAGCCCATGTGAGGCTCTCTTTCACAATCTCACTAAGCGGTTTGGAGAGCTTAGGCTTGGGAGTAGCCAGCCTTACGCGCTTAGGGATGCTTTGGGTGGATTGGCCCGGGCGATCGGCTGATCTCTGCCTCTTGGGGTTACCGGCTGCTTGTGCAGTGGAGGAGTGGACACGCACATCAGCGTGTGCTTTTGCCCACTCAAGCTTGCCCTTGTCGTATTCTGACAGTTGAGATGGTTCTGAAGCGTTGAGCCTCGTCAAAATACGGTAAGCCGCTCTACGCGTCCTGTACGCCCTTGTACTCGGGTTCACGTTGGTAGGTGCACCTGAAGGAGGAGCGGTACGAGGAGCAGTTACCATCGACTTGTGAGGCAATATCGAGGCGTTTGCTGAAGAGGGCTTAGGCGGAGCGACTGCTGCTGGTTTGTGAGTCAATACCCTAGCAGCCGCTGAAGAGCCTGGGGACAGCGAAGAGCTCTTGGGTGGCTTATTAGCCGAAGCTGTGGTGCTTGTTGAAGGGGCAGTGCTTATGCTGCTTGTCTTCGAACCAAGGGCGGGGGTGTTGCTGGTGGGCATTTGCCTAGCCAGGGTTTTGCGCGTCCCTGAGGGGATATGCGCGGAAATTTTGTTTGTGTTTGTGTTGCGACTGATGGTGTATGCTCTCTGTTCTGGGAGAGCTCCAGAACTCAGTGATTGGAAGACACCATCTTCAGAGCCATTTTCGTATCTGTCGTCTTATTAGTTTCTTCCATTAATGAACGTAAATAGAGCAATGAGACAATTGTTTTAAGCCACCAGTAGAGATAATAATATTAATCGAGAGACAACTGTCGTGAGAGAGAGAGAAAGAGAGAGCCTTTAACGACAGAGTGGAATCCATGTGGATAATGGTCGATTATAATATTATTTAATATAAAGATAGAGAGAAAACTCCGATGTTTGATCTACATTTTTGATTAAATAGAGTAGCTTCGGAACATATATGGAACAATTATTTTAAGCCACTCGTGCATATGACTGTGCTGTGAGAGAGAATGAGAGCGTTCAACATCTATGAAAACAATGATAGTGAAGAGGATACAGTCAAGAAGATTGTTAGATAATAAAATGTTTTAATATAAGGATAGAGAGGAAGTTGAATTCACGAAACCAGACTGTTGATGCACAAACATAATGATGAGGATATTTCAGTCCTTCTTTATATCGGTTCTCATCCTGTCGATTGGAGTAATCTTTTTTTTTTGGTACGACAGTAGATGTACATCGATATATTACCATATATATACACAATTATTTTTCAATATCAGAGATTCTCATATTTCAACTGAAGACGCTTAGGAGAGTTTTTGCAGAACGGAATATATATTAAGAGAGTATACTCGTACTTTATACTGGGCTATACTGGAAATACTGGGTTATTCCATGCGAATTGCTTGTCCGGTAAATTCAAAACCGATTTTGTTACTCCATGGCAACCTCATAAAGTGACTTATTCCCAGAATTCCACTTCTTGTAGGAAGAGTGCGAGATACCACTCAATACTTCTGACTGATCATTCGTACCTATTCCTTGTTATAATGAATTAATGGTTTGATTTATTGGGCGAAGCCAATAATAATAATGATGTCTGTTAGGAATAATCTTTGTAAAGCCGTTGCCTCCAAATATTTGTTGCTGATGCTGAACTCTTGCAAAAGGATTTCAATATGCGTCCTACTACTGATTAAAGCAACTTTACACCAAGCTGATTACTGCAGCTCCTTTGCTGGCATCGGCAATTTTCGCTGAATGAGCATGCTATCTTAAATAATCAAAGATTGTGCAGGCCAATCTCCTCCTGCTTCTCTGGCCAATTTCATTTAAAATGGTTTGCCACGTTTTTTTCGTGTGTGTCTGTTTTGTTGGCAACGCAGCAGAATCCATTTCTCGTCCATTATTATGTGCTTTCTTTGATGTGCTGCCTATATTCCGGGGATTATAATTCAGTGAAGTTGTACGTGTGTGTGTGTGTGTGTGTGTGTGTGTGTGTGTGTGTGTGTGTGTGTGTGTGTGTGTGTGTGTGTGTGTGTGGAGTGTTGGTATCATTGCAATATCATCATCATCTATTTTAAGAGTCTCTGGGGAGATAAACGCAAATTAAAAGGACGAAAGTGAAAAGCTTGTCACCCCAAAGCTACTCGCAATGTCAATCACTGATGCAGGGTGGTTGTTATCAAGATGATAACAACAACAAAGCAACAGCAGCCACAGCAACAACAACAGCGAAGGCAACGGCAACGGCAACAACCACAAGACAACAACAATAGCAATAGCACCAACATTTCAACCACCAAATATGGGTGCTTGGATTTGCGCGCGAGTCCACGAACAACGGCAGCGCCACGTGCAACCGAATTGCTTACTATAAACGAGGGTTGGGAGGAGGAATCAGGCTCGACAACAACTTCAAAATGGTCGCCGGCACTAACTGCAAATGTAGTGAAAAATATTTATAAAAAGTAATTGCATTAAAACGAAATTTAAATGCATTTTAATGCACGCCACGCAAGAGGCCGCCAGCAGCACGGCGGTAGCATGGTGGCAACAGAACTCTGAGTAGACCCGCGTTACTTAAGAGCTTTATTTAATTTATGCCGCGGCAGCTGATTGCCTGCAAATAAAAAGGAGCCAGGCTGGTGCCTTTGTGGTGCCCAAAGGACACGTATTTAAAATAAGTGCACGGCTCTGCCTGGCAACTGTCCTTTTTATTCATTTTATTTTAATTTTATTATTTTAGTTTTTTTTATTAATTTTTTTATTTTATGTTATGTTGTTGATTTATTTATATATTTATTTATGTTATTGATTTATTAATATATGTATATATATATTTTTGTTTATGTTACTGACTTATTTATATATTATTTGCTTATTTATGTTATTTATATATTTTTTATATATTTATGCTTTCGATTTTTTTTATATATAAAAAAAAAAACATAATTATTGATCAATGAATGACTGCTAATGAGCCAGCCTTCTGTCATTTTCCTACTTAATATCCTATCCATCTCTCCTTCTCTTTCTCTTTTCCTTTATGTCTCTCTCAAAAATTCACTTAATAAATTTCAGCTCAATATGAAGTTGAATTGGGTTCGGTCATTGCCCTAAAATAATCCCTAGAACGCAGCCAATGTAAAGTTTTCCAGTGGGTTCAGCTTCGACCAATGACAATCAATAACTATCTTATGGGCACATTTGCAGTGTTGCCCTCTGGAGGAAGAACGCCCACTTTCCTTGAGTTTCGTTGATGTCATTAAAGTAAAAAAATATTCAATTTGAAAGGCTCGAAACAGTTTAGCGGGGTTATGGGATATTTTGTTCACGCATAAAACGCATTTTGTGCTTTAGTGAACACTCACGATCGCCAAGTGTAATGCCCTTGCCGTAAATGGGACTAGAACAAAACTGTTGAGAAACTAGTTCACATCGATACTAGTTACAATGCAGGTGATGTAGAAAACGTTGAAATGTTTTATACATTTGCAACTATTGCTCTTGTCTGAAACTAGTTCAGTATGGATCTGTTGGGCGAAGTAAGGAACCACCACAATAATGTTGTTTACCACTAGTATAAAGTTATTTAATTTCTACTTAGTTATGAGACTAGCATAGCAAAAATTACAGTCAACTAGTCCAGTACTAGTTCATTATAAGTTATTAAACAATATAATTGTAATTGACTAAACTAGTCCATTTTACTTTGTTGTCTGTCCAGCGGTGTCAATGGGCTCTTTTAGTCATAGCTAGTAATTTAGTTGTAAACTAGGGAATAGTTGAAGCAGTGGTAAAAGAACTGGTACAGAGATATATCATTTTTTAATACTAATTACAATATAATGGAGTTAGTTGCCTGGTAGGTAGTTCAGTGACTGTTCAGCTTGAATATGTATACAATTAGTTTCACAAGAACCAG